>CAJQUN010000321.1:0-670947 GCA_907163345.1 Haberlea rhodopensis
GGATTCAGTTTTTGATTAGTATCTTTACTCTAGGAAGTATATAATCTAAATGTAGCATGCATTATGGGAATGTAATTAATAAGTTTTTGGAAGTTTGATTTTTTTTTTTTTTGGCATGTAATCTTGTTAGCTCACGTAACAACCGGAACTCTAAGATGTCATTAATGCATATTTAGTCCTTTATGTCACTATAACACTGTTAGGTGAGAAGACCCCACATTAGTGGTATAGTAAGAGAGCAGTGGTTAGAGAACCGGGAATGAGTGAAGGGTAGCCTTAGCAATAAGTTGGCTAGGTGCTTACTTTTAAACATGTTTTATATGTATGTTGCATATGAAGTATATGATGTTATACTTAGATGTTTTGTTTCTCTAACGATGTATTATATGAACTGCTTTTGGGTATCGTTGTTAACCCTTGTGTTGCAGTATGGCAGCAAATGTGGAAGTAGGTGATGCTATTAGCGTCAATGCAAGTGCTGGGCGTACAAATCCCTACCACCGCCAGCCTTAGGCGAGGAGCCCTATGAGCAGCATTATTACCTGGGGAGTTGAGCTTGGGTCAGTTTTTGGCATACCGACCCCGATGTTCGAGGGAACTGAAACAGGGGAATTGGCTGAAGAGTGGCAGAGAGAGGAGGAACAGATTTTTGTGGCAGCTCCATGTGCGAAGTCAGCATGGATCAGATTAGCGGAGTTCCAACTGGCTAAGAAAGCGTTGATGTGGTGGAAGACCACAGTGGTAGAGCAAGAGGCTCAGGGACAGGAAATTAATTGGAAGCTATTCAGAACTCGGTTTCTGACCCGCTATTTTTCAGCTGCTGCACGACAGGCTAAGGAGGATGAGTTTACCAACTCTTAAAGCAAGGGTACCATGCCAGTATCGGACTATGCTCTTTCATTATTGTTCCTTACTCCGATATGTGCCCCATATTGCTGCGAATACCCAGGCAAAGATGAGGAATTTCATGAAAGGCTTGAGGCCTGAATGTATGACAGGGTCGTCACTTAGGCCCTGCTTGCTTTGATGACGCCCTTTCATGGGCTGAGCTAGCCGAACTGGGAGTTGCGCATACCCTGATGCCGTGCCATCTCCAGTACCCCCTCAGAAATCCACTTCTGACAATTTGAAGCCCAGGGGTGATCAGTTCAAGCCTAGGGGGAACACTTCAGTGTCGAGATTCAGTGGTAAGAAGCCCGAGAATTGATGGAAAGGAGGCCGTAGGAACGATGCCCATTGGAAGAGGTCAGTCTCAAGGAGACAGATTCGGGAAGGTCCAGTGCACTCTTTGTGGGCAACCACATTTGGCGAAAGACTGTATATGATGTTATGTTTGTGGCGACAAAGGGCCATTTTGCTCGGCAGTGTCCCAACAGGGGGAAGACAACAGAACTCTGCGGGGAGGCCTGCGGACAGAGCAACACAGCACAGACCACCTTTTGCACCGAGACAGTATGGA
This sequence comes from Haberlea rhodopensis, assembly GCA_907163345.1. Lineage (NCBI taxonomy): Eukaryota > Viridiplantae > Streptophyta > Magnoliopsida > Lamiales > Gesneriaceae > Haberlea > Haberlea rhodopensis. The sequence continues at coordinate 1,460 of CAJQUN010000321.1, forward strand.
GGTTAGCCATGGGGCCACCTCAGGGGCAGGTTTATGCTTTGACGAGGGAGCGGGCTACAGCGGCTCCGGAGGAGGTTATAGCGGGTACATGCCTTTTATTTATGCACCCTACTTTTATATTGATAGACACTGGTGCATGACACTCTTTCGTGTCGACGAGTTTTGTGGAAAGGCACCACATATGCACTTCTCCGTCGCCCATGCCTCTTGTGGTCTCAACACCCGCTGGAAGAAGTTTGATTACTGATCAGATTGTCTATGAGGGCCTCATTTATTTTGAGGGCAATGAGCTGAGGTCAGACTTGATTGTTCTGGGAATGTCGGACTTCGATTGCATTATGGCATTGATGTTTTGAACAAGTATCAGGCAGTGGTGGACTGCAGACAGAGGACTGTCCGGTTCAGGTCTGATTTGGGGAGTCTAGTGGACATTCTATGGGGATGGTTCCCGTTCAAAGATTCCGTTGATATCTGCTGTCAAGATGGCACAGTTATTGGAACGAGGCCATACAGGATATCTCATCTATGCTGTTGATATCACTGAAAAGAGGGAAGAGTTAAAGGTTGAGGATGTGCCAGTAGTGGCGGAGTTTCTTGATGTTTTTCCGGAGGAGATTCCCGGATTCCCACCGACGAGAGAGGTTGAGTTTGGGATTGAGTTACTATCGGGGACGTCTGCCATTTCTCGTGCCCCGTATAGGATGGCACTAGCGGAGCTAAGGGAGTTAAAGATTCAGTTGCAAGAGCTCCTTGACAAGGGCTACATACGCCCTAGCATATCGCCCTGGGGTGCGCCTATCTTATTTGTTAAGAAGGAAAGATGGATCGATGCGTCTATGCATTGACTACAGGCAACTGAATAAGGCCACAATAAAGAACAAGTATCCACTTCCGAGGATCGATGACTTGTTTGATCAGTTGCAAGGTAGGAGGCTCTACAGTAAGATCGATCTGAGGTCGGGATATCATCAGATTCGGGTAAGGGAGGATGATGTTCAGAAGACAGATTTCAGGACTAGATATGGGCACTATGAATTCTTAGTCATGCCTTTTGGAGTGACAAATGCCCCAGCTGTCTTCATGAGTTTGATGAACAGGGTATTCCAGCCATATTTGGATCGGTTCGTCATAGTTTTCATGGACGATATACTCATCTACTCCCGGACTGAGGAAGAACACGCGGAGCACTTGAGGACAGTACTCCAGATCCTCAGGGATCATCAGTTATACGCAAAGCTCAGCAAGTGCGAGTTCTGGTTGAGCAGCGTGGTATTCTTAGGCCATGTCATATCTAGCAGTGGGATATCTGTGGATCCCAGAAAGATTGAAGCTGTGATGGAGTGGGCTGCACCCACTTCCGTACCTGAGATACGGAGCTTTCTCGGTTTGGCAGGATATTACCGACGTTTCGTCGAGGGTTTCTCAAAGATTGCCAAACCCCTGACACAACTGACTCAGGAAGGAGTACCATTTTATTGGTCCGAAGCTTGTGAGGAAAGCTTCCAAGAATTGAAGTGTCGTTTGACTACGGCACCTGTATTGGTGATTCCTTCTGAGAATAAGAGGTTTTCCTTGTACACGGATGCGTCACTGTAGGGTTTGGGTTGTGTGTTGATGCAGGATAAGCATGTGGTGGCGTATGCTTCAAGGCAGTTGAAGCCTCATGAGACCAGGTACCCAGTTCATGATCTGGCACTTGCGGCCATCATTTTCGCCTTGAAGATTTGGAGGCATTACTTGTATGGTAAGTCTTTCACCATATATACGGACCATAAGAGCCTGAAGTTCTTATTCACTCAGGCAGAGTTGAATATGCGGCAAAGAAGGTGGATGGATTTACTCAAGGACTATGACTGTGAGATTGAGTACCATCATGGTAAAGCGAACTTGATAGCAGACGCCTTAAGTCGGAAGGTGAAGAGTACTGCTGAGAATGCTATGTGTTTGTCGGCTTTGATGACTTCTTATTGCCATCTGGGCTATGATTTCGATGTGGACACGTCGACAGTGCGAGTGTTGACCTTATTGGCTGAGCCAGACATATTTGAGGCGACCAGGAAGGCCCAGAGGTCGGATAATGAGGTTCAGAGGTGGACATCATTGGTACTTCAGGGTCAGCCATCCAAGTTCAGAGTGGCTGAGGATGATTCCTTGAGACTGGGAAACCGATGGGTAGTCCCAGATACACTAGAGTTGCATAGAGGAATATTAGAGCGAGCTCACAGTAGTCGGTTCAGTATCCACCCAGGAGGAAGGAAGATGTACAAGGACATATGCGGTCAATTCTGGTGGAGACGCATGAAACGCGATGTGATCACTTTTGTTAAAAGACGTTTGATCTGCCAGCAGGTAAAGGCAGAGAGACAGAGGCCTGGTGGCGAGCTGAAGATCTTAGAAGTACCTAAGTGGAAGTGGGAGCATATATCTATGGATTTCGTGACCCACTTGCCAAGGACGGCCTCCGGATTTGATGCGAGCTGGGTGATCGTAGATAGGCTGACGAAGACGGCTCATTTCATCCTTATTGTATGTCCTTCACATACCTAAAGATGGCCCACTTATATATACGGGATGTGGTGAGGTTGCATGGTATACCAGTCTCGATTGTGTCTGACAGAGACCCAATGTTTACTTCACATTTCTGGGAGGGTCTCCAGGCAGCTTTGGGCACAGAGGTGAGACTGAGTACAGCCTATCACCCTCAGACAGACGGCCAGACAGAGCGTACCATTCAGACGCTCGAGGACATATTGAGGGCAGGTGTGTTGGAGTTTGATACTCCGTGGCAGGATTCACTGGCACTGGTGGAGTTCTCCTATAATAACAGTTATCAGGCGAGCATGCAAATGGCTCCTTTTGAAGCTCTTTACGGACGGCGATGTAGGTCACCGCTGTATTGGGAGGACTTGACTAGTAAAGCAGTCGGAGGACCGGATATGATCAGGGATATGAAAGATAAGATAAAGTTGATACGCCAAAAGATGAAAGCGGCCCAGGCAGGCAAGCAGCCTATGCCAATAAGCGGCGACGACCAGTGGAATTCCAGTTAGGAGACAGGGTCTTCTAAAGATCTCGCCCTTCAGGGGTGTGGTTCGGTTTGGTATGCGGGGAAAGTTATCTCCGAGGTATGTTGGGCCATATGAAGTTTTGCAGCGTATCGGTACGTTGGCCTACCGTTTGGCTCTACCGCCATCTTTATCTGGCATACATGATGTTTTCCATGTCTCTATGTTACGGAAGTATGAGCCAGACCCTTCTCATGTCTTACAGCCTACTGAAGTGCAGTTGGGTTCAGATGTATGCTACGTAGAACGACCGATCAGAATTCTAGATCGCGAGGATCGCAGACTATGAAGCAAAGTTATACCGATGGTCAAAGTTCAGTGGGATCGTCGGGGTGTCGAGGAGGCTACGTGGGAGACGGAACGGCATATGGTGCAGCACTATCCGGAACGATTCTATGGTATGTTTTTATGTTTAGTTTCGATATAGTGATGCATGTGGATTTCGAGGATGAAATCTTATAAGTAGGGGAGTAATGTAATACCCCCGAAATGTTATGTGATTATGTGTTATCTTACATGATTATGATTATATGAAGGGTTGTGGTGCATTTAAATTGGGGGTTATAATTATGTTATGATGATATGATTTAGGGGCATGTTGGGTGTTTTAAGGGATGTATTAATTAGGTGAAGTTATAAAAATATCGAGTGAGGATATTTTAATACATCGTGCTAAATACCGGGGCACAATTAAACACCACATGGCACCCCCAACCACACCACCCCCCCAATCCAATCGGCCACCTCTCCTCCCACTTGGCAACCCATGCCTCTTCCCACTTGTCCAACCCATGCTTGCACTCATTACCTTCCAATCAACTCTCCTTCTTCTCTCCTCCATTCTCGTCCCAAAGAGCTGCAGATAGGAGTAGGAAAAGCTTGTATTTTTGTGTGCAAAACCTTGCCAAAAAGAGGAGCAAGAAGAGGGGTAAAGTTTTAGTACTCTGTTTTCTAGGTTTTGTTCGAGTTTGGGTTTCGTGGTAATGTTTTCATGCATGCTAAGTTTAGGTTTGGTCAAAACCTTGGTGTGAGTACTTGCATGGAAGTATTTTGTAGCCCATAGCATGTTTGTTCGAGCATGTTACATGTTTTATGTGTTAGATTTCTAGTTATGAAAGTATGTGCTAAAAATCTGGGCAAGAAGTGCATGCTCTGTTTTCTGTAAAGATTGGATGAGATATAAGTTTATGAGGATGTTATGATGCATGCTAGCTTAGGTTTTGTAAAACCTTTAATTTAAGTGCTTACATGGAAGTTTCACGAAGTTCCTAGCATGTTTGTTTGAGCAAGTATGATGTGTTATGAAGTAGATTTGATGCCATGAAATGAGGTGCTCGAAAATCTGGGGAAGTCCCGATTTTCAGAGTGCTCGATCGATCGAGATTCTTGTCCCGATCGATCGAGCGAGGCAGTGGATTTAAAGCGTGGTTTGTGATTCAGGGGCCGATCGATCGAAGGAATTTTTGATCGATCGGTGAAGCTCCTCGATCGATCGGTAAAACATTTCGATCGATCGATCGAGGCAGGGAGTTGGGCACTATTTTATCATGCTTTCTCGATCGATCTAGACCTGGGTGCCGATCGATCGAGAGAGGCAGAATCTTGGCAAATAATTTTTTATTGATTATTTTGAAGAATTTTGACAATGCTTCATGAAATGGTATCTAATATTGTATTATGTGGTTATGTAGAACCATACCAGGTACCATCACAGTCAAGGAGATAAAGTCTGTTGACTCCTCCTCCTTTTGAAAAGGTACTAAGAGACGTACGGGCATCGGACGGTAAAACACACCTCTACACTATGACTATGCATTTATCGCATGAGTATTTAATGAAATGATGATGTTTATATGGTGTTTATATAATGATATGATATTATGATTGGGTAAGATGCCCATATGTAAGATGCCATACGATGTTATGATTGGGCAAGATGCCCATATGGTAAGATGACATACGATGTTATGATTGGGTAAGATGAACATATGGTAAGATGCCATACGATGTTTATGATTGGGTAAGATGCCCATATGGTAAGATGCCATACGATGTTTATGATATGGTAAGATGCCATACGATAGGGTAAGATGCCCATATGCATGAATGTGAATCAGGAACAATAAAAAGAAGTTAATGAATAACCAGCAAGTTTACTTAACTAAGATTTCATGCATTTACTGTTATGTTTTTATGATGTTAAGTAAGGATGTATATGCTCATAATGTGTTGTCCCTGTAGGTACACTTTTGGACTGAAGGACTAAGGGTCGGGTTGAGGCAGTGAGCTAAAAGAACACAAAGATGTAAATGATTCAGTTTTTGATTAGTATCTACTATAGGAGTAGTATAAATCTAAATGTTAGCATTCATTATGGGAATGCAATTAATAAGTTTTTGGAAGTTTGATTTTTGGCCTGTAATCTTGTTAGCTCACGTAACAACCGGAACTCTAAGATGTCATTAATGCATGTTTAATCCTTTTTATGTCACTATAACACTGTTAAGGTGGGAAGACCCCACACACTTAGTACCACGTCCACCGCATCACACTGTTATAGGTACCAAATGGGTATTTAGAAATAAATTGGACGAGAATGGTATTATTATTTGGAATAAAGTAAGACTAGTTGCACAAGGATACAGACAGGAAGAAGGCATCGATTTCGATGAAACTTTTACCCATGTAGCTCGATTAGAAGCCATTTGCATATTTCTTGCATTTGCTGCTTTTAAAGACTTTAAAGTCTATCAAATGGAGGTTAATAGTGCTTTTCTTAACGGCAAACTCTAGGAAGAAGTTTACGTTGAACAACCTCCTGGATTTGAAATCCATCAGCAGTCTTCCTCTGTTTATAAACTGAACAAAGCTTTGTATGGTTTAAAACAAGCTCCCCGAGCATGGTATGAAACTATGTCGAAGTACTTGACTGAGCACAACGTTATCATTGGCACTGTGGACAAGACCCTTCTCAAATTCACAAAGGGTGACCATTCCCTGCTGGTTCAGATTTATGTTGATGATATTATTTTTTGCAGTACTAACTCAAAACTTTGCGAAAGATTTTCCAAAATCATGCAGGATCAGTTTGAGATGAGCATGATGGGAGAGTTATCGTTTTTCTTAGGATCGCAAGTCAAGCAGTACAGTGAGGGAATCCTGATAAATCAGTCAAAGTATACCAAAGAGCTGCTAAAGAAATATGGAATGCGTACTAGTTCAGCAGCTGGCACTCTTATGAGTTCATCTGCTAAATTAGACTTGGATAAAGCAGGCATACCAGTCGAAGTAACGATGTATCGCGGTATTATTGGATCTTTACTATATTTGAAAGCCAGCTGACCTGACATCATGTTTGCTGTGTGTATGTGTGCTCGTTTCCAATACAATCCTAAGCAGTCGCACCTCACTGCTATGAAAAGGATTCTCAAGTATCTAAAAGGCACAAAGAATGTTGGTCTCTGGTATCCAAAGGATTCAACATTCAATTTAGTTGGAAATTCTGATGCTAATTATGCAGGATGCAAGATTGATAGGAAAAGTACCAGTGGTTATTGTCAATTCCTAGGGGATATATTGATTTCGTGGGTTGTAAAAAGCGGACATCCATCGTAACGTCTACTGCAGAGGTAGAATACATTGCTACTGGAAGCTACTGTGCTCAACTGCTATGGATTCAACATCACTTAAGAGATTATGGAATTGAGTCCACTGAGGCACCGATTTTTTGTGATAATACATCTGCCATAGCTATCACGTATAATTCAGTTCTTCATTCTCGGACCAAGCATATTGACATTCCTCATCACTTCATCCGAGATCACGTAATGAAAAAAGAGATTCGACTGGAATACATATCCACCGAACAACAAGCAGCAGATATCTTCATAAAACCCCTACCGGATGCTAAGTTTTCCTACTTTCGCAATATACTTGGCTTAATTGATATAACCAAATGATCCTACCGGTTTAATTTTTTTTGTATGATGAATTCAGGGGGAATTACATTTTAGATATTGCATGAATTTGGGGGGAATCTTAAGTTAGGGGAACTTGTGTGTTTTTCGAAGGTCTACTGAAACAATTGTCTGTTGCAGTAGATGCTACTTCACCAGTAGACTCTACATACTAGTGGACATTACCATATATGCTTTGCCAATAATAACCTCTGTTACTTAGCAACCAATTGGAATGTTTGAATTCAAATTTAATTCTGTATTAATGATGAATTATTTCGGTCCCGCTCACATCGTGTTCGTTTTTTTATTTTATTTCAAATTATGCTTCCGAATGGTTTCTCTTGGTGACATATCTTGGGAAATGAATTGTAGCTGAACCGTGAGCACCATAGCGGGACAATATCGTTTCAATGACAAAGAGCTGAACTATTGCCTCGACAATAAAAGCCATTTGTTATTTTGCTTTGCTATACCAAAAGCTACACCAATGTATTCATACTTACACTTACTACCTTTTGAAAGGTTGTCTAAATCTCTAGGTTTTTGTCTGATAACAAACTTTTGTGTCTTATCCGTCTGAGATTTTGGCAAAACTTGAAAAATTATTGTCCTTTGATGTTGGGAAAACATTTCTAAGTTTTGATGATCACAAATATCTACGGCTTGAAATATACACTGCATTGAAGTCTACTGACAGAGAAAAGAATGACTAACTCTACAAAGGTCCACCGGGTGAAAAGCTAAAAGGAGATCTACCGGATCCAAAGACCAAGAGTTACCATCTACCGGATACAGAAGAATGAATATCCACTGAAACAAGACTACCAGCAGATGTCTAAGGAGTTAATAGTTGACTTCAGTCCATTAGACTAAGTAACTAATAACTATCCAACAGATGATGAAATGAACATCAGCTGACCATGCAACCAGCAGAATACAACAAAGGAGAAGTCAGCAGACGTATAAAGCAACAAGACAAAATAAGTACAACTCATTCTTACAAAAGTATAACAGAGCGCCGCACCACTACGATATCAGCGCCACCTTTAGCGTCAAAATGAAAGAGCCGTTAATTAACAAAATTGGAAAGAAGACAAACAGAATTTGGAAGGAAATCAGGAAGCTGATTTCAAGCAGAACTTTCCAATTGAAGAAAAGTTATCGTTAGACCACTGTGTCTATAAATACGTCGAAGTGAATAATGAAGATGTTGATGATCAATCCGAGAAAATTAAAACAACACAAATCAACTTCATTCATTCAAGCAAAACCTTAAACGCTCCACTAAGATATTCTGAAGTTTTGCTAGAACAGCAAAGAAGCCTTATTGTGATATTGAATATCAAAGCCTACTGAGTCTGCTGCTCGAAGAACGCTCAAAGCATAACAGATTTATATTTTGTGTGAGTGTTGAAAAACACATTGTAATCAACTTAGAGAGTTGTATTGCTAGGAGTTTAGGCCAAGCTGTGTGAGTGCCTAAGAATATTGTATACTGTAAAGTGTAAGCCAAAGTCTTCTAATGTAACCTTCCTGCAAAGGAAGAAGTGGAGACGTAGAAGCCTTGTGCTTCGAACTTCCAGAAACATATTCTGTGTCACTTACTTACTGCATTTTACCATTCAGTTACTTTAACTCACAAGTCCAGCAGACGTCTTCCGCACTATTAGCAGTGTCTGCCAACTTGCAAACAATTGAGAAGCTACTGCAGTACTTGACAGTCTGTTGTATCAAGAAGAATAGTATTAGAGTTAAGTTTATTCAACCCTCCCTTCTAAACACCACTCCGATCCTAACATTGGAGGTTGGAGCCATGCAATGTGTGTATCGGTCCCGACAGAACTGTTAGTATATATGCCCTACAAGCCAAATGTTGGCGTGTTGGACATTATGCACACAAAGACCATTAATGACTTATTACACCTATAAATATATGGCTTTGTCCCTTAAACAAGATACACTGCCACAATGATGTTTTTTCTCATTGAAGAAATACCGACATCAAACTAGCACTGGCATTGGGATCGTGGATCTGGTCAGGTTGTTTGGACTCGAGGGATCACAGCTTTAAGATCTACGTCGGTGAACGGTATTCTCTTTCGTGCATTTATTTTTGATATTTGCATGTTGATATATGAATCAGGAGCGATCGTCCGTCCCCGGGTCTAGATCTGTTTACTGTTTATTTTCCGCTGCGTTTGGATCCGATGCCGGTGGACGGAACCCAACTTGAACTTCATAAAATCACAAAAATCACCAAATCAACATCTAATGCCTAAATTTTGAACATTGAACCAAGAAATCAAAATTATACTAACATATAGGCAACTTGTTCCCACCCAAAACCCACAAAAAGAATTTCTCAAGAGTGATTCAAACAAGAAAACTAGATCAAAAAACATAAATTTAAATATATAAAAAAATAAAATTCCCAAGAAAATATAACTCTACAAGAGTGACATCTTCGTTGAACTTACAACTTACAACTTACAACTTACAACATGGCCAGTATCAAATTCATACCTTTATCAATTTGAATTTAACATTAATATTTGTAACGTATTTCAATATAACATTATTGTCCATATTTGAAACTACTTTTCAAATTTAATCCCTCTACCAAATCAAATTCTTGTATCAACCAACCTGTTTATTTTTACAACTTACTAAGGTTTTATTATAAAATAAATTTAATACTTAAATTAGTTATATATATTTGTGTGTATAATGATATAAAGATGATAATACTAATAATACTAATAATAAGATATTTGTTATAATTATAATATTAATTTTAGGGAAAACTCAAAAAAAATCCCCATTATCATACTTAATTATGGAATCAGTCCCTATGTCAGAAAAAATTAATTCAAACTCCTAATGTAACTTAAAATTTTGTTCTAACTCCCTATTTTAGTCAAATGACTATAATACCCCTCTACTAAAAGTTAAAAATTTTAATTTGAGAAATCATTACAGTTAGTACGAAACCTATACAATTTTGGTACACGTTACACATAAAATCGGTATGAAATTTATACAATTTTGGTACAAGTTAAACATGAAATTGGTATGAAACATATATTATTTTAGGTACTTATTACACGTGAAGTTGATATAAAACATATACAATTTTGGTACTAGTTACACATGAAGTTTGTATGAAACCAATACAATTTTGGTACTAGTTACACATGAAATTGGTATAAAACTTTACTATATTCGGTACTTATTACATGTGAAGTTGCTATGAAATCTATACAATTTCGGTACTAAATATACATAAAATTGGTATGAAACCTATACAAATTTGGTACTAATTACGAATAAAATTGGTACGAATCTTAGACTATTTTCAGTACTTGTTACATATGAAATTGGTATGAAATCTTTATAATTTTGGTATTAGTTACACATGAAATTTGTATGAAACCTATACAATTTTGGTACAAGTTACATATGAAATTGGTACAAAACATATACTTTTTCGGTACTTATTACACATGAAGTTGGTATGAAACATATACAATTTTGGTACTTATTACACTTGAACTTGGTATGAAACATATACAATTTTGGTACTAGTTATACGTGAAGTTGGTATGAAACATATACTATATTCGAAACTTATTACACGTAAAGTTGGTATGAAACCTATACAATTTCGGTACCAACTATGCATAAAATTGGTATGAAACCCATATAATTTTGGTACTAATTACGAATAAAATTGGTACGAAACCTATTCTATTTTTGGTACTTATTACAAATGAAATTGGTATGAAATCTTTACAATTTTGGTATTAATTACACATGAAATTGATATGAAACATATACAATTATGGTACCATTATACATGAAATTCATATGAAACCTATACTTTTTAGGTACTTATTACACTTGAAATTGGTATGAAATATATACAATTTTGGTACTTATCACACTTGAAGTTGGTATGAAACATATACAATTTTGGTACTAGTTACACGTGAAGTTGGTATGAAACCTATACTATATTCGAAACTTATTACACGTAAAGTTAGTATGAAACCTATACAATTTCGGTACTAAGTATACATAAAATTGGTATGAAATCTATATAAATTTGGTACTAGTTACACGTGAAGTTGGTATGAAACCTATACTATATTCGAAACTTATTACACGTAAATCTATTATGAAACCTATACAATTTTGGTACTTAGTATACATAAAATTGGTATGAAACATGTACTATTTTCGGTACTTAATACATTAAATTAGTATGAAATTTTTACAATTTTATTATTAATTACACAAGAAATTGGTACGAAATCTATACAATTTTGGTACAAGTTACACGTGAAATTGGTATGAAACATATATTAGTTTCGGTACTTATTACACGTGAAGTTAGTATGAAAGATATACAATTTTGGTACTAGTTACACATGAAGTTGATATGAAACCTATACAATTTCGTACTAGTTACACATGAAATTAGTATAAAACATATACTATATTTGGTACTTATCACGCATGAAGTTTGAATGAAATCTATACAATTTCGGTACCAATTACATATGAAATTGGTATTAAAACTATACAATTTTGGTATTAGTTACATATAAAATTGGTATTAAACATATATCATCTATTGGTATAGTTACACATGAAATTGGTATTAAACAATATTAATATTCTATATCGAACAAACAAAAATATCAATTTCAAACTTTACAAACAATATTTGTTTGTTATGGTACTAGTTACACATGCAATTTTTATGAAACATATACTATTTTCAGTACTTATTACACGCGAAGTTGGTCTGAAACTTATACTAGTTACACATGAGATATGTGTATATGAGTTGTATAAATGTCATTGACATTACTCTTTTCAATTGGGCATTGCATGCAATGGGTTTAAGAGTAAACGTGCATGATGAATCGAGAATATGATTAGTGTATTATAAAGGATTATGTCAAATCGTGCTTTATTTCTACTTAACACTCGGAAGAGACAATAGAATAACATAGGATTTTTTGGCTAATAAACTGAAGAACACAACATAGTTGATAGTTGGATGAAGTCGAAACTTTAGAATCCATTTTCATTGATTTTCTCCACTTAAATATTCATCATATTGTTAGTTTATTTTAATTATTTAATTAATTCTCCACTTAATTCGATTCATCAAGCACATTTACTTTAAACCCATTGCATGCAATGTCCAATTGAAAGGCGAAATGCCAAGGACATTTATACAACTTATATATAACGTATCTCTATGCTCACAGACGAGCATAGAATTTGTATTAATTCGTATCATGTGTAACTAGGACCAAATTACATAAGTTTAATACAAATTTCAATTGTATAGGTTTAATAGTACGAATATTATATAAGTTTCATAATTCATACCAATTTTATGTATACATAGTACGGAAATTGTATAGGTTTCACACCAACTTCACGTGTAATAAGGACCGAATATATTATAGGTTTCGTACAAACTTCATGTGTAATTAGTACCAAAATTGTATATGTTTCATACCAAATTCAAGTGTAATAACTACCAAAATTGTATATGTTTCATACCAACTTCATGTGTAATAAGGACCGAAACTATTATAATTTTATACCAATTTCACGTGTAACTTGTACCAAAATAATATAGTTTTCATACCAATTTCATGTGTAATTAGTACCAGACTAGTAAAAATTTCATACTAATTTAATATGTATTAAGTACCGAAAATAGTATAAGTTTCGTACCAATTTCATTCATAATTAGTACCAAAATTACATAGGTTTCGTACCAATTTTATGTATACTAAGTACCAAAATTGTATAGGTTTCATACCAATTTTACGTGTAATAAGTTTCAAATATAGTATAGGTTTCATACCAACTTCACGTGTAACAATTACCAAATTTATATAGATTTCATACCAATTTTATGTATACTTAGTACCGAAATTGTATAGGTTTCATACCAACTTTACGTGTAATAAGTTTCGAATATAGTATATGTTTCATACCAACTTCACGTGTACTAGTACCAAAATTGTATATGTTTCAACCAACTTCAAGTGTAATAAGTACCAAAATTGTATATGTTTCATACCAACTTCATGTGTAATAAGTACCGAAAAAGTATAGGTCACATACCAATTTCATGTATAACTGTACCAAAATTTTATATATTTCATATCAATTTCATGTGTAATTAGTACCAAAATTGTAAAGATTTCATACCAATTTCATTTGTAATAAGTACCGAAAATAGAATATGTTTCGTACCAATTTTATTCAAAATTAGTACCAAAATTATATGGGTTTCATACCAATTTTATGCATAGTTGGTACCGAAATTGTATACATTTCATACAAACTTTACGTGTAATAAGTTTCGAATATAGTATAAGTTTCATACCAACTTCACGTGTAACTAGTACCAAAATTGTATATGTTTCATACCAAATTCAAGTGTAATAAGTACCAAAATTGTATATGTTTCATACAACTTCATGTGTAATAAGTACTAAAAAAGTATAGGTTTCGTACCAATTTCATCTGTAACTTGTACCAAAATTGTATAGGTTTCCTACCAATTTCATGTGTAACTAGTACCAAAATTGTAAAGATTTCATACCAATTTCATATGTAACAAGTACCGAAAATAGTATAAGTTTCGTACCAATTTTATTCGTAATTAGTACCAAAATTGTATAGGTTTCATACCAATTTTATTTATATTTAGTACCGAAATTGTATATGTTTCATACCAACTTCACGTGTAATAAGTACCGAATATAATATAGGTTTTATACCAATTTCATGTGTAACTAGTACCAAAATTGTATTGGTTTCATACCAACTTCATGTGTAACTAGTACCAAAATTGTATATGTTTACTAACTTCACGTGTAATAAATACCGAAAATAGTATATGTTTCATACCAATTTCATGTATAACTTGTACAAAAATTGTATAGATTTCATACCGATTTTATGTGTAACGTGTACCAAAATTGTATAGGTTTTGTACCGACTGTAATGATTTCTCAAAAATTAAATGTTTGTCTTTTAGTAGAGGGGTATTAAGTAATAGGGAGTTAGAACAAAATTTTAAGTTGCAGTAGGGAGTTTGAATTAATTTTTTCTGACATGGGGACTGATTTCAAAATTAAGTTTGACAATGGGGATTTTTTTTTTGAGTTTCCCTTAATTTTAACTAATATTTGTTATATTTTTTAGAAATGGCCATCACGGGGTTTTTTAACAATTTAACCTTAATTTTTATTATAGTTATTAAAATAACCGGAATTTTTTTTTTTATAAAAGTAACCTAAGTCGCCATCTGAGATGGCGACAACAATAAAAATTTATTAATGTCGCCATCTCAGATGGCGACACCAATATCATAATTTTTTTTTTAATATGTCGCCTTCTCAGTTGGCGACATTAAAGAATTTTTTTTTTTTAAACCAATGTCGCCATCTCAGATAGCGACATTAATAAAAAAAAAATTTTTATTGATGTCGCCATCTGAGATGGCGACATCAATAATTTTTTTTATTGATGTCGCCATCTCAGATGGCGACATCAACACAATAAGAAACCCTACTTCTTCATTTCATCGGCCGCCGCTTCAGCTCTCTTCAACAACATTCCACGCTCAATCTCCGTAAAATCTTCTTCTCGTTTAATCCACCGTCTAAAAATCAATTTCTCATCTAACTTATTTAAGGTATGTTTTCTATTTTGTTATGTTTTGATTTTAGATAAATCATGATATTTTATTTAGAATCTTTTGTTTGATTTTTGTTATTGTTTAATTTTAGATTAAATATGATTTTGATATGTAAATTGGGAGTATATGTGTTGTGGGTTAATATATTGACGATATTGATGTTGAAATATTGGTTCCGGTGGGCGGGGTGCAAAAATAAATCTGCCCGGCGGTGGGGTGGCGGCCGGGCGGCTGTGGCGGCCCGGCGGGGGTGGCGGTTGTTGACGGTCGTTGCGTGACGACCGTAAGTAGTCGGCGGATATTGTTTGTAATGTTGAGATTAATGTTTTTAATTTTTTGTGTTATATTTCAGGATGGATCAAATGAGGCAACCAGGCCCGATCGACACACATCTTTTGTCATCGCAGCCTTCACATCGATCCGAGGATGTATGGGCAGGTGATATGGATAGCATACTGCGTGGGAGAAACCCACATAGTTATTTTTGGGATTTGTGTCCACTAGATACACATGATGTTAATTTGTTGCACGTGATAGGATTTTATGGTATATATAGGTGTGGTAAGATCGAGCTTGACATGCATCTGATCACGGCTATAGTTGAGAGATGGCGCCGTGAAACACACACATTTCATCTCAGATCGGGAGAGGCGTCTATCACACTGCAAGACATTGCAGTAATATGGTCATTGCCAGTAGATGGCATCGTAGTGTCGGGGATTGATATTGATAGGAATCTACCCGATTGGCAAGAATATTGCCATACATATTTAGGTTTCTTACCAATTACAGACCTTAAGGGCGCACGTTTGAAATTAGTTGCTTTGTATAATCATTTGCTGCTCAATCCATTGGATGAAAATAGTACAGCAGATGATGTTGTTAAGTTTACACGGGCTTGTGCATTGTTGATGTTAGGGGGGATTATGTGCCCTGATACATCAGGTAATTTTGTTAGGTTACTGTATGTACAGAAGTTGGAGGATATCGACGCTGCACATACATATAGTTGGGGTAGTGCTGTGTTGGCGTACTTGTATCGTGAGTTGTGTACGTCATCAGAGAGAGGGAAAAAAGTGATAGGTGGTGCCTTGCAAATCGTACAGGTAAATATGTTTGTTTATTTTAAATAATTAAATATGTTTGTTTATTTAAATAAATCTAACTTGTATTATTGATGTCATTACAATAAATGAGATTTGGGCATGGTCACGAATCCCAAGTTTGACTCCTCAATTGGGTGTTGAAAGATCTGATTATGGGCCACTAATTATCGGTCCAGATAATGTGTTACCTGCTGCTCCATATGGTGCAAGGTAACACGAATATGTCTTGTTTTATAACTGTTTGTATATGTTAATGCATCTAATCATTTATCTGAATATATACATGTGGTCATGTCATTTAAGATTTACTGAAACTGGGAGTCATTCTATACGTATCATGAGGGACATTCTCGATGAGCAGCCAGTAACTCAAGTAAACACGCTGTTAAATTTGTTTATACAAACAACATTACTTTGATATTTTCTAAAGCAATGTTATTTTGTAGTTTATTTGGCAGCCTTACCCCGATGAGTATATTGAAGGAATTACGGAGTTAGGAACATATAAAGGCCCGTTGATTTTCTTCGATATCGTTGAGATGCAACGATCTGAGAGAATACTCCGACAATTTGGTATGCTACAAGACATACCAGAAGATCCTCAATGGGGGGATGAGGCATTGCATCATATTGGTCGAAGGGGAAACGTCAACAAAGACTGGAGCGCTCGGCATCTCGCATACATACTTTGCTGGGAGATGGCAAATGATCTACGTGTTGAGAGACCACGATTTACTGATGGTGGTTACTACGTTGTTGGCGGATACACCGAGTGGTATGAACAAGTCACACGTAGATACATTGGACGTGGCCAATATTTTGTACAGACGGGATATCAACATGGTGATGGCCCGGTATGGCAGCACGTGGTACGTGAATTACGTTTAAATTTGTTTTTATAATTGTGATTGGATGTATATATTTTATATTCTATATTTGGACTTTGCAGATTGAGCAGATGGAGCAATTAACTACAAGCTATGACCGACATCTGGCTGATGACTCGCCTATGACGACAGAGTCGATGAGGCAACACAGAAGTATGTTCGAGAATGTGGTGCGAGTGGCTCGTGAACGACGAGATAGAAACTTCCCGGCATACAATGAAATCCAGTCTGTTGATACACATATGCCGGCAGATGTTGCAGGTCCATCTACATGGACAGGGTCGGATATGCAGACAGATATTGCAGGTCCATCTACGTGGACAGAGCCAGATATGTATACAGACTATTATATTCCTGTGCCTGCACCATCAGATGATATATCTCCCTTCACGCCATATCCCTCTATGCCCACCGAAGCCCAGTCTAGCAGCGTGGATACAAATGTAGATATTGGGTTTGCAACATACTCTATGACTTCACCTTTCGATATCTCTCCAGTTCTATTCCCTCAATTGACTCCATTTCAGCAGCCTGCCAACACATCTGCTGCAAGGCAAAGAGGCGAGGAAGTCGTTGAGCCACGAAGAGTTAGAAGACAGACAAATCCTCCTCCTTGTGGTACTGGAGGAAAACTTGCTACTCGTCGTCGTCGTTGAAGTCATAATTATGTTGTAAATTGTTACCGATTCTTGTAGTTATAAAATTAAGTTTGAAAAAAATGTTTGTTTTGTGAGCATACAAATAAAAAATTTCGTAACGTACAATAATTTAAGAATAACGTAAATTTATTTACACAATAAACATACAATCAATTACACGCCAAAAATTTATTGATTTCTAGAACTTGAAGCCATTTGTCGTCTTGCTCGGGCTTCTGGCCAATCCATCTCATTTTGGATACGTGTAGTGCGATCACGACCTACCCGTTTGGACGTGCGCAGAGTGGAGTTGTGGAATAACTCGAAGCACGGGGTGTCCCAATACTGCTCTGCCCACAGTGGATTGAATTGCCCTTGATATGCGTTCCAGTACTCAGACATATTATAATACTGGATGACTAATTTTTTCGCATTTAAACCATAATGTCGACACACTTGTATCGCATGTGAACATGGTATGCCAAACTGTTTCCATTTTCCGCAAGAGCATTCCCTTGCTTTGAGGTTGACCACGTGTGTATTGCCGCCACATCCTGCTTGCTCTCTAGTGATTACAGAAGCGGTTAATTGTCTTCGATCGAACATCCGAACATCATGGTGAATGGAATTATGATCAGCACGAGCATAGTTTTCAATACATAATCCGGCCAATCTTGATTATTCTGGATCATTCGTTCCGCTTTCTTAAGTCGTTCAAGAAAATAGAACACACAGCGATCAAAAGTTAATTGCACAATAGCGGTGATTGGAAGGCGACGAGCACCCTTCATAACTCCGTTAATGCACTCGGACATATTTGTCGTAAGAATACCACACCGCCATCCACCATCATGTGCAAGAGTCCATTTTGACTTGTCAATCCGATTCAAATAATCAAATGCTCTTGGTTCAATACTTTTTATTTCTTCCATTGTAGAATCGAACTTTCTGAGCTGATTTTCTGAACCAGCTTTCCAGCATAAGTCTTTCAAATGAACATTTTTGAACCGACTATTAAAGTTCGAGCACACATGTCTCAAACAAAATCGATGCACTCCATGCGAGGAATTGAAGTCGGCAACACATTCAGCGGCTGCAATAAGGCCCGGATGCCTATCAGATATCAAGCACACACCATCAGATCCTTTAACAATGTGCTTGCTAATCAACTCCAAAAACCATTTCCACGACAAAAAACTTTCCACGTCAACGATTGCAAAGGCCAAAGGTAAGACTTGATTGTTAGCATCCATGGCAACGGCAATCAACATCTTATGTTGATATTTTGTATACAGATGTGTTCCATCTACACTTATAACTTTTCGACAGTGTCGGAATCCATCTGCACATGGTTGGAATGCCCAAAACACGTAATTCAAAGTCATCTCTGTTGGTCTAGCATTCGGTAGGTGGTCCCATTCGACGACTGTGCCTGAGTTCCATTTTTGCAAAGCTCCCATGTAATAAGGCAATTTTCTTACAGAGCTCTCCCATGTTCCATAAACATTTTCAACAGCATGTCTCAAACTATACCAGCCTTTTGCATATGAGATCTCAAAACCATACTTATCTTTAACAGTTTGAATAACATACTTTACCTCATATGATGGATCACGTCGAACGATTCCCACTAGCAAACTAGCAATCATATTTTTGTCCAGATTTGCATGATCGATCGATAAATCACTCAAAAGACAATTGTGAGAACCCCCATATTTTGTTATTTTGAACATTCCATTTTTTTCCCCAATGAGGCGCGTAGAAACCATCTGCAAGGCATATCTGGTGTACTATGTTTGCACACCACTTTCCATAAAGTTTTTGTACTTTTGACAACAAGATACTCACGTTTTACAATCCGTACGGAGTAATCCTTCACAGCTGCCTGAAGATGACCTTTATCTTTAAATACCATATTCAGATGGATATCTCCTTTCGAATAATCGTAATAACTCCCCCACTTACCAGTTGGAAGGTCGATCGAATCACCAAATACGTCTGCATGTGTCGTGGAGAAAAATGGAATTGTTTGATAAAGCTCAGGTTCATTTGATGTGGTTGTGTCTGCTACAGTAACTGGCACCTCTGCAATATCAACCTCATCGTCAGCAGACTCATCCTCAGATGAATCCCCTCCGGTTCAGACCGAATATCATCTCCAAAATCCACAAAACTGTCTGCTAGTGGCTCGGGAACAACATTGTCAGCAACTATCGGAGCATCATCTTGAATCATAGAGGTAGTTGGTCTTTCTGTAACTACTACAGATGGACCACTACCAGTTGTTGGCATTTCTGTAATAAAATCATAAGCACAGGGTTCTGTTTGTATATAAGTATGATTTTGTTCAATATCCAATAGCCATGCTAGATTGTAATCGCTGTCGACGGGAAAAATTGTTTGTTTCATCCCCGAAAAATCACTGAATATATATTTACAAGATATTTTCAGAATGAACTGGTGACGATCGATGCCAGTAATATCATATACATCGCTCAATAACTGTAAATAATTAATATTGCGAGATATTGTCATGCCTTTTGACGGACCACGATCATATCTAACAGATTCTGAATCTTGTAATATTTGGCCTCCCCAATACAACAAAACTTTAATTGACATACCTTAAAAAATAAAGATAAAATTCATAAATTAATACATGATATATAATGCTGTTAAATATGATTATTTATATAACAACGTACCTAAAATATGCTGATCGGAGCAAATAACTGGAGGATATGAAATGAGTTATATGAATTGAGCTGAATATATGAAATGAGTTATATGAAATGAGCTGATTTCGTTCGAATAAATAGATGAAAAAATTGATTAATGTCGCCATCTCAAATGGCGACATAAAATAAAAAATGAATTTTTTTTTATTGTCGCCATCTGAGATGGCGACAATGTTATAATTTATTATCTTTTTCTGCCGACAACACGTAAAAAATATTTTATAATGGTATTGATGTCGCCATCTAAGATGGCGACATCAATAAAAAAAAATTTATTGGATGTCGCCATCTTAGATGGCGACATCATAAAAAAAAAAAGTTTTTATTGATGTCGCCATTCCAGATGGCGACATCAATAAAAAAAAAAACTTTTATAATGTCGCCATCTTGGATGGCGACATCATAAAAAAAAAAAGGTTTTTATTGATGTCGCCATTCCAGATGGCGACATCAATAAAAAAAAAAAATTTATCATGTCGCCATCTGAGATGGCGACAATAAAAGAATTTCGTAATTGTCGCCATCTGAGATGGCGACTTGGGTTACTTTTATAAAAAAAAAAAATTTCGGTTATTTTTATAACTTTAATAAAAATTGTGGTTATATTGTTAAAAAACCCGGCCATCACGATCAATACCCATCTTGAACTACTTTTAATTTGAAGATGACCGTTGGAGACGCTCTTCTTGCGAGAAATCAACCACAAAATCCAAAGATTTTCAAATAAAATGTACCCCTTTACCGAATTCAGTCCACAAATCTCTTATTTCTCTTTTCGTCTTTCTTTATTCTGCATCAAAGATTTGTCAAAAAACACACACTTCAAGATGACGTTAAGATCCAAAGGTAAACCCCCTCTTGCCAAATCTCCGATTCTGCTCCAGACGAGGCGGCGGGCCGCCCTTCAACCTACCCTTACTGATAATATCATTCGCACCCCACCAGGTATTTTCAAAGTTTCATGGCAAAAATTATTCATTTCCTGAGTATTCATGTGTGGGATTGCTTTATTATTTTTGTTAGCAAGCTTTAAGATTCATCATGGTTATTTTTTTCAGATTTATGACTAAATTTGTTTAATTTTTTAAAATTATGACTGAATTTGTTTTGCAACGTAACGACAGTATAATGTTACTTTTTTTTTATTTAAAAAAAAATGAATGTGTTTACTGTATTTTCTTGATTGTGATTGTTGTGTTGTGGCTATCATGGTTAAAATTTGTTGTTTCTTTCAATTTGATTGATTAAAACAGGTCTTTGACGAAATCATAGCGACCCTTTTTTTCCCATACTTCTTGATTTTGATTGTTGGAGCATTTTTTCATGATTACGTTTTCTTGTTTCTTTAGTTCTTTATATTAAAGTTAAAAAATGTTATCTCATCTTTCGTCTGTTAATTTGAGTGTACAGGTTCATTAACTAATTCCAATTTACCTAATCGCGCTTCGGAGGCGGAACAAGCCGAGCTTCGTCCCGAATACCACACAATTTCCTGCGAATTAAGGGCATTGGCTAAAATGGTTCACCAAGAACTAAAAACCACCGAAAAGAACTCAACCGAATGCGGTGTTTTTGGCAAGAAAACCAGCCCATTGTTCGAGAGGGGAAGATTTTATGAAGCATACTCAGCCAGAAGAAATGAAAGACTAAAGAGAAAGAAAGGTGAAATGGAGGAGTATACTTATGAAAAGAAGTCTTCTTATGATCTTGGTGTTAGACTTGACTCAGAAAAGACAAGGGTGTCGGCCAACAAGTTCAACAGCCGGAGAAAGACCATGGCAATGACGGCAGACACCACGCCCCTGGTGGAGCCTAGGGAGGCGCCGACGCCGAGGTATTCATTAAGGAGTTGTGCTAGAAAAGAGAACAAGAAACCTCCATTGCCCATTGCAAGTTTTGATAAATCAGTTGGGGTTGCCACAAGAAAAGTTGGTGCTAGAAAGCATTACTGACACTTAAATGTGTGGCGTTTTTGGGATATTCGAAAGGACACAAATGTAGAATTTGGTTTGGAATTAAGTAATGATTCTTTTTGGTGTTGTTTATGTTTTTCTGTTCGTTTCAATTTGCCAGAATTAAAACGAATTTGTTTGAAATCGGATAATTTAACTGTATAGTTTTTAAAAACTATGATATTGTTTTAGCTCTCATTGATACTAAAAATAAAATGTCTTCGCATTACATATACTAAATCTAAGAAAAGATGAAAAATCCAACGTATACTATAGATTTTAAAATCTTCATAAAATATTTTGGTTTATATATATATATATACACACACACTAGCCTAAGCATGTTATATTATGGACAGTTTTTGAAATAAAAAGATGGTTCACATCTTATTTATACGAGCGGACGACGTACATGTGTCGTGTATGTATAATGAAATAAATAATATTGTAAGAAGAAATCTGTAGACAACTAATTCACTTATCAATACATGGCCAACATCTAATTCAATGCATGTCTGGATAAATAAATCAGTGGATCCATGAAATATATATTTCTTGAAAGCACGATTCATACATGTGTGACATTATATTAAAATTTGTTTTCTAAAATCTGTTACAGAGTTTTCGCGGATCAGTGGATGCATTGCAGTAGATACAACTACATATTAGACATTTAGTCCAGCACAATGTTTCTCAACATGAAACTTGCACCAATTTAAACTGTCAGTATTCAGAACAGGAAAAATTAAAGTTGTGAAAAAGAAGGCTACTTTGAAGTGTAGGAATTTTTTTCTTTATATGTATGCAACAAAACTTACAATAAAAACATGAAAGAAGTGAAGCGAAACTAGAGATGGTAATGGGACGGGTCCAAACCCGGACCCGCAATGAACCC
Source organism: Haberlea rhodopensis (assembly GCA_907163345.1). Lineage (NCBI taxonomy): Eukaryota > Viridiplantae > Streptophyta > Magnoliopsida > Lamiales > Gesneriaceae > Haberlea > Haberlea rhodopensis. Next base: position 24,441 of record CAJQUN010000321.1, read on the forward strand.
GCCCCGCCGGGGTGGGTCTGGACCCGCTTCAACCGGGTTTGGAAGCGGGGAGGGGCGGGGCCTGGGATTGGCCGAACCCGCCACGTGCCCGCCCCGCATTACATTTTTATTTTTTTAAAAAAAATATATGACATTGATTATACATTTTACTTCTTTAATTGAACAATAAAGTGTCATTATTTAATTTATATCACAATTCATGTGTTCATTTTAAAGAAGTTGGACATTTTGAAGGAAATAAGAGCAAACTAATAAATATTTAGTAGTTTAAAGATAGTTTTGCAATGCTTATTATAAATATTTACTAGAGAAAACATAAAATTTAGTCACAAAACTCAACTTTTGTGTTTCAAAATTGATTTCTAGCTAAATTTTTTTTTTAAAAAATAAAAAAATAAAAAAACTGGAACCGGGGCGGGGCGGGTAAACCCGCCGGGTTCGCGGGTTTAAGCGGGGCGGGGCGGGGCGGGTCCGGGTTTTATGTGTAGCGAGGCGGGGCAGGGATTGCCCAAACCCGTCCCATACCCGACCCGTTGCCATTCGCGAAACTTGGAAAATGAAGTAATTAAAAAAAATTGTTTTTACCCTCCATAAAACCATACGTAGAAAACATACTGAACATGAAAATATCAAACATGTACGATAGATCATGGAAAGACATTTATAGAAAAAATAAACTAATAAAAGTCGATTGGAACGTATTTCACCAAGACTCGAATTATTTCATACCCCCCACAACTTCGCAAATGAATTATTTCACCTATAACATTAAAAATCACATAGAGAACCCCGATCATAGCTTAACAATTACAGACATCATTATCCCATACGATTTTTCCCCGAAAAACAAAAAAATGAAAATTTCAAATTGTTTCTACTTCAACAAACAATCATCACAGATAAATGATAGCATGTCTATCTACAACCGATAGAAAAAAACAAACATAAACTAAATTTGAATCATGGTAGAATAATTTGAAAGATGGATCCACGAGTAATCTTTGTTGACCAGCATTGATAGATTATGTAGAACGTTAGTATGCAGCAAACACAAATTTGAGGGGAGATAAATACTAGCGGTTCAAACAATCTGAGAACCCATCAAAGCAACAATTAGACAAAGAAAAACTAAGTATAAAATAAATAAACAGCAATAAACATGACATTACCGGCGCGCCAAGATCCGTTTCAATGCCATCGAGCAAAAGAACGTACAAAGGTCTCCGATCTGCAAAATATTGAGATTTGTGAGAAGAAAAATATGAGAATGGAAGCAAAAATGCAACGTCCGTGGGAGAGATCACTGGGAATAAAGAAGATTTTTAACTGGAGCAAAAATGAAAACTGAGAGATAGAGGAGAGAAACCTCTGATGGAAGAAGAATCTGGGAGATGGGGGAACGCGAGTTTATAAATGTGAAGTTAAAATTACTGCTTGTTGATGGGAAGATGTGGGTGGGAGTCTTGGTGGAAGAAGAATCTGGGAGATGGGGGAAAATTGATATTGGGGTAAAATGGGAAAGATTTTTGGTATGTTTTTTATGTACAAAAACAATTATTATAATACCTCAGCCATTATAATATAGTAGAGAATAGTAGAGATATATACTAGTTTTTTGTTGACATCACACGGGTACAAGCAAGTTGGTTTTTTCCTAATTTGATCAAAAATAACATTTCAAATGATTGAAACCAAAGGTCTGACTTTAACTTTTTTTTAAAAAAAAATCATGTCCATCTTACTATATAAACTGAAAAAAAAAATAAAAAATTGAAATTGTGTCCATCAACAATTGATTAAGATGTTTTTTTTCCTAATTGGTTTATGTCAAACCCGTGCATCAACAAAAAAAATTTGTTAATTTTTTTTAATAAATAGTAAATCATTCCGCACTTATTTATATATATATATACAATTTTAACCCCCTGCTCTTCATTATACATAAATTCGTCCTGCATATACTACATACTTATATATAAATGATCACATCTAGTCCTACTTTATAAATAATGTTATGTTTCTTCAAAAAAATATAGATAAATTTAATGTGAAAATCATGAATAAGTGATTGATCAATTGCATGCAGGCTCAATATGTGAGCAATAATCCAGATTATCTGAGCTGCAAGAAACAAGAGTACAAGAGGTCGCTGCGTTTTGAGCATGTGCGGCGCAACCTTAACGTTTCATGTATCAAGCATCGATTCAACCGGAACATCCATAAGTAACACAACTTGTATTAAATTAATATTGCCCACCACTCAAAATAATAATAATAATGCCCAACCATGATTCCATGTCGAACTGGATTTCATCTGGTTGAGGACAACTTTGGTGTGGTTGATCCACTAAAACTGGCGTGATAAAAATCCGATGAGAACCAGGTCAAAAACTGTCAGACCGATATGAACCTCGGTTCTTTATTTTTTTTATGATTTTGTTATATATTTCCTAAATTTCATCACTAAATTCTAAAACGAAAATATATTATATATAATTATTCTTATTGAAATAATTATAAAATAATATTATGTGTGTCTTATCAATAAATTCATATAATGATACATATCTATCTGGTATATATATATATATACACACGAAACCATTATTACAAATAGCGTTTTCAATATAAAAAATATTTTTTTTATTGAAGGCATATATTTTTTTATTGAAGGCGACATCTAATCAGATATCGACTTGGATCATTTTAATAAAGTTTTTCAAAATCGTTTATTTTTTCAAAATATATTTTTTCGATTATTTTATTAAAAACCCCTTAAGACATTAATACAATTTCATATAAAAATTTGATACCATAATGACAAAAATGTGCAATAGCTTTAAGTAAGAGATTATGATGATTTGGGTCCAATTCTTCTGTTACCCATAATGTTATACTTCATGTTACATACTTAGAAAATTGACAAGTGTCCCTAACTTTATCAATTTTCACCACACCAAATATTCCTATTACGTGAGTTCTAAAAAAGGGTGTATTAACTCTTCCTGAAAACATGGATATTGCATCATCCTCTCTGAAAATATATAAATTGGAAATAGGCATTTAATGATTTTTTTAGCAATGTATTTAATGTGAATAAGTTTAAGTAAGAAATAAAGCCAAATATATTACATCGAAATGATAACCAAAATTAACTTATGGAAAATGAAAGAAATGTAAAGAATAAAATACCTCGAAATGATAACCAAAGTTAGTGATATAAAATATCATTATTATAAAAAATATATCATTCATTGATGTAAGAGTTCTAACCTTTCTCCCGGTTATTTCCATTTTGTTGCTCGTCTTTGGTTGATGCATCATTCAAACTGAATTGTCCAATAGTAAATCTTGACTTTGAGTTTGATGGCATTATTTGATCCTAAAAGTATATATGAAATTCAAGATTGACATGAACACACACGCACGTTCCATTTTTGCGATATATTGCTTGGCTTAGGAGAAAACACTTCTTGTTAATTTTTGGATTGACTTAAGGTTGAAGTGTTAGTGGGATTTCTGAGCTTTTACAATTGAGTTGCTAAGTTAATTCATTCAAAGTAGTGATGATGAACTTTGCATTTTGATCTTAATGTTTGCTCGATGACGATCAAATCTAAGTTTGGGGGAGTTGATAGGGTTGATTATTACGTGTATTTGGGCTTTGATTTATATATATTTTCGTGTAGATTCCTGGAAGATGTTATGATTTTTGGTATTTATTTGATTGTTTCAGGAATCTAGGTGGAAAGTGGAAGAATTGAGCTAGAAGGAAGAAAACGAGTCAAATCAAGGCAAGAAATGAAGAAACTGAATTCTGGCATGACCGATCGATCGGAACTGGAAGGCGATCGATTGAAGGAGGCAGAAGTTTTGGCCAACAAAGAAAGGCGGAGCTCGATCGATTGAGTATTTGTGTTCGATCGATCGACATTGGCAGAAGATTTACAAAGCGAATGGAAGATAGCTCGATCGATCGAGAGTTTGTGAGCGATCGATAGAGAAGGGCAGAGAGTTGGCAAGGAAAAATGAAGAGAGCTCGATCGATCGGAAGCTTAGGCTCGATCGATCGAGCGAGGCAGAGAAATTCATATCCGGAAGCTGAAGGTGCTCGATCGATCGAGGCATATCGACCGATCGATCGAGACGCAGAATTTTCAGAAAAATAAAGACTTGATTTGGTTTGATTTTTGGGAACTCTTCCACCAACCTCTTCCTCTATAAATTAGGGAAGTAGGGCACAAAATTTGCTTCCAATATTCAGAGTATAATCAGACTCATACCATAATTCTTCAGCCGCTTTTCATCTCCGAAGAACAAGAAAAGAGAAATCATTTGAAGTGGACGGAAGGAAGCGAGAGAAGAAGCATCGGTCAACGCACGGATTCTCTCCTACGTTATCGTATTTCTAAACTCTAGTTAATTTGATTTTCAGATTTTATTTGATGTTTTTGAGGTTGAGAGACGATTAAACATCTTGTGAATTTGATTTGAATTTAATTAAGTTTATTTTATCAAGTTTAGGGAATTTTGTGTTTGAATCATTGATGTGGTTGTGTTTAAGTGGATTAATGCTTATGTGCATGAAATATAACCTTAATGCTATCAAAGCTTAGGTAACTTTGATTGATTTTGTGAATTATAACTGAGATCGAGAGATAAGTTATAATACGCTAGAATAATTCATGTTGTATGTTAAGATTTATATCGAGAGATTAAATCACATAAGTGATCACTTCGAATTGAAAGATTCATAGTTAACGATTTTTCATCGAGATTTATTCGGTATTAAATTGGTTTAAGTGAATGAGAGTTACTTGTGTCAATTTATTACTAGTTTCAATATAGCTTGAGAAAGTATATTGATTATATTAGGAAATCCGTCACCATAAGAATTGATTGATTAGTAATTGTTTTCTACAAACAAATCATTGACGATAACATAATTGAACCAACATCGTGATAAATTTCTTGAGCGGAATTTCTTCGCATCTCCAAAGGAGTTGTTTTATTTTTGAATTTTTAAGTCTTCAGTTTAATTAGTTAATTAATCATTTTTTTTGTAGGCTAAATATAATTTTGCTTTATTTGGTACTTATACGTTAGTCCCTGTGGGTTCAACATCCTTTCTTTTATATCTGTCATGCCTCGATATGACGTATACATGTGCGATTTGATTATGGTGTAATTATGATTAATTACAGTACGATGTGAACTCGGATTCAGGTTGAACCGAGCACGATTAATGTTATGCATGAATGAAATCTCATGTAGATGTGAGAAATCAAAGAGAATAAGTTAAGAACATGAGTATGTGATAGAGGGACTTAACATAAGTGTGTTATAGTGGAAAAGAGACTTGAAATGCATCACATAGTTGACTTCTAATGTGCCTTGCATTTAACATGAATTTGGAGAGAATGTGTACTTGCATTTGGAGTGCATGTGGAGGTGATAAGATATAACAAAAAAATCAGATTATAAACACATACCTCGCCTCAAATCACCTAGTAATCTCTACACACACTCTCTCATTCTCTTTGAATTATTGTTGGAGTTGGACTTGCAAGAACACCAAGGAAGTGCATAATTTGGTGAGGAAAGTAGAATTTCATGATTTGTTATCATAATTGATTAATACATGTGCTTAGTGTAACAACCTTGAAGCATGTGAAGTAATACTTGCATATGATTGCTATGAGTTTACAATAATCATTTGGAAGTATAAAATGATGGAAAGTTGTGTATATGATGCTAGTTTAGCTAGTGTTCAAGTTGTTATGGGATGAATTAAGGTGTATGAGAAGAACCATGAAGATAAGCATCAAAATCGCCATTGTTTAAAAATTCTGTTGTCGACCGACCGATCGCTAGGATCATACCGATCGATCGGTGAAACAGGGGAAAGTAAGGCGGTTCATGTACCGATCGATCGCTGAAGGCGACCGATCGATCGGTGAAATGCCGTAGCATTTTTGAGAAATTCTGATTTTAGAGCGATCGATCGCTAGCTTCAGACCGACCGATCGCTAGGGTTGTCTGTTTGGACCGATCGATCGCTAGAGTGACCGATCGATCGGTAGACTTAAAATGTTATATTTTTGTACCTTTTGATATTGATGCCTATGATAACATGATACATTATTGGCATTGTTGTAGCATCATCACAGGGGACATGACAACGAGGCAGTTAGATAGCGATGCTTACTTTATATCGTTTGTGTCGCAGAACAGGTACGTTTTGACGTACGAATATAGGATATGGTTTTGATGATGATGTGAGCACGTTATCATATGATTAGTGGTATCATATGCATGTGCATTCATGATACTACATTGTTGAGATGGATGCCACGATAGATGTGTAGTATATGCTTTGGCTGGGATTGTTGTCACGATAGATATGCTACATATACTTTGGCATGAGAGATATACGCCAGTTGGGTATATGCTCTGGCTGTTATAACATGTTAGGACGGTACTATGATATGTGCTACTAATATAAAGATGTGAGAGGGTTCCACTGACATATTGAGCTGAGATAGACATATCATATTGGTCTGGTTATAACAAGATGAGGAATGAGACATGTCATGACATAATTGCATTTGATAGTGCATGATACAGGACAATCACATTTGTTATTCATAGTGCTTTATTGTTTATGTGTTTAATGATATCGCAGTGGAAGGGTTGTTTATCTGTACTCATATTGTGTGATTGTTTCTGTAGGGACTCATAGACTTGGGAGGACGGGATTGTGAGTCTATTCCGCTGCGAGCTGAACCACTGCTTAGGAGTTTTTGGTTTAGGTTGTAGTTATGTTTATATGATGTGTAGTTTTGACATAGTTTTTGTCAACTTGTAACAACCTACATAACTAAACTCTTAATCAGATGTATGTTTTACTTAATTCTAACTCACATATGTATAAATGAACTGATACATAACGGATTAAGTAACGAGGACCCCACATTAGTTGTATCAGAGCAGTGGTTCGAGAACGGGGTGACCAGGGGTAGAGGAAGTGTATTAGGGAGTTACCTAATCACTTGAAAGCATGTTATGAGTTATGATATGATATGATACTGACATGCTTTATTATATTTGTTGTTGTTGGTAACCTGTATTTGCAGTAATGGCAGACAGAATACCACATGATGAGGTTGGGGATGCCATGAGTGGCAATGCTAGTGTTGGATTGGCGCATGTGCCACGACCACCATTTGGGCAAGGGCCAGTGGAACATGTACTGTTACCTGGGGAGTTGACTTCGACACAGTTTCTGAGTTATCAGCCACCTCGCTTTGAGGGTACGGAATCAGGGGAACAAGCAGAGGAATGGTTGGAACGGATTGAACAGATCTTTGTGTCAGCACCATGTGCCAAGTCCGCCTGGATACGTTTGGCTGAATTTCAGTTGGCAAAGAAAGCCATGATGTGGTGGAAATCCGCATTGATTGAGCTGAGAGCTCAAGGACAAACAATAAATTGGGATGTGTTCAGAACTAAGTTTCTTGATCACTATTTCTCTGTTGCTGCAAGGCCGAGGAAAGAGGATGAATTCACAAATTTGAGACAGGGATCAATGACAGTGTCTGATTATGCTGTGCAATATTCTTCATTGCTACGGTATGTACCACATATCGCTGCAAACACAAAGGCAAAGATCAGACAGTTTGTGAAGGGCTTGAGGCCTGAGTTGTTTGATAGGGTAATTTCCAATAACCCTACATCATATGAGGAAGCATTGACTAGAGCCGAAATGGCTGAGATTGCAGTTGGAGTGTACAAGGATGTGGGACAATCCCAACCACCTACATCAAACAGTATGAGACCTAGAGGAGAACCATTTAAATCATCACGAGGTGGTGCATCTTCCTCTAGATTTAGTGGGAAACGATTTGTTCAGTGAAAGGGTGGTGAACGAGGTTCAAAGGGGCAGTCCCAAGGGAGGAGTAGTAGTAGTGGTCGAGGGTTACAATGTTTTAAATGTGGAGGGCCACATTTTAAAAGAGATTGTCCACAACTTGATACTCCAATTTGTTATCGTTGTGGGAGGACCGGACATATGATTAGAGATTGTCCTCAAGCTGGGGGACAACAGATGAGAGGGAATATATCAGAAAGTACAGTACAACAGAGACCACAGGGTGTTCCACGGACTGGTGGAGGACAGAGGACAGGACCACTTCAGGCTCAGGTGTATGCACTGAATAAGGAGCAAGCAGAGGCAGCTTCCGATGATGTGATTGCGGGTAAGTGTAATTTATTTACTTATCCTGCTTTACTTTTGATTGATACTAGTGCATCACATTCATTTGTTGCACAAGCGTTTATTGACCGGTATCATATATGCTCGTCTCCACTGTTGATGCCTCTGTATGTCTCGACACCCATGGGAACTACTGTAATGGCTTGTCAGAGTGTGTCTGATTGTGTTATTCAGTTTGATGCTGAGTATGAAATACAGGCTGATTTGATTGTGTTAGATATGATGGATTTTGATTGTTTTGGGTATTGATATGTTGAGCAGTTATAAAACTATTGTAGACTGTTGTCAAAAGACAGTGAGATTTCAGTCTGATACTGGAAATCAATGGATCTTCTATGGACAAGGATCATGTGCCAAGATTCCATTGATATCTGCTCTTAGGATGTCCCGTTTGTTAGAACGTGGACATACAGGATATGTGATCTATGCTGTGGATGTCACAGATAAGAAAGTAGAAAGAAGAGTGGAGGATATACCAGTGGTTGCAGAGTATGCAGATGTATTTCCAGATGAGATTCCTGGTTTTCCACCAAGTCGAGAAGTAGACTTTGGTATTGAGTTAGTACCTGGCACTTCTGCAATTTCACGAGCACCATATCGAATGGCACCTTCGGAATTGAGAGAGTTGAAAACTCAATTGCATGATCTATTGGACAAGGGGTACATACGTCCTAGTGTATCGCATTGGGGTGCTCCGGTATTGTCGGTTAAGAATAAGGATGGTTCAATGCTACTTTGCATTGACTATAGACAGTTGAACAAGGTAACCATAAAGAATAAATATCCTCTTCCTCGTATTGATGATTTGTTTGATCAGTTACAGGGATCTACAATCTATTCTAAGATTGATTTGAGATCGGGATATCATCCGATACGTGTGAAGGAAGGAGATGTACAGAAGACATATATATCATTGTTTGGGGCTACATATACAAGTCTTGGAAGCTCAATAAAGTAATTGAAGATCAATCCAAGCAAGATCAAAGCAAACCCATTTGGGATTCAAAATGGGCAACTTACAAGAAGAAAACAGCTTGAAAGAGAGCAAGCCTAGATTTTAGGCACCACTTACCTTGCTATATCAGATCTAGTTAGAGATCATTTGTGCCATATATATTCACTCTATTCATTGTATTTGAGAGCTTAATATATGAGTGAATATCATTGTAACGGTTGATGATTCATCACAAACGATTGAGAGGTCTTTGCATGTGAGACATTAAAGAACATACATAGTTGAGTTGCTAGGAGTTCTAGTTGGATGGGGAATTCCCAACTGGATCAAATTTGTACAACGGGATTGTATAAATCAAAGTCTTCTAGTGGAATCCTTCCATGAGGTGGAAGAAAGGGAGACGTAGAAGGATTACACCACATTCGAACTTCCATAAACAAATGTTTGTTTATTTACTTTACTTGCATATCTTTAAAATGCCTTTCAAATGGTTAATCGGTTATAGAGCGGGTTATGTCGAGTGTCTTCCGCTCGGTTTTGTAACCGAACTCGATGTAATCTCTCGGTGCAATTATTTCAAGAACACGAGCTATTGAAGCTCAAGTTGGTTGAACTCGGGTGTGGATTGGCCCGATCGATCCTGACAATAAGCATCAATTAACCATTAAACCACACTCGATCATAGACAATTAAAAGCACTAGATGGTGTCTATTTATAGTCACATCAAAGAACGAACAAGGTGTACCTACTCATTTCAATAAAAATTTTAATGGCGTCAACGAAAAGGTCTTCTGCTTCGGCCTTGTACTTCATTTTTCTTATGCCAGCCTTTTGAGTCCTGATGAGGCAGAGGCCATGGGTGTAGCGACATAGATTGACGTATGTCATCAAATTCGTTAACATTGTTATTATCATCATGTTTGGAAGATTAAGGATCTCTTGAACAACATCAACAAAGGTTTCTACATTCTCTTCAGTAGCTCGATCATTACCGAAAAGTTCACACCAGTAACTTTAGTACGGCCACGGCTTGTGCCCCATTCTAACAAAATTGTTGTCGCACTTAATACAACAATAAATACATTTTATTGTTGCAAAAACATCAATCTATACACAGAATAAGAACAGTAACACAAATAGTTACCTTTATATACGCATCCCAAGCTTCGTCAGTGCCATTAACTATTTTGTCAGTTTCATTCCAACCTATTCCGCCTTTGCTAAGCAATGTGGTGAGGGTGGAATGTGTTTTTTTTCTTCCACACATGCACTTTTGAATTTATGTGGGGATTGCTAGGTAAATCAGTCGAGGGAAATAACTGTTTTCAAATAGTCTTCTAGAAATACAAGGTAGCCACGTTCAGAATACAAGGTAGCCACATCTGAACGGTTCAACAATTGCCTCTGCTTTGTTATCGGTCGAACACGTTGTGCTTGTGTCAGTATATGGTTGAAAAGATTGATGTTGCGCCATTACTCTTAACTATAGTTATTGGTAAAGCGGAAAGCGCTAGATCCTACAATTGGTATCAAAGTCAAGGTCGCGTATTCGATTCCCATGAGTTGCAGAGAGTGCAATTATTGGGAGATGGATTGTTGGGGTTCAACAATTGCCTCTGCTTTGTGATCGGTCGAACACTTGACGCTTGTGCCAGTGTATGGTTGAGAGATTGATATTGCGACATTACCCTTAAGTATAGCTATTGGTAAAACGGTAAACGCTCGATCCTACACATTTCCAACCTGAGCTAATGACATCTTTTAGTGCTTGTAGCAGTACTTCTTCCACGCGGGGTGTCCACACACGTCTGGTTTTCACGATTTCCTTTCCTTATTCAAATTATAATTGGTCGTCTCCACAGTTTCCATTGTCAAGTTCCTGCTAAACATAGTAAGAACATGGCTTGGGAGAATACAACAGATGTAAAACACCGAGAATGCATACTACAAACTTAATATTGCACCAACTAACAAAAAAGTTGCATTACAAACAACCATCACAGAAATGAAAGCATATTCTTAAAAAAAAAATTAAATTACTGATAATACATAGAAGTCGCTAAAGCATCGTGCCAAGTTTCCAATGCAGGTAAAGCATCTAAATTATCTATAAAATCTTCTTCATATCACGATTGAAGCAGTTTGTATCAATTCTTCGTAATCTTCTAAGGTCTCTTCAGGGATTTCAGTTCTAATAAAGTTATGTATGAGGATGCATGCCATTATAATGCGATTTTGAACTTTCATGGGATAGAATATGGGCTTCGTAGGATGGCCAATCTACGTTTCAGCAAACCAAATGCGTGTTCGATTACATCCTGAGCAGAGCTATGCTTGTAGTTGCATTGAGTACAACTTTATGATTACAAGATGACTGGCCTATTACCTTAGCAACTGTAACAGGGGAACTTTGAAGAAGTACAAATAAAATGCTCTTAAAACCATAAGTATTACATATATGAACCATGGTCGCTGTAATATTCTCATATCATGGAACCCTCAAAGCATTTTCAAGATAGATCGCATCACGAAGGACTCTGGCGTCGGCAGCTGAGCCTTCCCAACCAGTTAATGAGTAAATAAATCTTATTTCATGGTCACAAACTCCCAATACACTGATCTTAGTAGTTCCTTTTTTCTTGTTCGATTTTAGGTTTATATTTTGTTGGACACTTGAATACTTATATAGGTATCATCCAAAGCGCCTAAACAACCCTTCATTTTTAATCGAGGAGTTTAAATTATTGGTTACGGACAAATTTAATTATTGTACGCTACTCATTTTCCATGGCCCCATCATACACTCGCCACCAACAGCCACATGCTTCACTAAGGATGTGATGGAGCTTCAATACAGAATGCAACACCTCATGAAACTAACGGCTAACAGTGTGACCACTACGTAGAAAGTCGTGACCGATGACTCAATTTGTTTTATGGTGCGCTAAGATAGAAAGAAAAATTGCTGCTTTCTCCCCGACTCTAACATATTTTGTGTCTGGAACCACCCACATTTTGTAGAAGATAAATTCCTACACATCATCAAATTGGCCAGACATTGAATGTCTCCTACTTCTACAACCCGCCTTAGGTGTTGTATCTGACAAAAACGTCTGCTTATACTTGTATACATGATTCGTTTAAGGTGGTTGCTCCGGTTAGGAACATTACGTATAAATCTTGCATACACATTTGAGCAAATGGTCACAAACACGAAGGATCTCATTAGCAGAGGGTGTAACAAAAGGAAAACTTCAATGTCTCTGTCTTCATTACCCGTCTTATAAAAAATACTCTAAATTTCAAAAGTGAATACGCATTGTAATTAAATTACCATATTGGACATTTCGAACACAAACCACTGAAGAGGTGAATTAAAATTCATATTCAAGAATTGGCTTTACGTGGGCAGTTAACACAAGATGCATACAAACAACGACAAAAATGATGACAATGGGGTCAATTCATTCAAGATATCAGGATTACATGGAGATGCTACAATATGAAATTCTACTTTTCCTATACAAGAACAAAATGGAAAAAACAATTACAATTTGCGAAGGTTAAAGTTTGTAAAATGTACCGTCACAAATAAAAGTTGCTTGATTTGTTGGCTCACATATACCGCACTGAACACCAACAACTCGAGCACATGTCATTGTATCGACCTTTGAAAGAGTTATATTTTTAGACAACAAACTGAATATAGCCTAAAAGTCAAATCTAAGGACTTTAATAAATATTTCATTTTATTTTGTGAAATAGATTTTTTTTTTCTATTTACAGTTATTATTATATTTTTTTAAACATTACATGATATTATAAAAAAATGAAGTCCCAATATGTACAAACTAAAAAGCAATTTTTTTTTTTAAGCAAAAACGAAGTAAGATATTATATTTTATATTAAAATATAAAAATACAAACTACAAGGACGCTTCTCGTTCCCTCATCCCTTTTGGAGTAACACTCCATTTCCCGCTGTTACGGTGAGTGACGTTGCGGTTCCTTCAATTTTCTTACACCGCTTCCCGCTTTCAACTTCATATTCCCAGGGATTATTCTTTTCTTTGATCTATTTTTTCCGGGGTTTTATGGATTTTTCGATGAATCATGAAAGACGCAATTAGGGTTTTGTGGGCTTTATTTATTTGGATGATCTGCTTTTGAGATTTAGTCTTGAGTTGATAAATAAGGTTTATCCATCCGCCAATTGATCTGTTCAGTACTTGCTTGCGTTGTTTTTCTTTACAAATATTTCACATTGAGTGGAATTTCTTGGTAATTTGACTTTGTTTTGAATCTGAATATTTGTATATATGTGGAATTAGTTTCGCGGGTTTGCAGACTTGGGGCACTTTAGGTAGCATGTTTTTATTTTTCATTTAATTATTAAATTTGTTAGCCAACCCTCTCCAAATTTATATATATATTTTGTTTTTGATTGTACTTGTGGATGATATAGTCAGCAGAATTTATTTAAGCGATATGCTATTCAAGTAGTTGGCCGAAATTTTTAAGGGAATCCTACAATATCTGAATTTGGAGGAAGCAAAATGCTCTTGTTCTCTATTCCTTTCCGCTCATTCGCGACTCATACACTCATAGTTTTGCCCACTGTTCTGTATTTTTTTATGGAATATTCTATATGATTCGATGGTTGGGCGTTCTTTATTTATATAGTAATTTACTCATGCTGTTTAATATGAGATGTTTTATTTTTGAAGAACCAGAATCCAACACCCTTTTACCTGTCACCAGATTTCAAGGGTTCTTTTTTATGGTCCTTTGACATTAATCTTTAGAGGGCTAAATGTATTGGTCAATGGAGTGGGAACTAATGGAACTTGTACTTCTTACGATAAGCAACTTCCTAGCACACTAAAAAAAACTGCTCTGAGAGACATGCAGAATGAAAATGCAGGATCGATGCCGAAGCAGCAAAATAATTTGCTTTCTGATGTTGGAAAACAAAGTCGTGATGCAGTTGAGAGCAGCAGAAATAAGCGGCTTACACCCGAGTACCCCTCAAGTTCTCAGGCTCTTCCATCCTTGACCTACAATGGTATGAATGAGAATGTAATGAATGCACGGAGGAGATTTGAATTAGAACTTGGAAAGGGAAGACTGCAGAAAAATGTGGAAATATATTCTGATAGTTCACAATTAAGGAACATTGACCAACCATCGCAGGAAATACTTCAAAAGCCTATTCAGACGAGGGATAATAGTCTTCAACACATGCCTGTGGCTACATCAAGTAATATGATCCCTATAACTGCTTTTTCAAGTAGCGATCCATCAGTTCCAAATAAGCAGAATAATAGCACTCAAGCTACTGAGGTATCCCCAGAGCTTCCTCTTCCGGTTGACATTAAGAGCACCAATGATCAACTAAGAACAGAACGCTTCATTCGCCTGCAGAAGTTTCTAAAGAAATGTGATGAGAGCAACCAAAGAGATTACATGCACAGTGAGTTCTCCTGTTCCATGAGTTTTTTTTTTTGTTACTGACTTCCTTTTGTTCTTTATTGACTCCACGATTTGTTTGATGCATCTTGGTCAGTGCTTATGCATTTATCCCCAGCTGCGCTTATCAAGCATGCTGTCGAGTTGGAGAAGAGAGCAATCCAGTTAACTGTGGAAGAAGGTATATGCATTTTTTACATTTATTTGCTTCATTATTATTTTCAATCTCTATATCTTTGTTTGGAATCAAAGAACGTAAAATGTTGAAAGTTTTGCATTGACTTGTCAGCATGCATTGGAGATCACTTGGAGAGTGACTACTTTTCTAGATGTAACATGAGCATTTTTATGAGCCATAGTATTTTGTAAAAAATGGAATAGGTACTCATGTTAAAGATACGTAGGAATAACATTTTTCGAGAAATTAGGCATAACCTTTTGATTGCTAGAAATGAAGAAAATACACAATACCATGCAATGGTAACATCTGATTTCAGTATAATTTTGGAGTTCTAGAAATTCCTTTTCTTCTAACTTTTAATTTAAGTATATTTGTTCATACGCACATTCGTTAGCGAAATCTGGAACTATTGGTGCATGTTGGGGAGCAATTATCCTTCAGCTATAATCCTGTTGTATGGTACTGAATTCTGAAACTATACTACTGGCATGTTTATATGGTTGTGAAACTAAAACGGATTCCTCTACATATTTACAAAAAGAGTAGGAATGTTCAACTTAAAGCAACTGATGTATCAGTGAGAAAGCATTCCTTATCGGAACTTAGTAACTACGACCAACTATAGCACTGGGTAACCTGCATAACTATATTACTTTCTGTGAGTGCCAAATTCAATATGATGATTTTACGGGATTAGATACCATAACCATATTACTTCCTTAGGCCATCTCAAACGCTGCTCTATTTTAGCTTGAAATGCCATTTTAGTGCAGCAAATGGTCTCCAACCCTTTGGCGTTAATTTGGTGTGAAGCTACAATTCTGCACACTGTAGCTGCACTATCGTTTTTTTTAATGTTTTTTTTTGTTTTTTTTGTTTAGTTTTAAGTATTAAATATAGTTTATAATTTGTGGATATGATTCTCTCCATTGTTCATGTAGCCTACCCCAATTCATTGGGATTAAAGGTTTAATTGTTGTTATAATGATAATTAAATTTAATTGATATTTATGTCTGATTTTTTATTTAAAGTAAATTTTTGTAATATTTATTATTTATTTCTAACTATATATGCATACTAAAGTAAGAAATTTATTAAGTACAATTTTTCGTCAGTTCCCAAAACTATCCAATTATTATTGTTATTATACACAATATTTTAAAATTTAAAATACCTCATTACTAATTATTATTCTATGTGGTAGTCAAATCTTACATAAGTTGATGTTAAAACTGTCCCATCAGAAAACTCCAAAATCATTTTCAATAATTTTCTTTAAACCTTCCCCCAAAGCTAAAAGCAGAACGAAAAATGCATACAATTTTTATACGGTTTCCTGCCTTTTCTTCCACCTGTTTTTTTTTTCATGCATCTGAACCGTGGAGCTTGAGTTGTGAAATACCAAGTAATAATACCCAATGAAGCCCAGTGATGTTGAACAGTTATCTCACTTCTCTCTCTCATTATCTCATGAAATTGATGTGCACAAGCCAACAGATTAAGAGTGACAAGCTGCTTGAAAATCATCTCAAGCTTCCCATGCTTGTGTTTCATCAGCTGAGCACACACGATTTCCAGATGTAACCTTTTGTTATGACATTTATAATGAAATGGCATGTGTAAAAACATGGGTAGTCGGATGAGTTAGAACTTAGGTAACTTGGCTCGTTGCTTTCTACACGTGACATACTGATGCCACCACCTGATATAATCACGATAACAGCAGCTAATGGAAACAGATGTATTAAACCCAGTGAAGAAAATGAAAGGTAAATTGTTCCCTCTTTACAGAGTATTTCTGTCCCTCTGTTAACTCACAAAGATGATGATAACTGAATGCCCCAACGAATTCCTCCCCTACATCATTTATTCCCCTCCCCACGTTTAATAATGTGTTTTTCACTCACTTTTTGGCCCATGTCTTGACCCATTTCACAATATAATTACTCTAAGGGTTTCTCGTTTTATGTATAAATTATTGATTTCCATAGCAAAAGTGAGATTTGATAACTAGAAATGTGGATATGTGTGTTCACCTACCAATTATCGACCTTAAATATTTGAGTATGAGAATATTTCGGGAGCTGCTTCGTGTAATTCCTTTTTCCAAACTCAAATGTTAAATGCCTCTATATTCTGTTTCGTATGCCGCAGGAAACGAAATGCAACGGATGAAAATGCTAAATGTTTTGGGGAAACCTTCTCCGACCAACAATTTGTTATCATCATCATAACTGTAGCAGTCGGATTAAAAAAAACCAGGTATGTATGTTCTAGTAAATGCATCGTTCGCTGTCTGATTGGAATGCTTCATGTTCTCCTTGAAAACTTGTTTTTGTTTTTGTTTTTCCCTTTCTTAGTAGGTAGGTAAAATGTTGTAGAAATTTGTTGTCTTTAAACATATTTATTTAGCTGTACTGACGGACTCCGTTTACATCACTACAGTAGTCTTCCCCTTTGTGACTTGTTGGTTTTATGGTTGCTTTTCAAGCATTGTAAAATACTCCTAGAATTAGCCAATAGTTTCCATGTGTGTCATTCCATACTATGATAGGGGAGTGTTATTTGAAAATTTTGACGGGAATAATACCACTACCTTAGAGAACAATTGTTTTACTCCACTCTGCTTTTTTGATACTCATGCTCTTACAAAGAAAAAGTAAGAGGAGAGCCAGAAAGGTTTTCCGACGAAACCCCTCAGATTATAAACTCAGAATGATTCAAACTGTTACTAACACATGAGTAATAATCTGCTCAATATGTAAACTGTGTGTAATAAAATATTACTTGTAAAAAATGACATTCATCAAATATTTATATCTATATTGTAGCTCGGGCTGTTGTTAGGTAATTCCGTAGTGCTAAGCCGTCGTACTATTTGCACCGTCTTATTATTTATACCGTCGTACTATTTACACCGTCAAATGTAATCATTTCCTTCCTGAAAATGTAATCATTAATATCTCATGTCACTTCTCTTTCACCGTAACTAATTGAACCTAGCACCGCATGAGTGGATCGGGCTTGTGCTCATTTGGGATATTTTACGTTCATATGCTGAATCGGGATTAGATCATAGCTTAGGAGATCAAGTCCGGAGGACCTCGGTCTGTATTCTTATTCGATCACTTCCACCGCCATTTATTAAATCAAACTTATCTTTGCAATCGTTTCATGTAATAGTGACTCTATTCATATGTTATTTCGTGTAGATGGTTTTAGCCATATGTCTTCAGCCATTCATTTGATGCACCTCTGACAACGTATTTATTATGTCATTTCTAAAAATATTATAGTTGTGATGGCATACATTATGAGACACCTCATGGCTCATGTTGTATCTCTGTCGTATATTTAGCTTTTGTTATCTGTTATTGTGTGTGATTATGGGTTTAACCATGCATGTTTGACCATACACTATGAGACACTTGCTATTTTTCTGACTTTGTACTTATTATGTCGTTGGTTTAACCATGCATGTTTGACCATACACTATGAGACACCTGCTATTTTTCTGACTTTGTACTTATAATGTCGTTTCTAAAAATCGGCATACTTTCCTTCCTGCCTAACTTTAGACGAATGAAGACCTCGATCATTTTTGACCAGGCCAGGATCGGCGTATTCTTTGGAAGAATAAGTTAAATCAAGTAATTCAGGCCGAGGTCCCAAAGTTTGGACCATCTTATTTCATTCATGTATTTAACTTATCTCAAGTACATAACAATTAAGTATATCAATGAAAGGGATCCTGAGGTCCTACGAACATATTTCAGTCCATCGTGAGGTCTCGTGAACACATTTTAGTCCAATAGTTATGGCTGAATTTCTTCCAGGTATAACACTAGTCTTCCCTCTAGTCGAGCTAGAATGAGGTTCGTTGTCTCGACTTTGAAGTGAATATACTCTACTTTCCCCACGTTCATTTTGAATTTATAATTTAGAATTTGATGTATATTATCATTATTACGATTGTCATTTCATCTTCCTGACATTATCTCATCCACTGATAATAGTGATTAAATAAACGGTGTAAATTTTTACACGTGGAAGATAGCATGAAATCGGTTATACTCATGATCATTCGAAATGACTTCTATCTAATGGTGTGTGATTGATCAACTAAAATGAATTAATTGTACAGATAATCTCCACCGTTCGCATGGGCCAAAGGCCTACGGCCCATGTTCGCATCGTTTCCTATAAATATACCGAATGTCATTTTTCATTTTGGTTTCTTACAGATTTCTTCCTAACTAAATATCTAGCATCCCGAAGCTTTAGCATTATCTGCTGAGTTTTTCCCGTGAAAATCTCTGTAAGCGATTTATTCCACTTTTCTAGTTTGAAATTATGCCGAATTTCCAGCTCGAGTACCCATAAAAAGGGTAGTTCCGATGATGAAGGTTATGGCACGTCCAGTTCAGGCCTCTAGGGTTAAGAAACGCCTTCTCAAAAATCCAAAAAATTGGTAAAATTCATGTGGTCGCTGATAATCAAAAACAGAAGAAGTCTTAGGAGAAAATCCCTCTAGGTGTCCCTTGGTATGAGATTTTGGATTCCAAGGTCGAACCCAAACAGTAGATGTATCTTCGCTGGTTGGGCGGAATCCAGATCATTTTTCCCAGACCTGGGATCTCCCACATCTCCACCTTCCGAGTTCTTTCCTTTTTTAATACTCCATCCTAAGTCACATATTCTTCCTACCCCATTCTCGCACTGGCGCTCAGGTCTTGAACTGACACATTGAGCGTTTGTGCGACGCTTTAAGACGCACTAAGTTTTATTAAGTCGCTCACTGACACTCCGGTCGTGATCTGGCACATTGAGTGCACATGCGGCGTTTTAAGACTAAGTTTGATTAAGTCACCACTAAGTTTTACTAAGTCGTAAACTTAAATGCTAGACATTCTTAATTCTCCGGAAATAATATATGTAATTTTTAGTAAATTCATACTATTACAAAACATGTTGAAACACAGAGGTAATATTCGGTTTCATTTTTCGAATTTACTATTTTATGACCAAATATTAAAAATTCATTTTCATTTTTCATTCTCTGAAATATATTTTTCGTAGAACAATAATTATCTCCATTAGGCGAGTGATCAAATAAATATTTGAATTGTACCGTAAATAATATAAGTTCTTCAAATATGATATGTATTATGTATGTTTAGCTTTATTTCATCAGCACTTAATTTTTTTGAAAATTGACACACTCGCGCATCCGCACCCGGCCACGCACCTGCATCATGTGATTTTGACCCCAGCTTAAGAGTGCCTTTCGCTTTCCCATTCTTTCTTCTTTGTAGATATCTTCACTTTTGTTGTGTTTTCTTCAGCCAATTAGCTCCAAATGTTTATAAATTATTGACTGGGGTTTATGTATTGTTCCTTGCTCCTTACTCTGGATTTATTACTTACCCCTGCCCTTCTTGAATACTTATCTCTTTAAAAACTAAGGATCCTGGGGTGATCCCGGCACTAAATTCCTGGATCAAATCCCTAATTCTCATGAACACTGGAAAGAAAAGTTCTTTTTTTTAAGGCCTCCTCGTCCCTGGTTATGTCCAACAGCCAGGAGAAATACCCTTCCTGAAGCCCAGGAATTACCTAGAGGATATAGACTTTTATCAACGAACTATCCAGGCCTTGGGGGGAAAGGTATATGATACTTCAGGGCTCGTTACGGAGGAGTTGCTCGTCCTGTACCATCTGAGCTCCGAGATATTAGCATTCCTCCCCCTCATAGTATCTTTTCATGCCCTATTATTCTACTTCTTCCTCGGTCTTATTTATTTGCTTGTTAATCTTTACTTTGTGTATTTTCAGGTGAAGATACGAGTCTAAGAGCTGCTTTAGGTCGGCAGAGAGCTCAACAAGGGGAAGGAACTTCCAGTGCCCCTTCTCCTCGGGACATTGCACTACCTCTACCTACCCCTACCCCTACCCCTACCCCTACCCCTACCTTAATCACAACATCTCAACGCTCATCTTCTCAAGCCCAACCTCCCCATCCTATCCGTCAATCTACCCCAGTATTCACATTCCCACCTCGGACTCGATCACTTCCATCTTTGGATTTCATACTTGCCCAAAAGTGTTGCTTCGGAACTTCTTACACACAAGAGGAGGACACCTATTCCTCCGCAGGTAGATGTAGAAATAATTTACTCCCCCTCTTCTAGTTTCCAAGGTATGAGATTGGCTAGCATCCCTAAACTCATTTCTAAATTTGTATGAAATTTTGACTTGAATTAAACTCTACAGCAGACTCTCTACTCTCTTCATCAGAACGTACATTACTACCAAAGTTAACTCCACTGTCAAGTACTCCATGTTCTAATGATTCATCAGTAGATGAATTACTTCTCAAATTATCATTTTCATCCTCATTAATGGCCACACCTATATCAGTCTCTTCGTTTAGAATTGATGGGAGATTAGATAGCCCAATTTGTATTCCGAAAGTATCATTTTCAGCATCTAAGTACAAGACTAAGACCCTATTTGATTGATTCAAGGCATTACAAAACCAACAATTTCTGTTTCATACATAATCACCCTAATCTGTAATAGCGTTTTGGTCCCTTGTATCCCATCTCCTCACACAACTAGTCAAGACAATAAATTGAAAATAGATTCGCTAAAATAATCTAAGGTTGTGTTTGGTACATGGGATTAGATAGGATTATGGAATGATTAAATTGTTTATCCATTGTTTGCTTGGTCTTTTAACAATCCAAGCATATCCTGCAAGCCCTTGAAATGGTGGTATTAAAAGCTGGAATATAAACACATCTGCCCTCTTGGGACTAGAAAAGATGTCCAGTACAATTCCCATGATAATATGAGAAATGGCCAAAACATCATTTGGCCTACGCCCAAAAATAACAACATTTCTTTCCCACAACCCCAAATTCCTCCACAAATGAAAGCCGATAATATGAGATCTCGTTTTTCATGATAATAACCCTTGCCAATGTCTTGACTTCCCAAAATCAGCAAACTGAACCGAGGAAAACTGCCAGTGATGTCTGAACAAGTGAGGCAATTGCACACCACACGCTCGCCGGAGTTCCTTGGCTTGAGAATTGGCGACAGTGCAGATTTTGAGGCCTAATCTCCCCTAATTCTTGTATCTTTTTTTGCTTTGCGTTTGGGATTTTATTTCCTCTCTTTTCAAGAAATTTTGGGAAGATGGAGGAAATAATTTTGGAAGAAAAAAGTGGGCGTATGTTGAGCGTGGGTTTTGAAGATGAAGTTAAGAAATTTTGGAAGGAAAAAAGAGAGAGGATGACCATCATATGGGGAGAAAGAACATCAGATCGATGGAGGCTTCTGGGAGTTTGCATATGTTGCGTGAAGTTTAGGATTAGAATATTTGGCGGTGGGATTTTTGGCGGGTTAAGGAGGGGTATTTTGGGGTTTATACACATGTCCATATATTTATCATACTAATAAAAATCATACCAATATTATTTATTATAATTATTAGATTTATCGTTCTATTATATAATCATTCAATAATCTCATCGTTCAAATCAAGCGAAGTCTAATCCTAAGGATTCATATTAACAGTGGGAAGAATATAAATAAAATATATATTGACAATCAAATAAAAAATTCGCCTTAAGAATAAAATAACATTACCAAATAATAGAAAACAGAGCCAATATTTTAATGCAGATTTCTATTTGCGTAAATCATTAAAAAATAAAAAAAATTCTCCTATGTAAATATTTCCAAATTAATAGTATATCCCCATCACTAACATCAATTTGTTTTTTTATTATTAACAATCATTATAAAAATCAAAGCTTCAAACAAAAAATGACATACAGCACGCAGGGGATGGGTCATCATTCTTCGATTCTGGACGCAAGATCATCTTGGGATTATACCTTTAACAGTTGATATTGAAATCACTTTCAAAAAAGAAAACATTTTGATTCGTTTATAAAAAACGAAAATGAAGAAAAAGAGTGCAGATTAGATTATGGGTAGTTTTTTGTTTTTCCCGTGTGAAATAAAAGTGAGCAAAAATAATATATATGATGGCACAAATTTAAAATTGGTTTTGTCGCCTTACATTTGACGGATAAACTTGGTTTTTTTTAACTCAAAATTGGTTTTGTGATCACTTTCGTTAAAAAATAATTATTGTGAGATTATATTTGTTTAGTCCTAAAAGTTTGTGACTATTATTACAAACGATCATAATGAATCATTTTTATAATTTACGTGTGGTTTGGTTTTATAATATTATAACTTCCTAGTTGTGGATATTTGATGATACTGTTAAGTAGAAAATAAATCAAAGTATTATCAAACTTTGTAACATCAAATTTATCTCCGTAAAAATACAATTTTGAAGCTATTCCGAATTCCCATCGATCTCTTTCTGAAAGGTTGAATCTCTTTTCCAGTTTTTCCCTCACGACAACAATTTTCCGTGTTTCTGTTTTCGATTGCATGTTAATATGAGGTTCTAGTTCTCTACTGCAATTAGGATTCTCAGATGTGATGATATGTCTTGTTTAGATAACTTTCTTCTTTTGGTTATCTCATTGATTAAAGATATTATCAGCTTTCTCTTCTGTGATGGCTTTATTGTGAACAATATTTTCGATAGTTTTTTTCTAAAAAAAATTGTTAAAACGTAAAAGAAAGTCATAAGCTTTTGTGGCTTCTGAATTGCGTATGCTATTCGAGCATAGGCGGGTTGGCTATCAATTGTGGATTTTAAGCTATTTGCTGTTCAATTTTGGATTCGGACAGAAGAAACGTTAATGGCAGACAAGCAGAGTTAAGCTATTGTGGATGAAGAATGGATGAGAGACACTCTGCCTGATGATGGTAATTCTTCTTTGGGAACTTCGGCTAATGTAGGAGGATAAATGTTGGATTTCTATTGTTTAAAATTTCACACCCTTAAGGATTACTTGTATTTTCCGATTCCTTCGTCTCTTTAGATCTTCCTCTGCACCAGTACTTGCTTCGAGTATGTTCATTTTCAAGTTTTGAATAAATTTCCTTGAAATCATGCTTAAGAAAAGCACTTATCGCATGAAATTTTTGCCCTCGAATCAGGTTTTTGCTTTCGAAACTCCATTTATCAACTTCTTTCTAGTAATTAATTTGCGATATAATGTAAGGATGTCGGAACTTACATGGAATGGTGGTCTAGTCATTTCAAAAGATGGGCTTGAAATGTAGGATTTAACCTCGATGACTGGAACGAGTTCAAGGCTTCAAGTCAATGTTTTATTTTACCCAATGAGATCAATACTTCAGATCCTGCTTGGAATTGTCGATAAATAGAGTATATATTGTTCACTAACATATCAGAAACGCTCCGCCATAGTTAGGGCAGTTAAACCAACAGTTCAATCTGGTTTTAGGGTGGATCTGAAGAAAGATTTAGAGAGGGTATTGATTGCATGTATTCTTAAGGCATTGAATTAAATCATAAACCCATATTCAAGTCCGAGCCCATCTGTCTTTCAGTCTTTAGGTTGGTGGCTTTTGTATATCTGTAAAGTGATAACAACTGAGAAAATACATCCAATTATAAGTTCATTCAATTTGATTTAGATAAAGCTTGTGACTAGATTAAGAATTGTAGATTTAGTGGTCGCAAATATCGGGATCCTGGTGTTTAACACTCGATGGCCAAGAGGTATTGATGAGTAGGAAGTTTCGATACCTAGATTATATTATCCAAAATGATGTAGAGATTAATAACGACGTTAATCACAGAATATAAGCAGGCTGGTTGAAAGGGAAAAATGTCACAAGAATTCTATGTGATCGTAATATCCCATTGAGACTGAAGGGTAAGTTTTATATAATTGACATCAGATCTGCAATGTTGTATGCGACAGAATGCTGGGATCCAAGATGAATCACGTCTAAAATATGAGTGTGGCATATATGTGTATGCTCTGTTGGATATGTGGTAAGATCAATGGAGATAAAATAAGGACTGAAGACATTCGAGTTGAAGTATGTGTGACTTATATAGAAGAAGATGCAAGTAAATCGTTTACGTTGGTTTGTCATGTACGAAGTAGGCTCATCAATGCGTCTATGAGTTGAGTAGAGTCCATGAATTTCGGCCTTTTCACGAGAGCAATGAGACGATCGAAGAAGACATGATTCGAAATTATATACAAAGATTTGGAATCCAAATGAATCAATGAGGATATAGTAACGCTTGTGCGCGGCCTAACTTGATTTCTCTTATGGTTCATATAGCCTACTCAAATCCAGTGGGGATTAAGACTTTATTGTTGTTATTGACGCAATTTCAAGGGATTTAGAATAGTTAACTCAAATCCGTAAAAATGGTGGATTTTGGAGTTCAAAACGAGATTTCATTTTATTTTTACTCTTCATCTTTCTCTCTCCTATAATACTTGACATTTTTTTTCCGAACTTTGTCATAGGACTTGCTTAGTTGGTTTTTTGTTATCCTTTCATATTTATTTTCTAGTGAGCTTGGATCTACAATTTTTACATTTATTTCATAATTTAAAGATATCATAATTAAATATTATGTTCCATTTATTTAAGTTAATTCTTTTACAAAATTTTATGAAAATGTCATAATTAAACCAAAATACTAATAAAACTTTGTTGCTTGTGTATAGAGTGAGCTTAAATTTCTATTTTTTTTTGCATTTATTTCATAATTTTAAAATTCATAATATATATCTTATATTATATTTATTTAAATTAATTTTTTTACATAATTTTATAAAACTATCATAATTAAACCAAATATTTAAAATATAAAATTTGGTTACCTATGTAGCTTCAATTTTCAATTTACGTTTATTTCATAATTCTAAAATATCATAATATTAAATCTTTTTGTTTCATTTATTTAATTAAATATTTCATGTAATTTTTATAAAATTATAATAATTAAATCAAGCATTTGAAAAAACAATGTTACACATTAAAAGGTGTCCATCGCAAAAAAAATTTGTGTATAAAAATCATAAATGTTAATTTAGTAAATGTTAAATATTTCAAGTTGAAATCCCCTTTTTTCCCAAAAAGAAATGGAGTTTATAAACATCATTGTTAAATCTTATCCCAAGCTGGTAAGCCGAGCTAGGGAGGCTGTCGTTTTCTAAAATGCACAAGCAATGACATAAGCCATGACATCATATGATCATTAAGGAGAATATTTATATGGATATTCAATATGATTATGATTGGTCTAAAATGTTTTATGTATTTTTTATTTTTAAAATAATATATTTTAATATTAAGTTGGTATATAAGTGAGACATAAACCGAATGGAAAGAAGAGTTTCCAAGTCATTAATGTGGCGATTGGCTCGTCGATGCCACGGTTGTTGGCTGCTCAATGTCATATTTTGTTGTGGTGTCCTTGTTGTTGGATGATTCTTTGATGAATTGGCATCATGGTTGTTGTCGTGTCACATGTTTATTGGATTTGTCTTTGACAAATTGGCATCCTCAATTATAACATTCACTTTGTAAGCATGGATGAACTGGATGAACCGATCTGTTCTTTCATATCCCATGCAGAATGTGATAGATCCAGTCCTATATAAGGTATATTTTTATCCAATATTGAGAATATACTCCATGTTGGATAATTGGATCTATCATATTGAGTAACCAATAAAATTTGACAAATTGGCATCTTCAATTAGAACATTCACTGTGTAAGCATGGATGAACCGATTTGTTCTTTGTTATTTCATAGGGTATTTTCAAGCATCCAACATGGGTTATATTATAGGAGAAATAGGATAATTAAGCACAGGCTCAATTTTGGGTCAATTTGTAAGTGAATTGAATTGACTACAAATCTCATATTGAGAATTTGATACAATTAAGATGTGTTTATATTGAGAAATAAATCAAGAGAGAATATTCATGTAGAAAGAAGGGTGCACCTCGCGCGCTGTCCGCTCCGTTCGCCTCGCCGCGTCGCGCGTGTCGCTGTCATGAAGACAACCCTATCTTGTTACTACTCAAATTTCTAGGAAGAATTTTATTTTCATATTCTTGACCTTTCACCTCCTGTTTTAATGTTGAGTTAATCCGACTTAAGTGTGAGTCTTAATTCGAGTTAATCTGATTTAAGTATGTGACTTAAATCTGTGATTAAGGTTGAGACTCTTCAGCTACCCCACTAAACATTGCATTAAAATTTTTGACCTTTGGGATGTCTGCTACTCAGCTATATAAGATGTACCAAGCGTCCGAAAACTCATTCATACATTCATATTTGAGAGTGCTGCACACTACTACAGTTCGAAAGAGTCATGCTCGGAATTCTGTTTTCATCCGAACAGAGGTGATTGTGCATTGTACCTTGGAACTCACTTGTCCAGGATGCCAGAAGCTTGTATGCGGGCAAATTTGAGTTTACGGGCACATGTCTTGATGTGACCTCGTCCAGTATCATTTTCAGTTCTTGTTGTGTAGACATTTAACAGCTTATACACTGTAGTTGTAAGTCTTATGTTAGTGTACTTCGCTTTTCTTTATTTAATATCAGACTGTACATTTTGATTTAAATTTAAAGTTTGTTTATACTGATTCAATCTGTTTCAATCCATCGATTTAAATATACATAACCAACATATATTCCATACATATGGTATGCCCAACATTATAACATGTTGGATGATTGGATCTACAATTTGGCTTACAAATCATCGTAATACTGCTGAAGGTTTTATTACAGATATATTATCCTGGCTGCAAAGCCTTTGCTCTTTTTACCATGGTTTTGTAGTTAGACATGAATAATGATATGATTACCATGAAAATGCCTTCCACAAATTATGTGTACTTTGATTGTTACAATTTTGTGGATCTTTCTTGAAAATTCATGTGGAAATGTTAATTAATGACATTGTTGATCTTCATTTTTTCCTCATTTGCTTGTTAATTGGGTTTTTGTATTAAAAATATAAAAATTGAAATCAATAGATCAACATATGCCAAAATCTTGGATTTATGACAATCCGAGGTTAGAAGCTACAGATTTTGTGAGAAACCGAGTACCCGTGTGTATATATATATATACAGTGATACAGTATACCCAGATGTAGTGTTTGAGTACATCGAATATACTGTAAATCTGTAATCATTTCCCTGACGAACAAGTGCTTGGCTAATAAGGAAAAAATATTTGTCAGTAACTAATATGCGCCTTTATTTTGCCACAAGTTTGACAGACCATTTAAAATAGTCTGTTATGTTCAAAAAAAATAAAAATAAAAAAGTATATATATATATATAGTCTGTCAATTGAAGTATCGAATTACACATATTATCAAATTCAAATTCAATCAAATTCGAATTCAGATTCAGATGTAAAATTTGAAATTGAGTTTGAGTTTGAGTTTTAGTTTGTTGCCAATAATTTCATAGTCAAAGTCGTGAACATCTCAAAAGTCGTTAATAATACAAACAAAACAAATTTAGTGATTGCTTAATGAATAATTGGAACAGATAATACGATACATAACAATGTCAAAATTATCTATAATTAAACATTAACATTAAGAAAAGTAGTAAACTGATAGAAACATTGATTATTAAATTTATTAATTTAGATATTTTTGGATAAAAAAGGAAATAAAATATTTACGACTTTGAGAATGAAAGAATTCATTTTCGAACAGTCATATTTAAAGGCAACAAACTCAAATTAAATTCAAATTCAACAAATTTTAAATTTGAATTTGAGTTTGAAGTTGAATTTTACTTTATCTGATTCTGATACCTTCTTTGAATTATTGTATTCGTCCAAACTTGTGGAAAAAAAGAACGAACGCCACTTTATTTAAAATGTTTTTTTTTTTTTTAGAATCCGAACATTTGTTGTTTGGACTCTTAATTTTTATGAAAAAATATAACAAAGTGCTTATTAGGTTTGGGGTCACCTGAATAATACAAATATATATATATCTTAGAATCCTTTTTTAAAAAAAATAAAAAATTTCCAATTGAACTGATACAGATTTGGTCAGTTTGGGAAAGTTTCAAGTTATCCGATTTAGTCCATAAAGTTTTAAAAAATTCTTAATTAAGTCCACGATGTTAAGTCGATCATGAGAAACAAACAAATAGGGACTGATTCAGGAACATTTTTAAAATTTTGGGTACTAAATCTAAGCTGATTTGTTTCTAATTCAGACCATAAAGTTAAAAATATTCATGATTTAGCCCATCACTCTTTGTTTCTTATTACGTAGGGGACTGAATTTGTAAAATATTTAAAATTTTAGGGACTAAATCGGGTCACTGGAGACTTTAGAGACTGATCGGGAATGAACCCAAACAACATGGATGTTTTAATGTATTTTCCCACCTAGATTTATTATTTTCATAATTTTTAATTAAAAATCCTCCAAATGATCAAAGTTTTTAATCCAAAGAAAATTCCGAATTTAGGGGAACTTAGGACTACAAAGTCAATCATTAAACTATTCATTCCTTTATGCTATAACTGATGTTTTCTTTGAGTGACCAATATATTTTCTTTGGGCATCACTTACTTTAGTATTAAATCTTCGGTTTCTGTTATATACAAGATTGGTTGTGTTCTTAGATCAGGAGACTCAACAAGTTGAGACAGATTCTTGCTCTGGCTATATGACACCTTTCAATTTAATGTTTTTTTTCTAAGAAAGGAAACAATTTTGAGGTCTATTTCTTGTTCGGGCTCAATTCGGTTCGTTTTATGTTTGAGATGAATTCGAATAATTATTCTAACCAAACTCAATCGTAGAATTTAGTGATTCTAACTCAGAGGGAGCCTCAATGTTTACTACAATCGGAGCTTGTGTTGTTACCATTCTTAAAAGTGGTGTCTTTGAGGGCCTCTAACCACACATCTAATGTGTGTTTTGTACTCATATACCAGATACACCAGATAGATGGTATATATACCCTCAAGAGCGCCGCTCTTAAGACGACATCAAAGATACCACAATCGGTCTAGACGAAGGTGACAGAAGAGTAAACGTCTATTTTTAGACCACATGACCAGATCAATTATTGCTCGGCCATAATATCGTTCGTTGATGCTTGTGGAAGAGTTTTAGAGATGCGTTAAGAACTTCTGTTAGCATCAGAAAAAGCCATATTGTTTTAATATTATGATATTGTTACATCAATTTTTCATGCAATTTTCAATAAAAATTGTTCTGACAGCAAAAATAATTGCTCTGATAATAATATTCTATATTGTTTTATCAACTTATTATGTAATTAAAGTTTCACGTGTCTACTTTATAAGTGATAAAGATATAAATAAATGTAGAGTTGAAAACAAATTTTTTTTTAAAAAAACTAATTTATTAAAAAATAATGTAAATGTGGGGCGTTTGCACGTCTACAGCAAAACGTCGAGACAATTGGGCGTAGCGATAGCGGGACGGACCTGCTGCCTTCTTCCTCCTAGGTCCCATCGAATTGACATTTATTTTTAAAAAATTGGCTTGGCCTGTGGAAAAAAAAGGTTCATATAATACAAACTTTTATCTAAAATATCTGCATATTTTTAACAATAATTATATACACGTAATATCGATCTTATAAACATCAACACACATACAAATATATATATATATATATATATATATCTTTATATTTACACACCCGATCCATATAAATATTTTTCTGCGGGAGTAAGTATTTTTTATCATTGTAGTAAATTAACAAATATATTCCTTCTTCTATTTATAAAAATTAAGCGATAAAACCTATTTTTAGTAAAGTAATAAGCTAGCATATGTTTTATTTTTATATTCTATATTTTCCATATGTTTTCACAAATATTTATTTATCTTGTTTATACTTTTCAATTTTAAAATATAAATAATTACTTATAACTGAACATATCTCACGTGGTTATAAGTAATTATTTATATTTTTAAATTGAAAATATAAACAAAGATAAATAAATATTTTTAAAATTTTGGGATTTGGATACGACGCCTTGTTTGTTTGTTGGTATTTATCAGTTTTCGCTTATCCGTATAGTTCCTTCAATTATTGGAAGATAGTTTCCCTTTGTCGACCTCATCATATGACTCATGGTTCGAGAGTACCTGATTTAATTATGGTGATATTCTCTTGGTGAAGTTTACGCACTTCTGTCATGCCACAATTTCTCTTTAGACCTATGCTTATCGTTCTTAATAGGTGTCTCTTTATCATTTCCCATATTTACCAGCTGTATTTGTTGTACAAGTTTGTCTTTTAATATTCAATTTTCTATTAAAAAAAAGGTTTTTTTCTGGTAATTTTTTTGAAAGAAGAAGAAATAATTTCAATTTTCTGTTAAAAAAATAGGTTTCTTTTCTGGTAATTTTTATAAAAAAGAAGAATATATTCATTAATTTACTCAAATGATCGAAAATATCACGAAGTGCATATGATTATGATAATCGCCAAGAGATATCTTGCACATGTTGAGCATTCGGTGGAAGGTCAGGAAAGATTGTATTGTCTATTAAATGCAATAGGGTCAGCCAACTGCTATAGCGTCGTCGCAAACGACGAATGTGCAAACGACCCCACATTTCCATGATGTGTCACCACCAAATAAATATTTATCAATATGCATGTATATGTGTTAATGTATAGCAGTATCCGATCCATATAATAATTTACTCGCATGTACATTAATTTTGAAATAAATGACTAACACATAGCTCACTTGATCATCCTAGTATATAAAATTGCAAATTAATTAATTAATTTTATATTGTTTCTAAATTATTAAAACATTTTAATTTTGTTCAACGATAGTTTTAACCAAGACTTAGATGATCTTGCCATCCATCAGCATGATGTAAATCGTGAGTTACTCGCAGAATTAGATAATAATAGATTAAAGAAGCATTGAACAGAGAACCAATTTGAGTTCATGCCAGGACGGTCAACAACGGAAGCTATCCATTTACTTTGTCAATTTGTCGAGCGCTATCGTGAGCGGAGTAAAGATTTGCATATGTTCTTTATAGACTTGGAAAATGCATAAAGGAGATATTATGGTGGGCTTTGATGAATAAAAGAGTTCTCATCAAGTATGCCAATATAATCAAGGACATGTACGACAAAGTATCATCCAATGTAAGAACTTGCAGTGGGGTGAAGTGAGTTCTCGATCAATATTGGATTGCACCAAGGGTCTGAGTCCGTTCCCGTTCGCCTTAGTGATGGATGATATAACAAAAGATATACAGGCTGAATTATCTTGGACCATGCTTTTCGCTGACGATGTTTTGTTAATCGACGATACCAGGGCAGGGGTAAATGCAAAATTGGAGTTATGGAGAGAGACCTTGAAATCAAATGGTTTTAGATTAAGTAGGTCTAAAACGGAATATATGGACTGTAAATTTAGTGGTGGTACCTTTCGAGATCCCAGTGTTTAGCACTCAGGTCAAGAGATATTGATGAGCACCAAGTTTCGATACCTAGGTTCTGTTATCCAAAAGGATGGATATATTGACAGTGGCGTTAACCACATGATTTAGGCGGGCTGGTTGAAATGGAGAAATGCCAACGTAGTTCTATACGATCATAATATCCCACTGAAACTGAAGGGAAATTTTTTTATAGAACCGTCATTAGGCCTGCCGTGTTGTATGGGACGGAATGCTTGGTGTTAGGATCGGTCCGGAGTGTTTAGAGGGGGGGGGGGGTGAATGAACACTCCTATTAAAAAATTAATCCCTTGTGATTTCTTTTGGATTAGTGAAAGAAATCTGTTTCTTAATCAACTCTTTTGCAGAACAGACCACTGAATATTTTAGTGCGGAACGGTCTGTTCTTAAATTAGTAAGAACAACTCGATGTCTTGAATAATAGAACGAGTACAAAATGATAAAACACAGATTTCTGGAAGTTCGAAGGTGGTGTAATCCTTCTACGTCTCCCCTTCTTCCAATTAAGGAAGGATTCCACTAGAAGACTTTGATTTATACAATCCTGTTGTACAAACCCGATTTAGCTGGATTTACCTCACTACCAGACTGAAACTCCTAGTATCTCGATCTGTTCAGACACACTCTGTCTGACAGTTACAATTGTTTCTCACTTCTATATTTCAATACAGAATACACAAGATAGACTTTAGTCTATGCACACAATGATCCTAAATGATCAAATATTACAATATACTTGTGCTTATGAAGATTTTCAGCTCGAGAATGTCTGAGCTAGTAAGCTTGTGCTGTTTTTCTTTCTTGTGCGTTTTCGATTGATCAGACTCTGTCTTGAGCTCTTCTGTTGCATCCATTTATAGTTGCATGTACCAACCACATTATTTCCCTTAATGTGCAACTCTTAACTCTGCTTAAACTCCGAGTAAGCTACAGTCTTCTTCTTTAGGGTACTTGCCGATCTGGTTCATGCTTTCGGCGACTGTCAGGTAGGCTCCTCTTTGTCTTCTTACCTTTTATGGTAATCTTCAGTCCTTGGTCTTTTTCATCATTAATTACAACATTAAATGCTTCAATAAATAGCCGTTAATGATTCAGACTGAAGAGTCAATCTTATTCAACCTTGACTGCTATGATCTGATAGAAGTTGAGATCGATCTGAAGCTTCGATCTGGTCAGGCTGATTTTCATCGATCCGTTCTGTTTTGCGATATACCATATCAGCTTGATCTGTTTTGAGCGATCGATCTGGTCAGTCTGATTTCTCTCGATCCGGTCTGATATGTTTTGTCATCTTTAAAATCCGGAACTAACAAATTCCCCCTTTTTGATGATGACAAAACCTAGCTTCTAAGTCTTTTTATCCAGTCTTTAAAGAACTCTGAAGCGTATACTTGCGGATCGATTATTTCTTCTTGTTCAAAATAAATGAACATAGTTAAGTTATAGTTCGGATTGATTAAGTCGTTTTAGTTCAAAATAAATGAACAAGGACTTAACTAAGAACTTAGATTTTTATTGATCACAAAAATCTTATATACAGACCAGTCTGACTAAAACAAGGAAACTGCTACTTTCTTGAAGACTGAGACTGATGCGGCTTGAAGTCTTTTATCTTTTTTCCCTTTTTGTCAGCAGCAATCTCTTGAAGAAAATCGACAACCTGTGCTAGCTGAGCGCTGATAGCGTCAAGACGAGTGTCTTGAGCGCGAAGGGAATTGGCGACGGATGCTCTAACTTCAGTGGCCAGCTCGATCTGCTCTTTTCTCAGGCTGTTTTTATAAGTAGCTTGCTGAGAGAACAGATCATTCACTCCTCGTTGAATGCTGCTAATACTGGCTGTCATCTTCTCTTTAAATGAATCAAAATCCAAGACTGTGGTCCGCTGACTTTGATGAACCTCTATGACTCGTTGAGAGAGAGATAGACAGTTATCAGATAAGTGCTGAAGGGTCCTAGCCAAGGATGGAGGTGCGTCAGATAAACGGCTTGGAGAGTGATCAGATGACGACAAGGTGTGATCAGCTTCTTCAGTAATCGGTATAAGTGAAGATAATGCAGCTTGACGTGTTTCGGACTGGATCAGGATGACCAAGTCCGAAGAAAAAGCTTCTAAGAACGCCATATCTTCAGCAGATTGTTCAGGAGGAGTGCTGGGTCTTGAAGGCTCCTCAATCTGTAAGGCTGCAACAACGGTTGAGACCACCAGATCCGGATCGACGAAAGCTGGCGAGACAACTGTTGTAAGTGCGGCGGTTGGACTGAGTTGTACATGGGAGACTGATGATCCCAGAGGAATAGACGTTGTTGGAGAGTCCAACAAAACATTCAAGGGTTCATCTTCTGCAGCAGACGGAGCATTAGTCATTGTCTGCTCCGCTGTCTGATCCGCTATTCGATCTGCTGTCTGGTCCGCAGTTCTATCTGCTGTCTGGTCCGCTGCTCCAGAGGGAATAGTCTCTATGAAAGGTTCTGCCAGAGTCTTGCTCGCAGTTGGATGATCCGGGCTGGGTACTGGAGTGGATATGCTGAGCTTCTGTCGTTGAAATCTGACAGCTAAGTGAAGAGCATGAATATCCATTTCCAGTTGAGCAATAACAGCACCATCATCTTTGGCAGTTGGAGTGCTCGGATCGAAATTTGCTTTCTTAGCGGCCAAGAGCAAATTTGCCAGTCTGAATCTCTGGTTGGCCTGAAACAGATCTTTGCGCTGTACCGCAATTCTAACATCGTCTGTCTCTGTCCCCTTAAGGACTTCTTCTTCCATCTTTTGTAGGCGTCTCAGTTTGCCGAAGAACATATCAATGTGGTTGATCGTTCTGTACTCGACATATTCATCAAGTACCACAATGAGCGCCTTCACCTTTTCTTCAACATCCTCCATAGCGATGTCGATGGCTGTTTGCGCGGCAGATTTGGGTTTTGAGGAGAGTGGTTCAGTAAGAATGGCCTTGCCTTTGCCGGTGGAAGATGGGGATTTGATCCCTGATTGGGTGTAGTCTCACAATTCAGTTATAACAATCCCTTTGACCACATGGATGGCAGAGGGGACTCTGATGGTTACTTTGGGTACAGTGGTTGAAGCTGTTGAAGGTTGGGTTGTAGGTTGGGGTGCAGGGGTGGCTTTTGTGGGAGGCAATATGGGTAGGGTTTTGAGAGGTAGGGTTTTGATTGGCTTGGTGATCTGGGTTCTTGGCTTTTTGGGAGGGGGCTTGGCTGGAGATGAAGGAGCAGACTGAGTTTCCTCGGAGTTAGTCTGAATGGTCAATTTTGACTCGAGGTCTTCGAGCAGTAGCCTGTTCTTCTCCTTTCTCAATCTTGACAGCCACCAGATCGGTAGGAGTGGGTGGAGCACTCTTGGACTTCAGGAGAGCCAATCCCTTGGAGTTGAGAATTTTAAACGGACTGAGAGCATACGGCTTCCCCAGCTCGATGTCCAGCGTCTCCAGTAGTTTGCTTAAAGGAACAGCAAAACAGACAGCCTGTTTGGAGGCGATGACTGTCTCAAGCAAAACTCCAAATAAGATTGCAGACCAATTCATCTTCTGCGCTGAGTGAATGCAGCCATGGCCCGGAACTTTTCAGCAGTAACAGCATCATAGCTTCCGGCTTTGCCCAATAATGGCTTGCCAACAATCTCGCATAACACCTGGAAATGAAAGAACATTTCCTTCTTCTTGAATGAAGGCTGCAGGCGGTGGCCAAAGATGGATACCTTCCCCTGAAGATTCGTGAGGGAAGCTTGAGGAATCTGGCCAAACTCAGTCAGTCCGGAGTTGGGAAGACCAAAGGTCTTTGCCAGCGTCGACGGAGAGATTTCAAAAGATTTGCCCTTTACGGTGGTGGAGATGAATGACTTCTGTGATACAGCATTGGCGAACAGTTTTCGAATCTCCGACTCGTAAACCACCGTGCCACATTTCAGAAAATTCCTTAAACCAGAAGATTCTAAGAACTTGAATATAGAGACCATTTCGGGATCTTCAGCCCTGTAGATATCATTGAACTCAACGGAAAGAGAATTATGAGTTATGGTAGCCATTTGAGTGTAATGGAAAAATATGAAGAGTTTGAAAAATATGAGAGAGTTAGAGAGCAGACAACGGTAATTCGTAAAAAGTGAAGAAAATGAAATGTTCAGCCCGCTAAATAAGAGAGAGAAGACACGTGTCTTTATCTCGAAGACTGATAATTAAATAGTTCAAAATAAACGGTCAGGATGAAAGAGAGATTAGGCGGTTAAAATTGCGATCAGTCCGGGCTGTTTTAAACAATTATTTTATTTAAAGATTTGTTGACCAGACAGATCATGGGATAACATCAGATTTGACATAGATCGGTCTGAGAGTTCGGACCGGTCTGTGTCGTTCTGATCATTGTATTATCGATCTGTGCCAGCATACAATCTTTTTTTAAAAAAAAACTAAAAGAAAGATACTTCTAAAACATTAAGATAAGTCTATTAAACCAAGAATTTGACGAAAATAATTAAACTTAGCCTCAGGAAGTGGTTTGGTGAAGATATCCGCTGCTTGCTGTTCTGTTGAAATATGCTCGATCCGAATTTCCTTTTTGCCAACATGATCTCGAATAAAATGATGTCTTATATCAATGTGCTTTGTTCGAGAGTACAAAACTGGATTGTACGTTATAGCAATTGCACTTGTGTTGTCACAAAATATAGAAGATTCAACATCTTGAATGCCATAGTCTTTGAGCTGGTGTTGAATCCAGAGCATTTGAGCGCAACAGCTTCCAGCGGCAAGATATTCTGCTTCAGCTGTAGATGTGTCAATAGATGTTTGCTTCTTGCTAAACCAATAGATCAATCTTTCACCTAAGAATTGACATGTTCCACTGGTGCTTTTGCGATCAATCTTACAGCCAGCATAGTCAGCGTCTAAATATCCGATTAAGCTGAAATTTGAATCTTTGGAATACCAAAGACCAACGTTCTGAGATCCTTTCAAGTATTTCAGAATACGCTTAGCAGCAATAAAGTGTGATTGCTTTGGTTCTGACTGAAATCTAGCGCACATACAGACTGAGAACATAATATCAGGCCGGCTCGCTGTAAGATACAGGAGCGATCCGATCAGTCCTCGATACATAGATACTTCAACTGCTGTTCCCCCTTCGTCTTTATCTAACTTGATTGTAGGACTCATTGGAGTTGATGCAGTTGAACACGTTTCCATTCCGAATCTCTTGAGAAGCTCTTTGGTATACTTGGTTTGATTTATGAAAATGCCATTGCTGAGCTGTTTGACTTGGAGACCCAGAAAGAATGAAAGTTCTCCCATCATACTCATCTCAAACTGTCCTTGCATTAACTTAGAGAATTTCTCGCATAATTTGGGGTTAGTTGACCCAAAAATGATATCGTCAACATAAATTTGAACTAACAAAGTATGTTCCCCCTTAATAAATTTAAACAGAGTTTTATCCACTGAGCCGATCTGAAAATCATGGTTCAACGGAAATTGAGACAGAGTATCATACCAGGCTCTTGGGGCTTGTTTCAGACCATGTACTGCTTTATTCAGTAGATATACATGATTTGGAAATGAGTGGTTCTGAAATCCAGGAGGTTGGTCAATGTAGATTTCCTCCTGAAGCTTACCATAAAGAAAGGCACTCTTAACGTCCATTTGATATACCTTGAAGTCTTTAAAAGCAGCATAAGCAAGAAATATTTGGATTGCTTCAAGTCTGGCGACTGGTGCAAAAGATTCATCGAAGTCAATTCCTTCTTCTTGTCGGAATCCTTGTGCCACCAGTCTGGCTTTGTTTCTAACCACAACTCCATCTGCGTCTAGCTTGTTTCTGAACACCCATCTGGTTCCAATAACAGGCAGATCGCTTGGCCTGGGGGTTAGACTCCAAACTTGATTTTGTTCAAATTGATTAAGCTCTTCTTGCATGGCTTTAATCCAGTTGAAATCAGTCAAAGCTTCATCAATCTTTTTAGGTTCTAGATTTGATATGAAAGCAGCATGAGTGAATTCATCCATCATCTGTCCTCTAGTTCTAATCGGTGCAGAAGGACTTCCAATTACTAGATCAGGTGGATGCCTCTTTGTCCATCGATAACTCGATTCTGGATTGTCTGGTCCAGACGAATGAGTAGTAGCGGCATTATCAGCATCTGATTTAACATTAGAGCGAGGAACATCCGGATCGGCTCGATCTGAAGGAGCTTCATTGCCATGATCCAATCTGTCTGGTACTTCAGGTTCCGGTGGATTGTCTCTTGACCTGCTATCTACAACCTCATCATCACTGTTAGCTTCGAGATGGATATTTTCCATCTGATTTTGAATTGATTCCTTGCTACCCTCAATACATAAAGATTCATCAAAAACTACATGAACAGATTCTTCTACAGTTAAAGTGCGATTATTGAAAACACGAAAAGCTTTGCTATTAGATGAATATCCTAAGAATATTCCATTATCTGTATTAGCTTCAAATGCCGTAAGATGATTCTTACCATTATTGTGAACGAAGCATTTGCAACCAAATACATGAAGGTGAGAGATAGACGGTCTGTTACCAGTCCATATTTCATATGGAGTAAGATTCAACTTCTTGTTAATCATAGACCGATTTTGAGTGTAGCACGCAGTATTTACAGCTTCTGCCCAGAACTTTTGAGAAATGCCAGAATCAGTAAGCATTGTCCTTGCTGCCTCTTTAAGCGTTCTGTTTCTTCGTTCTGCAACTCCATTTTGTTGGGGAGTTCGGGCGGCTGAAAATTCATGCTTAATTCCTTGATCTTCTAGGAAGGATTCAAGATTCTGATTTGAAAACTCAGTGCCTTTGTCACTTCGAATCCGGTCTATGCTTGATGATTTCTCATTCTGAGTGCGTTTCAGCAGCTTGATCAATTTCGGACCGGTCTGATCTTTACTGCTAAAAAATATAGTCCAAGTAAAACGTGAGTAATCATCAATAACAACAAGAGTGTACCGCATTCCCCCTAAACTTGTTATTGGTATAGGACCAAATAAGTCCATATGCAATAGTTCTAAGCAGCGTGAGGAGGATTTGGCATTCTTGTTTTTGAAGGATGATCTGATCTGTTTGCCCATTTGGCACGCTTCACAGATCTTATCCTTAGCAAAGTCGATCTTGGGCAGACCGACAACTAAATCATGTTTACACAAGCTAGATATAGTCTTAATGTTGAGATGATTCAAGCGTTTATGCCATAGCCAGTGTTTATTATCATTATTAGCGATGAAGCAAGTAGGATTATCAGGTTGAGAAAAGTTCCAGTTAATCTTATATGTATTTCCATTTCTGATTCCTACAAGCATGGTCATACCGTCTGACGATTTAACAGTGCAAGTGTGTTTGTGAAATTCTACAGCATAACCATTATCACATAGTTGACTTATACTAATCAGATTATAGCATAGATTTTCAACTAACAGCACATCATTGATAATAATATTACCATGGACAATCTTACCCTTGCCCACGGTCTTACCCTTTGAGTTATCTCCGAAGATGATCTTGGGTCCAGTACATTCTGTGACTTCAGACAGCAGCTCGATGTTTCCAGTCATGTGACGAGGAGACCCACTGTCTAAGTACCAGTCTGATGCAAGTTTCGTTGGTACCTGTCATCAATCATAATTATTGTTGGTACCCAATCCTACTTGGGTCCAAAATGGATTAGCCCTTTGGGAACCCACACATGTATCAGCTTTAATGGCTTGTGTGTGTCTGGTGTGCTGTGAGCTGATCTATTTCGATGTTGTGTGTGATAATGTGTGCGATATGGAAACCTTTGATTCTTATAAGGTAGTCTATATCTTCGTTGAACTGGTTTTGAGTTATAGTAATTGTATTGTCTTCCTTGCCCTAGATCTTGCACCTTTAGATTTGGTCTGAAAGACGCAAAGCTTGCTGGTGCCTTTTCTTTGGCTTGGTTAACATATCCAATCCATTTTCTCAAACCTTGATTCACAAAAGAGACTCCCGTTTGAATTGTAGGTGCTTCAGTTTCATATATTGTGCTGGTTTAACAAATGTCATTTGTTTGATTTTGTTCTTTACCAGCAACAGTTCAGATTCATCTTTGGTGCAGTTTTTGATATCAAAGCCTATGCCCGTAACATCACCGACATTTCTTTGTACCTCTTGCAATTCTTCCAATGATGTTCTGATACCACTTGTCAGGATCGATTCCGGGGGTGGGTTGCAATTCCACACCCGAGTTCAACCAACTTGAGCTTCAATAGCTCGTGTTCTTGAAATAATTGCACCGAGAGATTATATCGAGTTCGGTTACAAAACCGAGCGGAAGATACTCGACATAACCCGCTCTATAACCGATTAAACATTTAAAAGACATTTTAAAGATATGCAAGTAAAGTAAATAAACAAGCATTTGTTTATGGAAGTTCGAAGGTGGTGTAAATCCTTCTACGTCTCCCCTTCTTCCACCTCATGGAAGGATTCCACTAGAAGACTTTGATTTATACAATCCCGTTGTACAAACCCGATCCAGTTGAGAATTCCCCATCCAACTAGAACTCCTAGCAACTCAACTATGTATGTTCTTTAATGTCTCACATACAAAGACCTCTCATCGGTTGTGATAAATCATCAACCGTTACAATGATATTCACTCATCTATTAAGCTCTCATATACAATGAATAGAGTGAATATATATGGCACAAATGATCTCTAAATAGCTCTGATATAGCAAGGTAAGTGGTGCCAAAGGTTTGAGGAGTGCTCTTTATTTAGTAGCTTTTGTCTTTTAAGTTCCTCAATTGAATCCCAAGTGGGTTTGCTTTGGAAGGCTTGGATTGATCTTCAATCAGCTGTTATTGACCTTCCAAATCATGTATATATAGCCCCAAATAATGATATATACGTTAGACACAAGAATATGCCCGTTGGAGAAGGTTCTGCACCATTCCGGAGCTTGCAACGGTCATATTCTGGTTTCTGGGCTGTTTGTATTTCGGACCGGATTGGCCGGACAGCTTGGGCAGATCAGTCTGGCCAGATCAGCATGGTAGATCAGTCTGGCAGATCAGCACGGGCATATCAGTCTGGTCCGGATCAGCATGGGCAGATCAGTCTGGTCCGGATCAGTCTGGATAATCAGCTTGATACAAAAACAGATTGATAAACTTGCTCTTTGATCTGTTGCTTGTAACTCTTCATTCTTTGATTTCTGGGCAAAGTGATCTATATGAAAGTTGTAGCCCTTTCTCTTAGATTTCCAGGGAATCAATAATCGCTCGATTTCGAGTTTGTATGAGAGAGTTATGCTCGAAATACAAGGCAATGCTCCTGCTGTCTGTTTGCTGGATGCAGCAGCACATGGCATGACTTACAGAAGCTTTTTGGCCATATTAATGTCCGATTCAGTCTTTCACTTCCAAAGATGACTTGTAGATCTTTGTCTTAGCTTTCCAACCCATACTGAATCGTTCCGTTCCGATAAGCGAGCTAAGAGTTATGCTCACCATACTGACAGGGACTTTGCTGTAACAGCTCGATCTTACAGGTGTCACATGTTTTGAAGATATGAGAAAGCTTAGCATTTTGTGTGCTAATTCTCTTATTTTCTTCATGAAGCTGATCATAAGAGATTTTTAGCTTATTCAGCTCGATCTGTAGATTGTTGCACTCACCCAGCTCAGAGCAGCTTGGTTTGATGTGCTCATCCATTTGATCATTGGCTTTAGCTTTGGTTTTCTCAATTGATTCAGCTAAGATTCTATAATCATTAGCCATGTCTTGCAGTGCGGACATAAGCTCTTCACGTGTAAATTCATTTGAGTCAAGATCGAATACCTCGTCTGTTTGACTCATATCTTCGTCTGCCATTAGACATTGAATATCTTCTTCGCTTTCGCTGGAAGAATATTCGGAGCTTTCTGAATCTGAATCAGTCTGAGCCCACTTGCTGTTTCCTTCTTCTGCTACTAGGACCTTTTGAGATTTCCCATGATGACTTTTACGATCTTTGTAGTGCTTCTTTTTCTTGTCATCACGATGCTTCTCTTTTCGTTCTTCTTTCTTCGGTCTGGTGCAATCTGCAATGAAATGTCCGGTCTTACCACAATTGTAGCAAGCCAGATCATTAACAGCATCGTCCTTTCTTGATTTATAATGATGAGAGGGTTTAAAATTCCTTTTATTTTTAGACATAAATTTACCAAATTTCTTGATAAATAATGACATAGCATCATTACTTATCTGTTCGATATATCGATCTGTTGTGGGGGCGGTCTGGTCTGGAATGGCTGCCAGTGCTTTGTTTGGTTGAGAGATGAATGGCTCTGCTTCACCTCTGGTGATCAGTTCGAACTCATATGCCTTAAGATCTGCGAACACATCATGAAGTTCAACCTTGTTCAGATCTTTCGACTCCCTCATTGCAATGGTCTTGACATCCCATTCTTTTGGCAGGGCTCTCATAACTTTCAGAGCGATCTTTCTGTTTGAGTATTCCTTGCCCAAACTATTCAGTTCATTGATGATACCAGTAACTCTTTCATCAAACTCATTTAGAGTTTCTCCAATCTTCATTTTTATGCTCTCAAATATTTGAAGAGCAACAGTCAGCTTGTTTTCCTTGGTCTGATCGTTCCCTTCACATAGCTGTGCTATCTTCTCCCAAATTTCTTTGCCAGTAGAGCACATTTTGATTTTACTGAACATATTTTTGTCCAATGTCTTGAACAAGATGTCTTTGGCAACGTTGTCGAGGTTTGCTTTCTTTCTTTCTTCATTCGTCCAGAGGGATCTATCCTTCTCGACCATTTGGGGTTCACCACCAGTAATGGATACTGATGTATTAACTTTCAGAATCTTCATTGGTCCATCAGTGATGACGAACCACATATCGTCATCCTGTGCTGCCAGATGAGCTTGCATTCTGATTCTCCAATCATCATAGTCTTCTTTTGAGAACATAGGAATTTTGTTGAATGATGCCATCGCTCAAGTGTCTTTGTGCTGATTAAGACGACCTGGCTCTGATACCACTTGTTAGGATCGGTCCAGAGTGTTTAGAGGGGGGGGGGGGGGGGGGAATGAACACTCCTATTAAAAAATTAATCCCTTGTGATTTCTTTCGGATTAGTGAAAGAAATCTGTTTCTTAATCAACTCTTTTGCAGAACAGACCACTGAATATTTTAGTGCGGAACGGTCTGTTCTTAAATTAGTAAGAACGCTCGATGGCTTGAATAATAGAACGAGTACAGAATGATAAAACACAGAATATATTTCTGGAAGTTCGAAGGTGGTGTAATCCTTCTACGTCTCCCCTTCTTCCAATTAAGGAAGGATTCCACTAGAAGACTTTGATTTATACAATCCTGTTGTACAAACCCGATTCAGCTGGATTTACCTCACTACCAGACTGAAACTCCTAGTCTCTCGATCTGTTCAGACACACTCTGTCTGACAGTTACAATTGTTTCTCACTTCTATATTTCAATACAGAATACACAAGATAGACTTTAGTCTATGCACACAATGATCCTAAATGATCAAATATTACAATATACTTGTTCATATGAAGATTTTCAGCTCGAGAATGTCTGAGCTAGTAAGCTTGTGCTGTTTTTCTTTCTTGTGCGTTTTTCGATTGATCAGACTCTGTCTTGAGCTCTTCTGTTGCATCCTTTTATAGTTGCATGTACCAACCACATTATTTCCCTTAATGTGCAACTCTTGACTCTGCTTAAACTCTGAGTAAGCTACAGTCTTCTTCTTTAGGGTACTTGCCGTTCTGGTTCATGCTTTCGGCGACTGTCAGGTAGGCTCCTCTTTGTCTTCTTACCTTTTATGGTAATCTTTAGTCCTTGGTCTTTTTCATCATTAATTGCAACATTAAATGCTTCAATAAATAGCCGTTAATGATTCGGACTGAAGAGTCAATCTTAT
Source organism: Haberlea rhodopensis (assembly GCA_907163345.1). Lineage (NCBI taxonomy): Eukaryota > Viridiplantae > Streptophyta > Magnoliopsida > Lamiales > Gesneriaceae > Haberlea > Haberlea rhodopensis. Next base: position 68,713 of record CAJQUN010000321.1, read on the forward strand.
TCAACCTTGACTGCTCTGATCTGATAGAAGTTGAGATCGATCTGAAGCTTCGATCTGGTCAGGCTGATTTTCATCGATCCGTTCTGTTTTGTGATATACCATATCAGCTTGATCTGTTTTGAGCGATCGATCTGGTCAGTCTGATTTCTCTCGATCCGGTCTGATATGTTTTGTCATCTTTAAAATCCGGAACTAACACTTGGCACCCAAGAGAAATCACATCCAAAAGATTAGTGTGGCAGAGATGTATATGCTTCGTTGGATGTACGGTAAGACCAGGAAAGATAAAATAAGGAACAAAATATTCGAGTTGAAGTTGGTGTAGCTTGTATAGAAGAGAAGATGCTAGAAAGTCGTTTACGTTGCATGTACGATCTACGTCCAGTAGTTCGCCTGCGCGTTGAGTGTAGTCCATAGATTTCGGCCATTTCACGAGAGCGAGATGACGATCGAAGAAGACATGGCTCAAAGTTGTACGGAAAGACTGTAAGAAATCCGACGAGCAAAACACAGCGGAATAAAATAAAATTTTGGACTCCAGCCATGGACCTATACGAAGTAATCATATCGGGTGATTAGAGTTATACATTTGTAGCGTGTTTGATGCAGAAGAACATCCACGATTTCCACGAGTCGTATAGCAAAACTTCAAAGCTTTGCATCTACGGTATCCACACGATCAAATCGATAAGGGATGTTGGCGGCTGTGATATCCAGAAATTAATTTTGTTGATCCCGGAGTGAATATAATCCTTAATGGATTTTAAGTGTAGTAATTATGAGATAATTACGGTGTTGAGACTCCCAGGATTTTAATTCGGTATCGGGGTCGTTGGGCCCAAGGGTTGAGATTTATTCTCATTAAGGTGATAAACATTGAAATTGTGTTAGTAGTGGGATCTGGAGTTTGGGGAACTTTGGGTTGAGGTTGGTAATGAAAATAGTGAGTGATAGATAATTATTGAACACAAATGATTTTTAATGAGTCGGGGTGAGAGTATGTGCGACTCGGGTTTCTGGAGCCTTGGTGCTATATATGCCAAGTGGACTTGATGTTCAATCAGTTGGCATTTCGTTTCTCTCTCTCTCCCTCACATTTCCCTCTCCCTTCCCCTTCCCTCCCCTCCCCTCCCCTTTTTCCTTGAAGAAGGAATTCGATTGGAAGCTTGATTCTTGATGGATTTTTGAGCAGCTAATTTGGTAATACTCTTCCCCATCTCTTTTATCTTCGATTTGATAGTAATTTTATGGTATTTGGTTAAGTATAGGGTTGGGATTGTGTTTTGGATTTTTGGAGATTTTTGGTTGTTATGTTTTGGGAAGAATTTATGGTTCCTTGTTGAGGTTTTGGGGTGTATAAGGTGTAGGGATTGTTATCTGGGGGTTTTACCGCAGTTTTGGGCTGTTACAGCGCTCGGCAAGGGGGCGCCGATCGATCGCGCGTAATGGGCAAAATTTGACGACAATGTACAGTGCGGGCGATCAATCGAGCAAAGCTACCGATCGATCACGAGCGTCTGGCGATCGATCGAGTAGCTTCACTGATCGATCGCGCGAAAACAAAATTTGGGCATAAAATTTCTGGGACTCTCGATCGATCGAGCACCCTTGGCCGGTCGATCGACAGGCCATGTATTGTGAAAATTTTGATTTGTTGTGGAATCGATACGTGCTTTGCCCGAGTCTTTTAAATGGTTAATCATCGTAATTTGATGATGTATTTGGGGGTAGTACACGTACTTGGGTAAGTGTTTGTGAACACGAAATTAATTGTGAGTTATTAATTATGTTTAGCAAATGGGATCTCGGGGCAAGGCAAGGATTGACACTTGCTATTGGATAATAAGATAAGTATAACGTAAGAGCATAGTTATTATATTATCATGTGCATGAATAATATATTGTTGTTGCAATCATTGTGATGTGCATTGAGGATTTTCTGGTGCCGTTGTTGAGCGAGCAAAGGGTAATGCTGCTGCCGTTGAGCGAGCATTGGATTGTGATACTGCCGCTATTGAGCGAGCGATGGGACAGGATGTAGGATAATGCAAAATCATTAATTGAGTTGTATATGATTTTTGTAATAATTAGTGTAATGGTTTAATCATATTTCATTATGAAATTGGCATGGTGAGAATGAGTATAGTTAATCAATGTAATGATTTTGAGAATTTGATGGTTTTGGTTATTGTGAGAACAGGAACAGCACGGGGAATCCTATATGATAACGATACTATACATGTAGTATCTTTTAAATCTACAGCTTTATATTCTGTAAATTATGAATTGTGATATTGATATTATTGAGATAATGTTATTGGTATGTTCACCCCGTGTGGAGGCTGTTTCTGTTGGGACAGGTGAATAGGTACATCACCAGTTCCGGAGTTGAGTTCGGACTGTCGTTTGGGAATGCTTACGGGGCTGAGGTACCAATGTTGGTATTTAGTAGTATGCCTTATACATTAGATACACATTATTTATTCAATGCTCTTGTGTGAGCATTCTTATGTGTGTATATGGTTTGTATAAAGGTTGTTAGATTTCTCTTTTCATTTATGGTTACATGCAATTAATTATGGTGTATTGCATGATGGATTGAGAATATGGAATTGGTGCATCGTACAATGCATATGTAGTCTGGTTGAACTATATTGAGGATTTAACATTAAGTGGGTTGATGTCGAAATTGTATAGATGGTATGGCAATGCTATAGAAGCATGTATAGGAATTCCCTAATGACATGAATGTATGCACTAACATATGTGATAATGCACTAATAGCGGGTTAAGGTATCGAGAGCCTTACATTAGTGGTATCAGAGCAGTGGTTTGCTCTTTGGGCTGTTGAGGGCCTAGGGATATGTTGATAGAAATGAGTCGCACATAGTTTAAGCATGATTATAGTTAGTGTTGTGTGACACATTTATTTTGCTTATGTCATAGTATGACATGAGGTCATAAATGAGTTGTTGCTAACCATTGTGGTTGCAGGATCGTACAGAATACGATGGGAATGGTATAGATGGAAATGATTTGCTCTTTATGTAATAAGTGCTAAGAAATCTGATTTTGTAGGAAAAACAGGGAATGAGAAATGTGATGCACTGTCTGAGGACAGAGAATAATAGACAGTGTGGGGTCGTCAATAGGTGATAGCAGATGATGTGATAACCAGGTTTGGTTGCATTATGATTATGAGGATACATGTATATGCATACATTGAGATTGATTTGTTATCATGATGTGATGATGCTTTATATAGCCATGGGCATATATATGAATGTATTGCAATTATTATACTGCTAAGGGTATATCGATTAGCGATGAATCATAATATTTGTTGTTGTCTTATCAAGCGATGAATCAGGGTATTTGCCGCTGTCATATTGTAGCGTGAGTTGCTAGTATGTCGAAGCGAGGGATATCATTGAGCCGCTGATAATTCGAAGCGAGGGATATTATTGAGCCGCTGATATAACGAGTAGGACTTGTGAATTGATGTATTAATTGTGCATATTGAGATCATTGTATTGATGCATGTATATTGCATATTGAGATCATTGTATTGATGCAGGTATATTGAGCAGCGATGGATCAGGATATTTGTCGTTGTCATATTGTAGCGTGATTTGCTAGTATGTCGAAGCGAGGGATATCATTGAGCCGCTATGGTACATGATATTTGCCGCTGTCTTGTCGAGCGCTGTATCATGATATTTGTCGCTGTCATATCATAGCGCTGGTCGCTAATATTTCGAAGTGTGGGATATCATTGAGCCGCCGATAATTTGGAGCGAGGGATATTATGTAAATGCCGCTGTCGTGTCGAAGCGATGATGCATGCCGTTTTCATGTCGAAGCGATATGTTTGGGAACAAAGTGCTACATACATGTGAGTCACCTCTTGAGTCCGAAAGGAACAAAGTGCTACATACATGTGAGTCACCTCTTGAGTCCATGATATGCCGTTGCATACGTAGCTATGGATTAAGCCGTTGTGTACGTAGTGATGGGTTATGCCGATGTATACGTAGCGATGGGTTATGCCGCTGTATACATAACGATGGTTTTTACCGCTGGATACGTATCGATGGGTTATGCCGTTGGATATGTAACGATGGGTTATGCCACTGGATACGTAACGATCGGTTATGACGCTGCATACGTAGCGATGGATATGCCGCTGCATACGTAACGATGGATTATGCCGCTATATACGTAGCGATGGTTACATAGCGATGGATTATGTCGTTGTATATGTAGCGATGGATTATGCCGCTGTATACGTAGCAATGGATTATGTCGTTGTATACTTAGCAAAGGATTATGCCGCTGTATACGTAGCGATGGTTATGCCGTTGTATACGTAGCAATGGTTATGTCGCTGTATACGTAGCGATGGATTATGCCGCTGTATACTTAGCGATGGATGATGCCGCTATATATGTAGCGATGATGTGATACCGTTGTATATGTAGCGATGATGTGATGCCGCTATATACGTAACGAGGGATTATACCGCCATTGAGCGATGAGTGTGGATTGTATACCGCCGTTGGGCGATGCATATAGATGTGCCGCTATTATATTAGCGATGCGTAATATATTGCCATTGTGTTAGCAATAAATGTGGATGTCATGTACTGACATATACTCACGAGTTGACGAGGAATTGTGGATGTCATGTATTGACATATACAGTCACGAGTTGACGAGGAATTGTGGATGTCATGTATTGACATTGACCGTCACGGGTTGACGATGATTTTGTGGATGTCGTGTGTTGACACGTATCGTCACAGGTTGACGATGTATTTTGAGATTGTACAGTATGGCAGACAAGGATTGACTTGTGCTGCCGTTGCGATGAATAATACATATATAGAAGTATGTGTTAAATCCTATGATTTGAGTGCCACTGGTTGGCACAAGGTGGTGTGCGCGTCACAGGTTGAGCAATGTAAGCAGTCACAATGAATCCGCATTAAGAGAACTTGTGTGGTCTCCAATCATTCAGCCACAAGTTGAGAAAGGCCGACTCCAATACTGGAGGTTTGACCGCAATAACGTCTCTAGCCATTTTGTCTAAGATTGTATATTGTCTAGCGTTTGCCTTTTACCACTCCACTATGTCAAAATTTTCATATGTTATGAACATTTGACCCAACTCGTTCGACGTGGTAGATGTCTGTGAAAGATTCACTACTTCATAATGGTAATTACGGACTTATGTTCGTACTCGGTTTTGAGATGAACCAGGTAGTGTTAATTACGATATTACTCAAATGGAATTGGGTAACTTGTTGGAGAAATTTTTTTTAATGATATGTAATTACATGAATTAATATTATTATCCATGTTCATGAGAAATGAGGAATTGATTTTTTAAATTGAGGTTAGTTGGTATTGATTTAATCATTTCATTAGTCATGTAATTAATATGTTAAATTTAAATGGTGTGTTTTAACTTAATAAATCATTCATTAATTCACTAACCTAGAGGATAAAGTAGAGGAGTGAAAGGCATTATGCACCACAAATTAAGTCTTGCACATACTTACACATGTTTACACCTAAAAAATCTCTACCAAGAACCCCCAACTCTCCTTCTTTCCTCTTCACTTTTCACTCTCTTGGAAGCTTGAACTTTCATCTTGGACTTGTTTTGGAAGATCACAAGGGTAAGAAATTGGAGATTAAGAATTGTGCATAGTGGTAGTTGAGAATCTTATTTCCTGAATTTTGCTAGTTGATTATTTTCATGGCATGAATTTGATGTTGAGAAATGGAGTATAATATGGTGTTTTGGTGTATTGTTGTTGAGATATAGAGGTTATATAATATATGTGTGTATGGAATGGAAAATGTGCACAGAAAAAAGAGGATTTCGAAGACACGGGGCTCGGCAATCGATCGCCAGCCTGCGCGCGATCGATCGCGATAGCAGAGTTGGCATCGATCGATTGCGCCAATGCAGTGAATTATCGCGATCGATCACGAGGTTCAGACGATCGATCGTGAGTCTCAAATTTTTGAAAAATTGTTATTTCTTGAGGATTTTGAGATGGGACCTAATATGTCTTCTAATATGGAATTGTTGCAATTGTGTAGAGTCTTCCCAAGCGGAAGGACATATAAGAGGATAATTTCTAACATATCCTCACTTTTGGTGGAAAAGATACGTAGAGAGACATGCGAGCATTGACGGTAAAACATATATTTGATATTGAATGATGCATGTTGATGCATGAATGGATACTTGAGTATGATTTGTGTTGTTGTTATATCGAGTGATGATTATAATGCTTGCCGCTGTCATATCGAAGCGAGGAATAGAATTCTTGCCGCTGTCACATCGTAACCATGAAATTTAATACTTGCCGCTAATGTGTCGAAGCGAGGATAATGTCTGTGATACCCAGGAATTATTGGTGTAAATTCCGGTGTGGTATTGATCCTTAATGGATTTTAATTGTGGCAATTATGAATTAATTGAGGTGTTGGGACTCCCGGGGATTTTAATTCCGGTATTTGGGATCGCTGGATCCAAGGGTTGAGATTGAATTCTCACCGTGGTGATAACCTTGGAATTTGGGTTTTTGGTGGTATCTGGGGTCTGGGGTACTTTGTATTGGAGCTGATATTGGACATAGAGATTGGAGAGATAATTATTGAAAAAAGATGATTTTTAATGAATCATGATGTATTTGTGGAGGAATTGGCATTTTGGAGCCTTGATACTATATATATCAAGTGGACTCGGTGTTCCGTCATTGCACGGAATCTCCCCTCTCTCTTCTCTGTCTCACCACGCCCAAACCCCATTTCCCCTCCCCTTTTCTACCCTTGGAGAAAATGGCTGGAAGCTCAGCTCGGGAGCCGGATTTCTCGAAGAAAAGTTGGTAATCTTCTTCTCCTCGCCTTTACCTTCGTTTTGATTATGGTATTATAGATTTTGGTTGAGTTTTGGGTTGGTTATGGAATTGAGAATTTTTGGTTAAAAATTCAAAGTTTAGTTTTTGGTATTTTTATTGGTTTTAAATGGTGTAATGGAGGTGTTCAAGAAGTTAAGGGTGTTGGTTTTGAGTTTAGGTATGAAAAACCCCATTAAAGCTCGATTTTTTCAGAAACTCGCAGGTTGCGATCGATCGCGGCTTGGCGCCGATCGATCATGACATTGTACTGATTTGGGGAGACGATGAACAGTCACGGCGATCAACCGCGAAGAATGGGCGATCGATCGCGGAGCTCTTGCCGATCGATCGCAAGATCTGGCGATCGATCGCGGCTTTAATTTTTTCGGGCAGTGGGATCTGGCGGTCGATCGCGGCTTGGCACCGATCGATCGCGGCCCTGTTTCTTTGGTTTTTTTTCGATTTTTGGCAACTTGTTGGGATTTTGGTAGGTTTAATTAACCAATTTCCGGGCAATGTCCGCATTCAAAGGGGAATGCTATATTGGAAATGGATTGATTGGAGTCGAATTTCAAATAAAATGTACTACTCAATTGAGGACTTGACTACCTTTGAACTTAGAAAATGTATTATTTTGAGTAGTATGCATGGTTCGATAACTGTGATTAATCATCGGGATAGGATGTTGTAATTGGGGGTCGGGTACGTGCTTGTGCATGTAGTTATGTGCTTATGTTTGATTGAGCTATTAACTGTGTGTAGCGATTAATTCATCTGGATCTCGGGGCAAAAGCAATGTTTAGCTCTTGCTACTGGACTATAAGGTACCTTCAACGTACGAGCATGGTAGATATATTATTGTCATGTGCATGAATAATTTATGGATGTTGGAAACATTATGGTACGATTGAGGATCATGGAATGCCGCTATTGAGCGAGCAATGTGTAATGCTGTCGTCGTTGAGCGAGAATTGAGTTGTGATATCGTCGCTGTTGAGCGAGCAATGAGACAGGATGTGATGAGACTAAGAAACCATTAATTGAGATGTTTATGATTTCTGTAAATCATTAGCGTAATGATTTAACTGCTTTTGATTATGAAATTAATACGACAATGATGAGTTTAGTTAATCAATGCAATGATTAACTTATTTTGGGGATTTGATGGTTTGGCTATTGTGAGAACAGTAACAGCACAGGGGATCCCACATAAAAATGTTACTATACAGGGAGTATCTTTTACATTTACAATCTTATATTCTGTAAATTATGTATTATGATATTGTGATTATTGAGATGATGGATTGGTATGCTCACCCCGTGTGGGGGCTGTTTCTCTCGGAACAGGTAGAACATGTACAACATTGATTCTGGAGTTGAGCTCGGGCTGTAGATTGGGAATGCTCTCAGGGCTGAGGTACCAATACTGGTATTGGGCATTATACTTTATACATTGAATACACATTCACTTATTCGATGCTCGCATATGAGCATGCTGGTGTGTCTATGATTTGTATAAAGGTTGTTAGATTCTTTTTTCATTCTTGGTTGCATGCAATTAATTATAGGGTATTGCATAATGAATTGAGAATAATATTGGTGCATTTAGAAGTGTATACTTTTGTTAGTTGAGTTGAGCTGAGTTGAGAACTAGACATTAAGAGAAATTATGTCGCAAAATTTTATATACATCATGCTGTTGTTATTGAAGCATGTGATGAGAATTTCCTAATGTGATGAAAGTATGCACTAATAGAGATGATAAATGCACCAATGATGAGATTAGATGTATGGGTCATTACATTTGGTATCAGTGTGGTTAGCTCTTTGGGCTGTTTAAGGGCCAAGAGATGTGTTGAGACAACTGAATGACATGCTAATTTATATGATCATAGTTGGAGGCTGGTGGAGTAGGGTAAAATCCATATGGGAAGGAAAGAAATCAAGTCTTTACACTTTCCAAAACTCTGCTGGTGATCGATCGCCATAAGGTAACGATCGATCGCTAGCTTATTTTTTTCGGCAAAATTCTTTAGGCGATCGATCGCCTCTTTTTCACCGATCGATCGCTTGGCTCCAGTGGGTTTTGGCAATCGACCGCCCACTTCTTGCGATCGATGCCTCGTATAAATTGTTGCTCAACTTTCTGTCCAAAGGCGATCGATTTCTTCATCCATGCGGTCGATCGCTTCAACTAAACTTACATTTTTAGTCTTTTTCTTGATCTACATTGAGTCCTTATTAGCTCCAAAGCTTTTCTTAGTCTTTCTTCGCCTTAGTTAGCTCGATTTCTTCGATTCCCCCTACAATTACACAAATATACGATTAGGTAGCATATGTATCAAATTATCCATCAAAACATACCAAATCGTAAACAATTAAACTCAATGATGTGCCTATTTCTAGTCACATCAAACTCCCCCATACTTAATCTTTACTCGACCTCGAGTAAATCAGACAAAACTAAAATCTTTTTGTTGGCTCATAGCATCATAACAAACTAACTTATCTCCACTATAATGCCTCAACAATTTTAAACATGCATAGTAATGAAAGGCGGTGAAAATTTAACAGTGGAACAAGTTCAATCCCTAAACATCTCATACTTAACAAAGTAGTGAACGTGCGTGTGTGGTCATAAACAAGTGTTGTGTACAAATTATAGATCCAAAAGATACAAATCCACAATAGTTCAAGTCATACACTAACACAAGTATAAGCTCACTTGCACACTCTTCTCCACTATCTTAGCCACTTGCAAACACAAATCAAGTAGGTCTTTATTAGCTTGTAGCTTGGCCTAAGTATTGGCTTATGAAAGAAAGGGTAAGATATATAAACAAGAGAGTATAATGTTATGCACACTAAAGCTTTTCTTCTTGCATGATTTTTTTTTTCAATGCAAACTTTAATCATTTTTTCTGTTTTGTGCCTTGGCTCCCCTTGGAGTCATATTTGTATTAGTTCTTTTCAAGGCATCCCTTTTCGTTCATGCATTTCATTCTTTTGACAATGAAGTTCAAACATATAATTCAATGAATTCCTAAGTGCATGTGAATGAAACACATCATACTCCCTTCAAAGGTATGGACAGAATTCATATTTAGGCTTATTAGGGAAGGATGCTAAACTAGTCAAAGAATGTCGAATGTGGGTTGTTTGTATGCTTAGCATACAACCATTCTTTTGCATTAAGGCTAAAAAGGTACTAGTGGTTGATTTTGTTTACATGGTAGGCTTGAAAGGCTCAAACGAATCAAAGATCGTCTATATCACTTTCATGTTGGCAAGTAGTCTAGACATATGCCTCAAAGAGCATGTAGTTAAGTTCTAGCTTGTATTAGATACTTCTTAAGACTATCACAAAGTTTACACAATCTTCACTAAGCTATGCACACTTCACAAGCCATGACAATATCGTGCTCAAAATATTCAACTACTATGTCAAAGCAAAATTTACATTAGAGTTCAAAGTGTTCCAAGGTTAGCAATTCACCTTTGTTCAAAAGCATGCATGATATCAATTAGGTTTCATCATGGGCTAGTGATTCCAAGCATGTGTTCATTACTAACTATGAGCTCAAAATTATTCAAATTTTTTCAATTTTTTTGTATTTTTATATTAAGAAAAACAATAACACACCACTAATCACTCCCTCATACTTAAATCTTACATTGTCCCCAATGTAAGGCAAAAATACAAGAAAAAAGAAAAGTCTAACTACTAAAGCAATAAAAATAAAAGGGAGAAAGGAAACTAACTCCCCTTTGGTTGCCTCCCAAGCAGCGCCTCTGTTTAACGTTGGTGGCCCGACGCCAGTCTCTATCAAGGTGGGTGATGCGGTGTTGTTCTATCTTTCCTCTTCCACCTCAATATCTTCTTAACTCCTCTAAATTTCGGTTTGTTCGCCTTTGAGTGGGCGTCTTCAGTCTTTGTTCCTCCTTCAACATCTGTGGCTTGTTGTGGTCGATCCGGAGGGTGTGTCTTTTTAATCTAATGACCTTGCAAGTGAGAAGAGAGAGGGCCAGCAGTATCATGTGTAGATAAAGCAGCAATAGTATGAACAGTATGCACAGGGCTCGAATATATACCTCCTTTGTCATCAAGGCCATCAGTAGCCTTTCTCATCTCCCATAAATCAACATTATCAAAATCATCATCAAAATCATCATTTATATAATGCTCGTGAGTTTTAATGGGTTCATAGATATTAAATTTTGCAATTTCACCATTAGACCCCATTGTTAACATGCCGCTATGCACATCGATAACAGATTTTGATGTTTTCAAGAATGGTCTCCCTAAAAGAATGGGGCTAGATGGATCACCATTTTCCATGTCTAAGACATAGAAATCGATGGGAAAACCAAATTCTCTATATGAACAAGTACCTCCTCTACGATCCCCTAGGAATAACCGTGGACCTATCAGCTAATTGAATCACAGTGTTGTCTCGTTTTAAAGGTCCATGTTTTAGTTGAGTGTAGATTGAGTAAGGCATGACATTAATGGAAGATCCTAAATCTAGCATTGCCTTCTCAATTCTAGTTGTTCCTATCACACAAGGAATAAAGAACATACCGGGGTCCTTGCACTTTTTGGGAATGATTCTTTGGATGACCGTCGACACATTCTCACCTAGCTCTATATTGGAGCACCCTTTGCTTTCCTTGCTCTTATCCGCCTTTCATACCTCATTCAAAAATCTAGCATATCGAGGCACTTTCATTATGGCATCATGTAGTGGGGTGTTCTCATCGCAGCGTCGGAACGTTTCGTAGAGTTCCTTGGTACCCTTGTCCTTCCAGTTGACCTTCAATGCAAGGGGGAATGGGGGTTTATTTTTATACTCATGGAGTGGAGGGGACTTACCTCGTGGTTCATCCTCTTGTATAAGCTCCTCAACGTCCTTCATCTCTTTCGATGCATCTCTTCCGGGTGGTGTCAGTACCACTTTCTCCTCATCTTCATCTTCGCTCATCTTCAAAGTGATGGTGTACACATTCTCCCTTGGGTTCACAATTGGCTATGACGGTGGTCCATTTGACATGCTCGTTTCAACCTTGTTGAGCGAAGTTGCCAATTGTCCAATTTGCGTAGTCAAACTCTGGATGCTCGCCCTCGTCTCCTTTTGAAATTGTAAGCTATTTCAGCAATAACTTTAATAATATTTTCTAACCTGTCAGAAGGATGGTGCACTGGAGGTGGTGGAGGTCTCTGACATGGCGGTCTATGGGGTGGAGGTTGGTGCATCTGTGGGTTCCCATATCCTTGGTTCGGATGGTCCCTCCACCCTTGATTGTAATTGCTAGAAGGATTGTCATAGCCCCTTTGTGGTGGCCCTGGGAATCCTCCCGCTGCATTCACGTGCTCAGTGGCTGTCTCTTGTAGTGAGGGACATGCATCATTGGGATGGTTCACAGCTAGACAGATTCAGCACGGCTTCATCTTCCCCACATTGCCACCTGCCAGATTACGCACAAGAAAAGTTAGATCAATCAGTTGTTGTTCCAAATTGGATACATTTACCTCTTTTCTTGGCAGTTGTCCATGGCAAACATGTCCAAATTGTTGGGAGTTGGCCGCCATGTTAGCTATTAAGTTCCTTGCCTCCTCCGCTGTCTTGTCAATGAAAGCTCCTCCACTCACCGCATCCACTAAGTTCCTGTCACCAGAAAGCAAACCTTCATAGAAATATTGAATTAACAAGTGTTCACTTATCTGATGTTGTGGGCAGCTTGCACACAACTTCTTAAACCGTTCCCAGTACTCATGCAATGACTCCTCTTAGTATTGCTTCACACCGTAGATTTCTTTCCTTAAGTTAGTCGTCCTTGAAGCTGGAAAGTATTTCTCAAGGAAGATTCTTTGCACGTGGTGATTGATCCGGAGGGTAAGTAGAATAGCCAATCCTTAGCAGCATCCTTGGCTTGCAGTTTGATTTGATCCTCCGTTATGCCAGCTGGCTTCATAGTAGTGCATACCACGTGGAACTCCATCAACTACTTGTGCGGGTTCTCACCTGCAAGACCATGAAAAGATGGCAGGAAAAGTGATGCTGAGAGGTTGTTGATCCAAGTTAGGATTCGCCAACTGCCTCAAGCTTTGATTTGCAGCCATCATGTTCCTCCCTTCTTCCTCAAGTATCCTTGCTTCTCTTCTTCTCCGATGGAGTGTTCTCTCGATCTCAGGATCGTAGTAAATATTGTCTTCTTGATATGAGGGATCACATGTACTCATGAACAAACAACACGAGTATAAAATGAAATAAATAAAATAAAGTGACGTTAACACAAAAGTAATTATCTTCCCTGGCAACGGCGCCAAAATTTGGTAGCGTTTATCGCGTACGCCCAAATTAACCATCTCAAGTTAATAACAGTTATGAATGTAGTAGAGTAAGTAGGGATCGATCCCACAGTGAAGTGAGTACTTTTGTGCTAACTAATATCAAAATAGGAGATTTTCAAATTTCTTTAACTATAATTAAATTAAACAAAAGCAAGCAAATCACTATTTTATTAAGATTAAGAAACAATTCTTGGTTTTCGGTCAACTTTACCTTTGAAAATTATTCACTTGATCATCAAATTACTAAACATATGAATTCATCAATTATTCATCAATTAAAAACTTAATTCCTCATCTACCTTAATTGTAGTAAAAAAGAAAACTAGCATTCAATTTGACTCTCATCAAATATTTAACCAAAACTACAGCCGTTAAGATTAAAGCAATGGTAGTTTCAAAACTAGTAAGTTTGATGAATCTAATCAATAAAAACTACAGCCGGTAGAATTAATCATCCAATCGTTTCTCCTAAGAATTTAATAACACAAACAACAGGTAATTATCAATCTTAGTTGCTTCTTAATTAGCATTAGACAGTGTATGTGATTACTAGGTGATCAATCTATCAATCAAACACAACAATCATAAGAATCATAATCTGAAAAATAATTGATATTGAATTGAAAATTCAACAATCAAACCAAAATTTTCACAAGTATTTTTATTCCAAAGGCAAGTATCCCTCAACCAAGAATCAAAGTGTTTAGCCTTGCATAACTAAATTTAAAACTAACAAAAATTGTATTAAAAACATCAAACAATCAATAGAAAAGAAAGTCACTAAAGCGAAGTACGATTCCGGCTTGTTGATTCCGTCTTCGTTCTTCGAGCGTTCTTCACAAAATTGAAAGAAAAATTATTCTAAAAATTAAAACTATGTTCTAAGGTCAGAATAATGTCTTCAAGAGACTGATTTTCGAGTATATATGTTATGGAGGCTGATGGAGTAGGGTAAAATCCATATGGGAAGGAAAGAAATCAAGTCTTTACACTTTCCAAAACTCTGTTGGCGATCGATCGCCATAAGGTAGTGATCGATCGCTAGCTTATTTATTTCGGAAAAATTCTTTAGACGATCGATCGCCACTTTTTCACTGATCGATCGCTTGGCTCCGGTGGGTTTTGGCGATCGATCGCCCACTTCTTGCGATCGATCGCTGCCTCGTATAAATTGTTGCTCAACTTTATGTCCAAAGGCGATCGATTTCTTCATCCATGCGGTCGAACGCTTCAACTAAAATTATATTTTTAGCCTTTTTTTTTATCTACATTGAGTCCTTATTAGCTCCAAAGCTTTTCTTAGTCTTTATTCGCCTTAGTTAGCTCGATTTCTTCGATTCCCCCTACAATTACACAAATATACGATTAGGTACCATATGTGTCAAATTATCCATCAAAATATACCAAATCGTAAATAATTATACTCAATGATGTGTCTATTTCTAGTCACATCATAGTAACATTCAGATAAGTATACTACATAGTGTATTCATATAAGTGTGTTACGAGTGGTGATACCTTTTGTTATACTCGTTGAGTTGACAATAGCCAAGCGACTGGTAGCGTATGTAGTTGTCGAGGGATCTACATACGTATATGTCGTGTATAACGTATCTGATCGCATATACTCGTGAGATTATGTAAATAAATCCTAACGACTAGGATTGAATCGTGATCGGGTGAGGACATTGAGATGTCCCTTGTGTATCGGTATTAGAGAAATATTGGATGATGATCCACTAATCTAATTAATGGTGGCGGATTGTATACCGGGATTAAACGTATGATACATTGGTAGGTTTTGGATAAACCTTGGGAGGCTACGAATTACTAGCAAGGTAAGTTGATTTATGGTTGCACTAATATAGTGAGCTCGTTGTAGCCACTATACTGCTTGTTGGAAACGAGTATGGTGAATCGTATGATGATACGATGAAGGTTTATGGTGGACTCGTGTAAGTCACTATGTTGCATGAGGTTTGAGGCAGAGAATACCTCATGAGGACGTTTATACCTTAAATATTTTGAGGGACTTGTACTGGGACAGCTCAATTTTGTTGGGAATACCAACGTGGGTGTCGACAAGTCGTCGTTAGAGCTGATTGAGGATCCTTGCATATGGAGTGCAATGGGGGACGCAATCGGAATTGTGGGATATAGTCAGTGGAGTGACACTACTATATAGATTGTATCTCTTGGGGAGATTTGGAACATACTGTCACGGAGACAGCTGGTATTGGTCGAGGGTTGATTGCGAATCAGCCACGGTAAGCATTACTGGTCATGGACCGGGTAATGACTTCGTGTTATTGGTAAGGCGTATGAGGAGACGTCTCTGGGAGATGCTCGAGATATGTGGAGTACTTAGTACAGAGCATCATTAGGATATGTATACATCGTGTATACGCGTTTCAGACTAGTAATAGTCGCAAGGGTGCACTATTCTGAATCAGTTGTGTATTTATCGGTTCCGGGATATATTTTGGTATAAATATATCCAGGTTTTCCGAACGGTGGTTCGAGGTTGGAGGGTCATGGGTTCATGACACTTTTTGGAAGATTCGATGAGTTGATTTTTTGGTGTTGATGTTGAAATCACACTATTGGTCCTCGGTTCGTCAATCATCATTCTCTACTGGGTGAGAATAATTGAGGATTTGCAGTTGTTTATAGGGCTTATGGGTATGATTGGAGAAACCCGAGCCGAGTACATTGAGTATGCATGTGGTGTTGGTGCTTAGGCATGTATACCAGTGTGTATACGAATGTCAGCATTTTGGGTACTCGTTGAGCATCGAATTAGTATGCTCGGATGGATGAATCTCTAGTGAGAGATTGTGGCACCTTGTGATTGGTAATCTTAACGACACGATGCATTCTGAGGAATGATCGTGAGGTCTGGTTGACTCCCTCGAGAAGGGATTGTTGTGTATTGTGACCATGGTACTTCATTGCTGGGTAATTCGATAGCATCCCTGTGTTAGGATTATTGAATCCTAGGGTAAGCGAGGGATGTCCGGGGGTTCAATCTGTTGGGTGTCATTGTTGACACGTGTGGTGAGGATGCAATCGATTTTCTTGCATGTTCTCTATGGAATTTGAGACATTGGGGAGTCTCGATGGTGTATTTGGACCAAGATATGATTTCTTGGAACACACAGATGTTGATACCTGTGGAGATGTGTTTTGTGTTGATCGGTGGCCGTGAGTTTCCCGATCTGAGTTGCAAGGTGGTGCAATTACTCTTCTAATGGAGATGGATTTGGAGAGTGGAAACTGGGTTTAGTGTGTGTATATTGTTGTATGCTAGTGGCTTCCTTTGTAGCGATGTGTGTTGGACATCGCAGTCTAAGCGGGGGAGATATCATGAAAGTGGTATCTATGTTGGAATCAGGGACGATTCGAGTAGCTAGCAGTTACGGTTGACTGACTGCTTTTTGAGTGGTTAGCATCGAGGCATGCTGACGTCCTTTGAGATTGTGATGGTTAGAGAGGGATACTCCATCCTAGAATTAGTGCGAGGTCGGTGTCCTCGCAGTTGGTGTGTCGTTCATGATGTGTTCATGATTTGACGATGTGGATTCGATTGGATTGTGTAGTCTTGGCAGTACGTGAGGTACGCCTGTGCAAATTTCGAGGATGAAATTTTATTAATGGGGTGTAATTGTGATGCCCGGGAATTAATGGTGTAAATCCCGTTGTGGTATTGATCCTTAATGGATTTTAATTGTGGCAATTATGAATTAATTACGGTTTTGGGACTCCCAGGGATATTAAATCCGGTATTTGGGGTCGCTGGATCCAAGGGTTAAGATTGTATTCTCATCGTGATGATAACCTTGGAATTTGGGTTTTGGTGGTATCTGGGGTCTGGGGTACTTTGTATTATGGCTGGTATTGGAAATTGAGATTGGAGAGATAATTATTGAAAACAAATTATTTTTAATGAATCGTGATGTATTTGTGGAGGAATTAGTATTTTGGAGCCTTGGTACTATATATACCAAGTGGACTCGGTGTTCCGTCGTTGCACGGAATCTCCTCTCTCTCTTCTCTCTCTCACCATGCACAGGGGATCCCACATAATAATGTTACTATACAGGGAGTATCTTTTACATTTACAGTCTTATATTCTGTAAATTATGTATTATGATATTGTGATTATTGAGATGGTGAATTGGTATGCTCACCCCGTGTGGGGGTTGTTTCTATTGGAACAGGTAGAACATGTACAACATTGACTCTGGAGTTGAGCTCGGGCTGTAGATTGGGAATGCTCCCAGGGCTGAGGTACCAATACTGGTATTGGGCATTATACTTTATATATTGAATACACATTCACTTATTCGATGCTCGCCTGCGAGCATTCTGATGTGTATATGAGTTGTATAAAGGTTGTTAAATTCTCTTTTCATTCTTGGTTGCATGCAATTAATTATAGGGTATTGCATAATGAATTGAGAGTACATTGAGAAGTGTATACTTTTGTTAGTTGAGTTGAGTTGAGTTGAGAACTAGACATTAAGAGAAATTATGTCGCAAAAGTTTATATACATCATGCTGTTGTTATTGAAGCATGTGATGAGAATTCCCTAATGTGATGAAAGTATGCACTAATAAAGAATAAGTGCACTAATGATGAGATTAGATATATGGGTCATTACAATGTCGCTGTAATATTGAAGAGAGTGGTATTATAAATGCCGCTGACATGTCGAAGCGAGGGGTAATATGAATGTCACTGTTATGTCGAAGCGAGTGGAATTAAAATGCCACTGTTATAACAAGACTGGGAATATGGTGATTGCGATGATTATATTGAACTGTGTCATGCCATTTATGAACTATGAAATTGAGGAATTGTACTATAATCTGATGATTATGAATATGAGTTGTGGAACATGGACAACCAAGGAGATCATGTTAAATGCATCGAATACAGGAAGTATGTCGTATTAATGATTATGCATTTTATTTTATGAACATGTTGATATGAAGAATTGTTATATGCTCATATGTTGTGGGTTGTACCTATAGGATCTTTTGACAAGGAGAGCTAAGGCATGAGTTGACGTTGTGAACTATGTGAGGATTGTAGCTATCGATCTAGAAGGACAAGATGTACTTGTATAGTCTATACGAATGAATAGTGTAAATCTATAAGCGATTACATTCATTTTTGTTGGGAATGTAATTTTTTTGTATATTGGTAATGTGATAGTCCCCAATGCTCAATACCTCAACATAATCCTTATTACTCTGATAATTAATAGCTCTTTTATGCTCTTAATCACGTTTAAGGTAGCGAGGCCTTACATTAGTGGTATCAGAGCAGTGATTAGCTAAACGGGGTTGAGAGAATGATAGAATTAATGAACAGGTCGGATAAACGTTCACTTATGAACATGTTCATGCATTTTATGCATAATTGATTATATATGTGTTATATCAACATGCTTGATGATGTTGATGTATATATGTTGATGGCTAATGAGAATTTTATTGTATGAATTGATTGTGGATTATTATTGTTAGCCATGGCATTACAGCATGGCAGCCAGAAACTCTGTGAACCCCAATGAGGAAGTGGGGGATGTGATAAGCGTTAATGTGAGTATTGCACAGACTAACCATCTACCACCATCAGCTGTGGGTCTGGAACTTGTTGCACAACAGCTGCTACCGGGGGAATTGAGTCTGACTCATTTTTTGGCATTTCAAGTGCCTCGTTTCGAAGGGCCTGAGGCTGAAGAGTGGCTTGAGAGGATTGAACATATCTTTGTATCAGCACCATTTGCTAAGTCTGCCTCTGCCTGGTTGAGGTTAGCTGAGTTTCAGTTAGCCAAGAAGTCATCTACATGGTGGAAGATGACGGTGATGGAAATGAGAGCACAAGGAGTTGTGGTGGACTAGACTTTATTCAGAACTCGGTTTTTGAGCCGATACTTTTCGGCTGATGCTAGACAAATGAAGGAGGACGAGTTTACCAACTTAAGGCAGGGCAATATGGCTGTTTCTGATTATGCCCTGCAGTACTCGTCATTGTTGAGGTATGTACCTCATATTGCCACCAATGGCCATGCGAAGATGAGACATTTTCTGAAGAGCTTGATGCCAGAATTATTTGATAGGGTTCTCTCCTATAACCCCAGTTCATTTGACAATGCTTTGACATGAGCTGAACTAGCAGAGAATGGATTGGGTGCGTATAAGGATGTAGTACCACCACAAGTGCCACCACAGAAGTCAGTTTCTGATAGTCTGAAACCACGAGGTGATCCGTTTAAATCATGATGAGTCTCATCATCTTCTCGATTCAGTGGTCGACGATCTGATTGTCATCGTATGGGAGATCGCAAAGGCAATACACACGCCAACAAGGGACAGTCACAGGCAAGTAGGGCTGGGGAGATTAAATGTTACCATTGTGGAGCACCTCACCTAACACGAGAGTGCTCAACTTGTTCTGAATATGGCAAAATGGGCCATATTGCTCGAAATTGTCCTAACCGTGGGGGACACCTAATCTTCAGAGAAAATATAGGAAGTTTAGTGATAGGACAGTGCAGCAGAGGCAACAATTCATGCCTCGACAATCGGGAAGGTCAGACATTAGGACCACCCCAGGGACAAGTCTATGCTTTGACTAGGGAACAGTCCGAGGCAGCTCCAGAAGAGGTGATTGAGGGTAAGTTATTTATTTACTTACCCCACTTTTATTTTGATTGATACATGTGCCTCCCATTCTTTTATATCTGCTGAATTTGTCGAGAAATATCATATGTGCCCGTCTCCATTACCCACGCCTCTTCTTGTCTTGACACCCACTGAAAGGAATGTGAGTACTACCCGAGTAGTATCTGAATGCATCATTTATTTTGAGGGCAACAACTTAAGAACATATTTGATTCTGTTGGAAATGATGGATTTTGACTGTATTGTGTTTATTGATGTATTGAACCGATATCAAGCAGTTGTGGATTGTCGTTAGAGGATAGTCCGGTTCCGGTCTGATCAGAAGAGTCAATGGACGTTTTATGGGCACGGTTCTCGTCAAAAATCCCGTTGATATTTGCTATTAGAATGTCACGGTTGTTGGAACGTGGACATACTGGTAATCTGATATATGCTATTGATGTTGCGGAGAAGAAGAAAGAGGTGAGAATTGAGGAGATACCAATAGTCGCTGAGTTTGTTGATGTACTTCCGGAACAAATTCTTGGTTTTTCGCCAAGTCTAGAGGTTGAATTTGGAATTGAATTATTACCAGGAACGTCCCCTATTTTTCGTGCCCCTTATAGAATGGCACCGACAGAGTTAAGAGAACTGAAGGTTCAGTTGCAAGAACTCCTTGACAAGGGATACATACGTCCCAGTATAACTCCTTGGGGAGCGCCAGTCTTATTTGTGAAGAAGAAATATGGTTCGATACGTTTGTGCATTGATTACGGACAGTTCAACAAAGTGACAATAAATAATAAGTACCCTCTTCCACGAATTGATGACCTGTTTGATCAGTTGCAAGGAACGCCGATTTATTCAAAGATTGATTTGAGGTCTGGTTATCATCAAATACGGGTTAGAGAAGAGGTGTTCAGAAGAGAGTGTTTCGGACTCGTTATGGACATTATTAATTCTTGGTCTTGCCGTTCGGAGTAACGAATGCCCCAGTTGTCTTTATGAGTTTGATGAACGTGTGTTCCAGCCATATCTTGATCGGTTTGTCATAGTATTTATTGATGATATTCTGATATATTCTAGAAGCGAATATGAGCATGTGAGACATCTACGCATAGTACTTCAGATTCTTCGAGATAAATAACCAACTGTTTGCCAAACCCAGCAAGTGTGAATTCTGGTTGGATAGCGTAGTGTTTCTCGGCCATGTAATCTCGAGGAACGGGATATCAGTCGATCCCAAGAAAGTGGAAGCAGTGATGGAGTGGTCTGCACCTACCTTTGTACCCGAGATTTGAAGTTTTCTGGGTCTGGCAGGGTAATTTTGACGCTTCGTCGAAGGGTTTTCAAAATTGCTAAGTCGTTGACACAGTTGACACATAAAGGAGTATCGTTCTATTGGTCTGATGCTTATGAGCAGAGTTTTCAAGAACTGAAACATCGGTTGACGACTGCACCTGTTTTAGTGATTCCCACAGAGAATGAGAGGTTTTTCCTTTATACTGATGCATCATTACAAGACTTGGGTTGTGTGTTGATGCATGATAAGCATGTGGTAGCTTATGCTTCAAGACAGCTGAAACCACATCCAGTTGATTTGGAATTGGCAGTTATTATATTTGCCTTGAAGATTTGGTGGTATTATTTGTATGGTACTTCGTTTACCATATTTACTGACCATAAGAGCCTGAAGTATTTATTTAGGAAGAGTTAAACATGAGACAAAGGAGATGGATGGACCTATTTGAAGAATTATGATTGTGAGATAGAGTACCATCCAGGAAGGGCTAACCTAACGGCTGATGCCTTGAGTTGAAAGGTAAAGTATACTGCTGAAGATGACATTCGTTTGTCGACCTTGATGAATTCCTACTGCCAGTTGGGGTATGATTTTGATGTGTGTGCATCGCCGGTACTTGTGTTGATATTATTAGCAGAACCGGATATTTTTGAAAACTTCATAATGGCTCAAAAGATAGATGACGAAATACAAAGATGGGTAGCACTGGTCCTTCAAGGATAGTCATCTAGATTCAGGATGGCTGATGATGGTACCTTAAGGCTTGGTGAGCGTTGGGGCCCTGGTACATCTGGATTACTCCAAGAGATTTTACAGCGAGCTCATAGCAGTAAATTCAGTATCCATCCAAACGGTTAGAAGATGTATAAAGACCTGTGTGGCCAGTTCTGGAGGAAGCGGATGTAGCGAGATGTATTGTCATTTGTAAGAAGGTGCTTGATTTGTCAGCAGGTGAAAGCGGAAAAGCAGGGGCCATGAGGCGAATTGAAGAGTTTAGAAGTGTCGAAATGGAAATGGGAATACATATCTATGGATTTTGTGACCCATTTGCTGAGGACTGCTTTGGGATTTGATGTCATTTGGTGATAATGGACTGACTGACTAAAGTAACCCACTTTATACCTTACATTATGACTTTCACGTACTTGAGTATGACCCAGCTGTACGTTCGTGATGTAGTGATATTGCACGGGATCCCGATTTCCATTGTCTCTGATCGAGACCCGCGATTTACTTCTCACTTTTGGGAAGGTCTTCAGTCAGCTTTGGGGACTGAGGTAAGGTTGAGTACCGCACACCATCGCCAGACAGATGGCCAGACAAAGCGTACAATACAGGCGCTTGAAGATATGTTACGGGATTGTGTGTTGGAGTTTGACACTACATGGTAGGATTCAGTAGCCTTGGTGGAGTTTTCGTACAATAATATTGACGAGCATTCAGATGCCTCCATTTGAAGCTTGTAGGTCTCCACTGTGCTGGGATGATGTAGATCATATACTAGTCGGAGGGCCGGAGTTGATCCGATAATTGGAGGAGAAAGTGAAAGTAATTCGACTGAGAATGAAAGTAGCTCAAGATAGTTAGGCATCTTATGCTAATAAATGGCGTAGACCGTTAGAAGTTCAGTTGGGTGACAAAGTATTCTTGAAGATCTCACCTTTCAGGGTGTTGTGCGTTTTGGGATGCGAGAAAAATTGTCACCAAGGTATGTCGGCCCTTATGAGATCTTGCAGCGTGTTGGCACTTTGGCTTACCGTCTGGCCTTGCCACCTTCGTTATCTGGCATCCATGACGTGTTTCATGTGTCGATGTTGAGGAAGTATGAACCGTACCCATCTCATGTTTTACAACCTTCAGAAGTACATCTAGACTATGATGTGTCATATGTAGAGCGGCCGGTTGAATTCTGGATCGAGCCGATCACAAACTTCGGAATAAAGTTATACCGATGATTAAAGTCCAGTGAGATCGTAGGGGTGTCGAGGAGGCTACATAGGAGACGGAGCGACATATGATGCAACACTATCCGTAACTATTTTCTGGTATGTGAATTTATGTTTTGAATTGGCATTGGTAAGCATATGCAATTTCGATGTCGAAAATTTTTGAGTAGCGGAGTATTGTGATACTCGTAAATGATTAAGTGAATTACTACTTGATAATGATAATTACGGACTTATGTTTATACTCGGTTTTGAGATGAACCAAGTAGGATTTAATTATGTGTTAATTACGATATTACTCAAATGGAATTGAGTAACTTGTTGGTGAATTTTTTTTTGAATGATATGTAATGACATGAATTAATATTATTATCCATGTTCATGAGAAATGAGGAATTGATTTTATAAATTGAGGTTAGTTGCTGTTTGATTTAATCATTTCATTAGCCATGTAATTAATATGTTAAAGTTAAATGGTGGTGTTTTAACTTAAACTAAATCATTCCTTAATTCACTAACCTAGAGGATAAAGTAGAAGTAGAGGAATGAAAGACATTATGCACCACAAATTAAGTCTTGCACACACTTACACATGTTTACACCTAAAAATCTCTACAAAGAACCCCCAACTCTCCCTCTTTCCTCTTCACTTTTCACTCTCTTGGAAGCTTGAACTTGCATCTTGGACTTGTTTTGGAAGATCACAAAAGGTAAGAAGTTGGAGATTAAGAGTCGTGCATATTGATAGTTGAGAATCTTGTTTCTTGAATTTGCTAGTTGATTATTTCCATGGCATGAATCTGATGTTGAAAAATGAAGTATAATATGGTGTTTTGGTGTATTGTTGTTGAGATATAGAGGTTATACAATGTATGTGTGTATGGTATGGAAATGTGCACAGAAAAAAGAGGATTTTCGAAGACACGGGGCTCGGCGATCGAACGCCAGCTTACGCCTGATCGATCGCACGAAGCCAACTAATAATTGGGCGAAAAAGCAGCTCCGCGATCGATCGCGGCGAGGCAGTGAATTCTCGCGATCGATCGCGAGGTTCAGGCGATCGATCGCAAGTCTCAAATTTTTGAAATATTGTTATTTCTTGAGGATTTTGAGATGGGACCTAATATGGCTTCTAATATGGAATTGTTGAAATTGTGTAGAGCCTTCCCAAATGGCAGGACATCGAGGAGGATAATTTCTAACATATCCTCACTTTTGGTGGAAAACTTTACGTAGAGAGACGTACGAGCATCGACGGTAAAACAAATATTTGATATTGAATGATGCATGTTGATGCATGAATGGATAATGCAGCTGTCATATTGAAGCGATGGGTAATATAAATGCCGCTGATACGTCGAAGCGATGGGTAATATGAATATTGATGTTATGTCGAAGCGAGAGGTATTAAAATGTCACTTTTATAACAAGACTGTGAATATGGTGATTGAGATGATTATATTGAATTGTGTCATGACATTTAAATGAACTGTGAAATTGAGGAACTGTACTATAATATGATGATTATGAATATGAGTTGTGGAACACGGACAACCAAGGAGTGCATGTTAAATGCATTGAATACATGAAGTATTTCGTATTAACGATTATGCATTTTATTTTATGATTATGTTGATATGAATATGAATTGTTATATGCTCATATGTTGTGGGTGTACCTGTAGGAGCTTTTGGCAAGGAGAGCTGAGGCATGTGTTGACGTTGTGAGCTGTGTGAGAATTAGAGCTATCGATTTAGAAGGAAAATATGTATTTTGTATAGTCTTTACGAATGAGTGGTGTAAATCTATAAGCGATTACATTCATTTTGTTGTGAATGTAATTTTTTTGTATATGGGTAATGTGATAGCCCTCAAAGCTCAATACCTCAACATAAATCTTATTACTCTGATAATTAAATAGCTCTTTTATGCTCTTAAACACGTTTACGATAGAGAGGCCTTACAATGTCACTACGCTTCATCTCAACTTCTTTTTGTCAGGACTCCTCAGTATATTAATCTATCCACTCCTTGAGTGGGTATTGTCTTCTTCATCCTCTTCTCTCTATGACGATGATCCTTGTCCATGTTTTCTATGATACAAAGCAAACATATTTTGGAGAGAATGTCTGATTGTCTTCTTCTGATCATCAATATCATTCTAAAAAATTAGTGTAATATTCATAAAAAGTATAAAAGGAGCCGATGCCATGAATATGATCTAAAAGTGTATATATGCAGTGCACATGTGGTTTTTTTTCCTAATGTTTTTTTAAATTTCGCCTCCATAAGATTAACATATTGTGCCAAATCATCATCATATCTACAACTAATAAATTTACAAAGAATGTTAAATACAAGCGGAAGAAAATAACGAGAAGTATGATAAGAAACATTGAAAAAGCAATCGGTTGCTTCTTTAAAAGTAGATAACAAAGCAGGACATTGAGTAACTGACCGCTTTATTTTTAAACAGAAAATTTCTCAAAGTGTAGTGTGAAGCGATACTACCGCAAGTGCACGATTGTCCAGTTTTAGTATAGTGAAATGAAAGTAAGGGTTGTCGAATCCACAGGGACTAATGTATAAGTACCAAATAAAATTAGTAAAATTATATTTAGCCTACGATTAAAACGGGGGTTGACTAACTAATGCGGAAATTAGAACTAAAACACGAGAATAAATAAAATGAATCGGGTTCCGGATATACAAAGGAAATTCGCTCGAGAAATTTATCTCGCTTTTCGTTCAACTATGTTCTCTTCAAAGATTCGTTTGAATAGGCATGTACCAAACAATTGATTCTTAAGGTGAAAGGCTTTCAATGATATTCAATACACTCTCTCGAGCTGTAAAGAAACTAATATCAAATTAGAACAAGTCACTCTCGTGCACCTATTTACTAATCCAATATTGCATAAATCTTCAAAACCTCGTTACTCTAAATCTCTCGATTCAAAGTGCTCACGTATGTGATTTCATCTCTCGATCTCAATCTTAACATACATCATGAATTAATATAGCGTATTATAACGTTTATCTCTCGATCTCGGTTATAAATCACAGATTAAATCAAAGTTAGCTAGGCTTTGATCTTAATAAGCATTTAATTCATGAACAATAAGTAATCAATCCACTCAAACACAATCGAATCAATAAATGAAACACAATTTTACTCAAACTCAATAAAATAAACTCAACTTAATTCAAAACAAATCAGTAAGATGTTAAATTGTTTCTCAACCTCAAAAACATCAAATGAAAATGTAATCAAATAAATCCGAGTTTAGAAATACGATAAATGTTGGAACGAATCCGTGCGTTGCACCGTGATTTCTTCTCTTGCTCCTTCCTTGCACTCCGGAAATGGTACGCTCAAGCTTGGATGAAGAACGGAAGAGGATGGCTCTCCTCGGCTTCTCCTTGGCGGCGTCTAGGGTTCTTCTCTTGTGAAAAACGGCTCTGATATGATATCTCATGATCTGGAAGAGATCCCTTCTTTTAAACCACCGAAAATCACGTTAATTTTGGAAAATAAGATTCTTCAGAAATTCGCGTCTCGATCGATCGAAAAATAATTTCGATCGATCGGTGCACTGTTTGCTTAAGCGTTTAAAAGTTTCTACCTCGATCGATCGATCGATCGAGATTTTCTTCCGATCGATCGACACTTTGAAAATTTTGGGCTGAACTCTCTGCCCGGATCGATCGAGAATAAATCTCGATCGATCGAAATTTTGAAAAATCATGTTCTTCATTTTTTTCTCTTTTTCGCCTTGATTTCACCCGTTTTCTTCATTTTAGCTCATTTCTTCCATTTCCGACCTATTTTCCTGAAATAAGCAAATAAATACCAAAAAGCGTAATTTCATCCAGGAAAAAGTACGAAAAACGGAAGAAATTACAGCTAAAAACACTTAAAATCTAAGCCTATCAACTCCCCCAAACTTGGACTTGATCATCCTCGAGCAAGCAAAAAGCTCAAAAAGTAGAGTCAAACTTAATACTTTGAAAGAATCTTCTTTACAACTCAATGTAAAAACTCAGCAAACCCACTTATACATCAATAAGAGTCATTCAAAGTTCAACATGAAGCGTTTTCTCCAAAGCTAAACAATACATTGCAACATCGGAACGTGCGTGTGTGCTCTATCAAACATGAGTTATATACATATCTTTTAAGATCAAAATGTGCCATAAAAACTCAGAGTCAAGATTACATCTGATTACTCTACAAATTTACTATCCAGCACTTCTCCACTAATGTAATTAGTCCCTAGAATTGGATCAGAAGGTCTTTAAAAGCTTATAGTGTTAGGCCTTTTGGTGTCGGCTCCAAAGAAAAGGTAGGATAAATGCAAAGAAGAGAGTATAATAGAATCAGTTCAAAAGTTTGTTCGCACAATATTGAGCTTCTCTTCATCTTTTTCTAGCCTTGGCCACTTTGGGTCTTATTTGAATGTTTTCATTTTTTTTTCAAGGCTTTTCTCTACATCTTTTCTTATTGCTCATTCTTTTGTTCAATCTACATATACAATTTAGTGCAATGAATGAGATTCATTATACTCCCTTAGGGACGGATAACATTTTTTTCTTTAGGCTCAATCCAAGGTGGGTATAATGAGTTAGCCAAAAATGTCGAATGGGGGTCTAATTATATGCAATGCATATACCATTCTTTTTCAATAAGGCTCAAGAGGGGACACTAAGGAATGATGTACACAAGGTAAGCTTGAAAGGCACAAACGGTGCAAAGATCGCCTAATCATCTCCAAGTCAAGTTCCTAATTATAAAATTTCGCCTCAAAGTGCTTTCAAATAAATTGTATAGTTTTCTAGGATGCTCAAGACTAATCATAGTTACACAAGTTTTCACTTTATTCAATATATACTTCACTCAATCATGACTCAAAATGTGCTCAAACTGTTCCTCAATTTCGACATACGCTCAACAAAGGATATATACAAACAAGTTAAAAATTTTCATGACTCCTATCTAGATGGGGATTAATTTCATCATGAATTACCGTTGCAAATCCAACTCATCATTTCTCAAGTATTGACTCATTTTCTAAAAAAACATTTGTGTATAGTGCTCAAGGATGAATTAGTCTCATAATCGTGCAGTCATGCAAGGAAAAGAAACAAAACAAGTAGCAGACATGCAAAAACAAAATATATTCAAAAACACAAACCCCCCCCCCCCCCCCCCCCCCCCCCCCCGAACTTAATATGTGCATTGCCCTCAATGTACAAGACAAATAAGCGTAAAGGAAAAACACATACCATGACGACGATCGTCACTAATCGTCGTCCTTGTCATGCTCCGCAGGGGGGGACTGGGTAGTGATGCACAGCACACACGGATTCATGCTACAAAACAAAAGAAACAAAATAACAAAATCAATTAAACTAAACTAAAGAAAAAGAAAAAGAAACAAAGGGAATAGGAAAGAGTTCTTGATTTATAGTCCCAAGCTGGACTGTCATCTCCTCTCTCTCAGTTGTCAAGATAAACTATAGAGGTAACTGTTTGGACTTCATTGCTCATGTGATAATGCTTTAAGCGCTGCCCATTCACTGTAAATGTTCCCCTGCTGGGATCGGTAACTTCAATTGCTCCAGAGGGGTAGATTTTTGAAATGGTGAATGGCCCGGACCAACGAGAACATAGTTTGCCTAGAAAGAGTCGCAGCCTGGAATTGAACAAGAGTACGACATCTCCTACCTTGAAGTCCCTCTTTTGTATATGAGAATCATGCCACTTCTTGGTTTTCTCTTTGTAAATCTTGGCATTCTCATATGCCTGATTCCGAAATTCTTCCATCTCATTTAATTGCAAAAGACGCTTCTCACCTGCAACATGACAGTCAAAGTTTAACCATTTAATAGCCCAATATGCTTTATGCTCAAGTTCAACAGGGAGGTGACATGCCTTACCAAATACCAACTTATAGGGTGATGTGCCAATCGGTGTCTTAAAAGCAGTTCTATAAGCCCATAGTGCATCATCTAAGCGTAAGGACCAATCCTTTCGGCTTAGAGTCACTGTCTTTTCTAAAATCCTCTTCAACTCTCGATTTGAAACTTCTACTTGCCCACTGGTTTGTGGATGATAAGGGGAAGACACTTTGTGGGTGACACCATATTTACTCAAAAGCTTTTCAAATTGTTTGTTACGAAAATGAGTGCCACCATCACTAATAATTGCTCGAGGGGTGCCAAAACGAGTAAAAAATTTTCTTTTCAAAAATTGCACAACCACTCGAGCATCATTAGTGCGCAAAGCTTCCGCCTCTACCTACTTTGACACATAATCTACTGCGACAAGTATGTATTTATTTAAACAAGAGCTTGGTAAAGGGCCCATGAAATCAATTCCCCACACATCAAAAATCTCACATTCAAGAATATTGGTCAATGGTAATTCATTCCTCCTAGAAATATTACCGACCCTTTGACATCTATCACATGAAGAGACGTACCTGAATGTATCTCTATACAGCGTTGGCCAATAAAACCCAGAAGCAAGTACCTTAGCAGCTGTTTTGGTAGCTCCAAAATGCCCACCTGTATCTCCATCTGGCATTGCTTCAAGATATCTTGCATATCCTCCTCGGGGATACATCGCCTTATGATGTTGTCTGCACAAACTTTGAACAAATATGGCTCCTCCCACATAAGATGTTTAACCTCAGCAAAGAATTTTTTCTTCTGATAAAAAGTCAGATTTTGTGGGAGGATACCACTGACAATATAGTTTGCAAAATGTGCATACCATGGTACCATATCAACACTAAACAATTGCTCATCAGGGAAATTTTCATTAATTTCATCTACCTCATTGTCACTTGCATCATTACTGTTCTCTATTCGCGATAAATGATCTGCAACCACATTTTCAACACCTTTCTTATCTCTTATCTCCAAGTCAAATTCATGCAATAACAAAATCCACCTAATCAAGCGTGGTTTGGCATCTTTCTTTGCAAGTAAGTATTTAAGTGCAGCGTGGTCGGTGTACACAATAACTTTAGCAAGACATACGTAGGAGTGAAACTTATCAAAAGCAAAAACTATGGCTAGAAGCTCTTTTTCAGTGGTGGCATAGTTAATTTGTGCTTCATTCAAAGTGCGACTAGCATAGTAGATCGTATGAAATACCTTGTTTCTCCTTTGACCTAAGACTGCTCCTACCGCGGTGTAGCTGGCGTCACACATCAGTTCAAAAGGTAACACCCAATCAGGTGCGACCAACACAGGTGCGGTTACCAATTTCTCCTTGAGAGTATTGAACGCCTGCAAACAATCAGAATCAAATTCATAAGATGCATCTTTAGTTAACAAATGAGATAAAGGTTTAGAAATTTTTGAGAAATCCTTAATGAAACGTCAATAAAATCCCGCATGTCCTAAGAAGCTTCCGATCCCCTTTACTGTTGTCGGTGGTGGCAATTGTTGTATCACTTGAATCTTTGCCCGATCAACTTCAATACCCTTCTCAGATATCTTGTGTCCCAAGACTATTCCTTCTTGAACCATGAAGTGACACTTCTCCCAATTCAGCACAAGATTTGTGTTGAGCCTTAAACACATGGTTGCGTTTAATGCGTTAAATTATCCCCGATCAATCTTTGAGTTTTGATGATCAACAAAACTTGTGTTTGTTGTACTAATACATCTACTTAGTGTGCAGATTAAGTGATGAAAAGTGGATTGGAATGAAGAAAATCAAGTGTGCATATTCTGGCCTGGATCGCCCCAGGCGATGGTGATCATCGCCCCAGGCGATGGGTGCCAGGCGAGACATCGCCATGCACATCGACAGAGGCGATGGCCAGGCGAGCATGCGAGGAAGATCACCCCAGGCGATGATGACCAACGCCTGAGGCGATGGCAGCCACAGGGACTTCGCCTCCGCACATCGACTGAAGCGACGCCGAGGCATGGCGCGGGCATGTGCGCAGGGAAGATCGCCCGAGGCGATGGGCTGAACGCCTGAGGCGATGGCAAGAACGCCTGAGGCGATGCAAGATTTGAAGGAGCTGAGGCTACGGCCTTGATTTTGGCATTGGATCGCCTGAGGCGATCGTCCCATCGCCTGAGGCGATCTGAGGATTTCTTGACCGTTGGAACGCGGCGATAGGTGATCGCCCGAGGCGATCGAGGAGTGATTTCAGCTTTATGTATTGCAACGGCTAGTAAGAGCCTTGGAGGCCTTCTACACTATAAATATGGATGCTTTGGAGCATTTTGGAGCTAAGGAACAAGCCTACAACTTATACAAAAGTCTTGATAATTATTATTTGAATTAAGCTTTGCAATCTCCATACA
The DNA here is from genome assembly GCA_907163345.1 of Haberlea rhodopensis. Lineage (NCBI taxonomy): Eukaryota > Viridiplantae > Streptophyta > Magnoliopsida > Lamiales > Gesneriaceae > Haberlea > Haberlea rhodopensis. Next base: position 100,240 of record CAJQUN010000321.1, read on the forward strand.
TTGTTATTGTATTGGAGCTTGTAATTCATCTATTGTGTGTGAGTCTTGTTCACTTCGTGTTGGTACACCGTGAAGGTGTGTGTTGAGTTATTGTAAAGGTCCTCCAACACCAAAGCAAGTTGGAATATTGTAAAGTCATCAACAAGTCTAGTTGGTGCAAGTGTGTGGCTATCCTTGGAGCCCTTAAGGCTAAGAAGACTCGTGAAGAGTGTTGGTAGCTCGGGAAGAGCTTTGTGTACTCGGGAAGAGTATTGTGCTCGGGAAGAGCTTATGTACTCGGGAAGAGTAGTGTGCTCGGGAAGAGCGTTGTAAACTCGGGAAGAGTTGTTGTGTGGCTAATTTGGAGCCCTCAAGGCCAAGATCTATTGTTCTAGTGGAACCTCGGTTGGAGGTTATCTAACCGGGAAGAGGAGACGTAGGTGATTCATCGCCGAACTTCTATAACAAATCTCTTGTTCTTTATTGCTTTATTTCCTTTACGCATTTATTTATTTTGTTCTTTTATTTATCGATTGACTCAAGGCTTCCGCAAAGCGCAAAACTCTTTTAGTTTTTCAAACTCATTTTAAAACGCTAACGTAGCCAAGGAATCTCATTCACCCCCCCTCTTCGATTCCAACAAGTGGTATCAGAGCCATTTGATTTTTTGTTTTAAATCAAAACCTTTTTATGGCGAATCTAGCAAATGAGTTTGCTCAAGGTCAATCGACAAATCACCCTCCACTTTTCACGGGTGATAACTACGGTTATTGGAAGAATAGAATTTCTCTATACATCCAATCCGTAGATTATGATCTATGGAAAATCATAGTGAAAGGTCCACATACTCCTTTAAAGGAAGTTGGGGGAAATAGTGTTCCCAAAGAAATGGACGATTTCACTAGAGCGGATATGATATTAATTTCACAAAATGCTAAAGCGATTAATATTTTGCATTGTGCCTTAGATATGAAGGAGTACAACCGGATCTCGATGTGCTCAACCGCAAAGGAAATTTGGGACAAATTGCAAATTTGTCATGAGGGCACTAATCAAGTAAAGGAGACCAAGATTGATCTATTGCAACTCAAGTATGAAAACTTTGAGATGGAGTCCGGAGAAGAAGTTGATTCCATGTTTATGAGGCTCACCCTTATCATAAATGAGCTTGCCCAACTTGGAGAGAAGTACCATCCAAAGCAAATATGGAGGAGAGCACTGAGGGCCTTACCTAAAGAATGGGATGCAAAGAGGACGGCCATTATCGAGTCCAACAAAGGAGAAAATGATTCCTATGATCTTGATGAGCTCTATGGCACCTTGGTGACTCATGAACTTGAAGTTGCCACAATGAGAGAAGTAAAGGAGGAGGATAGATCCAAAAGAAATGGGATTGCCTTGGTTGGAAGGAAAGACCACTCCGATGATGAAGAAGATGATGATGATGAAGAGATGAGGTTGTTCACAAAGAAGTTCAAGAAGCTCTTCAACAAACATAGCAAGTCAAAGACCTCCAATGCTACCAAACAAGAATCCAAAAATGAGGTAACTTGTTACAATTGTCAAGAAATAGGCCATTATGCTAACAAATGTCCTAGGAAGAAGAATGAGGACAAAGGGAAGAAGAATGCGTTCATAGCCACATGGAGTGATAGCGACTCCGATGAAGAAGAAGCCACCAATCTTTGTTTAATGGCTCTTGAAGATGAAGATGAAGGAGATGAAAGCGACAATGAGGTACCATCTTATGATGAATTATTAGATGCTTATAATGAACTCATTGATTGTCTTGGTAAAACCAAAAAGAGCAACAAAGTGCTTAAGCTAGACTTGGCTAAGAAGGAAGAAGAAAATATTTTTTTGAAAAACCAAGTGCTTGATTTAAAGACATCTTTTGCCAAGTTTAGTGATAGTAGTTTAAAGATGAATGAATTGTTTGGCTTGCAACGTTGTAGCTTTGATAAAGCCGGGTTAGGCTTCTCAAGCAAATCAAAAACTTTTTCAAGCTTGTTGGCCAAAGCAAAGCATGATTCTACTACTTGTAACTATTGTTGCAAAAATGGTCATACCAAGAACAAATGTAGATTTGCTAGAATCCAATACCAACCTAACAAAAGGTGGAAATGGATCCCAAAGGTGCCTAAGGTAGCTAACCATCAAGGACCCAAAAATCAAATGGGTACCAAAGATCCTTCTATTATTAATTTGTCTTGTAGGGACAACCATGGATTGGAGGATGAAGGACCAAGCAACTCAAAGGAGGAGTTCATCTTATTCACCACTATAGAAGAGGCGCGAGGCATTGGACCAATGACAAGAACGAACTCTTGTCATCGAGGGTAAAATTTACTTTTTACATGTTAAAAGAGCAATTCAAAATTTAATTGGCACAAATTAATTATGACAATAAATATTGAAGCTCAATATTCATTGTAGTAAAATGCATAACCCCTTAGCATAATTTGTTTAATGCATGATGTATGCTTATCTTTTTATAGTAAGTAGCTTGATATGCTTTGCATTCAAATTTGAATATGCTATGTGAAAATGTGCAATTATATGATTTGTTATAATGTTTTGATAATTTTATTGTTTATTGGGCATGAATGCATGAACATATGCACACATTGCAACTTTTAGAATTAATTGTTGAGTGCCTTAAACACATGGTTGTAATTCATCTCTATGATTTAATCTTAGGCTTGCTATGCCTATTATATGCTTGATGATGGACATGTGAAAATTGTTATATTATGCTATGTTTATTTGAATTTTATGCTTTTTGATTATCACAAAAAGGGGGAGAATTTTGTGATAAACTTGAACCTTAATACATGCATAGTTTAAGGGGGAGAGCTTATGTATGCATGGTTTGAGGGGGAGAGTTATTTGTTTAATACCTTACTTGATAACTTGTAGTGTATGTAATTGTTAAGGGGGAGTCATTTTTACTCACATTACATGCATATTACTTATTCAAGTTTATCAAGTTTTGTGATCATCAAAAAGGGGAGATTGTTGAGCCTTAAACGCATGGTTGCGTTTAATGCGTTAAATTATCCCCGATCAATCTTTGAGTTTTGATGATCAACAAAACTTGTGTTTGTTGTACTAATACATCTACTTAGTGTGCAGATTAAGTGATGAAAAGTGGATTGGAATGAAGAAAATCAAGTGTGCATATTCTGGCCTGGATCGCCCCAGGCGATGGTGATCATCGCCCCAGGCGATGGGTGCCAGGCGAGACATCGCCACGCACATCGACAGAGGCGATGGCTAGGCGAGCATGCGAGGAAGATCGCCCCAGGCGATTGTGACCAACGCTTGAGGCGATGGCAGCCACAGGGACTTCGCCTCCGCACATCGACTGAAGCGACGCCGAGGCATGGCGCGGGCATGCGCGCAGGGAAGATCGCCCGAGGCGATGGGCTGAACGCCTGAGGCGATGGCACGAACGCCTGAGGCGATATGAAGTTCGCCTGAGGCGATGCGAGATTTGAAGGAGCTGAGGCTACGGCCTTGATTTTGGCATTGGATCGCCTGAGGCGATCGTCCCATCGCCTGAGGCGATCTGAGGATTTCTTGACCGTTGGAACGCGGCGATAGGTGATCGCCCGAGGAGATGTCCGAGGCGATCGAGGAGTGATTTCAGCCTTATGTATTGCAACGGCTAGTAGGAGCCTTGGAGGCCTTCTACACTATAAATATGGATGCTTTGGAGCATTTTGGAGCTAAGGAACAAGCCTACAACTTATACAAAAGTCTTGATAATTATTATTTGAATTAAGCTTTGCAATCTCCATACATTGTTATTGTATTGGAGCTTGTAATTCTTCTATTGTGTGTGAGTCTTGTTCACTTCGTGTTGGTACACCGTGAAGGTGTGTGTTGAGTTATTGTAAAGGTCCTCCAACACCAAAGCAAGTTGGAAAATTGTAAAGTCATCAACAAGTCTAGTTGGTGCAAGTGTGTGGCTATCCTTGGAGCCCTTAAGGCCAAGAAGACTCGTGAAGAGTGTTGGTAGCTCGGGAAGAGCTTTGTGTACTCGGGAAGAGTAGACCCGACCACGGTTCAGAACCGCCGGTTAGACGGTTCAGAACCGCCGGTTTGACGGTTCAAAAAACATCGACCCTTAACCTTAACCTTCCTTGACGGTTACGGTTACGGTTCATGAACCACCGGTTACGGTTAACCAACGGTTACGGTTACGGTTTGACCCTTATTTTTTTTAAAAAAATTAAAAATATTATTATAATTTGAAATAAAGTGTAAAAAGTGTATGAATGTGTTTTCATCCATGGATTAAACATAAAATAACGTGAAATAAATTCAAGCCAAGATAATCAAAATGTGTAGATATATTTGTTTGGTTGATTTATACTATATTTAGATCAACAACGCTCTTGTAGCTTAGTGATTGAAGTTAATTATTAAAGTTGGAGGTCAATTAGTTCAAATATACACCATAACATATATTTTAAATTTAAAAATGTAAAAAAAAATAAAATAATCCCTTGAACCGCTGGTTAACCGACGGTTCACGGGTTAGCAAAATCATGACCCTTAACCGGCCCTTCTATAGATGGGCCGGTTACGGTTCCGACCCTTCGAACCGTTGACCCGGTTAACCGGCCCATTGACCACGGGCCGGTTCCGGGCCGGTTCAGGGTCGATGATGACCCTTGGTCGGGTCTAGGGAAGAGTATTGTGCTCGGGAAGAGCTTGTGTACTCGGGAAGAGTAGTGTGCTCGGGAAGAGCATTGTAAACTCGGGAAGAGTTGTTGTGTGGCTAACTTGGAGCCCTCAAGGCCAAGATCTATTGTTCTAGTGGAACCTCGGTTGGAGGTTATCTAACCGGGAAGAGGAGACGTAGGCGATTCATTGCCGAACTTCTATAACAAATCTCTTGTTCTTTATTGCTTTATTTCCTTTACGCATTTATTTATTTTGTTCTTTTATTTATCGATTGACTCAAGGCTTCCACAAAGCGCAAAACTCTTTTAGTTTTTCAAACTCATTTTAAAACGCTAACGTAGCCAAGGACTCTCATTCACCCCCCCTCTTCGATTCCAACAATTTGTCTCTTCACACCTTGCCAACACTAAAGTCAAGTTAGACAAACATATATCAAAAGAAGAACCAAACACAGAAAAATCATCCATGAATACTTCTAGGAATTTCTCGATCATGTCATGGAATATGGCCACCATACATCTTTGGCAGTTAGCGGGTGCATTACATAATCCAAATGGCATTCGTCGGAATGCGAATGTGCCATAAGGACAAGTGAAGGTGGTCTTCTCTTGATCCTCAGGTGTAATTGCAATTTGGTTATATCCTGAATATCCATCTAGAAAGCAATAAAACTCATACCCTGCTAACCTCTCTACCATTTGATCAATGAAGGGAAGGGGAAAGTGGTCTTTACGTGTGGAATCATTTAACCTCCCATAATCAATGCACACTCTCCACCCCGTGATTGTTCTTGTAGGTATTAACTCATTTTTCTCATTATGGACAACAGTAATACCCCCTTTCTTTGGTACACATTGAATAGGACTTACCCATGAGCTATCGGAGATAGGATAGATAATACCTGCGTCCAGTAGCTTAATAATCTCAGCCTTTACTACCTCTTGCATTTTTGGATTGAGACGACGTTGTGGTTGGACCACTGCCTTGAATGTGTCTTCCATCAGAATTTTGTGCATGCAGACCGATGGGCTGATTCCTTTAATATCCGATATCTTCCATCCAAATGCTTTCTTGTGCTCCTGAAGGACTTTCAGAAGCTTTTCCTCATTATCACCTGTCAAAGATGAAGAAATAATGATTGGTAAAGATTTTTCAGCATCTAAGAAAATATACTTGAGATGTGAAGGAAGAGGTTTGAGCTCGAGAGAAGGTGACTCTTCAATTGATGGCTTTTGAGGTTTAATATCCCTTTTTCCCAATTCTCCAAGATTTTCAGTGGCTCTTTTCATGTAAGGACTGGTGTTGTTCATATAAGCTAAACTCTTGATGTCTTCCTCGCAATGTTGCTTATCAGCTTCCACTAAGCATGCTTCCATGTTATCCCTGAATGTATATTGCAACACTTCACCTGTCAAAACATCAATGATATCTACATTGAAACACATGTGTTCGTCGTGTGGGTGTTGAAGTGCTTTAAAAACATTAAAAGTAACTTGATCCTCCCCTACTCGAAGGATCAACTTCCCTTGTTGAACATCAATGATTGCTTTTCCCGTTGCTAAGAATGGTCGACCCAAAATCAGTGGTGTCTCTGAATCTGCTTCCATATCTAGTACCAGAAAATCAACGGGAAAGATAAATTTATCCACTTTGACTAACACGTCTTCAATGATACCTCTGGGGTATGTGATGGATCGATCTGCTAATTGAAGTGAAACCTTAGTAGGTTTCGGCTCCCCTAGCCCCAACTTCCTGAAAATAGAAAATGGCATCAAATTTATACTAGCACCCAAATCACATAATGACTTTGTAAAAGATATTGTTCCTATGGTGCAAGGTATAGTAAAACTCCCTGGGTCTTTTAACTTTGGAGGCATTTTATTTTGCACAATTGCTGAGCACTCCTCCGTCAAGCTAACCGTTTTATATTCTCCCAACTTTCGCTTATTCGACAAAATTTCCTTCAAAAACTTAGCATAACTAGGCATCTGAAGTAAAGCATCAGCAAATGGAATATTAATATGTAGTTTCTTAAATACTTCAAGAAACTTACCAAATTCTGCGTCCATCTTAGCTTTTTTTAATGCTGTGGGAAATGGGGGAGGAATTACTATCCTATCAGTGTGTGTGATCTGTGTAGTGTTAGAATTCTTACCTTTCTCCATCGCCTTTTCCTTAGTCTTATCATTGCCTTCAGTTGTCTATCCATGACTCTCTTCTGCTTCAGCTTGCGGTCTTAGCTCTTTTCCACTCCTTAACTCAATGGCCTTTGCTTGTTCGTTTTGGTTCTTCACTGTCCCATGTGGCATCATGCCCTGCGTTCGTCCAGATATTAATGATGCGAGCTGCCCCACTTGCACTTCCAAGTTCTTTATGGATGCATCCTGAGTTGTAATCCATGTTTCAGTTGATGCTATGAACTTGGCTATTAGCTCTTCCATACTTGGTTTATTCGACCCTCCCAGTTGTAGCTGTGGATTTGACACATTTTCTTTGTTTGACCACCTCTGATTTGGGTGTTTCCTCCACCCCGGATTGTATGAGTTCGAGTACAGATTATTGGGATGCCTGTTACCTACAAAATTCGCCACTTCATTAGTTGGCATGAATGGTACCTGCTTGGCACTCAATGCTCGGATGACCGCCTCCACATAAATCACAGAAGACAGCTTGAACTTGCATCGCTGCTGCACTCATGCTTTCTATCTTCCGGTTCATAGCTTCCAACTGAGCCGAAATAGCAGTAATCTCATCCACTTGATGGACTCTCATTGGTTTCTGTCGCGTGTTCCTTTCTGATTGGCACTGATAGCTATTGGATGCCATTTCCTCCAATAAGTCATACGCTTCTTCCGGTGTCTTCCGCATTATCGATCCCCCAGATGCTGCATCTATCATAGATTGGTTAGCAGAAAACAAACCATTGTAGAAAGTCTGTACCTGCAGCCCAGATGGGTAGACCGTGATGTGGGCATCTCCTCAATAAATCTTTGAAACGATCCCACGCCTCGTATCTCGGGATCGAATTTCCCGAACGTCGTGATATCGTTCCGCATCTTTGCCGTCTTAGAGGGAGGAAAGTACTTTGATAAGAAAGCTTTTGTCATCCCTTCCCATGTTGTAATTGATCCTGCAGGTAATGAATTCAACCATGATTTAGCTTTGTCTCTTAATGAAAAAGGGAAGAGCCTTAACTTGATGGCGTCGTCGGAGACGCCATTATGTTTAAACGTGTCACAGATCTCCAAGAAGTTGGAGATGTGAGTGTTAGGATCGTCTGTGGCAGCTCCCCCAAACATTACAGAGTGCTGTATCATCTGGATAATTGCAGGCTTGATCTCGAAGTTATTCACCTGGATTGTTGGCCTAGTGATGCTGGATAAAGATCCATGAACCGCTGGCTGTGCAAAATCCATCATTGATCTCGGGTTCTGTGCTTCGTTATTGTCGGCCATTGCTCGAGCTTCTCGTAGTCTTCTAAGTAAAGTCCTCTCTATTTCAGGGTCAAATGGCTCGAGAATGGGCTCCTCTCTTCTGAGCATGCACTAGAGAAATGGTTCCTGTACTGAATCAGACAAAAGGAGACAACAACAAATATACAAAATCAAAAACAAGAATAACTAACTAAAATGAAAAAGAAAGATAAAAACGAAATAATACAAATTGGCTAAATTATAATTAACTAATCTCGTATGATATTATACAGATTAGTCCCCGGCAACGGCGCCAAAAACTTGACCGCTTTATTTTTAAACAAAAAATTTCTCAAAGTGTAGTGTGAAGCGATACTACCGCAAGTGCACGGTTGTCAAGTTTTAGTATAGTGAAATGAAAGTAAGGGTTGTCGAATCCACAGGGACTAATGTATAAGTACCAAATAAAATTAGTATATTATATTTAGCCTACGAAAAAACGGGGGTAGACTAACTAATGCGGAAATTAGAACTAAAACACGAGAATAAATAAAATGAATCGGGTTCCGGATATGAAAAGGAAATTCGCTCGAGAAACTTATCTCACTTTTCGTTCAACTATGTTCTCTTCAAAGATTCGTTTGAATAGGCATGTACCAAACAATTGATTCTTAAGGTGAAAGATTTTCAATGATATTCAATACACTCTCTCGAGCTGTAAAGAAACTAATATCAAATTAGAACAAGTCACTCTCGTGCACCTATTTACTAATCCAATATTGCATAAATCTTCAAAACCTCGTTACTCTAAATCTCTCGGTTCAAAGTGCCCACGTATGTGATTTCATCTCTCGATCTCAATCTTAACATACATCATGAATTAATATAGCTTATTATAACGTTATCTCTCGATCTCGGTTATAAATCACAGATTAAATCAAAGTTAGCTTGGCTTTGATCTTAATAAGCATTTAATTCATGAACAATAAGTAATCAATCCACTCAAACACAATCGAATCAATAAATGAAACACAATTTTACTCAAACTCAATAAAATAAACTCAACTTAATTCAAAACAAATCAATAAGATGTTAAATTGTTTCTCAACCTCAAAAACATCAAATGAAAATGTAAATCAAATAAATCCGAGTTTATAAATACGATAAATGCTGGAACGAATCCGTGCGTTGCACCGTGATTTCTTCTCTTGCTCCTTCCTTGCACTCCGAAAATGGTACGCTCAAGCTTGGATGAAGAACGGAAGAGGATGGCTCTCCTCGGCTTCTCCTTGGCGGTGGCTAGGGTTCTTCTCTTGTAAAAAACGGCTCTGATATGATATCTCATGATCTGGAAGAGATCCCTTCTTTTAAACCACCGAAAATCACGCTAATTTTGGAAAATAAGATCTTCAGAAATTCGCGTCTCGATCGATCGAAAAATAATTTCGATCGATCGGTGCACTGTTTGCTTCAGCGTTTAAAAGTTTCTGCATCGATCAATCGATCGAGATTTTCTTCCGATCGATCGACACTTTGAAAATTTTGGGCTGAACTCTCTGCCCGGATCGATCGAGAATAAATCTCGATCGATCGAAATTTTGAAAAACCATATTCTTCATTTTTTTCTCTTTTTTCGCCTTGATTTCACCCGTTTTCTTCATTTTAGCTCATTTCTTCCATTTCCGACCTATTTTCCTGAAATAAGCAAATAAATACCAAAAAACGTAATTTCATCCAGGAAAAAGTACGAAAAACGGAAAGAAATTACAGCTAAAAACACTTAAAATCTAAGCCTATCAGTAACAAAAGGCCAACCAGAATGACACAATAAATAACCATTATCATTGTCAGACATTTGATCATTATTATAAAAAGAAGTTATAGCATCCTGATAAGGTAACATAGATTCTAATATGCGATGCAAAGAATTCCATCGAGTTTCTACGGGTGTTGAAGAGTACACCTAAGAGCTTGACTTGCACAAGTATGTTTCCAAATCACGCTTAATTCGTGATTATCATATCCATTTATTAAGTTTTTCAATGCTAATAACCAACTTTTACAGCTATGTTAATTATATGACATGCACATCTAACATGAAAAAATACCATCAAGTACTGGTTTTAATTGTACTTTTTGATCACGTATTGCCGTCATATTATTTGTTGCATTGTCGAGTGTAATCGAAAAAAATTTATCAGTAATTTCTTAGAATCTACAAATGTTAACAATATATCAAAAAATTAAGATACCAGTATGTGAAGAATGTATTTCATCAATTGACAAACTTCGTTTCTACAAGCACCAATTATCATCAATCTAATGACAAGTAACAACAAGAAATAAAATTTCAATGTTAATACCAGTAGTTAAACTATTTTGCAGTTTATAGAAGAAAGATGATCAATTAAAGATTTACGATAATCAACAAAAACATTCATACAATTTTTTCGCAAAGTGTGTCTAAAAATATGTTTAAAATCAGGTTGGATATCTGAAACAAATTCAACAAAGCTGTCGTGTTCAGAGAACAAATAAGGAAGTTGCGTTGTTTCCTTACCTATATGTTGTAGAGTAACCTCATCAAAATTATGTTTCTTAACTAATGTTTCTTAAAAAGTTCTGATACCTCCCGCGGAACCGTCTGTTTTATAACTATACGTGGTTTTACATATTTTACAAACAACAAGATTTGTTTTTATAATGCTCCCAAGCCTTGCTTCTTTTGGGACGTTTACTCGTTACTCGCAGCGGTAATATTTGCGGATGATCCGCCTTGCGCCGGATTTTGGGTTGTGGGAAGTTTTACAAAGTGTCCCGCTTCTTCGAGAATATAATGTACATCATCGAATTCGGCAAAATATCATAATTTTCTCGTACTATAGGTGGATTTGAAGGAGCACGACCACCACTAAAAGAAAATATCATTGTGATATTGGAAATAATTTATCTCAACAAAACTAATAATAATATGATAATAACAAACTGATAATAAAAGTGCGAGAATATAATTGGATGGAATTAGATGATATTGGATGATAAAATGAGAGTAAAAATGTATGAAAGTTGGATGAAATTAGTGTTTGTATAATGTGGTATTTATAGTAAAAAAATTTAATTTATTTTATTAAATAATTGCTGACCAGCGGCTAATAGCTGTTGGGCAGCAAGCGAGTGGCCAAAGCGTGGCCACCCATTCTTAAATATTTATTTTTATTTATTAAAAGTAATCGGTTTCGATTCCGTTGGAAACGGAACATCCATTCGACGGTTTCGATCTACCAGAACCACTACGATTTGGGACTACTAGAGATTAAAGTCGGGTTTCCGAACCGGATTCGGAACGAACCCGGTTCGGTTCGGACCGCATCAAGTTAACTCAGACCAATAAGCACCCTGATGCATATGTTAATATTTTTTCTAAAATAGGTATTTTTGGGTAATTTTATAAATCGAGAAGAAATATATTTGTTGATTTTTTTGATGGTTTATTTTTAAAAATAATTTTTTTAAAAAATAAAAATTCAAAAATACCGCATTTTTAAAAACATTACAAAACTATCCCAGAACGTCGTTTGTAATGGCGGCTTAGGCTTGTTGAGGGGTCGCTTGTAGAAGAAGCAGCCCCTCCCCCATTTAGTGGCCGCCCAAGTGGAGGGCGGCCATTATGAGATAATGGTCGCCTGATCATTGATGGCGGCCTTAATTTTTTTTAAAAAAAAAATTTATTTATTTTAGTTGTTTTATTTTAGTTTTTTTATTAAATTTATTTTGTATTATTTTATGTTTAAAAATGATGAATGTTGAGATTTATTCATATAAATATGCCGAAATCAATATTCAAATACCAAAAAGATGATCAATAAGAGTTTAATAAGTTGAGATGCATACCGAATTAGTTTTAAAAAATAACAAATTATTAAAACAATAGTGTTGTATCTATTTTTCAATGTGAGTCAATTTAATATAATTGATATAGCAGCAACACCTGGTGATTGTCATCTATTTCCTAATGTAAGAAGTCTATGGTTCGAGTCTCCCCTCCTCAAAAAAAATAAAAAATAAAAATAATTTTGTACTATAAAGTTGACTCGCATTGCATCCACCTATATTGATTAATTGAAATTAATTTTGTTTGGTTTATAAATGATTAATTTAATTTTTTTATTCAAATAGTCGATAAATTAATTACTCAAAAGTATTCTTAAAAAGAAAAAATAGTACAAAATCTGTATGTACAGAGAAGAGCTGTGTATCCAAGAAAAGATGCTCACCAATATCCGAAGAAAGAAAGAAAATATCATAATTATGTTATAAATTTCATTGACCCAAATACAAAATACAGAGCTCTTATTAGTTTTTGTGTTCAGGGAAGGATTTTCCTTGGCCAAGACAAAAAAAAAGAAGGTATGATTGGTTATGTTTCCGACATTTCTCTGAAATGTATTTTCTGGAAATAAAGTGGTGAATATAACATTTGTTTTCGGAAGGAAATATTTTATAATGCAGATATCCAAGGTATAAGAAGTATTAGATCATTAAGAGAAAGATGGTGGCCTCTCAATGAGTCAGGCAGCCACTCATATAGTGTCCGCCCTCCACTTGGGCGGCCACTAAATGGGGAAGGGACCGCTTCTTCTACAAGCAACCCCTTACCAAGTTTAAGCCGCCATTCCGAACGATGTTTTGGGGTAGTTTTATAATGTTTTTAAACATGCTGTATTTTTTAATTTTTTATTTTTAAAAATAAACCTTTTTTGATCAAATGTACTATATGACCTATTTTTTCCACATGCTGAGCATCCCAGCCCCATTTTTCTGCAATAAATTTCAAATCGATGGGACCACGGGTAGGAAGAGGCAGCAGGTTCGTCCGCTATCGCTAAGGCAATTGGTGGACCCAATTGTTGACGTTTTTGTCGTAAAAATGCAAACGCCCCAAATTCACATTATTTTCGAAAAAAAAGTATTTTTAAAAAAACCCTTAAAATATGTGATTAAATCTTATAAGAATCTAATTAATAAGAATACAATTTATTGTTCAATACCACTTAACTTTATACGTGGTATACATTCGTTATGATAATAATCTTTTGAATATAAATGACTTGATGATTTATTTTTTTCTTAATATCATATTTCAATTTTTTTGAAATAATGATGAAATTTTATTGTCAGATCAATTGTTGTCATCAAAACAATTTTTATATTAATTTTATTTAAATCGTTATGACAACAATGATAATTAATCTGACAATAGCATCACATAAATTAACATTACGATTTATCCTAGTTGTCATGAATATGATAGGAGTTATCTTTAATAACAACTGTTCGAGTGATAATGAGCCCCGATAGAATAGATACATTAATCGAATGTGACATGTTCGAGATGGTTTGAATGACTATAGGAGTAGAAGATCAAATAAGTTAGTCCGACGGTAAAGTCTCAGATCCTTATTTGAGATGATTTGAGTTCAATTTTGAGCGATGCCAAAAATATTTTTTATTTATCTATAAATTTTACAAAAATGTTTTATAGAACATTATCTTTGTAATATTATTCCTAAATTTTTAGGACTAATCAAATATAATCTTATGAAATTTATTTTCAATAAAAAATAATTCTGAACTTTGTTTTAATCAACCCAAACTTTTGTTTTTAGTGAAAATTGTCTCAAAACTCACTATTCAAATATAAAATTTAATTTATGTCGACTATAATATATTTATCTACAACTATTTTGATTAAATATTAATTGTGGGATTTTATTCGATTAATTCTCAAAATTTGGGACTAAAGAAATTTTGTTAAAAATTAATTTAGGGGATTAACTTTGTTAAAAAATATTTATGTGAAATAATTTTGATTAAAAATTAATTTTATGTGATTATATTCGATTAATTGTCAAAATTTGAGACTCTTGTTGAAAAAGTTAATAATTTATGAGGCATTTTTTGAATTTACCATTTTTTTGAGGTCCCCAATAGAGCCCATAATAATTCATTTCGACAACATGACACGTGGCATTTCTTTACTGGATAACTCCAAAACTTTGGATAAGGATTATGGAACCCACGCTCCATTATGACCGTATTTATTATTATTACTAGCGATACCTGCACGCGTTGCGTGCATATATAATCGTTTATTTTTATATAATATATTTTTTATTACAATAAATATTTATAAACATTACCTTATTTTTAATAATTTTTTTCTTCTATTTATTAGAATTATAAAATAATTTTTTTTGATTTTTGATTTATTTAAATTATTTATATTTTTAAGCATCAAGGAAGCTTGTGTTTTTAATTTTAAATTGATAGGTTTTGTTTTTGTATTGTGAGGGTATTCTTGGATTATAAAAAAATGGCATAGCATAACATGAAGGGCAATTTTGGAATTATGAAAAAGGCTTCACCAAAGAAGTTACTCTAAGGTGCTCTTGCATTATATATAGTATAGATTATTACTACTTTATAATATATATTTTATGTTTTTCATAAAAAAAGGTTCACCACTTAACTATTTATATGCCAATAATATCAACATACCTTACCTTTTCCTCAATGCCTCATAATTTTATATAACTACATTATTATAATAAAGTTAATATAATTATTTACAACTAAAGGGTCTATCTTAGACCCGACCAAGGGTCATCATCGACCCTAAATCGACCAAAATTGGAGGCGTTGTCAACCGGCCGGTTAATCGGGACAACGGTTCGAAGGGTCGGACCCATAACCGGCCGTCTATAGAATGGCCGGTTAAGGGTCATAATTTTGCTAACCCGTGAACAGTCGGTTAATCGGCGGTTCAAGGGTTATTTTATTTTTTTTTACATTTTTAAATTTAAAATATATGTTATGGTGTAGATTTGAACTCATGACCTCCAAATTGAATAATTACCTTCAACCACTAAGCTATAAAAGCCTTGTTGATCTAAATATAGTGTTATAATTTATCTATATTAACCAAACAAATATATCTGAGCTTGAGTTTATTTCACGTTATTTTATATTTAATCCATGGATGAAAACACATTCAAACATATTTTACATTTTATTTCAGATTTTAATAATATTTTTAATTTTATTTAAAAAGTAAGGGTCAAACCGTAACCGTAACCGTTGTTTAACCGTAACCGTAATCAGAACCGTAACCGGCGGTTCATGAACCGTAACCGGAACCGTCAAGGAAGGTTAAGGTTAATGGTCGATGTTTTTTGAACCGTCGAACCAGAGGTTCTAAACAGTCTAACCGGCGGTTCTGAATCGTGGTCGGGTCTAGTCTTTTTCAAGAGAAAATAAACTGAGTGTTTGTAAAGACCAAGAAACATAAATATATATGTATATGTATATATATGTTTGTATGTGTATTGATATTTGTAAAACATGGTGTATAGAAGTGAGACCACTTTCTCAGGTATATATAAAAAAATATAAATAAAATAATTTATTTGGTGGTATAATTTTTTATAATAAAACAATAACAAATAACAAAATATATAATACTTATTATTATAGTAATAATAAGTATTTAATTCACAAAATTAAAAAAGATAATATTTACTGTTGATTGTGGATAATACAGTAAACAGTAATTTCTTCTTTATATAAACACACTACTCTCCTCTCTACTCTTCAGACCACTAAACACACGCACCCGCGTCGTCTCTCTCTATCTCCATGGATCCATACAAGGTACTGATTTTGGTTCCCTTTTACCAATCTTCATCTTTCAGTATGTGGATGATACCTTTGAAGGATTCTTGCGAATCTAAGTCATCTATTACATGGGTATTCTAAGCCACTTGTCAATATTTAAGAAAAAAAGAGTCGTCATCATGCATTTATTCCATAAGAATCAAAGAAAATTTCAACAATTTGTAAACAGATGAAGCCAAAGATTTGGGGGTTTTTTTTAATGAAACTTTGTGTAGTATTTTATATATTTTTTTCCAGAAATGACAACAACATCAATATCAATATCCTTGAAGTAGATTATGGTCAGGGGAAATCAACGCCAGCCCGCCTCGGTTGGTCGAAACAAATATATTAATACCACTTTAAAAAAAATACCAACTTTCAAAATATTTGAAGGAAAATGCTCTGAAAAAATTGTTAAATAGTTTTTCTTTTATTTTATTTATTATTTCAATTTATAACGTGGTGAAATGGCTGTCAAACTCTAGATCTGGCAAGCACAAGAGCCAAATAAAAAGTTTATCTAACTAATACAAATGAATTTCAATTAAAAGTTGAACCAACTGGATAAGTTAAAAGTTGCTATCACAACCAAGAAAATACAGCAGATGACTGAAGCATGAAATAAAGCATTTTTCTTAATACATAAGGTTGTACAAGATCAACCTCCAGGTTCTATCCCCGCATCATGATCTCAAGCAGTAAAGAAACTCGAAGAGGGAATCAAGTTAAGAGATCTTCAGTTTGGTCTCTGATCTTTGTTAGACATTTACCCAGAAAAAGGAAACAGAAAAGTAACTTCTTGTATGGAAAACTTATATATATATATAGAAATCCACTTTTAAATGAAAATAAAATTAAATGGAACGGTTTCTCTTTTGAATATTGACACTTACTGATTATGGTGGACAAATAATAACACAACTGAGCCTAAAAAAACCTTGTTTTTCCTCCTGTTCAATTTTGATCTTTGCGTTTGTGGAGATTGATTGATTTCGGCTGATAGTTTTGATTAATGATGTGATTATTAAACCGATTCATCGTAAACCGTTTGTTAGAGTGGATTGAAGGTGTATTGAATTACATTGATCTTTCGATTTTGGGGATTGGTGAAGTTTATTTGGCTAATTTTAAGTTTTTTGATGTGTTGAATGTCCAGTACCGTCCATCCAGCTCTTTCAATTCACCTTTTTTGACAACGAATTCTGGAGCTCCGGTCTGGAATGACAACTCCTCCTTGACTATTGGAACTAGAGGTACTTTGTTTTAGCTTTTCACTGGTCTTTTCTTCGTCCTTATTTGTGTTCTTTTCGTTTTTTGTATCTGACCGTACATCTTGATAATTTGTCGTGTGCTTTTTTCATGTTTCCGTCGGTTACTGTTAAGAATTTTTTGTGTGTTCAATTTTAAATATTTTATGTTTGGACCTAAATCACGTTACTCATCTAACCCCTTCACGCACTGACCCTCCGACATCGAATTGACATATTGAGTGTTTGTGCAGCGCTTTAAGACGCACTAAGCTTTATTAAGTCGCGTACTAAGTTTTATTAATTCTCGCATTGAGATTCCGGTCGTGATGTGGCGCATTGAGTGCTCGTACAACCCTTTATGACTATGTTTTATTAAGTCACCTATTAAATTTTACTAAGTCGTGAACTATGATGCACAAATATTCCAAAAAATTCCATGGTCAAGTATCGAATACTTCTGGGATACGGATACGCACGTGTACGACCCAGATAAGTATCGGATACGCCACGTGGTGTAACTGGAATTAAAAAGTAATTTTTAATCTCGGATACGTATTGGATACGTCCAAGATACGCCTTACTCAGGAGTATCGGATACGCCATATGGAGTATCCGGAGTCTGGATAGGCCAAGATACGTTTGATACCATATCCGACATGGTCACGATACACCGACTTTGTAATTTGGATTTTTAATATGTTTAATGCTGATTATATGTTTGAAACTTGATTTCTTATAAATTTTAAGGAAATTACATTTAACATCTTACACTTTGGTCTAAATTTACTTTGCAACAATTGTTTGAAAAATTACAGTCTATTCTTAATTTTCAAGAATTGCACGGGATTTTAAAATTGCTAGGATACGATACATTTATATATGATAATTTTATTTATTTATTTTATATATATACGTCAATAATATTTTGGGAAAATTAAGCAAAAATATTATAATTTTGTCCAAATTTCAATTGACAATTGTTTGAAAAATTATGTTTACACCCTCAACTTTTATGAATTATAACATTTTGCATCATATTGACTTGATTTTATGTCTTTATCTAAATTCATGGAATCTTGATAATCGCCTTACATCCTCAAACTTAAAGTCAATAAACTAACTATTGCAAAAAAAATTTAGAAAAACAAATAAATATTTTGAGTGTCAAATTTCATTTCCAAAATCAAACAACTAAATAATTTCGGTACCCAAAATATTTCTTTATTTTTTTAAAATTTACAACAGCTAACTTAAGGGACTCTAAGTTTGAGGATTCACGACGATGATGGATTATGACGATGAATTTTAGAAGAAAAATACAAAACCGAGTCAAAGAGATTGCAAACTGTTACAATTCATGAAAGTTGATGTTGGACAAAACTTTATGATGTTTTATTAAAACATTCTGCCGTATCCAGATGTATTGTATCCTATAATTTTCAAAAATCCCATTCAACTGTATCCAATATCCGCATATCCACGTATCTGTGCATCATAGGTAATGAACTTAAACACCACGCTTAGCAGCCGAAAGATCTGCTCCAACGTCGGAGTCACCGGAAACAATATAAGTTATTTCTAATAAATTTATAATATTTTAAAACATGTTAAAACACAGGGTAATATTTGGTTTAATTTTTCGAATTCATTATCTTATAACTAAATATTAATAATTCATTTTCATTTTTCATTCTATAAATATATTTGTCGGAGAACAATAATTATCCCTATCAGGATAAATAATATAAAAAATATGTAAGTGTCAAATATGATGTGTATAAGGTGTGTTTAACTTTATTTCATCAGTGTATTTATATATATATGTTTTTAATAGACACGTTAAGGCGTACCCGCACTCAAAGTTTTTTAAAATTGCCGTGCTCGCGCATCCGTACGCACACTCGCATCATCATGTGTCTTAGGTTTGGACATAATTCCTAGTTATGCTATTGGAACCCTAGTCACAGTTCCAAAAAGCTTAAAAGAAGAAATATTGTAGTTGATCTGTCTTATTCAATCTTGTTTATCTCTTTGGCACCGTAAATGTGAGAGAATCCATTTTTCCCACATATATGTGATCGGTTTACTTCGTCAACTCATAGAGCATTTTAATTCCATTGCCATACCTTATTTTGTCTAAGGGGACCTTGTTCTTGCACCTAATTCTAAGGCCAGAAGTAAATGATTCTGTGGACCACGGTTCGCCGACACGGTCACGGAAGATGTCATTAAGACTGTTGTTCCAGTTACACTGACATTTCGTGGAATGGTCGTGAAATCGCCTTTCTATTCCGCGACTGCCGTTAAAATTCTGTTCTCTTTACACATCTGTTTTAGCAATAAACTTTATCGTGGAATGGTCGTGAAATTGTCTTTCTATTCCGCGACTACCGTTAAAACTCTGTTCTAGTTACATATCCATTTTAGCAATAAACTTTATCGCGACATCTGTCATTCTCGTTCGAAACAGTCGTCCCATGGTTGTTTTTGTGAACCATGGACTATGTGAATTTACATTATATGCGCAAGCTCCGCCATTTGTTTCCTTTACTTGGAACTATGGAGCTATTTGATTGTGTATTAAACTACCCCTGTGTGCATAGTCAGAGGTGAAAACTGAGATTTTAGGTGTCCTAATGCAAGAGTCCCTAACTTGACAGGCCCAGTCCTCCTTGAAGATTACCATTTGGTGGAGAAACTGGCTAATTTTGATCGTGAGAGGATCCCAGAACGTGTTGTCCACGCTAGAGGTGCCAGTGCCAAGGGCTTTTTCGAGGTCACTCATGATATCACTCACCTTAGTTGCGCTGATTTCCTCCGGGCTCCAGGAGTTCAAACACCTCTTATTGTTCGATTCTCCACTGTCATCCATGAGCGTGGAAGCCCTGAAACCATCAGAGATCCCAGAGGCTTTGCAGTGAAATTTTACACCAGAGAGGTAAAAACTGGATATTTCCATTTTCTCGAGGAAATTTGGCCTTTAGAAGCCAGCATATTTTTTTTAAAAAAAATATTTTAACTTGATGGGTTTTTACTATCAATTTTAGATGTATATCCACCTAGTGAGATACTTGATCTCTTTATTTTTTTTCTTTTCCGTTTTGCTACCCTCCATATCACGACTTTGAATTGGTCTGGATATTACCATGTGGAAAGGTTTACATTTGAAAATAAAATGTTCATTTTCATACCGAAATTGATGCAGAGAGTAGTATAACTATGGATTGTTGGACACAGAACAAGTGGGGTAAAAATGTTTTTTAATGTATGCAAAATTGACTTTTGATGCAGGGGAACTTTGATTTGGTGGGAAACAACATGCCTGTCTTTTTTATTCGTGATGCGATGAAATTCCCAGACGTGATTCATGCATTCAAACCCAATCCAAAGTCTCACATTCAGGAAAACTGGAGAATCCTGGACTTCTTGTCCCACCTTCCAGAGAGTTTGCATACGTTCATGTTCTTCTATGATGATGTGGGCGTTCCACAAGATTACAGACACATGGAGGGCTTCGGTGTTCACGCTTATACTCTGATCAATAAGGCCGGGAAAGTACATTATGTGAAGTTTCATTGGAAACCTACTTGTGGAGTGAAGAGTCTATTGGAGGAAGAAGCTATTAAGGTCGGAGGAACTAATCACAGCCACGCCACCCAGGATCTCTATGATTCAATTGCAGCTGGCAACTACCCAGAGTGGAAACTTTATATCCAGACTATCGATCCTGATCATGAAGACAAATTCGACTTTGATCCACTTGATACAACCAAGACTTGGCCTGAGGACATCATACCATTGCAGCCTGTCGGACGCCTGGTGTTGAACAAGAACATTGATAATTTCTTTGCAGAGAATGAGCAGCTTGCATTTAGCATGTCTGTCGTCCCTGGAATTTACTATTCTAATGACAAGATGCTTCAGACGAGGATTTTTGCTTATGCCGATACTCAGAGGCACCGTCTTGGACCAAACTATCTGCAGCTCCCAGTTAATGCCCCCAAATGTGCCCATCACAACAATCACCATGATGGTTTCATGAACTTTATGCATCGGGACGAGGAGGTATGATGGTATTTTTAACTGTTGGAATTCACTTTCTGCTTCATTTCTCCTTCATTCACATGTTCCTCAAATCACTTTACTTGTTCAGATGTATGATCTGATATTCTGGCTTGTTTCAGGTAAACTATTACCCATCAAGGTATGATCCTTGTCGTCAAGCCGAAAGGTACCCAATTCCTTCGGTGGTGGTGTCAGGAAGGCGGGACAAGGTATTTTTTTTCAGTTAGCTTGATTCTCTATCGGTTTATGTTTTGTTCTGTAATTTCTATGGTGTCATAATAAGTGTGCTTAATGGTCTTTTGATTGATGTCTACAATCAGTTTGGGGTTCACAGTGGAGAGTTGGATTCCTAAGTATCATATGATGGTGGATCCTCCTCAGCTCCAATCCCTTGGATTTTTCTTTTAAAAAAAATCATTAATCTCTTTTTGGTAACCTAAGTGACGGTGGTGCAGGAGAAAATTTGAGAAACATAAGAGGGTAAAATGAAAATTTGTATACAGATAAAATGCACGGACAACATATTTTCATGTTTTGTCTTTCGTTGTCTTTAACATACAGCGGCGAAATCAGGAATTTTTGTTAGGTTGTTGAAAGATTATAGACAATGAGCCAGTTGATTGAAACTCACAACTAATAGGGCTACACTAGGGCTAGCCCGTGAATAGTTTTGCCCATGAGAACAGGGAAAAAAAATCTAAGGAAACTTTAAAATAATACAATTTTATGAAATCCACTTGTCCAGGTGTATGTTCTTGTTCAAGTTTAATTGTCTAAACAAGGGGCCACGAGTGTGGGTATAATTTTCATTCCTGATCATATGAGGAATTTATTTCTGATATACCTTGTGGATTTGAAAATTTGGTAGTCCAATTAAATCGATCAGCTGAATCAGTATCATTGTAGTGAAGAGTGAGTGGCCAAATATATCTCACTTCCGCTTATGCAGGTTAGCATTGAGAAGGAGAACAACTTTAAGCAACCTGGAGTGAGATACCGTTCCTGGGATCCGGCCAGGTACTCACAACCTCTTGGTGTAGGATGTTGTCCAAGTACATGAAAGTTTAGTACTTGATAATCACGTCTTTTTTTTTTTTTTTTCCAGGCAAGAAAGATTCATCCGTCGATTTGTTGTTGCACTATCTGATCCCCGTCTCACTCATGAGATCCGCAGTATTTGGATTTCGTACTTGTCTCAGGTATAATTCTAGTGCCTTATTAGTGTTAACGTTAATGGATGCAACCGAGGTTTAGTTGATTTGACTCTGCCTTCAATGTTGTGCAATTACCTGGTTTGATTTACTGCTGCAGGCCGACAAGTCTCTTGGTCAGAAAATCGCTTCCCATCTTAACGTGAAACCGACTATGTAGAGAGTTGTGCAAAGCATAAAGTGGATGGAATCTCTATGTGATATATATTATGTAATGAAGCAAACCTGTGTGTTTTATGACCATCCCTTTGATCTCTATGTTATATATATTATGTAATGAAGCAAACGTTTCTGTTGTGTCATAAATCATCATAATATCTCTGATGTTTCAATAAACTGGTATTTTATTCTACATGTGTGACTGTTTTCTGTTTTCTGTTTTGTTAAATGGTTGATTTGATAGTGCTATGTGAATGAAATATGGGATCTAAAATGATACATCCACCACTTGGCCATGTGGTGCCTAGTTTTGTAGGTTTGTTTAATTATGCCCTTAAGGTAGTGCCCTTAGGGGCATCATCATCGTTTATTTGGAATCTTTTTTTTTTAAAGAAAAAAAAGATTCCATGGATGGTGGATGATGGCCATGAGGGTAGTGCTATTCAGGACAGCAACAATAAAACCAGTTTTGTATATGGCTCCATCAGGTGAAGTACATCGGATGGTAGTACACCAACTATTCACTAATACGAAAGTTCACTTTTCCGAGACAATGAGCACAACATAAGTCAAACAGGAAAATCATGCCATCAAATAATCCTTTATAACTTATCAAAATATCTAAAACTTATCAAAATATCAAAAGTATTCGCACAATCACTTTGTTTTTAGCACAAAATACCTAATCTTGTGATTTTCTCCTTTTATTATTTCGATTATCCATTATTCCATTTCAAGGATTTGAATTTTATATGCACCAAACGAAATCAAAATTTAAATGTTCCAATATTAAGCGGTTTGGAAGTTAAAATTTCACAAGTAGACATAATTAGCTTCAACATTTCAATTTTAATTAATGAGACCCATTCAATTTTATATTATATTTTAATATATTCTATTCATATTTATAATAAACCTTTAAATATTTTAGGTTTATTTATAATATAGCTTATGTTACTTGATTTTTTATTTTAAAAATTAATTCAAGTTATCTAAAAATTATAAAATATAAAAATTAAAAAATTATATTTGATTTATAAATATTAATTCATATATAATAGTTATATTATAAGAATATTTATAAGATTTATATATATAATATTTATATAATAATATTATTATATATTTATAATATTTATATTATTTGATTTATAAATATTAATTTATATATAATAGTTATATTATAAGAATATTCATAAGATTTATATATATAATATTTATATAATATTAATATTAATAATATTTGTATAATATTTTATACTTTAATTATATCTATATATAATAATTATAAATATATGTTTTTAAATCGCTATATAAAATTTAGTAAAAAATAATAAAACAAAAAAAAAAGAAATTGCACTTGCAATGCCCTGTGTCATCGCAAGTGCAATTGCAACAAATGAAAGCTTTCAAATTTGAAATGCATTATTTTAACTATGCAATTCCACTTGCAATTGTCACATTAGACTTACAATTGTCCAATGTGGCAATTTGCAAGTGGGATAAAGATGCCCTAATGAGTTAAAAATTAGATTTGAAATGACTTCAATAATTAGGAATTTAAAAGGGGAAATTACAAGGAAGTACATTTTTGTGACACAAAATCTACTTAAGTCTTGGGAAAAAATTTTAGTGCATAAAAAGCCAAATTGGAAACAATTTTGTTGAAGTAGGTCCAATTTTCAAAATTTTCAATCAATTAAGTGTTTATGATGACTCTTTTACCCCTCAATGGTTTGATATATTGCATTCTATCCCTTAGACCGTTGTTTAAATTACAAAGAAGTCCATATATATTATTTAATTATCTTTTATATCCTTATATTTATAGAAAAGTAACATTTAACGTCGTCTTTTTACAAGTCCCCGTTTTTTGCGATCATTGGCACAAAATGGTATTAGAGCCTAGGTTTATTCTGGAAATACTATGATAACTTGAATATTAATTTGTAACCTATACGGACGAGACGATTCAAGAAATTATGGATCAGAACGAATGTTCGAAGTGTCATTCTTATGGTACTTCCAGAAATTGGAAGAACTAAATAAGAAGCATATGGTAGAAGCTCAACGCTTCAGCCATAAGTGCAAACTTTTACGAGGAACAGGTTTAGACACACCAGGTATAAACCATTACAAGAAACTCGACAGGATGGCTAAGAGGCTCCATCAAGTGAACCTCAAACTACAGTTCGAGTTAGCAGAACTTCAGGAAGGCGATCATCCTGAACATGAAGATGTGGTTCCAGCCGCCAATGATCCAACAGGGTCTGGACTAGATGATTAGGATGGGAGAACCAACCTTTCGAGAAATCGAGCCAGATTCTTCTAAGATATCCCAAGATCTTAGAGAGATTCAGAAGACAGTGAAGCGCTATGGCTACCTTCAACACCATGTCCCTGCACAGATCCATCAGATTCAGAGACAGATGGAGATTATGATTAAACATCAGAAGGAGATTCTTGAAAACCTTCAAGATGTTCAATCACGGGTGAAGGAATTGGAGTCAAGGCCAAGTCCGACAGGAAGAAGGAACAGAGGATGGTTGCCACTATCTTACGGAACAGAACCCCTTTTACACCAAAAAGGGAAAGCGGAGGAGGTCCGAAGGCCTTTGTCAGAGACTGAAAAAAAGATTGCAGTCCTACGATGAGAGCCATTACATCCCACAAAGTAATGGAAAGAATCAACTTGGAAGATCTACGTGATCTTGCTGATCATTTGCAGGATTAAATCTCGTAGAATTCAAGACAGGAGAGCTTGTACAAAGACCTCCACCACAAGAGAGTTTTGGGTCACACAACCCACCCGAAGGTGATCAAAGTATGCCACACAGGGAAGATTTCTCTTCAGCATCTTTAGATCCCCCAGTTGGAACAAGGAACCGTTCCCGAAGGCCCGATATACATCAGACGCCCTACGGGAAGTCTCAGTTAGATCCAATCCATCCATATGGACTCATGCTCAACATGGATATCTTGGATTTCAAAAACAGAGAAGTTCTTATTGATGAATGGGCTTCAGCAATGAGAATAGTAGCAGGAACCCTTGAGATAAGCAAAGAAGGATTCATTTTACTTCTTAAAATGAGTCTTGAAGGATCAGTCAAGATTGCCTGGGATATGGGAGACCCAGGTACCAAGGAAGAAGTTTTAGCCGGAGAGTCCCTGAAAGAGATCGTGGACAAGATGGCAAAATTCTTTAAAATCTGTTTCATTGGAATAAGTTACTTCGAAGGAATGGAGGAAGAGAAGGCTAAGAAATATAGACAAGCTCTAATTAGCCTGGAACTACATGATATCTGTTATGTAGACGAGTACATCAAACTCTTTACAAAGTATCGATGGAAGACGAAGATAGAAGAAAAGGATGCAGCAGAATTGTTCTTTGCCGAAATTCCGAGCCCAAGGAGAGAAATGCTTATCCAGGAGTATACACCTCATGCAATCGAGACGGTGTCCAGGAGAATGTCATTTCTCAAAGTAAAGCTTGCGGAGTGGTGCTACCAAGCAAAGCTCCAAAAGAATTTCAAGAAGCTCAGAGGAATCAACAAAATGGCTCCTCTTTGCTGTATGGGAAATGATATTCCTACAATCATTGGAAACTACCCACGAAGGCGAAAGATGAAAAAACACAAAATTCATCCATATGCCCGAGGAAGTAGTTCAAGAAGAAGTAGGTCTTCATGGAGACCTAGAAAGTTCTGATCAAAGCAGAAAGCCCGAAGCTACAGATCGGGGCAAAGATCAGGACCAACAAGGAGTAGAATCTCGTCGACAGGTTCTAATCAAGCTATTTCTAGCAGAACACCAATGAAAAGAACTTTCAGACGCACACATACCAGTGCAAATGAGAGTTTCAAAGATTGTAACTGCTGGACATGCGGAGCAAGAGGACATATCTCTACAGATTGTCCAGAAAACCAAAGCCGAGGAGTAAGACAGTTCGAGCATACCAAAGAATTTGAGGATGCTGTCTATTTTCAGGATTTGGTACAAGTGTATCAATTTGAGGATATCCCCTCTGATGAAAGCATCTAAGAAGAAGAGATCTATTATGATGGAGGTGATCCAGCTCAGAATCAGAGTGAAGGAGAGTTCCTTCAACACGTGATCATAGAAGAGCCGTCGGTGTTTTCTCTCATACCATTGTTTCTCATAAAACTCTTATGAGAATCATGAAGGAAGAACCAAAGCTTCAAATGTATGATGAATTTGCAATTGGAGCGATGGAGAAAGCCATGGATATGACTGGTCTACGAAGTAGGAAGCATCAGATTATCCAAAGGGTTACAACAGGTGAATTTGCTATCCCGATGGAATTCACGGGAAACCAAATTGAGATGCAGCTAATCCCCTACAGAGAAATCCAGGAGATTAAGAACAAGGTCAAAAGAGAAGTTGCTAACACGCTCTCATGGATTCATATTGGAGCCATTAGAGTTATCATTAAAGCAACATTCAAGGAAGGAATTGATTCGCCCCTCAACCTGGCGATCTTTCACAAGAGAATCCCGAACCTCAAAGATTCATGTTTGCGAGCAGTGGCAGGAAATCTGTATGCAGGAAAGATGGCCTCAACATCTATCCGAGGATGCATACAATTTAGGAGATCAAGACTTCAACAAAACTCTCACTCTTCATCAAGATTTTAAAAGAAAAGATTTTGAAAGAAGGGAACAGGCCTTACTCGATCACCTACAAGGTGTCATATGCACTATCGAATACTCATCATTCCGAGGTATTCTTGAGAAAGGAATTCATCGAAGTCCCCAGAATCTTCAAAGATTTCGCTAAAGCAGTATTGCCGGACATCATTGATACTCCGACAATAGGAGAGATCGACATGAGGATACAAGATCAACCTGTTCTAAACAGAAGCAGAAGCCTTATGATCGAGACAAGAAGGATGTCTTTCCAACAGGATAGGTTAATCAGCAACTATCCGAGAGAAAAACAGAAGGCAGCCTCAAGCAGAATTAAGAAATTCCTGATGTATTCAAAACAATAGGAAAACTGAAATGCCCAGAAGGCTGGAGAGAAATGCAGATAGTTTTCGACATCACCGAGAAAAACAATATCTTCCCCTGCGATGTTCTATATTATTTTTAACAACCTAGCAAATTTCAAGGAAACCTTCAAATTGGTGAAATTGATCTCACAATTGAAGGAATTGCCGGAAGGATCCCAGAACAGCTTATTCTAGGGATTGAATTTCTCGAGGAACATAAACCTTGGGAAAGATTGCAAGATGGAATGAAATTCACAGTCGACTGAAAGAGATACCGTATTCGATCACCGCCAATCCATTATCAATATACATCTTCGTTGGGATGTTATATGAGAAGTACCGGGCAGAATATTTTGCAGCCTACATATATTCAGGAACTAGAATATGTGTGATGCCCGGGGATTAATGGTGTTAACCCCGGTGTGGTAATAATCCTTAATGGATTTTAAATTTGGCAATTATGAATTGATTGCGGTTTCGGGACTCTCGGGGATTTTTAAATCCGGTATTTGGAGTCGTTGGATCCAAGGGATGAGATTGTATTCTCATCATGGTGATAACTTGGAATTTGTTTTTTGGTGGAATGTGGGGTCCAGAGTACTTTGTACTGGGGCTGGTGATGGAATTTGAGTTGGAGAGATAATTATTGAAAACAGATGATTTTTAATGAATCATGATGTAGTTGTGGAGGTATTGGTATTTTGGAGCCTTGGTGCTATATATACCAAATGGACTCGGTATTCCGTCATTATACGGAATTCTCATCTCTCTCCTCTCCCTCACGCCTCTCTCTCTCTCTCACCCCAAACCGTTCCCTCTTCTTCTCTTGGAAACAAATCGACGGGGGCTCGTCTTGGGAGCCCGATTTCTTGAAGAAAAACTGGTAATCTTCTTCTCCTCACCTTTAGCTTCGATTTGATTGTGGTATTGTGCTTGTTGGTCAAGTATTGGGTTGGATTTGAGATTTGGGGGTTTTGGTTAAAAATCTAAAATGTTGTTTTTAGAGTTTTTATTGAGTTTAAATGGTGTATTGGAGGTGTTGAGGAAGTTAGGTGTGTTGGTTTTGAGTTTGGGTGTCAAAAACACCATGGAAGCTCGAGTTTTTCGGAAAATCGCAGGTCGCGATCGATCGACGAGCAGCTGTAAATTTGGTGAAGATGTACAGTGCTGGCGATCGATCGCCAAGTCTCGGCGATCGATCGCGAAGTGATTGGCGATCGATCGCGAGATGTTTCTGTTTGGCAGCGGGTGCGCGCGATCGATCGCGACAAAAGCGGTGATCGATCGCGGCTCGAAGTGTTGTGTTTTTTCAAACTTTGGCAAAAGTTGGGATTTTGGAATGGGGTTTAATTAGCCGATTTCCGGGGCAATGTCTACATTCCAATGGGAATACTATACTTTTAAATGGTTTGGTTAGAGCCAAAGTTTAAATAAAACGGAATTCTCGATTGAGTTTTTGGCTACCATTAAACTTATAAAATGGAATATTTTGGGTATTATGCATGCTTAGCAGGGGGCTTTTATTTTGGTAATCGTTATGGATGGACGATAGGTTTGGAAGTTGTGAACGTGCTTGGGCACGTGATTGCATGCCTATGTTTAATTGAGAGTTATTTGCATGTTAGCACTTAACTCATCGGGTCGTGGGACTCAGGCAAGATTGGACTCGGACTACGGAGTTATAAGGTACGTATGACGTACGAGCATAGCCCTTTATTATGATTGCAATTGTTGAGTGCATGGTACACTATATTACAATAAATGTATATAGAAATGCATGGTATATGGTATTAGCAATAGACAGTTATTGGAATGCATGGTTTATGGTAATTGCTATAAATGAATATATATGCATTGGAAATTAACTGGTGCCGCTTTTGAGCGAGCAATGATTGGATGTTGACGCATTTGAACGAACATCGGTTATGACGCCACTGCTGTTGAGCATGCGTGAGAATAAAATGTCGCTATTGTAGAGCGACCGATGCAATGGAACTACGGAACCATAAGTGAGATATACGGAATATCTGTAATTATTGTTAATGATTTGATATTATTGATTATGATATCGGTATGTGGCATACGGATTTGTTAATCAACGTAACGATTAACTGACTATTGGGAATTTGATGGTTTTGGTTGTTTTGAGAACAGGGACAGTACAGGGAATCCCGGATGAGGATGATACCATCCAGGGAGCATCTTTTATATTTCATAGCATTTACATTTTTGTAAATTATGAATTGTATTATTGTGATTATCGGTTTGGTGGTATTGGTATGCTCACCTGTTGGGGGCTGTCTCTGTTGGGCAGGTGATTAGGTACATTGATGGCTTTGGAGTTGAGCTCGAGCTATGGGATGGAGGTGCTTCCAGGGATTGAAGTACCAGTGACGGTATTGAGCACCGTGTTTTATACATTTGATACACATATACCTATTTGATGCTCGCATGTGAGCACTCTTATGTGTATATAGTATGTATAAAAAGGCAAGGGCCTTTCTCTCTTCATTTATGAGTTGCATGCAATTATTTATTGAATTGCTAAATGAACTGAGAATATATTAGTGTATTATAATAGTGCATGATATGTATGTGGACTTGGTTGGGGGAAACTAGACATTATATGGAATAATGTAAAGAATTTTATTATTGGCATGATTTGCTACGGTGACAAGTGTGTTTTCACCTACAAATATGATTACATGCACTAAATGCTTGGATTAATACACTAATAACGGGTTAAGGGCTCGGGGGGTCCTTACATTAGTGGTATCAGAGCAGTGGTTTGCTCTTTGGGGCTGTTCGGGGCCTAGGATCATATTGATGGAAATGAGTAGCACATAATTATGCATGATGGTAGTTAGTGTTGTGTGACACAACTATTTTGCTTATGTGCATTTATGATATGTGATCATAGTGGAACAATTATATGTCATGACATCTATGGAATCATAATATAATCTGTTGATTATGATTGTGAGTTGTGGCACAGGGACAACCAAAGGGAGCATTTTGAAATGCGTTGGGATACAGGAAGTACCTTGTACTCATGGTTTATGCATTTACTCATTATAATCATAGTGTGGTGAATATGTATTATCATATGCTCATGGTTTGGGATTGTTCCTGTAGGGACGCTATGACACGAAGGGCTAAGGCCAGGGTTGAAAGATACGAAACGGTAACCTGCATTTTACATACATCATGGATTATGCATTGTGGTTGCATATATATTGGAGTGATGATTTAATGCTTTGCCGCTAAATGTTGAAGCGAGGGCATTGCCGCATGTCACATTTGAGCGAGGTGCATTAAAATACATTCATTGTGGTTGTATATATTGGAGTGATGATTTTAATGCTTTGCCGCTAAATGTTGAAGCGGTGGTATTGCCGCATGTCACATTTGAAGCGAGGTGCATTAAAATACACTCATGATGATGTATATTGGGATATGGAATATGCATTGTGTTGCAGGTATAGATGTAATGCTTGGTGAATATCCCATTAGTCGTTGTTATGGATGAGTGATGATTTTAAATGCTTTGCCGCTGTCACTTGACGCGATGATAGAATACTTGCCGCTGTCATATCGTAGCGAGGAAAGAATATTTGCCGCCAAATGTTGAAGCGAGGGTATTGCCGCATGTCGCATTTGAGCGAGGTTATTCAATGCCGTCGATATGTCGAAGCGAGGGGTATTAGTGTCGCGGTCATGACAAGCGAGGTGCATTAAAATACACTACTATAACAAGACTAGGGATCGGCTATTCTATTGGTTTATGGTTTATGCCGCCGGGTATTCATAGCGATGGTTCATTCCGCTATTCTATTGGCGATGGTTTGTGCCGCCGCCGGGTATTCATAGCGATGGTTCATTCTGCTATTCTATTGGCGATGGTTTATGCCGCCGGGTATTCATAGCGATGGTTTATTCCGCTATTCTATGGCGATGGTTCATACCGCCGGACATTTACATAGCGATGGTATATTCCGCTAATCCTATGGCGATGATTCATACCGCCGGATATCTATAGCGATGATTTATGCCGCTGACTCTATGGCAAGGGATCATGCCGATGATTCTATAGCAATGGGTTATACCGCTATGTACGTAGCACTGGATTACGCCACCTACGAGCAATGGGTGCAGATTGCGTACCACTGTTGGACGACGGAGACAGGTATGCCGCTATCTTGTTAGCGATGAGGTATGGTATATTGCTGTTTTATTAGCATTATTGTGGATGACATGCGTTGATATACATATACCGTCACGTTCTTGACGATGAGATTATGCATGTCGTGTGTCGACATGTAGCGTCACGAGTTGACGATGTTATTTTGGGTGTCATGTGTTGACAGGTACCGTCACGGGATGACGATGACATAGTGGATGTCTATGTAGACGCGTAGCGTCGTTTCGATGAATAATACATTTATGTATATGTATTTAGTCGTATGGTTTGAGTGCCAATGGTGAGCACATGGTAGTGTCTGGGTCACTAGTTGACGAGACCATTATGCCGAGCAGGTTGCTCGAAGAATTATTGGGTGCGCCGTACAGGAAGTGTACCGCATCACATATTTGAGGTATATATTTTACTAGTAGTAGTACCTTTGGGTATACTCCCTGGAATGGCTATAGCCAAGTGACTGGTAGTAGGAGTAGTTAGCGAAGAAACTACTTGCTTATACCGAGGTGACATGTGGTAGACATGATCACATCCACCCATGAGGGTGTGGAGTAAATCCTACGGAATTAGGATTGCTTTGTGATTGAGTAAGGACATCGGGATGTCCGTGGTGCTTGGTGTTTTAGAGAAATATTGGGTGATGACCCACTACTCTAAATGGATGTTACGGTATGGTATACCAAGTGGAACGTATGAGACGTTGGTAGGCTTAGTATAAGCCTATGGAGGCACTTCACCGCGTATCCTCAAGAAGAGCAGTCGTCTAGTCTAACCTCTGCGCCCGAAAAGCCTTCCTAGCTCCCAAGGTGGGAACACTTAACTCATGAAGACGTTGTGCTCGGGCCTCTCTTGGATTTGCTAGCTAGATATCATTGCAGTGCTATAGTGTGCTCGTGATAGCCAATATACTGCTCGTTGGATTCGAGTTTGGTGAATCGTATGGTGATACGATGAGGGTTATGGTAGACTCTTGTAGTCTCTTTGTGACATGATGATTGAGGCAGAAAATACCTCGGGGACGTTTCTACGTCAATTGTTTTGAGGGACTTGTGCGGGGACAACTCGATTTTGGTTGGGAATACCAACGCGAGTGTCAACGAGTCGTTGTTAGCTCTGGTTGAGCATCTTTGCATATGGAAGGCAACGGGGGTCACAATTAGAATTGTGAGATATAATTAGTGGGGTAACACTACTATATTGATTTTATCTCTTGGAGAGATTTGGATTGTACTGTCATGGAGACAGCTGGTATCGGTCGTGGGTTGATTGTAAATCGACCATGGTGAGCATTACTGGTGTTGGACCGAGTAATGGATTTCTTACCTTTCGGTGAGACGTTCGAGGAGACGTCTCCGAGGAAATGCTCGAAATTGTGGAGTACTATGGTACTAGTACAGAACATCGTTGGATGTGTATACGTTGTGTATACGGGTTTCGATTTGGTAATAGTGGCTTTGATGCACTATTCTGAACCAGTTGCGTATTTATGGTTCCGAGCTATGTTTTGGTATAAATATATCCAGGTTTCCGAATGATGGTTCGAGGTTAGAGGGTCATGGATTCATGACTTTTTCCTTGTGAGGAAGGCGGTATTGATATACCTACCGATTGGGAATCTTTGGGAGATTCAATGAGTCGGTTTGTGGGTGTTGATGTTGGAATCACACCATTGGTCGTTGGTCTGTCAATCATTATTCTATGCGAGGTGAGAATAGTTGGGGATTGACAGTTGGTTTTGGGACTCTGGGTATGATTGGAGGTACTCGAGTCTATTGCATTGGGTATGCGTGTAGTGTTGGTACTTAGGCATGTATATCAGTGTGTGTATACGAATGCCAACATTTATTTGGTCCTCGTCGAGCATCGGGTTAGTGTGCTTGGATGAATGAATCTCCGGTGAGAGATGGTATCACCTTGAGATTGGTAATCTCGAGGGCACGAATTATTCTGAAGAATGATCGTGAGGGTTGGTTGACTCCCTCCGAGGAGGAATTGTAGTACCTTGGGGTCATGGAAATTCATTAGCCTCCCTGGTTTAGGATTGTTGAATCCTAGGGTAAACGAGGGATGGCCAGAATTCGGATTGGTTAAGTGTCGGAAAGCGATTGATTGTCCTTGCATGTTCTTTTGAGAACTCGAGACCTTGTGGAGTCTCGATAGTGTATTTGGACCAAGATGTGATTCCTTGGAACACACGGATGTAGACATCTTTGGAGATGTGTTTCGTGTTGATCGGGGCCGTGTTGTTGCCCAATCCGTGTTGCAATGTCGTGTAACTACTCCTTTGATGGAGATGGATTTGGAAAGAGGAAGCCGGATGTGGTATAAGTAAATTGTAGTGTACTGGTGGTTTCCTTGGTAACGATGTATGGTTAACATCGTTGACTAAATCATAAAGATATCATCGAGGCGATATCTATTTTGGAATCACGAATGATTCGTTTCATTTCAGTTAGGTTTGGCTGACTGCTTTTGAGACGGTTAGCATTGGGGTATGCTGACGTTCTGTTGCGATTGTATGGTTTGGGAGGTTTATCCCATTCCGGGTTTTAGTGCGAGGTCGGTATCCTCGCGGTTGGTGTGTCGTTAATGACATGTTCATGATTCGACAATGTGAATCTGTTTGGATTTTGTAATCTCAGCAATACGTGGAGTACGCCGTGCAAATTTCGAGGACGAAATTTTATTAGTGGGGGATAATTGTGATGCCCGGGGATTAATGGTGTTAACCCCGGTGTGGTAATAATCCTTAATGGATTTTAATTGTGGCAATTATGAATTGATTGCGGTTTCGGGACTCTCGGGGATTTTTAAATCCGGTATTTGGAGTCGTTCGATCCAAGGGATGAGATTGTAATCTCATCGTGGCGATAACCTTGGAATTTGGTTTTTGGTGGAATGTGGGGTCCCGAGTACTTTGTACTGGGGCTGGTGATGGAATTTGAGTTGGAGAGATAATTATTGAAAACAGATGATTTTTAATGAATCATGATGTAGTCGTGGAGGTATTGGTATTTTGGAGCCTTGGTGCCATATACCAAATGGACTCGGTATTCCGTCATTATACGGAATCTCTCCTCTCTCTCCTCTCCCTCACGCCTCTCTCTCTCTCTCACCCCAAACCCTTCCCTCTTCTTCTCTTGGAAACAAATCGATGGGGGCTCGTCTTGGGGGCCCGATTTCTTGAAGAAAAGCTGATAATCTTCTTCTCCTCACCTTTAGCTTCGATTTGATTGTGATATGCCAGCACTGTACATCTTCACCAAATTTACAGTTGCTCGTCGCGATCGATCGGCGCTCCTCGGCGATCGATCGCGACCTGCGATTTTCCGAAAAACTCGAGCTTCCATGGTGTTTTTGACACCCAAACTCAAAACCAACACCCCTAACTTCCTCAACACCTCCAATACACCATTTAAACTCAATAAAAACTCTAAAAACAACATTTTAGATTTTTAACCAAAACCCCCAAATCTCAAATCTAACCCATCGTCATGGATGGATGATAGGTTTGGAAGTTGTGAACGTGCTTGGGCAAGTGATTGCATGCCTATGTTTAATTGAGAGTTATTTGCATGTTAGCACTTAACTCATCGGGTCGTGGGACTCAGGCAAGATTGGACTCGGACTACGGAATTATAAGGTACGTATGACGTACGTGCATAGCCCTTTATTATGATTGCAATTGTTGAGTGCATGGTACACTATATTGCAATAAATGTATATGGAAATGCATGGTATATGGTATTAGCAATAGACGGTTATTGGAATGCATGGTTTATGGTAATTGCTATAAATGAATATATATGCACTGGAAATTAAATGGTGCCGCTTTTGAGCGAGCAATGATTGGGATGTTGACGCATTTGAGCGAACATCGGTTATGACGCCACTGCTGTTGAGCATGCGTGAGAATAAAATGCCGCTATTGTAGAGCGAGCGATGCAATGGAACTACGGAACCATAAGTGAGATATACGGAATATCTGTAATCATTGTTAATGATTTGATATTATTGATTATGATATCGGTATGTGGCATACGGATTTGTTAATCAACGTAATGATTAACTGACTATTGGGAATTTGATGGTTTTGGTTGTTTTGAGAACAGGGACAGTACAGGGAATCCCGGATGAGGATGATACCATCCAGGGAGCATCTTTTATATTTCATAGCATTTACATTTTTGTAAATTATGAATTTTATTATTGTGATTATCGGTTTGGTGTATTGGTATGCTCACCCGTTGGGGGCTGTCTCTGTTGGGGCAGGTGATTAGGTACATTGATGGCTTTGGAGTTGAGCTCGAGCTATGGGATGGAGGTGCTTCCAAGGATTGAAGTACCAGTGACGGTATTGAGCACCGTGTTTTATACATTTGATACACATATACCTATTTGATGCTCGCATGTGAGCACTCTTATGTGTATATAGTATGTATAAAAAGGCAAGGGCCTTTCTCTCTTCATTTATGAGTTGCATGCAATTATTTATTGAATTGCTAAATGAACTGAGAATATATTAGTGTATTATAATAGTGCATGATATATATGTGGACTTGGTTGGGGGAAACTAGACGTTATATGGAATAATGTAAAGAATTTTATTATTGCCATGATTTGCTATGGTGACAAGTGTGTTTTCCCCTACAAATATGATTACATGCACTAAATGCTTGGATTAATACACTAATAATGGGTTAAGGGCACGGGGGTCCTTAAGGAATCCAAGGAACGGAAATTATTATCGGCGGAGCAGGCGGTACCCCATGGTACAAAGTCAAATCTCCACCTATTTATTTCCATGATACAGGCGCAGATATGCTGTTAGGAAATAATTTCCTACAGACATT
Source organism: Haberlea rhodopensis (assembly GCA_907163345.1). Classification (NCBI taxonomy): domain Eukaryota; kingdom Viridiplantae; phylum Streptophyta; class Magnoliopsida; order Lamiales; family Gesneriaceae; genus Haberlea; species Haberlea rhodopensis. Next base: position 136,790 of record CAJQUN010000321.1, read on the forward strand.
CAAGCGGTTCACACAGGAGAACTAGACTAGGAGCCTTATTTTCACAACCCTTTGTGATCATAAGATTATTGTGCAGAAACTAAGGGAGTCGTTTCACAGAAAATTCCCTATTAGTTTTCGCAGCAAGCGTGGTGATGAAGAAAAACTTCGACACCCAAAGATGAAGGATCAGCGGAAATTTGGAGAAGCAATTCTTCAGTTTCGACAACAAGGTCCTAGTGAAAAGGATTCTCAAACTTTTGACTGGGTTAACATTATGTCTTTCAGGGAACAGGATGAGGAAGAAGTGACTCCAGAAACCCTGTTGCTATTTAAAAAGGCATCACAAGAAGAAGTTCCACAACCTGAAACTACCCTTGAAGAGCAAATTACTCTAGAGGATGTAAAAAGGAAAATTCGGAGGAACTACAACGAGGATCCACTAGCATGATGGAACAAGAATGAACTCAAATCTACTTTGAAGGCGAAAGCCGGAAAAGAAAATGAGTTTGTCAGATTCAGACCAATCCCCATGAACATGGAAGATCGGATGGATATGCAAATGATACTTAAGGAACATCTTGACCTTAAGTTAATCTCAGCAGGTATTTCTCCATACAACAATCCAGGATTTCTTGTTCGAAATCATGGAGAAATTAAACGAGGAAAGCCGAGATTGGTGATTAACTATAAAGGGATCAACGAAATCTTGGAGTTCGATGGATATTTCATCCCAAGCAGAGAACATTTGGTAAATAGCATCAAGAATGCCAAAGTGTTTTCTAAATTCGATTGCAAGTCTGGGTTCTACCAGATTAAAATGGAGGAAGCAAGCAGAATGTTTGTAGCATTCTCCACACCACAAGGACATTATATCTGGAATGTTATGCCAATGGGATTGGCAAATGCTCCCTAGATATATCAAAGAAAGATGGATAATCTGTTCAAGGATTACTTCAGCTTCATGTTCGTTTATATCAACGGCATCCTCATAGCGTCAAAAAACATGAAAGAACATCTTAAACATCTGGAAATCTTTTCAGACGTTTGTTACAAGGAAGGATTAGTGCTTTCTGAAAGAAAACAGTGATTGCTACAAGACAGATCGAGTTCCTTGGCATCGAGATCAACGAATCTGGAATCATCCTGCAGAATCATATTGTTGAAAAAGTATAAGGATATCTGGATGACCTCAAGGATTTAAAACAACTTCAGAATTATTTAGGAGTTGTTAATTTTGCTGGGATGTTTATCAACAATCTAGCAAACCACAGGAAGGTGTTCAGTCCACTACTCAAAAAAGATGTTAAGTTTGAGTGGAATGAAGATCACAGACAAGCTGTCAAACAGCTGAAGGAGGTTTGCAGGCAACTACCAATGCTTGCAATACCAAACGACGAGGATGAACTGGTATTATACACAGATGCCAGTGATCATTGGTGGGATGCAATCCTCATGAAAGTTACACCAGAAGGAAAAGTGTCATGCAGATATTGCAGTGGGCTATGTGATAACAACGAAGTTATCAGATGGCACATCAACAAGAAGGAGTTCTTTGCAGTTCGAAAGACTTTTAAAAAATGGCCATTATTTTTACTTGCAAAGAAATTTATCTTAAAAATAGATAATACTAGTGTTAAGTCTTTTCTGAAAAATAAAATTGAATCAAAACCAGAAAAGGCTAGACTTTTAAGATGGCAGGCTGAATGCCAATATTATGATTATGATATTGTCATTGTGAAATCTGATAAAAATATTTTCCAGATTTCTTAACACGAGATGGAGGGACACATTGCTAGCGATACCCTCAAACGAGTTAGGAATCTCAGGGAAAACCTGGAGATCCTGGAACGAGATTTTGGGACTCTTTGTCTCAATGCAGAGGTCGCGGGACGACTTCAACGAGCAGATCAGGAACTTGTTACTGATCATATACGAGCATGCTTTCGGGACCATGAATGATTGTTTGAAGTCTTGAAAGTGCCTATCCTTCACGCCGCACCTTCAACGGTGCAAAAAGAAGTGTTTAGAGAACGGGGCTCATCTAACCCGGAGGCAAGGGATTCAAGTACCCCTGTCACGAGTGCTGCAGATGATGCATTCCTTGAGGATGTACAAGCTGTAGCGAATGTTGAGGGTCAGGTGTCATCACAATCTGAACCTTCAAGTCAACCCAGCACCTCTGGGGTAAAAGAGGGAGAGTTGAATCTTAGGCCAATGACTGGCAAGTCTAAGGTTCAAACTAATGATGATTTAGTTTCTTCACCTATGCAGGATTACCAACGCACTTCGGAGAAACTAATTACTAGGCGAGGTATCAACCCAGACAAATCTATAGTTGATATCTCAGGGAAATATCTGAGAGTTTGGATGAAACCAGGCAGCCATCCAAACGATGTTCAGGAATGGTATAATTTCGGAGCTCTAGCTTCCGTTTATACTGTGACACCAGCCTTCTCTGAAATATCAAAATTAGCGAAATGGATCAGAGAAGCTGTTTACGAGACTTGGGCCAATAATCCACATTTGGCAAGAGGCGATATCTTGGAGTTGTATTTTTTCAGTGCTGCTCCAGAACCGGCGAAGAAAGGCTTCATCGAAGCTTTTCATTTTATCAAGCTTAGAAGACCAGATGGAAACGCCCTGAAAAATATAAAAATGGCGATACCAGAAGGAATTTCAAGTTTGGCTGGAACTATCACAGATGATGAAGTTTCAACCAGACGAGCATGGGGTCTTTGGGTTTGTCTAACAGAAATAGACAAAGTCAAATACTCATTCAAGTTCTTTCATAATTCAGCCAACGGAACTTTCTTGCTGAATTCCATGACAGGAACCTCCACGAGATTTGCCGAAGAACTCTTTGAAACAAAAAGAAGAATTCTTTGGGAAAACAAGATCCCGGCAGGAGAGGAGACTTATCGAAAATTCTGCAACATGGCACACATTGGCCGATGGATAGACCATATTTGCCAAACATGGCCGGGGCAGAAAGAACCAGAGTTCGGGAAAGGATTCCGCTCCAAACCCGACCGATCAGAGGCAGAAAGAGACAAAAGACCTGCTGGCAAGAGAGCCCGTTTCCTAAAACCCGGGGACCACAAAAACCACTAATGTAAAGATTCCCCGACAAAGGAAAAGAGGTGGACCATTATAAGTTAGTGCGGATACTATTCAACGCACTCAGACAAAAAATAATGGACCACTCACGAGAAAATTTGGCACCTTCAAACAAAGTTGCCAGACCACGTGAAAGTTAAGGCGCACTCAACAATTATCAAGATTTGGAATCAGCATTTGAAGTTCGGATTCATGCCTATATAAGGGCACTCATTCAGGAAGCTAAGGACATCAAAAATTCTCCATAGTTTTCTGAGAATAAATTTAGAGTCTCCAAGCTTTGTAATATTTCAACTTACGTAGCTTGGTAATCTTTCTTTCTTTTCTTTCTTTTGTAACCATTTGTAATATTGTTCTGTTTGTTTATAGTTTATGTGTTCTTGAGTCAAGCCTCATCTATATGAGAGGCTAAACAAGTCCGTCTCCTCCCAAAAGGAGACGTTTTAATGTAAGAGATGTTATAAGTATTCCAGAATAAAAATAAGGCTTTTGCCCATCTATCTCCCAGATTTCTTTAAATCTTTCTTATTGTAAGGAATCCAACACACAAGTGCGCAGCGGAAATTTAACAGTGGATTCCTAACAGAGGACCTATACAGAGTATTCATATCGGAATGATTAAAAGAGTCTCACCATTGTAGCTTGTTTGATGCAGAAGCTCCGCGATGTAGCACCACGAGTCACGAACAAAAGTTTTCACCTTTGTCTCTACGGTATCCACACGATCAAATCGAAAGGGATCGTTTAATAACAAGTTGCTAGACTTGTTTATAAACGAAGCAAAGTCACACGGTTCTAAACCGCTGGATGGTGGCCGGAATTTGTTGAAGATCGCGGCGGCGGTGATCCTTCGAACAAGAGGCGGCCGAATGCTCTAAGGTGGCTAGGTTATTAGACTAGGTTATCAAATGAATGATTAATTAACAATTAATTATAACCTTGTTAATATATTATAAGATTTAATTAAGGTTCAAGACTTTCTTAAAGTCTCATGGGCCCAAACCCATGATTTAATTAAATCCTTATAATCATGTAATTAAGACTCTTCTTAATTAATTAATTCATCCAATGAATTTAATTCCCTTTATCGATTTAATCTTTTGTGCGACCCGATAGGATCTTGCAATGTTGGCAGTGACATAAAATCTCATTTTATGTCACAAGCGATGAGCGGTATCTAGCAACACATCAAGGCTACCCAAATTACAAGAATGTCATTGACTCGACATAACCTAAGAACTTGTGATAATATTAATCTTGTAACTTAATCCCTTTGTCCAATGTGTTTAGATTGAACACGAGTCATGGAATAGTCATACTCGTATATTCAATCTTCATTTCTTGATCCCCAAGTAGAACTAGAATAAACGAATAAGCTCGATATCACATATCGACTCATTCGAGCATGGCCATGCATTTTAGTCTTACTTGATCAAGGGCCCAAACACTTCTCCTGTTATATAGGAGGGACAAATCCTATCTTGATCAATCAACATCCCTCTACATAATTCGTAGTGTATCCAATATTTGCATTTATGGTTTACCCTGTTACAGGTAACGTTTGACAATATCAAGATACATAACTCCTTATGTTGGGATCTCTGATGATCTCAAGTCGTAAGGATTACATACATTATTATCACTATGAGAATTGCTTATGATACCCATATAACATCCATGTAGCATTCTCATGGTGGGTCTGTCCAGTACATCGTTCTCTAACATTTGATATCTCATATCTATGAACAATTCATCAATCAAAACATACTAGTCTCAATGCATTATCATTATCCCGATTCATGATAATACTTGACTAGGGACAATCTTTAAGAACAATACAATATTATTCTAAGGACATTAACTTATATATCAATTCATATTGCACAGATATTCGAATAAGATATAATAATGATTTGCCATTTATAAAATCATAATACATTGTATGTCATAAACAATCATCTAATGACTTGTCTTAGGGCATATCCCAACAAATCTCCCACTTGCACTAAGACCAATCAGACATATACTTAATGCCTAGAGATCTAGTATGACGATCATGCTTCTGCTGTGACATTGGCTTCATCAATGGGTCAGATACATTATCATCTGTTGGTACTTTGCATATTTTAACATCTCATCTTTCAACGATTTCTCGAATGAAATGAAAGCGCCGAAGTATGTGCTTGGATCTTTGGTGAGATCTAGGTTCCTTAGCCAATGCGATGACTCAATTGTTGTCACAATAGAGTTCAATCAGATCTTGTATGCTAGGCATCACCCCAAGTTCAGAAATGAACTTCTTGATCCAAACAGCTTCCTTTGCTGCATCTGAGGCAGCAATATACTCAGCTTCAGTTGTAGAATCGGCTACTGTCTCTTGCTTTGAACTCTTCCAGCTTACAACACCTCCATTTAGGCAAAACACATATCCTGATTGCGATCGGAAATCATCTTTGTCGGTTTGGAAGCTTGCATCAGTGTAACCTATTACATTGAGCTCTTCCTCACCTCCATAAATCAAGAATGTATCATTAGTTCTTCTCAAGTACTTCAGGATATTCTTGACTGCAATCCAGTGACATTCACCTGGATCAACTTGATACCTGCTCGTCATGCTCAAAGCATACGAGACATCGGGACGATTACATATCATGGCATACATGATAGATCTAATAGATGACGCATATGGAATCTTACTCATGCGTTGTCTCTCATCTGGTGTTGAAGGACACTGATCCTTCGAGAGATGTATCCCATGTGTCATAGGCACGAATCCTTTCTTTGATTCTTGCATGCTAAACCGTTTTAGCACTTTGTCTATGTATGTACTTTGACTTAGGCCAAGTAATCTTCTTGATCTATCTCTATAGATCTTGATACCTAATACATATGTGGCTTCACCCAAGTCTTTCATAGAAAACCAATTCCCTAGCCAAATCTTTACATATTGTAAGGCAGGGATATCATTCCCAATTAGAAGTATGTCATCTACATACAATATTAGGAAGATAATTATGCTCCCACTGACCTTCTTGTAGACACAAGGTTCATCTACGTTTTTGATGAAACCAAACTCTTTGACTGCATCATCAAAACGAAGATTCCAACTCCGAGAAGCTTGCTTCAATCCATAAATGGATCGTTGTAGCTTGCATATCTTTCCAGCATCCTTTGGATCGACAAAACCCTCGGGCTGTGTCATGTACACATCCTCAAGCAGATTTCCATTAAGGAAAGCTGTTTTGACATCCATCTGCCAGATTTCATAATCATGAAATGCAGCTATTGCAAGTAAGATCCTAATGGATTTAACCATGGCAACTGGTGAAAAAGTTTCATCATAGTCAATACCATGAATTTGTTTGAAACCTTTTGCTACCAGTCGACCTTTAAAGGTTTGTACATTACCATCCATGTCGGTCTTCTTCTTGAAAATCCATTTGCACCCTATGGGTATCACCCCTTCAGGTGGGTCAACCAAAGTTCATACTTGGTTTGCATACATGGATTCCATCTCAGATTTCATGGCCTCTTGCCATTTCTCAGAATCATTGCCCATTATAGCTTCTTGATAAGATGACCGCTCATCCTCATCAATAAGTAGTAAGTCACCTTGTTGAGTCACAAGAAATCCATATCTCTGTGGCTCCCGGTGTTCTCTTACAGACCTACGTTGGGCTTGTGTCTCTTGAGCAGGCACTTCATCCACAACAACTTGTGGTGACTGCTCTGTTTCCATCTCAATATCATGTTCAGTGTTTTCTTGTGGTTGAACTTCACTAAGTTCTATATGTCTCCCACTTGTTTTTCTAGAAATAAATTCTCTTTCAAGAAAGACACCAGTCCGAGCAACAATCACTTTGTTCTCGGTGGGATAATAGAAATAGTATCCTTTCGTTTCCTTAGGATACCCCACAAATAAACACTTATCAGATTTGGGTCCAAGTTTGTTAGAGGCGTGACGTCTCACGAAAGCCTCACAACCCCAAATCTTCATAAAAGACATACTAGGATGTTTCCCAGTCCATATCTCATATGGTGTCTTTTCCACTGATTTTGATGGAACAGGGTTCAGTATGAATATTGCTGTTTCTAAAGCATGTCCCCAAAAGGATATCGGAAGATCTGCATGACTCATCATTGATCGAACCATGTCCAACATGGTTCTATTCCTCCTTTCGGATACACCATTCCATTGTGGAGTATACGGAGGAGTGAGTTGTGGGACTATCCCACACTCCTTTAGATAGTCATGAAATTCTTGGCTTAGGTATTCACCTCCTCGATCTGATCGAAGGTTTTTGATACTTTTACCAAGTTGGTTTTGTACTTCATTCTTGAAATCCTTGAACTTTTCAAAGGTTTCATGCTTGTGTTTCATAAGATACACATACCCATATCTACTGAAGTCATCAGTAAATGTAACGAAGTATTGAAAACCACCTCTAGCATGTGTGCTTATTGGCCCACATACATCACTATGTATGAGACTCAATAAATCATTTGTCCTTTCAACATGTCCCTTGAAAGGAGCTTTAGTCATCTTTCCCATTAAACAAGATTCACATGTTTCATATGATTCAAAATCAAATGAATCCAATTCTCCATCCTTATGAAGTTTTGATATGCGATTCTCGTTTATATGGCCCAAGCGACAATGCCAGAGATAAGTTGGATTAGAATCATTATTCTTAATCCTTTTAGTATTTATGTTATAGACAGGCATATCAAGATTTAATATATAAAGACCATTAATCATTTGTGCATTAGCATAAAAAATATCATTTAAATAAATGGAGCAACAATTGTCCTTTATAATAAATGAAAATCCACACTTGTCCAAACAAGAAATATAAATAATGTTTTTAGTAATCGACGGCACAAAATAACAATCTTTTAAATCTAAAATTAAGCCAGAAGGCAAAGATAATGAATAATCTCCTATTGCTAATGCAGCAACTCTTGCTCCATTTCCAACTCGGAGATCAACTTCGCCTTTCGCCAACAACCTACTCCTTTTGAGATCCTGCCCATTAACACAAATGTGAGAACCACATCCAGTATCTAATACACATGATGAAGAAGTAGATAAATTGACTTCTATAACAAAAATACCTGAAGTGGAAGTCACACTTCCCTTCGTCTTCTTAAGATCCTCCAGATAAACTTTGCAATTTCTTTTCCAATGTCCGGTCTCACCGCAATGGAAACAGTTCCCCTCTTTTGCCACTCCTCCCTTTGGCTTTAGTGCAGAAGCATGTGGCTTAGACTTAACAAGGAATTTCTTGTTCTTCTTGTAGCCTTTAATTTTAGTCTTTCCTTTGCTCTTATTCACAATAAGAACATTTGTAGGCTTAGACTTCTTGTTGTTAGCTTCAAAAGTTCTCAGCATGCCAAGCAACTGTGGTAGAGTCTTTTCAATTTCAATCATATTGTAATTCAAGACAAATTGACTGAAGCTTTCAGGAAACGATTGCAAGATCACGTCAGTGGCCAACTCTTGGTCCAATGGAAAACCCAGCTTCTCCAGATTCTCAATGTACCCAATCATCTTGAGCACATGAGTTCCAACTAGGCTTCCTTCTACCATTCTACACTGGAATAACGCTTTAGAGACGTCATACCTCTCTTGTCTTGCTTGTTGTTGGTACAGTTGCTTTAGGTGCTCGATCAGATCGAACGCCTCCATTTCCTCATGTTGCTTCTGAAGCTCAGAGTTCATGGTGGCAAGCATAAGGCACCCAACATCAAGTGCGTCATTTTGATGCTTCTTGTAAGCATCTCTATCGGCTTTAGCAGCCGACAAGGGAGGTTCCTCAGCAGGTAAGGGTTCCTCTAGGACATATTGCTTTTTCTCTTGTTTGAGGACAATCCTCAAATTCCTATACCAGTCTAGGAAATTAGTCCCATTAAGTTTGTCCTTCTCAAGGACCGATCGCAATGATAGTGTGCTTGTAACGTTGTTGGTTGCCATGGATATCTACAATATAAATATGCAAAATAAGTTTATGATTTTAATCATTTAATATGGTCTTACATTAAATGACACTCCCACTATTTTGTTTAAAATTATCAACCCTCGAAAACTTTAGTGGGCCAAAATCCATATTTCACTTAATCTTGAGTTAGCTTTGGCTAATCGCCCAAGACTCGGTTATTTAGGTAGACAACTCTTTGTCAATTACAATCACATGCAATTCTTGGATGGTTGGACGAACAACGCTTTGTTCAAATTCATCTAATGAATTATTTTCCAACCCCATGCCTCTAGGTTCCCAATCCTATTGAGATAACGCTAGTTAAGTCGAATCTAATTTTAAAATAACACGGATATCACTTTTATCCTTTCGCGCCTTACTAAGATTGTCACGGTGCTTTGCTTTGGCAAACCCACACATGTTCAATCGAAGTCTTGACGAGTATTTTTAATTGGAAGGCATCTTGAAACTTAATATTATAAGAGGGGTTTATTGATCTCATTATTTTATTAATATTGAAAATATGTCTGGTACATATATGAATATATACATATCTACATATATGTATATCAAGCATCAATATTAAATAAAACATTAAACATGCATCTCATACATCAACATAAAATAAACGTGACATGGTTATAGCCCGTACTAGAAATTTTCTCAAGCCAATGAGAAAATCCAAAGAGTCAACCTAAGGTTACTTCACCAAGCACCTCTATGGCTCCCTTTTGTGAATGGCCTCCTCATCCCGGCACCATGGTCCGTCTTCGTTGATCTCCATCAATGAAATAAACTATACTATATAACATTTACAAGATATAGAGAATTCCTCGAGTCACATTCGAGGGGAACATAGGGGAGGGATAACATTTAGGAAAAATAGAGAAGGTACGACTCGCAGGCCGTAATAAATTACAAACATTCACAAAATCCTATCTAATAGGTCATAGGGCTATAACCATGCAACATGCTCAAACAACACATAAAACATGCTATAACATTTAATTAATTAAATTCTAAACATTTTAAAATTTAATTTTAATTAAAACTGTAAAATAAAATTTTATGAAAATTATCGTACGCTCGGGACATCACATGCCACGAATACTTGGCGCGTCACAAGCCATGGACCATAAGGGTTCGAATAACCCTAGCCACACGGCTGGACCACGCATGAGCCTAGGGTTCGAAACCCTAGCCTAAGTCTCGGCCCATGCACGTTGAGCCATGAACGGCGGCCGTGACTCAATGAGCCATAAGGGTTCGTAACCCTAGCGCCGTCCATGGCTTTATCGAGCCAAAAGGGTTCAAACCCTAGCCATGTTTCGACACCTCCATGCACAACCATGAGCCACAACGGCTAGACCATCTCGAGCCAAAGGTTCGAAAACCCTAGCCCTCATGTGGCAGCCGTGGGTCAAGTATCATGGTGGTGGCCGAACCATCAAGAGCCGTGGGCTCGTCTTTTCGCCTTCGTGTAACGTATACATAAATTGTCAATTATATCTTATATAATTTTACGATGATTTTCACAAACTCGATTTATTCATATCATATATGATTATACAGTTTTAAAGCATGCAATATAATTCTAAATATGATTAAACGATTAACCACATAATTCCGATATGAGCTTTGTACACGGCTCTGATACCACTGTAAGGAATACAACACACAAGTGCGCAGCGGAAATTTAACAATGGATTCCTAACCGAGGACCTATACAGAGTATTCATATCGGAATTATTAAAAGAGTCTCACCCTTGTAGCGTGTTTGATGCAGAAGCTCCGCGATGTAGCACCACGAGTCACGAACAAAAGTTTTCATCTTTGTCTCTACGGTATCCACACGATCAAATCGAAAGGGATTGTTTAATAACAAGTTGCTAGACTTGTTTATAAACGAAGCAAAGTCACAAGGTTCTAAACCGCTGGACGGTGGCCGGAATTTGTTGAAGATCACGGCGGCGGCGGCGGCGGTGATCCTTCGAACAAGAGGCGGCCGAATGCTCTAAGGTGGCTAGGTTATTAGACTAGGTTATCAAATGAATGATTAATTAACAATTAAGTATAACCTTGTTAATATATTATAAGATTTAATTACGGTTCAAGACTTTCTTAAAGTCTCATGGGCCCAAACCCATGATTTAATTAAATCCTTATAATCATGTAATTAAGACTCTTCTTAATTAATTAATTCATCCAATGAATTTAATTCTCTTTATCGATTTAATCTTTTGTGCGACCCGATAGGATCTTGCAATGTTGGCAGTGACATAAAATCTCATTTTATGTCACAAGCGATGAGCGGTATCTAGCAACACATCAAGGCTACCCAAATTACAAGAATGTCATTGACTCGGCATAACCTAAGAACTTGTGATAATATTAATCTTGTAACTTAATCCCTTTGTCCAATGTGTTTAGATTGAACACGAGTCATGGAATAGTCATACTCGTATATTCAATCTTCATTTCTTGATCCCCAAGTAGAACTAGAATAAACGAATAAGCTCGATATCACATATCGACTCATTCGAGCATGGCCATGCATTTTAGTCTTACTTGATCAAGGGCCCAAACACTTCTCCTGTTATATAGGAGGGACAAATCTTATTTTGATCAATCAACATCCCTCTACATAATTCGTAGTGTATCCAATATTTGCCTTTATGGTTTACCCTGTTACAGGTAACGTTTGACAATATCAAGATACATAACTCCTTATGTTGGGATCTCTGATGATCTCAAGTCGTAAGGATTACATACATTATTATCACTATGAGAATTGCTTATGACACTCATATAACTATCCATGTAGCATTCTCATGGTGGGTCTGTCCAGTACATCGTTCTCTAACATGTACCCATGTGTTGATTTGATATCTCATATCTACGAACAATTCATCAATCAAAACATACTAGTCTCAATGCATTATCATTATCCCGATTCATGATAATACTTGACTAGGGACAATCTTTAAGAACAATACAATATTGTCTAAGGACATTAACTTATATATCAATTCATATTGCACAGATATTCGAATAAGATATAATAATGATTTGCCATTTATAAAATTATAATACATTGTATGTCATAAACAATCACCTAATGACTTGTCTTATGGCATATCCCAACACTTATATCTTGAGTATACCTTACGCCCTAAGGTAGGAAACGTATTAGGGCTGTGCTGTGCGGTTTCTGAAGGAGTCGGATAACTAGCAGACTAACCTCGCCCGTGAGCTGAGGTTGGATGGTGAGGAGTCATTCGTAAAACAGTCTGGAGGCAGTAAGTTTTTGACTGGTGGCGTTGCGACCCACCTCACCCGGTGCCGTTATGGTCAAAATTGTATTTTTCAGTTTGTTAAAATTTTATTGTAATACGGAAGCATGTTGGGCCTGTTATTTATTTTAAAACATGATCTTCAAATCGGGTTTTGAATTATAATTAGACGTACGTTATATAAACTGTGAGTCCTTTGCAAAAGTATGCTCTTGGGATTCATCCCGAGATGACAGAAACTGAAGGATCTCATGTTCATATGATGATACTGTTTGGTAAAAATTAGGATGAAAACAATGATAAATAGTATATAGAGGCATATTTTGTTCTTTAAACATTTTCTAGGGGTTAGGAATGCAATTTTATTAAAGATTGGTTGGACCGCGTGGACAACTTGGACCACCTGGACCATATGTAGTTATTATTGTCATTTCAACCAAGAATGGACCTAGATCAACTAATATTTTTTCGCTGGACTAGGATAGATTATGTTTCATGAAAGTGTATCGGCCCGTAATTTTCCCAATTTAAAATAACTTGGTATTGTAAGTGCAGGCAAACAATTTGCATGTATTTGTATTACGTGTTTGAAATCCAAACCATCAAGTCATTCCATCCAAATGGAGCCTAGACTTAGACCTAGACCTTCGGGATTTTGTTGTGATTCATACATGCATTGATCCAGTCGAAGAAAACCTGCATCATAGCGAGTACTCCACCTAGCATATCTTACTGCTCGCCCCAGGTTTTATATGCTCGGATCCATAATCAATCCCAGATTCATCATTTGAGGGGGGTCCAATTTCGCGTCATGTTACACTAGAAAAACCAATAGCTAAGGAGAAGTGGCGAAACGCATCAGCCACCCTTAAAGCATTAAAATGAAGCCTTTCTTTGCATGCAACTTCTATTATACTTAATAATTATTGCATTAAGTAATATTATATTTAAAAAAGGACAAAAACAAATAGTACGGATATAAGCATATACGGCCTTTATTCTATAATATAATTTTATATTGTGATATTAATTTAAACTTTTTAAATAATTTATATTTAGAGTATATTAGTTAAATGAATCTTTTTGTAAGAACAAAAAAAAAATTAAAAGGAAATTTAATTTACTTTCTCGAGCATAATAAAAGGCAGAACTGAGTCACAAATATAACCAAAATCCTTATGCAACGAATAAAAATTTTTATACCTCAAAATTATTTATAAACAATTATTCTATCGACATAAACAAAATCACAAAATAACGAATAATTCTAAATTAATTTATGCCATGCAAATATATTTTTAATAGCCAAAATTTTAATTTAACAAGTCACCTTTTGAAAATCAGAATCTAACAACCAAATAAGCCTTTACATTTAAAAATGTTCCCCAAATCAGAAAATTAAAGACCAAACAAGGCCTAAAATCGGGGAAACCTAATTTTCCTAATTGCGAAAACCCTAATGGCAAGACCCTAATTGAAAGATCACCTCGCCGCAGTCGCCGCCTTGGCCAGATCCACAGTCGGCCGATGGCAGATGAGAATCCGTAGACCATTATTGAACCATTTCCGGCAACCAAAAGGCCGTAAATCGGCGGAATTACAATCTGTTTTCCCTTTAAATACAGTCGCGCAGATCACGTGACTTCAGGCTAAAATACGGCATATAAAAGGCCTTATGCCGTCGATTACCATTCCTCACACGACGGATTTCACCCATTTGACGTTTAACGTCGACCCTGTACTCTAATTTGGCTAAAACAACAGAGCCAAATAGAGCCAAGTCAGAAACAAATCGCGTGGCCATATGTACTGCTATTTTTTTTCATAGGATTAGTTTGGTCATTATATCTAAAATTAGACTTAATTGACAGAATTCATTTTGGTGGATTGGACCGAAAAATGTTTCTCATACTACCACGGGCCCGAATGTTGCTCTAGCATCCATCCATTTAAACAAACTGAAGGCTATTCCTTGCATATAGAATGATACGATGGAGAGTCGTTGGTGAAGTGGAATCTAGTAGAATATAAAATAATGTTATGCTTGGAATAAACAGTCAAGTGGGTTATTTCCATCCATGTGAATTTGTGGTGTTTTTGGATGGTTGGGTTGGTTTGTATGAATTTGGTATGGTGGTGTTTGAGAGATGGAAGGTGTGTGGTTTGAAAACGTGGCTGCCTGTATCTGTTTCTCTTGAATTCTTACTTCTACCATTAATGTCATTATCATCTCCAATTCTTGTTTATTTTCTGCCCTCAACTCTTGCAGGTGTTGCTGCTGCTCCACTCGTTCCTCTGTTATTTCAGTTTGCATCTGGATTGGTGGAACATTGGTTTGGTTTGGGAGACATGGATACGCTGGAAGAGAGCACCAATTGTTACCTAAGTTTTTGAGTTCTATTTTTTTAGTGCGAATTCTACCGTTCTGGATTACAAGTTGAAGTCCTATAAAACAATTCATTTAGTTCATAAACACTTGGAATGAACAAGATGGGCTCAATTATTTAAGGTTAGAGGGCTAAACTTCGAGTAAAATATTCGCAGCTTTAGAGTCTCTACAAATGGCTTGTTCTTGGTTGTATGTAGGAAAGTAGCCCCACGAGCAGCTCCTATTGCTATTTTAATTCGTGTGTCCCATGGGATTAGTTCACCTGCTCCTTCCGAAAACATACAGTATCCACAGGTGTTGCCAGCATAAAAAAAAAAAAAAAAACTCCATATTGTTTTCATTAATTTTTATAATTAAAGTTTCACGTGGCCACTTTATAGGTAATAAAGATATAATAAATCTGATTAATAATAATACAATTTACTGTTCAATATCACAAACGTTTTTATGAGGACTCAATGATTATTTAACGTATTATCGATGAATCGATTCAAGCATTTTGGGCTTTTTGTCAAAATGATAATAATCTTTGACGGGTAATGACGTGATATATTTTTTATATGAAGGGAAGATTACGTGACCATCCTATAATTTGGTATAAATTTTATTTTGCAATTATTGTTTGAAAATTTACAGCATATATCCTCAACTTTCATAAATAGTAATATTTTACATCCTCTTGACTCGATTTTATGTTTTTATCTAAGATATATATTCGGATTCTATCATTGACATACATTCTTAGACATAGAGCACATAAAACTAGCTAGTGCAATTTTTTCGAAATAAATGTTTGAGATGTCAAAATTTGATTTACGAAATCAAACAACTAGATAATTTTGATATCAAATTTTTTTTGCAACAACTACTTTAGTGGGCTCTAAGTTTAAGGATGTAAGAATCTATGGAATGCGATGATGAATCTTAGTTAAAATGGCAATCTGAGTTAAGAGATGCAAAATGTTACAATCCATAAAGAGCGATGATATAAATTTTAATTTTTCAAAAATAAGTATAAAGTAAAATTTGGAACAAACTGTATGATGCTAAATGTCGGTGCTTAATGGAGCAGATTGGCCCGGAACCGATACCGAACCGGATCAACCCTCTTCTGAATCGAAACCGGGACAACCAGTTTGGAACCGGTAAGCTACATATCCAGACTAGTCCGAAACCGGTAGTGCAGCGGTTCTAGGTATCCGATTTCGATTCCTATTCCGAATTGGAACCGAACAGATGACTTTTTAAAATAAAAATAAAAAATTAAAATTTAGGTGGCTTCCACCTTGGTTGTGAACCAGAATATCCCACCTAAAAATGTGACAGGAAATGCAAAAAAGAGAATCTGCTCTGGAAAAACTCAAAGCACTTCACTGTCGATGCATATATGATACATTCCGATCCTTATGTATTGTTTTGATTTGTAAGATGTGACATATGAATGATAAATGATATCCCTAGCCCTGATGGCCCAATGGGTTTTTGAACCGGAACTTTATTTGGGTCCGGTCAGCTGGAGACCCGTTTATAGCTTGACATAAGATGTTGTCGGGACGGACGCCGTGCTGATCTCTACGAGCTCGACAACGGAGCCGAGTTGACACAGTGCACCGCCACCTCTGGTCAGCTGCCGTGGCCTTTCTCGAGCAGAGCACTGTTACTCGCATTCCTTGGTCATAAGTCCTCGGGGCGCCCTCCGAGCTGAGGCCAGGACGAACCTCAAGTGGTCGGGGCGGGCAGCAGCTGGCCAGGACAACCGAGCTAATGCCGAAATGGTCGCGGACGCACTTGTGGTGGTCCCGTGTACCGGGACTGGAGCTACAAGAGCCGGACACCTATTAAATCAAAGGCTAGGCCCACTAACCAATCAAAAGATGGTCAAGTACCTTGAATACGAAAAGCATATCCCCGGATGCAGACAGAATCGCAAAAGCAGGGAGGTCGTACAAGGTAGGTAACAGTTGTAGGTGGCCCCCAGGCTGCGGTTCTCCCCCGGTCATCAGACATTGTCGCCAAAATCCCAGGCAAGGCGGGACCACTGGCTCCCCTTCCCCTATAAAGATGAGGATGGCTAACAAGAGAAAGGGCTGGAAAAAATAAAAAGAACCGACTATTCACCAGTTTGATCGCCAGACCGATTCTTGACCAGTAAGCCTCTCTCGGGCTCCGGCATAACCGTGGTTTTGCGAAATAGCTCATCCACTTCCCCGTATAAATTCATTGTTACCAAAGCGAACCAAAAAACAAGGTCACAAATTGGCGCCGTCTGTGGGAAAAGTGAGCAAAGGACGTTGATATAATGGTAAGAACAAGGAGAACCGATGCGGAGGAAAACCGAGAACATCACGCCTCCACCAATGGAGAAGAACAACCACCATCCGGGGTCAACATGACAGTGGGGCTTTAACATTGGAACATCTCACCCGACTAATTGCAGTTACGGTGGAACAGACTATGAGGAGAAAGGAAGGTCCGTCCGATGGCGTGCTTGGGGAAAGCTCCCAGCAGGTGAAGGGGCCCGAACAGGGGGCAACTTCTCGTCCTAAAGTGGCTACCGTCCCGAAGAGGGCCAGGTGGAGGAGCTGAAGGACAAGGTCTAGAGGATGAAGAAGGGAATGTGGGGGGCCTATGTCCAGAGGGGAACCCTTTCTCAGGTGAAATAGTAAATGAGGAACTCCCAAGTAATTTCCGACCTCCCAATGCTGGGGAGTATGATGGGAGTACGGACTCGGAAGAACATCTGGGAAGGTTTGAAAACGCAGCCATGCTACATTGTTACTCATACCGCCTAAAGTGCAAAGTGTTCCTGACCACTTTGGTGAGGTCGGTCAAGAAGTGGTTCAACCAGCTGGAGCCTGGGTCCATTACTTCCCTCGCGAGATATAGCTCTACGTTCTTACACTAATATGCCAGCAGCAAGCGATATAAGAAGACATCACTGAGCCTATTCGAGATGAGGCAAGCCGAGGATGAGCCGCTGCGGGAGTATATCAAAAACTTCAACACCGCGATACTCGAAATACCGACCTGCCCGGAAGAAATTCTGATCAGCGCCTTCACCAGCGCCTTCACCCAAGGCCTTCGAGGAGGAGACTTATTCCTATCCTTGGTAAAGAAGCCTCCTGTTACATATGATGATCTACTCATCCGAGCTGAAAAGTACATTAACGTGGAAGAAGCCCATCAACTGAGGAGGAAGGAAGTCCGGAAGACTGGGGAGAAATGGCCCAGCCAG
This sequence comes from Haberlea rhodopensis, assembly GCA_907163345.1. Lineage (NCBI taxonomy): Eukaryota > Viridiplantae > Streptophyta > Magnoliopsida > Lamiales > Gesneriaceae > Haberlea > Haberlea rhodopensis. The sequence continues at coordinate 154,784 of CAJQUN010000321.1, forward strand.
GTCGAAAAGCGGCCCGTGGAAAGGGCACAAATCGGCCGTTTTTCCCAATACACGCCGCTGAAAGTCTCCAAGGAGGAGGCCGTTCGCATATGTGAAGACAAACAGATCTTGCAAAAGCCAGCACAAACCAGTGTGGAGCCCAGAAGGGAAGTCTCGGAGAAATACGGCATCTTCCACCAAGCGACCGGGCATACCAGTCAGGAATGACATCGTTTGGATAAAGAGCTCGAGAAGGCGATATAGAGATGTTCCCAGTTCAAGCAGTTGTTGTCCCGACCTAGTCCACCAGGGGATAATCTCCCTCGTGGAAGAGGTCGAGGTCCATCATGGATAAGAGGGAGAGGGGGGCGGACTAACTTTCGGCCTCCGTTTCGTGGTAGAGGACGCGGTCGAGGACCCCCGAGGAATCTAAATGACGCCAACCAACCCCGAGTTGATTCACCAACTCGGAGCGTCATCAACATGATCTCGGGCGGCACGACTGATGGGGATTCTAACAGAGCCAGGAAGGTTGCTAGTAGAAGAGAGACCCTGAGTGTATGAGGGGTATGCAGTGCCGAGGAGGGGGTGGTTATCAGTTTTGGGCCACGGGACCTGGAAAACATTTGCACACTCCATAACGATTCCCTGGTCATACGAGCGACTGTTGCTAATTATGAAGTCGGGAGGGTGTTTGTAGACACCGGGAGTTCGGTGAATGTGTTGTTTGACGAAGGCTTCCGGCAGATGGACTTGGGGGGATATCACCTCGAGCCAATCAACACCCCCCTATTTGGCTTTGCTGGCCACACCGTGTACCCCCTTGGTCAGATTTCCCGGCCCCTTTCCTTGGGGTCTAACGAGGATAGGAAAACGAGGTTGATCACATTCACCGTTGTAGTGGCCTCCTCTTCTTACAACATCATTCTGGGGAGGCCAACTGTGAACGAGTTCAGGGCCGTGGCCTCTAGCTTTCACCAAAAGATTAAGTTCCCTGTAGGAAAGAGAGTGGGGGAAGTCAGGGGAGACCAACCCTCATCCCAGAAATGCTACGTTGAAACCGTAAGGGTAGAGGTGAAAAGATCCAGAAGGGGTGGTGATGAAGGACGGGAAGATAGGGGAATACAAGTGGTGCAGGAGGTGCAGGCGATGTGGGACGGGGAGGAGGAAATTACATTAGTTCCGGGTCAGCCTGGGAAAACCACAAGAGTGGCGTCCGACCTGGACAGCGTCTTGAAGCACGATTTGGTGGAATGTCTGTCCAAGCATGCCGGAATATTCGTCTGGTCCCCGACGGAGTTGGCAGGGGTGTTGCCCACAGTAACCCAGCACAAGTTAAACATTAATCCGGGGGTCAAAGTAACCAGGCAAAAGAAGAGGCATTTTGGACCAGATAAAGACAGAATTATCCGAGCCGAGGTTCAGACCTTGCTAAAGGTCGGTCAGATACGGGAGCTGCAGCTCCCCACCTGGTTATCTAACGTGGTTCTTGTTCCAAAGTCGGCGGGAAAATGGAGGATGTGCATTGACTTTCGTGATTTGAACAAAGCCTGTCCCAAGGACTGTTATTCCCTACCGCGGATCGACCAATTGGTAGATTCTACTTCCGGGTACGAGTTATTATGTTTTATGAACACGTACCAAGGATATCACCAAATCCCCTTGGCAAGAGAGGACCAAGATAAGTCAGTTTTATCACATCTGATGGAATGTTCTGTTATGTGGGCATGCCTTTTGGCCTCAAGAATGCTGGGGCCACATACCAGAGATTGATGGACAAAGTGTTTGAAAACCAGGCGGGAAGGAACATTGAGGTCTATGTGGATGATATCTTAGTAAAATCTAAGAGCCAGGCAGACCTATTGCCCGATTTGGAGGAAACTTTTGGCACGCTAAGTAGGTTTGGTCTGAAACTAAACCCGGCTAAATGCGTATTCGGCGTGAAGAGCGGGAAATTTTTGGGTTTCATGGTAACAGAGAGGGGGATCGAGGTCAACCCAGAAAAGGTCAGAGCAATTCAAGAGATGACCGCACCTCACAGTATAAAAGATGTGCAAAAACTGACGGGGCAGATTGCGTCCTTGCTCGCTTCGTTTCCATGTCAGCCCTGTCACTAAAGCCCAGGTGTATGAGGCCCTGGCACAAAATGAAAGTGCAGGTCAGCCCTGTCACTAAAGCCTAGGTGTATGAGGCCCTGGCACAAATTAAAAGCACAGGTCCGCCCTGCTTGCTAAAGTCCAGGTGTATGAGTCACTGGCACAAAATGAAAGTGCAGGTCAGCCCTGTCACTAAAGCCCAGGTGTATGAGGCCCTGACAGAAAATGAAAGTGCAGGTCAGCCCTATCACTAAAGCCCAGGTGTATGAGGCCCTGACAGAAAATGAAAGTGCAGGTCAGCCCTGTCACTAAAGCTCAGGTGTATGAGGCCCTGGCACATAATAAAAGTGCAGGTCAGCCCTGTCACTAAAGCCCAGGTGTATGAGGCCCTGGCACAAAATGAAAGTGCAGGTCAGCCCTGTCACTAAAGCCCAGGTGTATGAGGCCCTGACATAAAATGAAGGTGCAAGTCAGCCCGGTCACTTAAGCTCGGGTTTAGGAGGCTCTGGCACAACTTTATTGCATAGGAAGAGTTGTCCGCTTGGTTTATTATCTTTGGAGTTCGTACATGTCAGCATTGTGCTGTATTTAATTCTATGTGTAGGATTATTTTAAGTTAATATTGTACGATAATCCAATTTAAACCACAGATCATCCCTGCCACTAAAAGTGGTCAGGACGGGCGTAAATTTACAATCATTTGTCTTAGCCAATTGCTAACTTACGAGTAATTGAACGGGTTTCTTCGAAAAGGCTAAACAACAATCAAAATTCAAAATAACTTCCTTACAAGGTAATGCGTCCAAAGCATAATACAAGTATCAAAGAAATAAAAACAAAATAAGAAAAATACAGGGGGGGATTAAAAACAAGTCAGGCTAGTTGGCGAAGTCGTGAGGGATGTTGGCGATAATTGCGTTGAGGTCCAGGAAGTCGTCAGGGTCCTGGTCATTAGGCGGGAAGCCCTTCGCCTGGAATTGGCCCTTGCATCCCTCGAAACCGAGGTCCAAAAACTTGAAAGCCTTGGAGGCCAACATATGTGTGAATTCTTCAGACTTGATGAAGGCCTCCCGCCGGGCTGGTTCGCCAGCCACATAGGAGGCCAACTCAGACTTGACCCTCCCCAGCTCGGCCAAGGAATCTGACCAGGTCGCCATGGAGCTGTTCGATGTCAGCTCGGAGTCGAGTCACCGAAGCCATGTGAGATTCCAGTTCTGCAGCGTCCGCCTCAGACTTAGCCGTAGCATTCTCAGCCTCTGACTTGGCTTCCCGCACAGCTTTCCTCACATCTCTGGCTGACTGGCAGTAGCTCGCACCCGACGAATGCTTTCGCACATCATCACCAGACCCTGAAAAAAAAAACAAGAGGGTTCAGTTCTATAACTGCCAAGGAAAATCCTGAACTTTAAAAATACTTACGATAGGGCCCGATATACCACTTCCTCAGCTAGGGGTATCCACCTCAGCTCTGAGAGAACTTGCTGATCGGCGGCAGAGGTCAAACACTCCACGATTTGAGCAGGGATGCCCGAAGTGTAAGTAATCCAACAATCATAGAACGCAACGGAATTTAAAATTTGGATTACTATAACCGCGGATCTATACATAGGTTATCATATCGGATAAAAGGATTTACGAAGGTCTCACCCTTGTAGCGTGTTTGAGCAGATTCCACGGAGCAGCACCACGTCCAACGTCTCCTTCGAGTCACTAGCAAAACTTGTCAAGTTTTACCTCAACGGTATCCACACGATCAAATCGAACGAAGGAAAAGCTTAAGAACAAAGCGCTAGATTTGTTCTTAAACTAAAACAAGAAGCACACTTGATTCACAATCAAAAGGTGGCACAAAATCACCAAGAACCACACGACTATGAAGAAGCCGAGAGCTCAAGTTGGTGCGGCCGTGAGCTTGCTTGTGAGCTAGGTTTTATGATTATAAAATGTTATCAAGGAATAATTAACAATTAATCACCTTGTTATTTTATATATGATTTAATTAAAGGCTTTCTTAAAGCCTCATGGGCCCAAACCCATGATTTAATTAAAACCTTTTAATCACTTAATTAAGACTCTTCTTAATTAATTAATTCATCCAATGAATATAATTTCCCTTTCTTGATTTAATCTTTTGTGCGACCCGATAGGATTTTGTAATGTTGGCAGTGACATAAAATCTCATTTTACGTTACAAGCAAAGAGCGGTGTCTAGCAACACATCAAGGCTACCCAAATTACAAGAATGTCAATGACTCAACATAACCTTTAGAACTTGTGATAATATTAACCATGTAACTTAATCCCTTTGTCCTTTGTGTTTAGATTGAACACGAGTCATGGAATAGTCATACTCGTATATTCAATCTTTATTTCTTGATCCCCAAGTAGAACTAGAATAAACGAATAAGCTCGATATCTTAAATCGACTCATTCGAGCATGACCATGCATTTTAGTTCTCACTTGATCAAGGGCCAAACACATCTCCTGTTATATAGGAGGGACAAATCCTATCTCGATCAGTCAACATCCCTCTACATAATTCGTAGTGTATCCAATAGTCGCCTTTATAGTTTACCCTGTTACGGGTAACGTTTGACAATATCAAGATACATAACTCCTTATGTTGGGATCTCTGATGATCACAAGTCGTAAGGATTACATACATTATTATCACTATGAGAATTGCATATGACGATCATATAACTATCCATGTTGCATTCTCATGGTGGGTCTGTCCAGTACATCGTTCTCCAACATGTACCCATGTGTTGATTTGATATCTCATATCAATGAACAATTCATCAATCAACACATACTAGTCTCTACGTATTATCATTATCCCTATTCATGATAATACTTGACTAGGGACATCTTTAAGAATAATACAATATTATTCTAAGGACATTAACATATATATTAATTCATATTGCACAGTTAATCGAATAATATATAATAATGAATTGCCATTCATAAAATCATAAACATTGTATGTCAAAACAATCATCTAATGACTTGTCTTAGGGCATATCCCAACAAATCTCCCACTTGCACTAAGACCACTCAGACATATACCTAATGCCTAGAGATCTAGTATGACGATCATGCTTCTGCTGTAACAGTGGCTTCGTCAATGGGTCAGATACGTTATCATCTGTTGGTACTTTGCATATTTTAACATCTCCCCTTTCAACAATTTCTCGAATGAAATGAAAGCGCCGAAGTATGTGCTTGGATCTTTGGTGAGATCTAGGTTCCTTAGCCAATGCGACCGCTCCATTGTTGTCACAATAGAGTTCTATCGAATCTTTAATGCTAGGCACCACTCCAAGTTCAGAAATGAACTTCCTCATCCAAACAGCTTCCTTTGCTGCATCCGAGGCAACAATATACTCAGCTTCCGTTGTAGAATCGGCTACTGTTTCTTGTTTTGAACTCTTCCAGCTCACAGCACCTCCATTTAGGCAATACACATATCCAGATTGCGATCGAAAATCATCTTTGTCAGTTTGGAAGCTTGCATTAGTGTAACCCATTACATTGAGCTCTTCCTCACCTCCATAAATCAAGAATGTATCCTTAGTTCTTCTCAAGTACTTCAGGATATTCTTGACAGCAATCCAGTGACCTTCACCTGGATCAACTTGATATCTGCTCGTCATGCTCAAAGCATACGATACATCGGGACGAGTACATATCATGGCATAATGATAGATCCAATTGCTGACGCATATGGAATCTTACTCATGCGTTGTCTCTCATCTGGTGTTGAAGGACACTGTTCCTTCGAGAGATAAATACCATGCGTCATAGGCACGAATCCTTTCTTTGATTCTTGCATGCTAAACCTTTTAAGCACTTTTTCTATGTATGTACTTTGACTTAGGCCAAGAAGCCTTCTCGATCTATCTCTATAGATCTTGATTCCTAATACATAGGTGGCTTCTCCCAAGTCTTTCATCGAAAAGCAATTCCCTAGCCAAATCTTTACAGATTGTAAGGCAGGGATATCATTCCCAATGAGAAGTATGTCATCTACATACACACTAAGAAAATGATTACGCTCCCACTGACCTTCTTGTAGACACAAGGTTCATCTTCTTTTTTGATAAAACCAAACTCTTTGATTGCATCATCAAAATGAAGATTCCAACTCCGAGAAGCTTGCTTCAATCCATAAATGGATCGTTGTAGCTTGCATATCTTTCCAACATCCTTTGGATCGACAAAACCCTCGGGCTGTGTCATGTACACATCCTCGAGCAGATTTCCATTAAGGAAAGCTGTTTTGACATCCATCTGCCAGATTTCATAATCATGAAATGCAGCTATTGCAAGCAAGATCCTTATGGATTTAACCATGGCCACTGGTGAAAAGGTTTCATCATAGTCAATACCATGAATTTGTTTGAATCATTTTGCAATTATAGGTTTGTACATTACCATCCATATCGGTCTTTTTCTTGAAAATCCATTTGCACCCTATGGGTCGTACCCCTTCAGGTGGATCAACCAAAGTCCATACTTGGTTTGCATACATGGATTCCATCTCAGATTGCATGGCTTCTTGCCATTTCTCAGAATCAGTGCCCATTATAGCTTGTTGATAAGATGACGGCTCATCCTCATCAATAAGTAGTAAGTCACCTTGTTGAGTCACAAGAAATCCATATCTCTGTGGCTCCCGGTGTTCTCTTACAGACCTACGCTGGGCTTGTGTCTCTTGAGCAGGTACTTCTTCCACAACAGCTTGCGGTGTCTGCTCTATTTCCATCTCAATATCAGGTTCAGTGTTTTCTTGTGGTTGAACTTCACTAAGTTCTATTTTTCTCCCACTGGTTTTTCTAGAAATAAATTCTCTTTCAAGAAATACACCAGTCCGAGCAACAACTACTTTGTTCTCGGTGGGATAATAGAAATAGTATCCTTTCGTTCCCTTAGGATACCCCACAAATAAACACTTATCAGATTTGGGTCCAAGTTTGTTAGTGGCGTGACGTCTAACGAAAGCCTCACAACCCCAAATCTTCATAAAAGACATACTAGGACGCTTCCCAGTCCATATCTCATATGGTGTCTTTTCCACTGATTTAGATGGAACACGGTTCAGTAAGAAAATCGTTGTTTCTATAGCGTGTCCCCAAAACGATATTGGAAGATCTGCATGACTCATCATTGATCTAACCATGTCTAACAAGGTTCGATTTCTCCTCTCGGATACACCATTCCATTGTGGAGTATACGGAGGAGTGAGTTGTGGGACTATCCCACACTCCTTTAGATAGTCATGAAACTCTTGGCTTAAGTATTCACCTCCTCGATCTGATCGAAGGATTTTGATACTTTTGCCAAGTTGGTTTTGTACTTCATTCTTGAAATCTTTGAACTTTTCAAAGGTTTCATGCTTATGCTTCATTAGGTACACATACCCATATCTACTGAGGTCATCAGTAAATGTAACAAAGTATTGAAATCCACCTCTAGCTTGTGTATTTATTGGTCCACATACATCACTATGTATTAGTCCCAATAAAACATTTGCCCTTTCAACATGTCCCTTGAAAGGGGCTTTAGTCATCTTGCCCATTAAACAAGATTCGCATGTTTCATATGATTCAAAATCAAATGAATCTAATACTCCATCCTTATGAAGTTTAGATATGCGGTTTTCGTTTATGTGGCCCAAGCGACAATGCCAGAGATAAGTCGGATTACAATCATTATTTTTAATCCTTTTAGTATTTATGTTATAGATAGGCATATCAAGATTTAATAAATAAAGACCATTCACCATTTGTGCACTAGCATAAAACATATCATTTAAATAAATAGAACAACCGTTGTCCTTTATTATAAATGAAAAACCACACTTGTCTAAACAAGAAATAGAAATTATGTTTTTGGTAATAGATGGCACAAAATAACAGTCTTTTAAAATCAACGATAAACCAGAAGGCAAAGATAAATAATAATCTCCTATAGCTAATGCAGCAACTCTTGCTCCATTTCCAACTCGGAGATCAACTTCGCCTTTCGCCAACAATCTACTCTTTTTGAGGTCCTGCACATTTACACAAATGTGAGATCTACATCCAGTATCTAATACCCATGATGAAGAAGTAGATAAATTGACTTCTATAACAAAAATACCTGAAGTGGAAGTCACACTTCCTTTCTTTAGATCCTCCAGATATACTTTGCAGTTTCTTTTCCAATGGCTGGTCTCACCGCAATGGAAACAGTTCCCTTCCTTCGCTATCCCTCCCTTTGGTTTCAGTGCAGATGACTTTGGCTTAGATTTAACAAAGACCTTCTTGTTTTCTTGAAGTTCTTAGCTTTAGTCTTTCCTTTGCTCTTATTCACAATAAGAACATTTGTAGTTTTAGACTTCTTGCTATTTGCTTCAAAAGTTCTAAGCATTCCAAGTAACTGTGGTAGTGTCTTTTCAATTTCAATCATATTGTAATTTAAGACAAATTGACTGAAGCTTTCAGGAAACGATTGCAAGATCACGTCAGTGGCCAACTCTTGGTCCAAAGGAAAACACAGCTTCTCCAGATTCTCAATATACCCAATCATCTTGAGTACATGAGTACCAACCAGACTTCCTTCTACCATTCTACACTGGAATAACGCCTTAGAGACGTCATACCTCTCTTGTCTTGCTTGTTGTTGGTACAGTTGCTTAAGATGCTCGATCATATCAAACGCCTCCATTTTCTCATGTTGCTTCTGAAGCTCAGAGTTCATGGTGGCTAGCATAAGGCACCCAACATCAAGTGCGTCACTTTGATGCTTCTTGTAAGCATCTTTTTCGGCTCTTGTAGCTGTTAGGGGAGGTTCCTCAGCAGGTAAGGGTTCTCTAGGACATATTGTTTCTTTTCTTGTTTGAGGACTATCCTCAAGTTCCTATGCCAGTCTAGGAAATTTGTCCCATTTAATTTGTCCTTCTCAAGGACCGATCGCAGTGATAAAGTGCTTGTTACGTTGTTAGTTGCCATGGATATCTACAATATAAATATGCAAAATAAGTTTATGATTTAATCATTTAACATGGTCTTATATTAAATGATGCTCCCACTATTTTGTTTAAAAATATCAACCCTCGAAACCTTTAGTGGGCCAAGATCCATATTTCGCCTAATCTTGAGTTAGCTTTGGCTAATCGCCCAAGACTCGGTTATTTAGGTAGACAACACTTTGTCAATTATATCACATATAATTCTTGGATAGTTGGACGAACAACGCTTTGTTCAATTCATCAAATGAATTATTATCCAACCCATGCCTCTAGGTTCCCAATCCTATTGAGATAACCTAGTTAAGTCGTACCCAATTTAAAGTATAACGGATATCACTTTTATCCTTTCGTGCCTTACTAAGATTGCCACGGTGCTTTGCTTTGGCAAACCCACACATGTACAATCGAAGTTTTTGACGAGTACGTTTAATTTTGGAAGGCATCTAAAACTTAATATTGTAGAGGGATTGATCTCATGATTAGTTTGATAATTTAAAATATGTCCACTACATATAGTTGTATACATATCTACATATATGTGTAATACAATTATCAATCTAAAGCATAAGATAAAGCATGCATCAACATACATAATTAAACGTGACATGGTTATAGCCCCTACTAACGATTTTCTCAAGCCAATGAGAAAAACCTAAGAGTCAACCTAAGGTAACTTCACAAGCACCTTCCCTTGGCTCCTATTTGTGAATGGCCTCCTCGTCCCGGCACCTTGCTCCATCTTCATTGATCACCATCAACAATTTAAACTATACTATCTACAAGATATAGAATTCCTCGATTCACATTCGAGGGGACATAGGGGAGGGATAACATTTAGAATAAAAGAGAGAAGGCACGACACGCAGGTCGTATTATAAATTACAAACATTCACAAATCCTATCTAATAGGTCAAAGGGCTACAACCACGCACCATGCTCAAACAACACATAAAGCATGCATTAACATTTAATTAATTAAATTCTAAACATTTTAAATTTAATTCTTATTAAAACTGCAAAATAAATTTCGAAAAATTATCGTACGCTCGGGACATCACATGTCACGAACTAAAAACGACCAAACCATGAACCATCATGATTCGAATCATCATAGACCATGGCTGGACCAATCATGGGCCTAGGGTTCGAAACCCTAGCCCATGGCCGAACCATGGTTCGGGTGCGGCGCCGCTAGGGTTCCAAACCCTAGCCGCCAAGCACCATTTTGTTTTTCCATCGAGCCAACATGGTTCGAAACGCCAGCAAAAGGGCGACGATGGCCGAGCCCATGCACGGCTACTAGGGTTCGAAACCCTAGCCGTCATGAGCTAGCCGTCACGAGCCAATGGGTTCTAAACCCTAATCAAGTTTCGACACTTCCATGCACAATTATTAGCCACAACGGCTAAACCATCTCGAGCCAAGGGTTCGAAAACCCTAGCCCTCATGTGGCAGCCGTGTGTCATTTGTGATGGTGGTGGTCGAACCATCTCATGCTTTGGGCTCGGTTTTGCGCCTTCATGTATCGTATACAACAAACATCAATTATATCAAATATAATTCCATGATAATTTCACAAACTTAATATTAACATATCATATATGTTCATACAGTTTTAAATAGCATGCAATATTAATCTAAATATGATTAAACTATTTAACCACATAAATCCGATATGAGCCTTGTACACGGCTCTGATACCACTGTAGGTAATCCAACAATCATGGAACGCAGCGGAATTTAAAATTTGGATTACTATAACCGCGGATCTATACATAGGTTATCATATCGGATAAAGGATTTACGAAGGTCTCACCCTTGTAGCATGTTTGAGCAGATTCCACGGAGCAGCACCTCGTCCAACGTCTCCTTCGAGTCACTAGCAAAACTTGTCAAGTTTTGCCTCAACGGTATCCACACGATCAAATCGAACGAAGGAAAAGCTTAAGAACAAAGTGCTAGATTTGTTCTTAAACTAAAACAAGAAGCACACTTGATTCACAATCAAAAGATGACACAAAATCACAAAGAACCACACGGCTATGAAGAAGTCGAGAGCTCAAGTTGGTGCGGCCGTGAGCTTGCTTGTGAGCTAGGTTTTATGATTATAAAATGTTATCAAGGAATAATTAACAATTAATCACCTTGTTATTTTATATATGATTTAATTAAAGGCTTTCTTAAAGCCTCATGGGCCCAAACCAATGATTTAATTAAAACCTTTTAATCACTTAATTAAGACTCTTCTTAATTAATTAATTCATCCAATGAATTTAATTTCCCTTCTCAATTTAAACTTTTGTGCGACCCGATAGGATTTTGTAATGTTGGCAGTGACATAAAATCTCATTTTACGTTACAAGCAAAGAGCGGTGTCTAGCAACACATCAAGGCTACCAAAATTACAAGAATGTCAATGACTCGACATAACCTTTAGAACTTGTGATAATATTAACCATGTAACTTAATCCCTTTGTCCTTTGTGTTTAGATTGAAAACGAGTCATGAAATAGTCATACTCGTATATTCAATCTTTATTTCTTGATCCCCAAGTAGAACTAGAATAAACGAATAAGCTCGATATCTTATATCGACTCATTCGAGCATGGCCATGCATTTTAGTTCTCACTTGATCAAGGGCCAAACACATCTCCTGTTATATAGGAAGGACAAATCCTATCTCGATCAGTCAACATCCCTCTACATAATTCGTAGTGTATCCAATAGTCGCCTTTATAGTTTACCCTGTTACGGGTAACGTTTGACAATATCAAGATACGTAACTCCTTATGTTGGGATCTCTGATGATCACAAGTCGTAAGTATTACATACATTATTATCACTATGAGAATTGCATATGACGATCATATAACTATCCATGTTGCATTCTCATGGTGGGTCTGTCCAGTACATCGTTCTCCAACATGTACCCATGTGTTGATTTGATATCTCATATCAATGAACAATTCATCAATCAACACATACTAGTCTCTACGTATTATCATTATCCCTATTCATGATAATACTTGACTAGGGACATCTTTAAGAATAATACAATATTATTCTAAGGACATTAACATATATATTAATTCATATTGCACAGTTAATCGAATAATATATAATAATGAATTGCCATTCATAAAATCATAAACATTGTATGTCAAAACAATCATCTAATGACTTGTCTTAGGGCATATCCCAACACGAAGGGGCAGAATTATTCAGGCTGACATCACGAGTATAACCGACTGGCATCCCGGGTGAACCAGGGTCGGCAGGAGCAACAGACTGATGGCTCGGAGGGGAAGCGGGTGGGGTGTCAATCTCATGAATGACCGGGGAAGTAGCCAATTCTTCCCGGATCGAGATCCCAGCTGTTCCCTTACCCCTTTCCCTTTTTCGCAGGCCGGCTTCCTCCCTAACCTCTTCAGCACGGGGTGGGCTGGCCGTTGGGGAGGATTGAGAGGGGATGATAACTGGGGAGCTAGGGGGTTGGCTCGAAGGGCCTGCCCCAGCCGCCCCCTTACCTGCTTTCTTCTGAGACGCCATGGTGGATAGTAGCTGCTGGAGAGACATGTTATCTGCAAAAGAAAGGGCTCATATTAGACATATGAAACAGAATCTATAAATAGGGGTAAGGGGACAGATAGGAAGAACGTACCACTATGGACGTCTGGATAAGAGCTCAGCCCAAAAAGCCTGAGTATGTCCACCCTAATCAGGGCAGCCAAATCGAAACGCCGAGCCCCAATGGTCAAAATAACTGTTTCGAAGAACACGTCTTCTTTATATTTTCTGGGTAAGGATCATGGGGTCGGTAAGGAATCTCGCCAGGCCATGGGGCAGGCCCAACATCGAAGTGGTTTAACAAAAAAATATGTCTGTTTCCATCCTTTTGCGAGAGCTCGGGATGTTATTTAAAAACTTATAAAATGTCCGGGCACCAAAGTAAAACACCTCGGGAGACTGGGTTTTCTTAACCTGGAAAAAATAATGAAGAAGTGTAGGGGAGAAAGGTAGCTCCAGGGATCGAAAGAGGGCGGTGGCAGAGACCAGGCTCTGATAAGAGTTGGGGGTAAGTTGGCTCAGAGAAACGCAATGGAAATGGGAGAATTCTTGATAAGAAAGGGGAAGTACCTGGGCGGGGGAAGATGCGGACGCTCACGAACCCGGACGTCGTGGTCCGGCGGGATAAACCACATACGGAGAAGGTGCTCGGCATCGGGAGAAACTCCCGAGTCGAGAATCTCATACCAAGGAAGTCCAGCCTGGGCCAGACCCCTCGGGTCAAAAACCTCAAAGGTTGGGAGAGAGGGATCAAAAATTCGAGGAGGGACTTGTCGGAGGGGTGCCACCTCGGGAATGTTTCCCTCGGGAGCATCCGACCTCCGACCTGATGGGATGGGTAGCTCAAACACCTCGGCGTCCTCGTCCTCCCCACGAAGAGAGCACCAGAGGTGGAAGATGTGGAGTTTGACATTAAAAGGAATAGAAAAAGGCAGAGCTGACTTACAAGATTTAGGAGAGACGATTGATCCGACCTAGAGCACAAGTGAATGAAAGTGACAAGGAGCCTCTATTTATATGGGATATGGCGGGTGGGCCGAGAAAGCCAGGCCCAAACCAACGGTGCGGATTAAGGAATCTGAACGGTCGGAGGGCCAGATAAGGGCACGTGACCTGAAGCCTATCCTAGGGTTTGGTGCAAGACAACCATGAGTTGTCCAATCAAAGGACCAAGGTGTCAGGAGTGAATAAAGTTCGTCATAAACCCATTAGTCGAGACAACGCTACTCTAGCTCGACTTGGGGGAGGGGGGATACTGATGGTATCCCTAGCCCTGGGGGCCCAATAGATTTTTGAACCGGAACTTTATTTGGGTCCGGTCAGCTGGAGACCCGTTTATAGCCTGCCATAAGATGTTGTCGGGACAGACGCCGTGCTGTTCTCTACGAGCTCGACAACGAAACCGAGTTGACACAGTGCACCACCACCTCTAGTCAGCTGCTGTGGCCTTTCTCGAGCAGAGCACTGTTACTCGCATTCCTTGGTCATAAGTCCTCGGGGCGCCCTCCGAGCTGAGGCCAAGACGAACCTCAAGAGGTCGGGGCGGGCAGCAGGTGGCCAGGACAGCCGAGCTAAGGCCGAAATGGTCGCGAACGCACTTGTGGTGGTCCCGTGTACCGGGACTGGAGCTACAAGAGCCGGACACATATTAAAGCAAAGGCTAGGTCCACTAACCAATCAAAAGATGGTCAAGTACCTTGAGTACAAAAAACATATCCCCAGATGCAGACATAATCGCAAAAGCAGGGAGGCCGTATAAGGTAGGTAATAGTTGTAGGTGGTCCCCAGTCTGCGATTCTCCCCCCGGCATCAGACATTGTCGCCAAAATCCCAGGCTGGGTGGGACCACTGGCTCCCATTCCCCTATAAAGATGAGGATGGCTAACAAGAGAAAGGGCTGGAAAAAAGAAAAAGAACCGACTATTCACCAGTTTGATCACCAGACGGATTCTTGACCGGTAAGCCTCTCGGGCTCTGGCATAATCGTGGTTTTGCGAAATAGCTCATCCGCTTCCCCGTATAAATTCATTGTTACCAAAGCGAACCAAAAAACAAGGTAACAATAAATTTGAATGATAATTTATAGTGTTTTGTAGTATAAAATTTGAAGGTGATAAGTAATTCTATGTTTTGATTTTTGATTTTTGAAGATTGAGATTATAATGTCATATCATTTGCAATACCTATTTTACCCCTATGTCAGAATCCTCTTTTTTCTTTATCTTTTTAATCTCTCTCCTGATGTTTTCTTCGAACACAGCTGTCACCTTCATCATCAGTAAAAAATGTGGGGGAATCAAGGGTATCAACATAAATTCGCACTACCAAATTGACTTTTGTGGGCCTGCTTTACAATTTGTGGATTAGTAAAATTATGCTTTATGACAACCTTTTTTGGGTTTTTGAGAGATTACCCTTGTTATTTTTGAAATATGCGAATTACCTCTTTATAATTTAAAAATATTTATTTTACTACCTGTGATTTATAAAATATGTAATTTACACCCTGTTATTTGAAAATATGCATTTATCCCCTGTGATTTGTAAAAATAAGCATTTTACTCCTCTGTGGTTTACAAAATATGCTTATCCTCTGTATGTATGGTGTATTTCACACCTATTCACAAACTATAAATGGTAAAATGCCTATTTTCACGAACCATAGTGGGTAGAATGCATATGTTAAACCACAGGAGGTAAACTGCCTATTTTGTAATGATACATTTTTTAAAATGGCCTCCATGAAAATGACATAATCAATTTTAGCCATAATTGTAGTTATTTTATCAAATTTTCCTTTAATTATGTTAAGTTTCAAATATAACCTTTCAACCCTATTTTCCTATACCACCATATCATCCTATTTTTTTGCTCCCACCATCAATTTCTCATTGTATTATATCTCAATTCTAAAGGATTTCTCTCAATTGTAAATATAAAATATCATTAGTATTATTATAATTTATCTTCAATCATCTAAATCGGTGAATCATTAAGCTTAGATAAAAAATTATGCACCAATATTAATAATTTATTAATTTAAACTGTACAAAATAAATTATGATTTTGTACTATATTAAACTAAATATATTTAACTCCAAAAATAAATCAAGTCGTAAATCTTTTACGAATTCAATAGTTATAATAAACTTATTTTTTATCACTATTGATAAAAAAAAAAACTTGAGTGTCAAATTGTGTGAAGCATCATCAATATATATTAATATAAATTTGAATGTCAAATTGATATATATATATATATTCTCCATAAAAGAGTAAATATCAATATATGAATATAATTCATTTATATCGTGACATAATAAAATTAGTTTGTAATATATTATAATGCATATGAATTGGGGTCTAACATAATTGCATGTCTTGTCACAGGCATAATGGAAATTTCATTATTCTATCCCATCTTAAAATTGTATTTTAAATTGATTTTAAAAATGTATTTTAAAGAATAACAATAAATTGAGATGGAGAAAATGGTTAAAAAGGGTATTTTATGATTTCTAAAATATGCACTGTCATTTTAAAAAAATATTTATTATAGAATGCTGTTTTTAAAAATACAATTTTAAGTTGGGTTAGAATAATTAATTTCTCTTTTATAAACCACAGGGGTAAAAGAAATATCTTGGATCTATAGAATGGAGTTGCTGTGTTTTATGTAATAATAGAAAAGAGGATGCAAATCATTCATATCTTGTAATCTTGCTAGTTGCATTTGGAAGGAATGCTATTCGTGGTTTGGTATTTCTGTAGTGTGCCATAATTATTCTGTGTCGGATTGGTTTTCAAACCTGGCTGTTGTATATCATTGCTTGAAATTGGGGTAATGTGTTATGGTTAAATTGGATGTATGGTGTGGGGTTGTTCTTTACGTTGTGGGGGTTGTTGAGTGTGCTCAGAGTGGGAGGGTATTCGTCCTGATATTGCTTGTTGGCTGGAGCTCAAATCGGGTTTGGCAGCAGACTTATTGCTGTATTTATTGATGTCCGTCCGTTTGGGGGTGACAGTTTATAGTTGGTTGCGTTTAAGTGGCTACTCCAGTTTGCTGCCTTAGCAGGTAACGTTGGTTGTGTGTATCTTATTGCCGTGTCAAGATTCTTGTTGCCCTTCCGGTGTTGCTGGTGCAACCTTTCTTCGTGGTTGTGCAGTGGATACACTTTTCGTTTTTTAGCTTTTTGGCTTCTCAATGTGATTTTTGGCTGTGTTCTTTTTTCTGTGCTTTTGGCCTTAGTGTAGTTCTTCTTTCCTTGCAGTTTTGTTTATTTCAGCTACTTGATTTCTGTTTGCTTCCTCGTATTTAGTTTTGTATTGTTCTAGATTTGGGTTGGAGTACCCTTGTACTCCATTTAATATAATTTTTCTTATAAAAAAATGACTATTTTCAAACCACATTAGAGTTATTTGCCTATTTGACAAACCACAAGGTGGTTATACGCCACCATCACACTTTTTTGGGGTTAAAATTCAAATTAAACACCAGATTACCAATTTTATTTTCCTAGCTCATCAGTCATAACGAACGGATCCTTACAGTATAATGAGAAAAGTTTTCAAGAATGGACCAGTTGAAGTCTCTTTCATTGTCAATGAGGTAAGAGGATGAAACACGCAATTCTGGTCCTTTTTGTTGTGATTAATTATTGAGTTTAATGAATAAAAGCTCAATAATTTGGTATAATTTTGTTAATAAGAATAAAATTAAGGTAAGTTAATTATGAATAGTCAATTAGGCTAAAGAAATCACACATTAAGAAATTGAGACACTTATGGTTTGTTTGTAATGAGAGAGTGTAGTTAAGTAGAAAAGATGGGTGCCCCTCTCGCGCCGTCCGTCAATCCGCTCCGCTCCGCTCGGCTCGCCTCGCGTCGCGTCAAAACATGTGCCATCCATTAGCGTTCACCGTGATAGTCAGTCAGCTATGTGAAGAGCACAAAACAATGTGTATAATGAGAAATCTAGACACATACGTCAGAGACATAAATCCGTGAGAAATCTACTGAAAATCGGTGTTATTTCTTTAGATTATGTGAAGTCTAAAGAAAACATTGCGGACCAATTTACGAAAGGTCTAACGAGAGACCGAGTAGAGATTTCATTGAGGGGAATGGGGTTGAAGGCCATGAAATTGATTTCCAACCATGATGGCAAACCAACCTGAATTGTAAAGTCCAATTTGCAGGTTCAATGAGAAAACCGAATTGTGGGGGGATCGAACAAATCACTCGGGAAATTGAGTTCCTTACTTATTCCTGTGATGACATAGTGATAAACCTGTATTTGGAAAGGCTGAGCTCATGCTCTTAATGATTCTTTTATCTCGAGATGTTAAAGTGGGGGTATGACACGATACTCTTTAGGAGAAATCACATATATCGAATGTGAAGGGATGACCCTAGGGCTAAATCTTTAGAGCATTCGATGAAACATCCAAGGCAGTCCAGGGCAAAAAGGACAACAACGAAAGAACCAATAATAGTGTGCAGATAAAGTTGTGTGAGTATTGTTGTCTTGTTATACATAAAACATCGAACAGTTCAAGGCATCACATCCACTGGTTGACAAGTATATCCGATGATACTTTACTAAGGAAGGTTCAAGGTTAACCACCACCTATCATGATGCAGTGAATTCTCAAAGTACTCTCAAATCTTCATCTAGGTGCATTGTGTAACATTTTTGCCATATTGCATTCATGTGGGGGGATTGTTGTGATTAATTATTTGGTTTAATGAATAAAAGCCCAATAATTTGGTATAATTTGTTAATGAGAATAAAATTAAGGTAAGTTAATTATGAATAGTCAATTAGGCTAAAGAAATCTCACATTGAGAAATTGAGACACTTATGTTTTGTTTATAAGAGATACAAATCAATAGAGTGTAGTTAAGTAGAAAAGATGGGTGACCCTCGCGCGCCGTCCGTCCGCTCCGCTCCGCTCGCCTCGTCTCGTCTCGTCTTGTCTCGTCGCGTCGCGCCGCGCATGTCGCAAGCGTTTTGATCCCAAGGGAGTACTCAGACAATGAGGTTCAGCGGTGACTGTTATGTGTGTGGTAAGCCTAATGGTAGCGCTTATCGTGTACACCCAAATTAACCCTTCTCAGCTAACAACAAATTAATGTAGCAGTGTTAGTAGGGATCGATCCCACAGGGAAGATAGTATCTTTGTACTAACAAGTGTCAAATAAGGGGGGACTTGAGAGTAGTAATTATCTAAAATTATGTAGGATGCAAGATTGAAATAAATTAGGAATAAATCAATTAAAGAGAGATATGGGTTTCGGTCGACGCTACCATTGAAATTCGATAATTCATTCATCGATTTTCTCACATATGTAATTTTTATGCATGAATATTCACCATTGAAGATTTAACTCCTATCCCACCTTAAGTAGTTCGAAAACATCATCCGTATTTAACCCTTATCGATTAATCAACCCTAAGAACAACAGTTAAGATTTAAACTAATGATATCATATGAACTTGTAGGATTGGTGAAGCTAAACAACATAAACAACATCTGTTTATGTTTAATTTAGTCAAAAGTTTTGCCTAGGAATTTATACCTCAACAACAGAGAATTATCAATCCTAGTTGCTTCACAAATTCAATTAATCAAACAATTACGTGATATCAAACTTAGCATTAGATTGTATGAAAAAATTATAAGGTAGCTAAACTAACATCCAACAACACAATCATGGCATGAATAACAGAAAAACTTATGATATTCACTAAAAATCACCAATTCAAAACAATAATCTCTTGAATAAATCACACTCATGGTTTTGTCTTCCTCAATCGAGAGCATATTCATAACCAATGCAAAAATAATAAAATAATGCATGTAAAGCATAAACAAAAACTAAGACAAACTAGAAGAATCGCCACGCGTCGAGGTTGCAATCCCACCTTTGTGTCGAGCCTTCAATCTGTCTTAAAAACTTCAAAGTAAGTTATTGTTCTAAGTCTAAACTATGAATAATAGTCTGAATAATAGTCTAGGAGGCTGATATTTTCGAGTTATAGAGGATAGGAGGCTGATGGGGTAGGTTAGAGCCCATGTAGGAAGGAAAGAAATAATGTTTCCATGTTTTTCAAAACTCAGGGCGATCGATCGAGCAAAAGGGGGTGATCGATCGAGCTGGACAATAGAATTTTCGTGAATTTTTCACCCTTGCACGGTCGATCGAGCTCTGGTCGATCGATCGATCACTCGCATATTTTGTTGCTTAAATTTTCTACCGTGCTCGATCGATCGAGCTCTTCTGGGAGATTGATTGAGCATCTCATATAATTTTTATGCATTTTTCTTGGTCTACTTTGATCCCTTGTCAACTCCAATGCATTTCTTGATCCTTATTCGCCTTTTTAGCTCAATTTCTTCGATTCCACCTACATTTACACAATTATACGGTTAGGTAGCATATGTATTAAATTATCCATTAAATCATACCAAATTGTAGACAATTAAGCGTAATAGATGTGTCTATTTCTATTTCTAGTCACATCAAACTCCCCAATACTTAATCTTTACTCGACATCGAGTAAATCAGACAAAACTACAATCTTTTTGTTGTCTCATAGCATCATAACAAGCTAACTTGTCATCACTTTAATGCCTCAACAATTTTAAAACATGCATAGTAATGAAATGCAGTGAAAAGTTAACAGTGGAACAAGTTCAATCCCTAAACATTTCATACCTAACAAAGTAGTGAACGTGCGTGTGTGGTCACAAACAAGTGTCATGCACAAATTATAGATCCAATCAATGTAAATCCACAATAGCTCAAGTAATACACTAACACAAGTATAAGCTTACTTGCACATTCTTCTCCACTATCTTAGCTAATTGCAACCACAAATCAAGTAGGTCTTCATTAGCTTGTAGCTTGGCCTAGGTATTGGCTTATGAAAAAAAGGGTTAGGTGTATCAAACAAGAGAGTATAATGATATGCACAATAATTAGCTTCTCTTCTTGCATGATTTTTTTTGCTATGTAAACTTTAATCATTTTTTTACTTTTTTGTGCCTTGGTTCCCCTTGGAGTCATAGTTCTATTAATTCTTTTCAAGACATCCCTTTTCTTTCATGCATTTCATTCTTTTGACAATGAAGCTCACAAAACATAAATGAATCATTGATAACATAAGTGCTTGTGAATGAAACACACCATACTCCATTCAAAGGTATGGATTAAAATTATATTAGGCAAATGATGATAAGATAATCAAAGAATGTTGAATGGAGGTCTTTTGTATGCTTAGCATACAACCATTCTTTTGCATTAAAGCTCAAATTGGGTACTAATGATTGATTTTGTTCACATGGTAGGCTTGAAAGGCTCAAACGCATCAAAGATCACTTATATCACTTTCATGTTTGCAAGTAGTCTAGACATACGCCTCAAAGAGCATGTAGTTAAGTTCTAGCATGTATTAGAGACTTCTTAAGACTATCACAAAATTCACTACGCTATGCACACTTCACAAGTCATGACAATATCGTGCTCAATGTATTCAACTACTAAGCTAAAGCATTATTTGCATTAGAGTTCAAAGTGTTCCACGGTTAATAATTCACCTATTTTCAAAAATGCATGTCCTCAATTAGGTTTCATCATGTGCTAGTGATTTTAAGCATGCGTTCATTACTAACTATGAGTTCAAAAGTTTCTAAATTTTTCGATTTTTTGTATTTTTGTAATAAGAAAAGCAATAACACACAACTAATCCATCCCCATACTTAAACCTTACATTGTCCCCAATGTAAGACAAAAATATCAGAAAAGAGAAAAGCCTAACTAATAAAGCAATAAAAAATAAAAAGGAAAAGAAGGGAAACTAACTCCCATTGGGTTGCCTCCCAAGCAACACCTCTGTTAACGTCGGTGGACCGACTCCAGTCCTTCATGACCAGTGGACCCCAGGTGGGTCTTCGAGTGCCAATTTAACTGCTCCCTCGTCTTGCATTCCCTCGTAATAGTGTTTCAATCGATGGCCATTCACCGTTAATTTCTTTGTTGTGGTTAAGCTCTGAATTTCCACTGCACCAGAAGAAGAAACATTGGTTACTAGATAAGGCCCATTCCATTTAGAACGTAACTTACCCGGGAAGAGTCGAAGGCGTGAGTGATAGAGTATGACTTTTTGACCAACTTCGAACGTCCTTCTCGAGATCATCTTATCATGAAATGCCTTTGTTTTCTCTTTATAAATTCTTGAACTTGTATACGCATCATTTCGGATCTCCTCCAATTCTTGCAGCTGCAATTTCCTATGCTCACCACTTGCATCCAACTTCATGTTCAAGTTCTTGATAGCGCAATATGCCCTATGCTCCAATTCTACAGGAAGATGGCATGGTTTTCCAAAGATTAATCGAAAAGGAGACATACCTATGGGTGTCTTATATGCTGTGCAATATGCCCATAGCGCATTGTCCAAACGTAAGCTCCAATCTTTCCTCGTAGGGTTTACACTCTTCTCTAAGATGGATTTGACCTCTCGATTGGACACCTCGGCTTGACAATTTGTTTGAGGATGGTAGCCGGTGGAAACCTTATGTGTTACATGATATTTCTTAAACAAACTTACCACCGTCCTATTGCAAAAATGGGTGCCTCTGTCACTGATGATTGCCCTTGGGATTCCAAACCTAGAGAAAATGTTGTGTTTCAAGAATCCTGCAACTACGATAGAGTCATTAGTCCGGGTGGCTATGGCTTCCACCCATTTGAAACATAGTCGACTGCAAGCAAAATATATATATTACATAAGAGATAGGAAAAGGTCCCATGAAATCGATGCCCCATACGTCAAAAATTTCATAAATGAGTGTGGGTTGTTGAGGCATCTCCCTGTGTTGAGAAATGTTACCTGTCTTTTGGCATTCAGTCACGACTTGCAAAAGGTATGTGTGTCTCGAAACAGGGATGGCCAGAAGAAGCCACATTCAAGTACTTTTTCATGAAGTTCTCTTGACTCCAAAGCGTCCTCCCATGCATAAGCGTGGCAAAATTTAAGTATTGAAATTACCTCATGGTCAGAGACGCATCGTCTAATGACTTGGTCGGTGCAGTGCTTCCAAATATATGGATCATCCCATACATAGTACTTAGCATCGCTTTTGATCTTCACTTTCTTGGCCCTAGATATATCAGCAGGAAATTGATTAGTGGCCAAATAATTAACAACATCAGCGTACCATGGGAATTTTGCATGAATGGAGAAAAGATGCTCGTCAGGAAATTGTTCTTTTAGGCAAAGTTCATCATCGATGTGTGGTAGACGACTCAAGTGGTCCACTACAGTGTTTTCAGTCCTTTTTTTGTCTTGGATCTCCAAATCAAACTCGCTCAATAGTAAGATCAATTTTATCAGCCGTGGCTTTGCTTCTTTCTTCTTCATCAAATACCTAAGTGCTGCATTATCAGAGAAAACAATAACTTTAGTACCAAGCAAACATGATCTAAATGAAGAGCAAGAACAACAGCTAAAACTCCTTTTCCGTAGTGGTGTAGTTGAGTTGGGTTTCGTTCAAGGTCTTGGATGCGTAATAGATAATATGCGAAACTTTTCCAATTCTTTGACCCAAGATAGCTCCCACATCATAGTCACTAGCATCGCACATTATCTCAAATGTCTTGGTCCAGTCAGGTGGTTGGATGATGGGTGCGGATGTCAAAGATGTCTTCAATGTGTCAAAGGCCGTCTTGCATGCGTCATCAAACTCAAATACTACTTCTTTTTGCAACAGTTTGCACAATGGTGATGCAATCTTGGTGAACTCCTTGATGTATCTCCTATAGAAACCTGCATGGCCAAGAAAGGAACGCACATCCCGCACACAAATAGGGTAGGATAGAGTTTGAATTATTTCAATTTTTGCTTTATCTACCTCCATACTTTTTGAAGAAACAACATGGCCCAACATTATACCTTGCTCCACCATAAAATGACATTTTTCAGAATTGAGCACAATGTTAGTTTCAATACAACGCTTAAGGACAAGTGTAAGTTTAGTTAAACAGGTATTGAAGGAGTCACCATAAACAGTAAAGTCATCCATAAAAACCTCTAATATATGCTCGGTGTACTCGAAAAATATACTAACCACACACCGTTGAAAAGTGGCCGGTGCGTTACAAAGTCCAAAGGGCATGCGCCTATAAGCAAAAATTCCGAAGGGGCATGTAAATGTTGTCTTTTCTTGATCCTCCGATGCAATAGCAATCTGAAAATAACCAGAATATCCATCAAGAAAGCAATAGTAAGAGTGACATGCTAACCTTTCAAGCATTTCATCAATGAAGGGTAAAGGAAAGTGATCCTTGCGGGTCACAACATTCAGCTTCCGATAGTCGATGCAAACTCCCCATCCATTTGAATATGCGTGGTGACCAATTCATTATCCTTGTTTTTCGCCATTGTGATGCCAATCGTCTTTGGTACCACTTGGATTGGGCTCACCCATTGGCCGTCAGAAATTGGGTATATCACTCCAACGGTTAGGAGTTTGAAGATCTCTTCTTTAATAACTTCCATCATCGGTGGGTTGAGTTTTCTTTGCGATTGGCGTGTGGCTTCCTTCCATCTTCAAGTAGGATCCTATGCATGCTTGTAGAAGGGCTTATTCTTTTAATAGCCGCAATGGTCCATCCAATGGCGGTTTTGTGATCTTTGAGTACTTGAATAAGTTCCTCCTCTTGGTCATCTCCCAACTTGCTAGAGATAATTATCGGTAGTGTACCTCATTCTCCAAGAAATACATACTTTAAGTGGCTTGGTAATTGCTTCAACTCAACGGTGGGTGCCTGTGATACAGAAGGTAGTAGCCTAGTGTTAGAAATGGGTAATGAAACAAATGAAATGTTACCTTGTAACTCAGGCGTAGTATACAAGGTGATGACTGCTTTCTCTACTTCGTCTCCAAGTGGCAATTCTTCCTCAAGATGGGTGAGTGGTGTGGTTAGGGCTATCTCCAGTTCCTATTTACCTGCAATCTCAAAGATACATTGGGACAAGTAATCAATAATATCGATAGAATAAACAGTATTATCATCGTCACAAAGATATTTCATGGCATCATGTATATTAAATTTAACGACCTCACCATCAAATTCCATAGTGAGTGTGCCACTATGAACGTCTATCTTAGTCTTATAAGTCTTCAAAAACGGGTCTTCCCAACAATATTGGACTACTATTGTCACCATTTGCCATATCAAGCACATAAAAATCCGCGGGGAAGACCAAATCATTTACTTTCACCAATACATCCTCTAGAATTCCTTTAGGGTATGCATTAGACTATCCGCTAATTGGACAACCACCCTAGTTTCACTTAAAGGTCCTAGATTTAATGAAGCATAAAGAGAATATGGCATGACATT
Organism: Haberlea rhodopensis; assembly: GCA_907163345.1. Taxonomy (NCBI): domain Eukaryota; kingdom Viridiplantae; phylum Streptophyta; class Magnoliopsida; order Lamiales; family Gesneriaceae; genus Haberlea; species Haberlea rhodopensis. Next base: position 179,859 of record CAJQUN010000321.1, read on the forward strand.
TATCGATGCTCCTAAATCTAGCATGTCTAGGCGTGTGTTACCAATTGTGCATGGGATAGTGAAAATACTCGGGTCCTTGCACTTGGTGGGGATCTTCCTTTGAATAACAACGGAGATGTTCTCCTCTAATTCAACTTTTTGGCGTCCCTTCAACTTTTGCTTACGCTTGGCAGTGCATAATTCTTTCAAGAATTTTGCCTAGCAGGGTACTTGATTAGTAGCGCCCAACAGTGGGATATTCACTTCACATCTTCGGAAGGTGTTGTAGTGATCCTTGATGTTCTCATCTTTCCTACTATCCTTCAAAGCAAGAGGAAAATGGGGTTCGTTTTTATATTCAAAAGGTGGAGGAGACTTACCTCGAGCTTTCTCCTCTTGTGTAGGTTCATTTCCCTTGTGCTCAAGTTCTTGTTCCTCCTGTTGTGTAGTATGCGGGATTTCCAACTTCTCCGGTTCTTCCAATTCCTTACCATTCCTTAGCTTAATGGAGCTTGTATTCTCTCGTGGATTCATCACTGGCTGGGAGGGTAATTTATGGGATCCTTGAGCTTCCAACCGATTAAGGTTGGTTGCAAGTTGTCCCACTTGAGTGTTTAAACTTTGAATGCGCGCTCCTGTTTCCTGTTGAAATTTAGTAACATTGTGAGCAAGATCTTGAACAATATTCTCAAGTCTATCAGTAGTAGTAGGAAATTGAGAATTTTGTTGTGGTCTCTGGAATGGTGGTCGATAGGGTGATGGATTAGACTGCATTTGTGGTTCCGCTTGGTTCCCATATATCAAGTTTGGATGATCCCTCCATCCTGGGTTGTAAGTGCTAGAGAAATGGTCATATCTTCGTTGTGGTTGTCCCAGAAAGCCATCCGTAGCATTTGATTTCTCACTGGGTGGTTCTTGAAGTGAAGGACATGTGTCGGTTGTATGACTTATCTCTAAGCAAATCCCACATGGCTTAACATTTTGCCCATTCCCTCCTGACATCTGTCGAACAAGAGAGGTTAAACTAATTAGTTGTTGCTCAAGGTTAGATAAGTTTACCTTTGTTTCCTTTGAGGTGGTTCGACTCTAAAGTTGCCAAATTGTTGTGAATTGGCTGCCATGTTTGCTATCAAATTCCTCACCTCTTCGTTGTTTTATCTACAAAGCTCCACCACTTGCAGCATCTACTAGATTCCTGTCACTAGACAACAAACCTTCATAATAGTATTGAATGATGAGATGTTCACTTATCTGATATTGTGGGCAGCTTGCACACAACTTTTTGAAACGTTCCCAATATTCGTGAAGTATTTCTCCAGTGAGTTGCCTAATGTTGTAGATCTCCTTCCTTATGTTGGCGGCTCTTGATGATGGAAAATATTTTTCAAGAAAGATCCTCTTCAAATCGTTCCATGTAGTGATCGAGCCGGAAGGTAGATAGAATAACCAATCATTCGCAGCATCCTTTAATGAGAAAGGAAAAGCTCCCAGCTTGATTTGTTCCTTAGTGATCCCAGTTGGTTTCATGGTGGTGCAAACCACGTGAAATTCCATTAAGTGTTTATGATGATCTTCATCGGCAAGACCATGAAACGAGGGTAAGAGATGTATTAAACCAGACTTTAATTCAAAATTGATATTAGTAGCAAGAGTAGGAAAAGTAATGCAGAGGGGTTGCTGATCCAAGTTAGAATTTGCTAGCTGTCTCAGACTCTGGTTCTCCGCCATAGTAATTCGTTCTTTTTCTTCTTGTCTCCTACGAGTATCTCTCATACGTCGATGCATGGTTCTTTCAATCTCAGAATCGTATTGATATTCGTCTCCTCTGAATGATATCCTGCGTGCATGAATAAACAAGAGTAGTATAGGAAGACAAATAGCAATATCAAGTAGTTAAAAAATTTAGCACCAAAATAACAGTGCCTTCCCCGGCAACGGCGCCAAAATTTGGTAGCGCTTATCGTGTACACCCAAATTAACACTTCTCAGTTAACAACAAATTAATGTAGCAATGTAAGTAGGGATCGATCCCACAGGGAAGTGAGTAACTTTGTACTAACAAGTGTCAAAATAGGGGGGATTTGAGAGTAGTAATTATCTAAACTTATGTAGGATGCAAGATTGAAATAAATTAGGAATAAATTAATTAAAAAGAGATCTCGGTTCGGCCGACGCTACTATTGGAATTCGATTATTTATTCATCGATTTTCTCAGATCCGTAATGCATGAATATTCACCATTGAAGATTTAACTCCTATCCCACCTTAAGTTTAGTTAAATCGAAAACATCATCCAAATTTAACCCTTATCATTTAATCAGCCCTAACAACAATAGTTAAGATTTAAACTAATGATAACATATGAACAAGTATGATTGGTGAAGCTAAACAACATAAACAACAGCAGTTTATGTTTAATTTATTCAAAAGTTTTTCCTAGGAATTTAATAACCTCAACAACAGAGAATTATCAATCCTAGTTGCTTCTCAAAATCAATTAATCAAAAAATTGCGGATTTGATATCAAACTTAGCATTAGATTGTATGAAAATTATTAGGTAGCTAATCTAACAACAAACAACACAATCATGGCCTGAATAACAGGAAAAACTTACTATATTCACTAAAAATCACCAATTCAAAACAATAATCTCTTGAATAAATCAAACTCCAATGGTTTTGTCTTCCTCAATCGAGAGGATGAGTTTAGCTACTCATAACCAATGCAAAAATAATAAAATAATGCATGTAAAGCATAAACAAAAACTAAGACAAACTAGAAGAATCGCCACGCGTCGAGGTTGCAATCCCGCCTTTGTGTCGAGCCTTCAATCCGTCTTAAACACTTCAAAGTAAATTATTGTTCTAAGTCTAAACTATAAATAATAGTCTGAATAATGGTCTAGGAGGCTGATTTTTTCGAGTTATAGAGGTTATGAAGCTGATGGGGTAGGTTAGAGCCCATGTAGGAAGGAAATAAATCATGTTTCCATGTTTTTCAATACGCCGGGCGATCGATCGAGCAAAAGAGGGTGATCGATCGAGCTGGACAGTAGAATTTTTGTGACTTTTTCACCCTTGCTCGATCGATCAAGATTTTTCTGCCTTTCTTGATCGATCGAGCTCCTCTGGTCGATCGATCGAGCACTCGCATATTTTGTTGCTTAACTTTATGCCTTGCTCGATCGATCGAGCTCTTCTGGACGATTGGTCGAGCATCTCATATAATTTTATGCATTTTTCTTGGTCTACTTTGATCCCTTGTCAACTCCAATGCATTTCTTGACCTTATTCGCCTTTTTAACTCGATTTCTTCGATTCTACCTACATTTACACAATTATACGATTAGGTAGCATATGTATTAAAGTATACATCAATTAAGCGTAATAGATGTGTCTATTTCTAGTCACATCACCTAACCATAAGGCCAAGGACTTCACTCAACGTCAAAACAATGAGGGAAAGAGAAAGATAGTCCCTTACAAAGGCGAAGACAAGAGGTCTTCTCATGCCTACATTGCTGAAGACAACCTGAGCTCCGACATGATGACATGCATTTGTCTGCTGTGGTGTCGGAGGTGAACCTTGTTGGTGGAAACTCCAAGGAATGGTGGGTGGACACTAGGGCTACTCGACACATTTGCGCCAACAAATGGATGTTTAAGACCTATCAACCGGTAAAAGATGAGCACCACTACATGGAAAATTCAGCAGTCTCAAAATTGAAGGCTAAGGGACGGTTGTGCTGAAGATGACTTTCAGTAAATAGTTGACTCTTACCGAGGTGCTCCACGTGCCAGAGATCCGAAAGAATCTCATCTCCGGAGCAATGCTGAACAAGAAGGGCTTTCGGATCATGTTTGAATCCGACAAAGTCATTCTATCCAAGGGTGGTATGTTTGTGGGCAAAGACTACTTGGCCAATAACCTCTTCAAGATGAGTGTAACGACTTTAGCTCGTAAGGCTAAGTCTAGTGTAGAGGTTGAGGTTGATGTTAATGCAACATATAAGGCTAGCACAAGTAAAAATAATGTAATGACTGTTGCCAAGGAGGCTAATAAAACTTTGAAGTTTGATTATTCTTGTGAGTCTTTACATTTGTGGCATGATAGATTAGGACATGTGAATCATAAGTCCTTACAAAGGCTAATGTCTCTTAATCTATTACCTAATTTTAACATCAATCATAAACACAAGTGTGAGACTTGTGTAGAGGCCAAATTAACTAAGTCTTCATTCCACTCAATTGAGCGAAGCACCGAACAGTTAAACTTGATCCATACGGATGTATGCGTCTAAAGTATGTACAATCTAGAGGCGATAAAATATATTTCATGATATTTATCGATGATTGTACAAGATATTGCTATGTCTACTTAATGAGAAGTAAAGACTGTTGGGATATGCCCTAAGAAAAGTCATTAGATGATTGTTTATGACATACACTGTATTATGATTTTATAAATGACAAATCATTATTATATCTTATTCGAATATCTGTGCAATATGAATTGATATATAAGTTAATGTCCTTAGAATAATATTGTATTGTTCTTAAAGATTGTCCCTAGTCAAGTATTATCATGAATCGGGATAATGATAATGCATTGAGACTAGTATGTTTTGATTGATGAGTTGTTCATGGATATGAGATATCAAATCAACACATGGGTACATGTTAGAGAACAATGTACTGGACAGACCCACCATGAGAATGCTACATGGATAGTTATATGAGTGTCATAAGCAATTCTCATAGTGATAATAATGTATGTAATCCTTACGACTTGAGATCATCAGAGATCCCAACATAAGGAGTTATGTATCTTGATATTGTCAAACGTTACCTGTAACAGGGTAAACTATAAAGGAAAATATTGGATACACTACGAATTATGTAGAGGGATGTTGATTGATCAAGATAGGATTTGTCCCTCCTATATAACATGAGAAGTGTTTGGGCCCTTGATCAAGTAAGACTAAAATGCATGGCCATGCTCGAATGAGTCGATATGTGATATCGAGCTTATTCGTTTATTCTAGTCAACTTGGGGATCAAGAAATAAAAGATTGAACTATACGAGTATGACTATTCCATGACTCGTGTTTAACCTAAACACATAGGACAAAGGGATTAAGTTACATGGTTAATATTATCACAGGCCATAGGTTATGTCGAGTCAATGACATTCTTGTAACTTGGGTAGCCTTGATGTGTTGCTAGATACCACTCATTGCTTGTGACATAAAATTAGATTTTATGTCACTGCCAACGTTGCAAGATCCTAACGGATCGCACAAATGATTAAATCGATAAAGGGAGTTTAATTCATTGGATGAATTAAGTTTATTAGGAAGAGTCCTAAACATTAATTAAAGGGGACCGATTATATATATAAAGATATATATATTAAATATGCTGGATATATATAGACTGATATAATAGTATGGGCCAGAGGGTTTTTTTCGAAAACCCATCTATAAAGCTGTCTGATATTATGTCTATATATATACATGCATATTAGGTTATAATACACGTTAATCAGATTAACTTATATAAACCCTAGCAGACGATCGGTGAGGCGCAACCGTCTCCTTCACTCGTCTACTTTCGTTCGTTCCTTTCCTTTGTTGAAGATCAAGTCTAGCAACTTGTTATTCAACATCCCTTTTCAATTTGATCGTGGATACCATAGAGGCATAACTTCAAAAGTTTTGCTACTGACTCGAGGACGCGTTGGACGCGCTACTTTGTGGGATTCGGCACAAACACGCTACAAGGGTATGATTCTCTTTACACCCGATATGATTAACTCCGTATAGGTCGCTGGTTGGGAATCCAAATTATTTTATTTCCGCTGCGTATTTGCTTGTTGGATTCCTTACAGTGGTATTAGAGCCAGGTTCGAAGCTCATATCGGGGTTATATGATAAATTGTTTTATCAGATTATTAGTGAATTGTTACATGCTAATCGAAATTGTAATAACATATTAGATATGTTATAATCAACATATGAGATATGTGTGTGGAAAGAATCGTAAAATATATGTGATATATTAATTATGTATAAGATACATATGTGTGCGCGCGACTGGCTCTAGCAAGGCGGGCGAACGTAGCTCGATAGTCGGGCGAACGTAGCAAACAAGGCAGGCGATCGTAGCTCTAAAGTCGGGCGGACGAAAATCGCAAGGCGGGCGAACGCGCCAACGCATAGGCGGGCGACCGCCCATGGTTGGGCGGGCGACCGCCCAAGGCCAGGAGGGCGACCACCAAAGTCTGGGCGGGGGACCGACCAAGGCTGGGCGGGGGACCGCCCATGTCCAGGCGGGGGACCGCCCATGTCTGGACGGGCGACCGCCCATGGCTGGGCGGTGTCCGACTCGAGCGTGCAATTTTTTTTTTCTTTTCAAAATTTTATTACAGTTTATGGACATAGAATTAAATTTTAAAATGTTTAGAATTTAATTCATTAATTGCTATGATGTCCTAGTATGTTTTATGTGTTGTTTGAGCATGGTGCATGGTTATAGCCTTATGACCTATTAGATAGGGATTTTGTGAATGTTTGTAATTTAATACGGCCTGCGAGTCGTGCATTCTCTATTTTTCTATATGTTATCCCTCCCCTATGCTCCCCCTCGAATGTAACTCGAGGAATTCTCTAAATCATGTAATTGTTATATAGTTTAGTTAGAGTTTTATTGATGGAGATCAATGAAAATGGACCATGGTGCCGGGATGAGAAGGCCATTCACAAAAGGGAGCCAAAGAGGTGCTTGGAGAAGTTACCCTTAGGTTGGCCTTTTAGATTTTCTCATTGGCTTGAGAAATCTTTAGTTGAGGCTATAATCATGTCACGTTTTCTTTATGTTGATGTATGAGATGCATGTTTACTGTTTTATTTAATATTGATGCTTGATATATATATATATATATATGTAGATATGTATATATTCATATATGTACCAGATATATTTTCAATATTAATAAAATCGTGAGATCAATAAATCCCTCTTATAATATTAAGTTTTAATATGCCTTCCAATTAAAAATACTCGTCAATTGTACATGTGTGGGTTTGCCAAAGCAAAGCACCGTGACAATCTTAGTAAGTCGCGAAAGGATAAAAGTGATATCCGTGTTATTTTAAAATTGGGTTCGACTTAACTTGCGTTATCTCAATAGGATTGGGAACCTAGAGGCCTGGGGTTGGAAAATAATTCATTAGATGAATTTGAACAAAGCGTTGTTCGTCCAACCATCCAAGAATTGCATGTGATTGTAATTGACAAAGAGTTGTCTATCTAAATAACCGAGTCTTGGGCGATTAACCAAAGCTAACTCAAGATTAAGTGAAATATGGATCTTGGCCCACTAAAGTTTTCGAGGGTTGATAATTTTAAACAAAATAGTGGGAGTGTCATATAAAACCATATTAAATGATTAAAACCATAAACTTATTTTGCATATTTATATTGTAGATATCCATGGCAACCAACAACGTTACAAGCACACTATCATTGCGATCGGTCCTTGAGAAGGACAAACTTAATGGGACAAATTTCCTAGACTGGTATAGGAATTTGAGGATTGTCCTCAAACAAAAAAAGAAGCAATATGTCCTAGAGGAACCCTTACCTGCTGAGGAACCTCCCTTGACGGCTGCTAAAGCCGATAAAGATGCTTACAAGAAGCATCAAAATGATGCACTTGATGTTGGGTGCCTTATGCTTGCCACCATGAACTCTGAGCTTCAGAAGCAACATGAGGAAATGGAGACGTTCGATATGATCGAGCATCTAAAGCAACTGTACCAACAACAAGCAAGACAAGAGAGGTATGACATCTCTAAAGCGTTATTCCAGTGTAGAATGGTAGAAGGAAGTTTAGTTGGAACTCATGTACTCAAGATGATTGGGTACATTGAGAATCTGGAGAAGCTGGGTTTTCCTTTGGACCAAGAGTTGGCCACTGACGTGATCTTGCAATCGTTGCCTGAAAGCTTCAGTCAATTTGTCTTGAATTACGATATGATTGAAATTAAAAAGACTCTACCACAGTTGCTTGGCATGCTGAGAACTTTTGAAGCTAACAACAAGAAATCTAAGCCTACAAATGTTCTTATTGTGAATAAGAGCAAAGGAAAGACTAAAGCTAAAGGCTACAAGAAGAACAAGAAAGTCCTTGTTCAGTCTAAGCCACATGTTTCTGCACTAAAGCCAAAGGGAGGAGTGGCAAAAGAGGGAAACTGTTTCCATTGCGGTGAGACCGGACATTGGAAAAGAAATTGCAAAGTTTATCTGGAGGATCTTAAGAAGACGAAGGGAAGTGTGAATTCCACTTCAGGTATTTTTGTTATAGAAGTCAATTTATCTACTTCTTCATCATGGGTATTAGATACTGGATGTGGATCTCACATTTGTGTTAATGTGCAGGATCTTAAAAGGAGTAGGACATTGGCAAAAGGCGAAGTAGATCTCCGAGTAGGAAATGGAGCAAGAGTTGCTGCATTAGCTATAGGAGATTATTCATTGTCTTTGCCTTCCGGTTTATCTTTATATTTAAAAGACTGTTATTTGTGCCTTCAATTACTAGAAACATTATCTCTATTTCTTGTTTGGACAAGTTTGGATTTTCATTTATTATAAAGGACAATTGTTGCTCCATTTATTTAAATGATATGTTTTATGCTAGTGCACAAATGATTAATGGTCTTTATGTATTAAATCTTGATATGCCTGTCTATAACATAAATACTAAAAGGATTAAAAATAATGATTCTATTCCAACTTATCTCTGGCATTGTCGCTTGGGCCATATAAACGAGAATCGCATATCAAAATTTCATAAGGATGGAATATTGGATTCATTTGATTTTGAATCATATGAAACATGTGAATCTTGTTTAATGGGCAAGATGACTAAAGCTCCTTTCAAGGGACATGTTGAAAGGATAAATGATTTATTGAGTCTCATACATAGTGATGTATGTGGGCCAATAAGCACACATGCTAGAGGTGGTTTTCAATACTTCGTTACTTTTACTGATGGCTTCAGTAGATATGGGTATGTGTACCTAATGAAACATAAACATGAAACCTTTAAAAAGTTCAAGGATTTCAAGAATGAAGTACAAAACCAACTTGGTAAAAGTATCAAAATCCTTCGATCAGATCGAGGAGGTGAATACCTAAGCCAAGAGTTCCGTGACTATCTAAAGGAGTGTGGGATAGTCCCACAACTCACTCCTCCGTATACTCCACAATGGAATGGTGTATCCGAAAGGAGGAATTGAACCTTGTTGGACATGGTTCGATCAATGATGAGTCATGCAGATCTTCCGTTATCCTTTTGGGGACATGCTTTAGAAACAACAATATTCATACTGAACTGTGTTCCATCTAAATCAGTGGAAAAGACACCATATGAGATATGGACTGGGAAACGTCATAGTATGTCTTTTATGAAGATTTGGGGTTGTGAGGCTTTCGTGAGACGTCACGCCTCTAACAAACTTGGACCCAAATCTGGTAAGTGTTTATTTGTGGGGTATCCTAAGGAAACAAAAGGATACTATTTCTATTATCCCACCGAGAACAAAGTGGTTGTTGCTCGGACTGGTGTCTTTCTTGAAAGAGAATTTATTTCTAGAAAAACCAGTGGGAGACATATAGAACTTAGTGAAGTTCAACAACAAGAAAACACTGAACATGATATTGAGATGGAAACAGAGCAGTCACCACAAGTTGTTGTGGATGAAGTGCCTGCTCAAGAGACACAAGCCCAGCGTAGGTCTGTAAGAGAACACCGGGAGCCACAGAGATATGGACTTCTTGTGACTCAACAAAGTGACTTACTACTTATTGATGAGGATGAGCCGTCATCTTATCAAGAAGCTATAATGGGCACTGATTCTGAGAAATGGCAAGAAGTCATGAAATCTGAGATGGAATCCATGTATGCAAACCAAGTATGGACTTTGGTTGACCCACCTGAAGGGGTGAGACCCATAGGGTGCAAATGGATTTTCAAGAAGAAGACCGACATGGATGGTAATGTACAAACCTTTAAAGGTCGACTGGTAGCAAAAGGTTTCAAACAAATTCATGGTATTGACTATGATGAAACTTTTTCACCAATTGCCATGGTTAAATCCATTAGGATCTTACTTGCAATAGCTGCATTTCATGATTATGAAATCTGGCAGATGGATATCAAAACAGCTTTCCTTAATGGAAATCTGCTTGAGGATGTACATGATACAGCCCGAGGGTTTTGTCGATCCAAAGGATGCTGGAAAGATATGCAAGCTACAACGATCCATTTATGGATTGAAGCAAGCTTCTCGGAGTTGGAATCTTCATTTTGATGATGCAGTCAAAGAGTTTGGTTTCATCAAAAACGTAGATGAACCTTGTGTCTACAAGAAGGTCAGTGGGAGCATAATTATCTTCCTAATATTGTATGTAGATGACATACTTCTAATTGGGAATGATATCCTTGCCTTACAATCTGTAAAGATTTGGCTAGGGAATTGTTTTTCTATGAAAGACTTATGTATTAGGTATCAAGATCTATAGAGATAGATCAAGAAGATTACTTGGCGTAAGTCAAAGTACATACATAGACAAAGTGCTAAAATGGTTTAGCATGCAAGAATCAAAGAAAGGATTCGTGCCTATGACACATGGGATACATCTCTCGAAGGATCAGTGTCCTTCAACACCAGATGAGAGACAACGCAAGAGTATGTCCATATGCGTCAGCTATTGGATCTATCATGTATGCCATGATATGTACTCGTCCCGATGTCTCTTATGCTTTGAGCATGACGAGCAGATATCAAGTTGATCCAGGTGAAGGTCACTGGATTGCAGTCAAGAATATCCTGAAGTACTTGAGAAGAACTAAGGATACATTCTTGATTTATGGAGGTGAGGAAGAGCTCAATGTAATAGGTTACACTGATGCAAGTTTTCAAACCGACAAAGATGATTTTCGATCGCAATCAGGATATGTGTTTTGCCTAAATGGAGCTGCTGTAAGCTGGAAGAGTTCAAAGCAAGAGACAGTAGCCGATTCTACAACTGAAGCTGAGTATATTGCTGCCTCAGATGCAGCAAAGGAAGCTGTTTGGATCAAGAAGTTCATTTCTGAACTTGGGGTGATGCCTAGCATTCTATATCCGATTGAACTCTATTGTGACAACAATGGAGCCATCGCATTGGCTAAGGAACCTAGATCTCAACAAAGATGCAAGCACATACTTCGGCACTTTCATTTCATTCGAGAAATCGTTGAAAGAGGAGATGTTAAAATATGCAAAGTACCAACAGATGATAATGTATCTGACCCATTGACGAAGCCACTATCACAGCAAAAGCATGATCGTCATACTAGATCTCTAGGCATTAAGTATATGTCTGATTGGTCTTAGTGCAAGTGGGAGATTTGTTGGGATATGCCCTAAGACAAGTCATTAGATGATTGTTTATGGCATACACTGTATTATGATTTTATAAATGACAAATCATTATTATATCTTATTCGAATATCTGTAAAATATGAATTGATATATAAGTTAATGTCCTTAGAATAATATTGTATTGTTCTTAAAGATTGTCCCTAGTCAAGTATTATCATGAATCGGGATAATGATAATGCATTGAGACTAGTATGTTTTGATTGATGAATTGTTAATGGATATGAGATGTCAAATCAACACATGGGTACATGTTAGAGAACAATGTACTGGACAGACCCACCATGAGAATGCTACATGGATAGTTATATGAGTGTCATAAGCAATTCTCATAGTGATAATAATGTATGTAATCCTTACGACTTGAGATCATCAGAGATCCCAACATAAGGAGTTATGTATCTTGATATTGTCAAAGGTTTCCTGTAACAGGGTAAACAATAAAGGCAAATATTGGATACACTACGAATTATGTAGAGAGATGTTGATTGATCAAGATAGGATTTGTCCCTCCTATATAACAGGAGAAGTGTTTGGGCCCTTGATCAAGTAAGACTAAAATGCATGGCCATGCTCGAATGAGTCGATATGTGATATCAAGCTTATTCGTTTATTCTAGTCAACTTGGGGATCAAGAAATAAAAGATTGAACTATACGAGTGTGACTATTCCATGACTCGTGTTTAATCTAAACACATAGGACAAAGGGATTAAGTTACATGGTTAATATTATCACATTCCATAGGTTATGTCGAGTCAATGACATTCTTGTAACTTGGGTAGCCTTGATGTGTTGCTAGATACCACTCATTGCTTGTGACATAAAATTAGATTTTATGTCACTGCCAACGTTGCAAGATCCTAACGGGTCGCACAAAAGATTAAATCGATAAAGGGAGTTTAATTCATTGGATGAATTAAGTTTATTAGGAAGAGTCCTAAACATTAATTAAAGGGGACCGATTATATATATAAAGATATATATATTAAATATGCTGGATATATATAGACTGATATAATATTATGGGCCAGAGGGTTTTTTTGAAAACCCATCTATAAAGCTGTCTGTTATTATGTCTATATATATACATGCATATTAGGTTATAATACACGTTAATCAGATTAACTTATATAAACCCTACCAGACGATCGGTGAGGCGCAACCGTCTCCTTCACTCATCTACTTTCGTTCATTCCTTTCCTTTGTTGAAGATCAAGTCTAGCAACTTGTTATTCAACATCCCTTTTCGATTTGATCGTGGATACCATAGAGGCATAACTTCAAAAGTTTTGCTACTGACTCGAGGACGCGTTGGACGTGCTACTTCGTGGGATTCGGCTCAAACACGCTACAAGGGTATGATTCTCTTTACACCTCGATATGATTAACTCCGTATAGGTCACTGGTTGGGAATCCAAAATTATTTTATTTTCGCTGCGTATTTGCTTGTTGGATTCCTTACAAAGACGAATCAATTGATATGTTCATTCACTATAAGAATAAAGTTGAGAATCAACTTGATAAAAAGATTAAAATTCTTCGAAGTGATCGAGACGGTGAATATGAGTCACCATTTGCACAAATATGTGCTGGGAGTGGCATTATTCATCAAACCACTGCGCCTTATTCTCCCGAGCAAAATGGTATTGTTGAAAGGAAGAATAGAACGCTTAAGGAAATGATGAATGCAATGCTTATAAGTTCTGACTTAACTTGGAATTTTTGGGGAGAATCTCTGCTTTCCACCAACTATGTGCTAAACAGAATACCACATTAAAAGTTGGATAAAACGCCTTATGAATTGTGGAAAGGTCGTGCACCTAGATACAAGTTTTTAAAGGTTTGGGGCTGTCTAGCAAAGGTACCAATTCCTCCTCCTAAACGGCCTAGGATAGGACCTAAGATAGTGGATTGTGTATATATCGGATTTGTGCAAGATAGTAGTACCTATCATTTTCTAGTACATAGGTCAGATAATGCAAAAATACATGTAAATACTATCATTGATGCTAGGGATGCTTCATTCTTTGAGGAATCTTTCCACACAAAACTCAGACATTGACTGAAACCAATGTTGAGAGATATGTGGGGGATAGAGATTCTCAAGAGAATGTAAAATCACCTAGACGAAGCAAAAGAGCTAGAAAAGAGAAGTCTTTTGGCTCGGATTTCCTAACATACTTGTTGGAGAAGGATCCGACTACTTTCAAGGAAGCAATTTCTTCTCAAGACTTTGATCTTTGGAAAGAAGTGGTGAACAGTGAGTTAGTTAAGCATACTTGGGAACTAGTGAATCTTCCTGCAGGTTGTAAACCACTAGGCCACAAGTGGATCTTCAAGAGGAATATGAAAACTGATGGTATGGTAGATAAGTACAAGGCTAGACTTGTAGTCAAAAGCTACAGACAAACTGAAAGTGTTGATTATTTTGACACATACGCTCTTGTATCCAGGAAAACGTCGATAATGTTAATAATTGCATTTGCTTCAATATAACCTAGAGATCCATCAAATGGATGTAAAAATGGCTTTTCTAAATGGAGAGTTAGAAGATGAGGTTTACATGGACCAACCTGAAGGGTTTGTAGTTCTAGGTAAAGAAACGAAGGTGTGTAGACTTGTGAAATCCTTGTATGGATTAAAACAAGCACCTAAACAATGGCACGAAAAATTTGATAGCGTCATGCTTTAAAATTGGTTTAAAACAAACCAATACGATAAATGTGTCTACGTGAAATGAGACAATACAAACTATGTGATAGTATGTCTGTACGTAGATGACATGATAATTATTGGTAATAACAATAACATCAAAATTACCAAGAAAATGTTGTCACGAAATTTTGAGATGAAAGACCTAGGTCTTGCATATGTGATTCTTGGGATGATCACCAAACATATAGATGGATATTCTCTCTTCCAGGGTCATTATGTCGAGAATATACTTGACAAGTTTGACAAGGGAAATAAAACCATCGCAATAACACCTATGGAGGTGGTGTCAAATCTTTGCAAGAATCGCGGAGAAGGTGTGCAACAACTTGAGTACTCTAGGGTCATATGTAGTCTAATGTACCTTATGGACTGCACTAGACCTGATATAGCTAACTCAGTAAACAGATTGAGCAGATATACGAGTAATCCCAGTTATGAGCACTGGAAAGCAGTAGTTCAAGTTCTTAGATATCTAAGATACACTACTAACTACGGATTACATTATACGAGATATCCAGCAGTAATTGAAGGGTACTCAGATGCGAATTGGATTTCGGACTCCAGGAATATAAATTCCACGAGTGGATATATCTTTATAATTGGAGGTGCAGCTGTCTCATGGAAACCATGCAAACAGACGTGCAGTACTAGATCAACTACGGTATCTGAGTTCATAGCTTTAGATCTTGCAGCAGAAGAAGCTGATTGGCTTTGGAGTTTCTTGGAGGACATTCCAATGTGGTCAAAACCTATCCACCCATTAGCGTGCACTGTGATAGTCAGTCAGCTATGTGAAGAGCACAAAATAATGTGTATAATGGGAAATCTAGACACATACGTCGGAGACATAAATCCGTGAAAAAATCTACTGAAAACCGGTGTTAATTCTTTAGATTATGTGAAGTCTAAAGAAAACATTGCGGACCAATTTACGAAAGGTCTAACGAGAGACCGAGTAGAGATTTTGTCGAGGGGAATGGGGTTGAAGCCCTGAAATTGATTTCCAACCATGATGGCAACCCAACCTGAATTGTAAAGTCCAATTTGCAGGTTCAATGAGAAAACCGAATTGTGGGGGGATAGAACAAATCACTCGGGAAATTGAGTTCATTACCTATTCCTGTGATGACATAGTGATAAACCTGTATTTGGGAAGGCTGAGCTCATGCTCTTAATGATTCTTCTATCTCGAGATATTGAAGTGGGGTATGACAGGATACTCTTTATGAGAAATCACCTATATCGAATGTGAAGGGGCCGCTTCTATGAGATGACCTGAGGCTAAATCTCTAGAGAATCGATAAAACATCCAAGGCAGTCCAGGGCCAAAAAGGACAACAACGAAAGAACCAATAATAGTGTGGAGATGAATTTGTGTGAGTATTGTTGTCTTGTTATACATAAAATGTCGAACAGTTCAAGGCATCACGTCCACTGGTTGACAAGTATATCTGATGATACTTTACTAAGGAATGTTCAAGGTTAACCACCACCTATCATGATGTAGTGAATTCTCAAAGTACTCTCAAATCTTCATCTAGGTGCATTGTGTAATATTTTCGCCATATTGTATTCACATTGTGTAATATCTTCATCTAGGTCCAACAGTCCGCTCGACTCGTCTTGTCTCGTCTCGTTGCGTCGCATCGCGTGTGTCGCTGCCGCGAAGGCAACCCTATCTTTTTACTACTCGGATTTCTGAAATGACTTTTCATATTCTGCTGAGTTAAGTTTGAGAGTTTTTACCTACCTGCAGAATTGATTTCAGATTTAAGTGTGAGACTTAAATCCGAATTAATCTGATGTTAAGTATTGTGACTTTTCATCAACCCCACTAACCATTAAATTTAATTATCTTTGACCTTTGGAGATGTCTGCTGCTCAGCTATATAAGCTGCACCAGCTCTATGCTTTCTTCATTCCGAAAATCTGCATACATACATATAGCATTATGCTTTGAGAGTACTGCACACTGCTAGTGTTCAAGGTAGTCTGCTCGGAGTTTTGCTTCAATCCGAACAGAGGTGATTGTGCGTTGTACCTTGGAACTCACTTGTCCAGGAGGCCAGAAGCTAAGGCGAGCAAATTTGAGTTTACGAGCACAAGACTTGCTGTGGCATCGTCCAGAAACTTTTCCAGATTCTTGCTGTGTTTTCTTTACAGTTCATAAACTGTTACTGTAACTTCTACTATTTTTCTTTATTTCAGTTTAACTTATATCAACGACTGTTTAAACTGATTCAATCTTTCGATTTAAATAAACAGTACCAACACAATTTATTCGAACGAACCATTTTTCCGAATGATTTACTTGTTATTCTTTGCTGCCTATGCTTTAACTAGAGTTTGAAGGTTTATTTATGGAAATATACCTCCATTAAAGCTTGATTTTTTTGTTTGTGCCCTGATAAAATAAGTTGATGGCAAAAAAAAAAATTGGTTCAGGTTGGAACTAGTTCCAACTTCCAACCCAGAAGCGGTAACTTCGGAACCAGTCCGGTAACACCACTAGCTAAACTTAATCTTTCCTTATGAATATTTACGGTAAAAAATTCTAACAAAAAATTGGAAAGTTTAAGAAAAATCATATTCAAATTTTAATTTTATAGTAAAATTATAAGTGAAATTTTGTTTTGATAGGTTCTCCGATTCGAAATTTTGTGTTGTAGAAGGAAATTTAATATTATGGCTATTGTCCTAGTTGTCATGAATATGATATGAGTTAGCACAAGGAAATTAACATTACGGCCATATCCTAGTTTGTCATGCATGTGAAACGAGTTTTATAATAACTGGACACAAGTATATAAAAAGTCAAGCACATTTTATTTCAACTCTTCCATGTATTTATACAATCCTAAAGCTTTACAAGAAGCTACATTACTGGAAAGTAAATCTGTACCTTAATGATAATGAAGAGTACAAGAAGCAATCCCTATGATTAAGCTAGCATAAAATTAGGGAATGTAATCCAATAGAGATTGCATGCCTCAGATAAAGCTTAACAAATCTGGTGATGATTTGAGTGGAGCAATCCCTTTGATTAAGCTTGATTGTGTTGCTTGGTTGTTTACATAACTTTAGCTACTTCCTTAATATGCCCCCGCAAGAATGGGCTCCCATCAGTGAGGCCAATCTTGGTTCTAAGGTGATTAATACGTTGCCTAGATAGTGATTTGGTAACTAGATCGGCAAGTTGATCATTGGTGTGAACATGACGAACATGAAGAACTTTCTTTGCAACCAAGTCTCGCACAAAGTGAATGTCTATTTGTATATGTTTCATTCTGGAGTGCTGGACTGGATTGAAGCTCAGATGTGTGGCTCCCAGATTGTCACAAAGTAGAAGTGGTGGCTTTGGTAATGAAAATCTCATTTCCTGAAACAAGGAAAGAAGCCACACGGCTCAGCTGCAGCCATTGCATGGGCTCGATACTTAGCTTCGGTAGACGATCGGGGAATTGCACGTTGTTTTTTTTTAACTCCACGAGATTGGTGTTGTGCCAAGTAGAATAAGATAAGCTGAAGTAGATTTGCGATCATCTAGGTTGCCTTCCCAATCAGCATCTGAGTAACAGGTAAGGGATAGGTGCACTGATTTGGTGATGTTGATGCCATGAAAAATGGTATTTTTCAGGTAACGCAACAACCGTTTCGTTGCTGTCCAATGAATCAATGTTGGAGAGTGCATAAACTGAGAGAGTTTATTTACAGCAAAACTTATATCAGGTCTGGTTAGAGATAGGTATTGCAATGCACCAATAACTCTACGATACTCCGTAGCATCAATATTTGAGGACCCATCAACAAGTTTTAGTGGGACAGAAGTGGACATGGGTGTTGTGACATCCTTGGCACCATCCATACTTGTTTTGGCAAGAATGTCTCGAATATATTGATGCTGAGACAGAAATAAACCATGTGATGTAGGAGTAACCGTAACACCAAGAAAAAAATGCAGTGATCCCAAATCCTTGATGGAGAATTTTTGGCCAAGGTGATCCACAACACGTGCTACAAAGACAAAGTTATTTCCTGTAATAATCAAGTCATCCACATACACCAAGCAGTAAACAATAATAGGATCATTATGAAACACAAATAGTGAAGAATCAGATTTTGCATTTATGAATCCAAACTCGATCAGTGCGTGTTTGAGGGCTGAGTACCAAGCACGAGGTGCTTGTTTTAGACCATATATTGCCTTGTGAAGACAACAAACATGAGTTGGCTTGTCCTTATCTTGAAACCCAGGAGGTTGTTTCATATACACCTTTTCTGTGAGACGCCCATGAAGAAATGCATTATTTACATCTAATTGCCGCAAGGACCAGCCTTGCATCACAACCAGTGTTAAAACAGTACGTATGGTGACTGGTTTAACTACAGGACTGAAGGTCTCCTTGTAGTCCAGACCTTGTCTCTGATTAAATCCTTTGGAACAAGTCTCGCTTTAAACCGATCAATCGAACCATCAGCTTTTCTCTTAATTCGAAACACCCACTTACAACCAATAACATTACAATGAGGTGGTGGTGGAACAAGGCTCCATGTATCGTGTTGCATGAGGGCAGTGAGTTCAGAATACATGGCTTCACGCCAACGGGAATCGACTAGTGCTCCAGTGACACTAGTGGGTTCAATAGAAGGCGGAAGTGGATGCTTGGTAACCAAAAAAGATGTATTTGGCTTGAAAATTTGATTCATAGATCGGGTGATCATGTTATGCGTACGCATATCAGTTGTAGATGATATGACAGGATCAGATAATACCAACCTTGACAACGATTGAGGTATTGAAAGTGAGGTAGAAGATACAGTTACCTGAGGTGAATTCGGAGCAGTAGAGGACGCAATCGTAGACACTGATGCGGTACCCATGGCTAGAGAATTCTCAAAAGGAACATGTGACGTAGGAAGTGTTGGCAAGGAGATGACAGTATCCGAAGACTGAGGATGTGAATCTGTATTGTTAGGATTTGAATTTTAAATGGAAAGCTCATTTCATCAAATATGACATGCCGAGAGTAATAAAGCTTGTTGGACTTGGGCTCAAGACATATATATGCGCTTTGGGAGAGAGAGTATCCCACGAAAGAGCAAGGCTGGGCTTTAGGCTGAAGTTTGTGATTATTGTAAGGCTTTGTGAACGGATAACAGAGACAACCAAATTGCTTAAGCTTCATATAATTTGGTTTTTGCTCAAACAATTTTTCAAAAGGAGACTGATTTTGTAACGTAGAGGTTGGCATTCTATTTATGAGATACGCAGCAGTTTGAAAAGCATATGGCCAATATGAAATAGGCATATGAGCATCAGTGAGTAGAGTAAGGCCAGTTTCAACAAGATGGCGATGACGGCGTTCAGACATGCCATTTTGTTGTGGGGTGTGTGGTGCAGTGGTAAAATGACTGCTTCCATGAAAGGATAAGTAAGACTTTAGGCCAATGTATTCACCATCATTGTCTGAGTAAAGACTCTTTATCTTAGTGCTAAATCTGTTTTCAACAAGATTCCGAAATTGAGGGAGAATGCTTTGAACATTTGATTTGGAACTCATAGGATAAAGCCAAATATATTTGGTATAATGATCAACAAAGATGACATAATATTTCGAACCATCAATTCCAATCTCATGAGATGGACCCCAAACATCAGTATAAATTAATTCCATTGGAGCACGACTAGTGAGAACATGAGAATTAAAAGGTTGACGATGAGCTTTATTTTGAGCACAAGAATGACAAACAGACGAATGCCCAGTTTTATTCGTTGGTAATGAAAAAGCATTAATCAAATGATGAACAATTTTGGATGATGGATGACCAAGTCTTTTATGCCAACCGTAAGTTGAAGTACGTTCATGAACATAGGCAACCGCATGCTTGGAGATGATAGCTGGTTTTTGCGGAAATGGATACACGCCATCTTCACAGCCGCCTTTGAGTAGTGTCACCCCGTGATCCGATCCTTCACCAAAAAGTAAGAAGGGTGAAACTCAAGATAAACGTTGTTGTGCTTCGTGAAATGGTGAACAGAAATAAGATTTTGTTTGATAGATGGAACACACAACGTATCTCGTAGGTGAAAGATACGATTAGGCGATGAGAAAGTTAATGAACCAACATGAGATACGGGCAAACCTGAACCATCACCAATTACCACTTCATCTGTACCATCATATTCGGAATGAATAGACAGATTGGATAGATTTGTTGTCATATTATGAGATGCCGCAGAATCAACGAGCCACTTTTTGTTTTTATCTAGCAAGATGGTTGAACAGTTTGCGGTTGGTTCACAATATTTAAACTTGTTACATGTTTTGGCTGTGTGACCCACTTGATAACACAATTGACATTTGGGCTGATATTTGCGATAACCCGATTGAGATGACCCACCTTTGTTGGTATTACCGCGGTTCTTGTTGTTGTATGAACGATTGTGTGTCTTATTGTTGTTGGAGTTGCCCCCCATTCGATGGGTGTAGTTTGCCGTAGCAACCAGATTTGTAGCCGATTGAGTTTCCAATCGACGAAGATAGCTTTCGTGACTGACGAGGAGGTCGTGAATTTCCTCAAATTTTAGAGAGGTGTCACGAGCACGAATCGGTGCTGCAATCTCCCTGAAATCTGGACCCAATCCATTAAGGATGTACAGGGTTAGATCATCATCCGAGACAGGATGATCAATAATGGCAAGTTCATCAGCGATCATTTTGACTCCTTGAAGGAATTCTGTGACCGAACGATGTCCACGAGTACTCAAGGTAAGATTCTCCTTGAGTTGCATCGCACGTGTGCGAGATCTTCCGGCATAGAGTCGACTGAGAGCAGTCCATGCCTCGTGGGACGTTTGTGCAAGAAGCAAGAAGAGGTGTGATGGTGGTGGTGGTGGAGGCCAGGATGGCATGGAGAATTAATTTGTCTTGACGAACCCAGTAGGAGTTCGCTGCTTTGGAAGTGGTGGAGTTTGTTGCATCGATTTGTGGACA
Source organism: Haberlea rhodopensis (assembly GCA_907163345.1). Lineage (NCBI taxonomy): Eukaryota > Viridiplantae > Streptophyta > Magnoliopsida > Lamiales > Gesneriaceae > Haberlea > Haberlea rhodopensis. Next base: position 201,038 of record CAJQUN010000321.1, read on the forward strand.
TGGTTTGTCTCCAGTGACAAAGTCCATCAGGTCATAACCTATTAGCGGTGCTTCAAACTGGGCTCTCCATTGAGGAAAGGTGGAAGGAGTGAGTTTCTCATTGATGGTATTGTTGGCATTGATGGTCATGATAGGAGAGTCTGTGCTATTTGAAAGAGTGGAAGCCATTTGAAAGGTTAGGATACAATTCTCGTTAGAGATGAGGCTGCTCTGATACCATATAAAAGTCAAGCACATTTTATTTCAACTCTTCCATGTATTTATACAATCCTAAAGCTTTACAAGAAGCTACATTACTGGAAAGTAAATCTGTACATTAATGATAATGAAGAGTACAAGAAGCAATCCCTATAATTAAGCTAGCATAAAATTAGGGAATGTAATCCGATAGAGATTGCATGCCTCAGATAAAGCTTAACAAATCTGGTGATGATTTGAGTGGAGCAATCCCTTTGATTAAGCTTGATTGTGTTGCTTGGTTGTTTGCATAACTTTAGCTACTTCCTTAATAAAGTACCAATTTAGTTTTATGCTTGTCATTGATCGTGGATTGATGCAAAGTAAATAAACTCTTACTTTTAATGTTATGGCAATAAATTAATTCATTTGTTTATTAATTATTTAAAAATAATTAATCAATGATTTATTAATTACTATGTTTGACGGAGAGATTTTTTTTTATGAAAATGTTATAGCATAAGACAATAGGTTTTTTAAAAAAACTTGTTTAGGGGGGGCTCGAACCCGAGACATCTTCTTACATTGAAAAATAGATAACAATCATTAGTGATTAGACTAATATATTGTCTTTCCATGAAAAAAACATAACTCTTCATGAAATAACATGTGACAGGTTCATCTTCGAAGTATTTTTCCCTTCCAATATTTTTCTATTGGAACTGTTCTTCATGAAATAACATACATTTCTCATGAAATAACATACATTTTCATGAAAGAACATGTTTTTGGACATTGAAAAGTCACGTCCCTTAAGATGAAAAGATAATGACTCTTGATAATGAAGAGATACCATTTGAAAATAACTTCAAAATACCACTACTCAATTTTACGAAAAAACTCCGACAACCAAAACAGAACATGAGGCGCCTTCATGCCTCCAAGAGGCGCAAAGGCGCATCTCCTATTGTTTTCGAAAAACAGAAATTAGGTGCTTAGGCGCCTCCATTTCTGCCAAACTTCTTGTTTTTTTTTTTTTTCTCTTTTCCATTTTTCTTTCATTTCACATTGTGATTCCTTTTTCTTGTATTAATAAACTATCTAGCATTCCCCCACTAGTTTGTTAATATAATGTAGACATACATAATAAATATAATGCATATGGATTAAATCCTCAAGTAATGTATGTATCTTGAGATGCTAATGAAGCACATGGTGTTCAATGATTAAACTGTTACTCATTATTAGGATCAAAATATAATACACACATTATATTTATTTTATATCCATAAAATTTCTTATATGCTTCTAGCAGTGGCCATGTGCTAGCAATCCATATTCTATGATTATTTACAAGTTAAAGCGGCACCACTTCATAGTCGTATATGTGGAGCAAATTCAACTTAGACAATTTCTATCATACTCTATTAAGCGTTAAACTCACCATCTGGTTATTTGAACATTAACAACTTAACTTGTATAAGACTTTAATTAATGCTTTCACAGACACTCATCAATAACTTGTTATTACCCATTAAACTTCATTAATAATCGGTTTGATTATTCGAAGTTGGGTGGTGTCGAAAGAATTATATTTTAATCTTAGACCAAAAGTGGTCCTCCACAATTTTTCTCTTGGTAAAGCTTTAGTAGGAGGATCCGGGAATTTTCTGTAAACTTCACATAGATAATAGTACTAGTATGATTAGACATTAATTCTCTTATATAATCATGAAGTAGGCTTATATGTCTAGATTTTTCATTATAAATATTATTAAAAACACTAGACATTGTAGTCTCACTATCACAATATATTATGATTAGTGGCATATGTTGATGCCATATGTTGATGCCATATGTCAACATCCAATAACATATTTCTTAGCAACTCAGCCACTTTCCTGCCTGCGGCCAAAGCTATATAACGTGCCTCCATCGTTGGATGTGCAAGGCACGTTTGTTTCTTTGATGACCAACTTATAGTAGCACAAGCTAATGTAAATATCCATCCTGAAGTGGAGATATTGTCCAAACATTTGTTATCCAATTTACATCTAAATATCCTTTTAGTACAATAAGAAACTATGTATAACACAATGTTAAATGTCGTTCTCTTAAGGTAAGTACCCCTTCCAATTTCTTTCCAATGATCCATACTGGGATTACTTGTAAACCTTGACAATTTACCCAAATTAAAAGCAATATCCGGTCTTATACAATGCATAACATACATCAAGCTTCATATAATACCAGCATACTTTAATTGTTCTATTGATTTAACATCATTCTTCACAAGTTTAACGCTAGATCACATGTACTCTTTAATCTTTAGATATTGATCCTTATACAAAAGCTTATCTATGTAGTGAGTTCGATTCAACATAAATCCACTCATGCTTAGTAACTTTAATTCCTAAGATTGCATCTACATCATTAAGATCTTTAATCTTAAACATTGAGGTGAGATACCTTTTTGTCTCATTTATACTATGCATGTTAGTACCAAATAGGAGCATATCATCTACACAGAGGCAAATAATTACCACATAATTACTGGTAAACTTTGAATAAATGCACTTATCAGCAATATTATGCATAAAACCAGAAGGCAATATCATTAAATCAAATTTTTTCACGTCATTATTTAGGAGCTTGCTTGAGACTTTACAATGATTTTATAAGTTTACAAACTTTATGTTCATTTCCAGGAATATAAACTTCATGCTCATTTTCGGTTGTTCCATGTATATTTCTTCATTTAATTCTCCATTTGAAAACATTGTATTAACATCCATTTGATGAACATGCAATTTATATAATGAGCTAAAGCAAAAAAGAACTCTAATAGAAGTTATTCTAGCCATCGGTGCATAAGTGTCAAAATAATCTATATATTTCTTTTGTGTAAATCTTTAGCGACATCTTGCCTTAAATGTTTTTAAGATGCCATCAGAATTACATTCTATCAAACACCAATTTACTTTTTATCAGTTTTGATCCAGGAGGTAGATCTACTAAGATCCACGTATTAAACATGATGGGATACATTTCATCATTCACAATTTCTTTCCACAAAGCAACGTCCCTAGAAGCTAAAGCTTATTTCAAAGTTTTAGGATCACTTTCAATATTTAGTACCTCCATGTTTCTAATACATCTGTCTATACTTCTTTCAACTAGAAAGTAATATGATCAATTGAAATAAAATCTGGATCAATGCCCCTTTCAATTCTATTTCTTTTACTTCTTCTAGGTTATAATGGTTAACCTTTTTCTTTTATTTTTTCAATATTAATATCTACTATAGTAGAATTATTCACATTTGAATCTAATGAAAGTAATCTATATGCTTTTGAATCTTGAGCATATCCAACAAAAATAGATTTGATCCATCTATAACCTAATTTGGTTATTTGAGAATCAGGAAGCCTATAATAAGCAATACACCCCCACACTTTTTAATATTTCAAGTTTGGGTTTCCTTCCATTCCATATTTCATATGGTGAAACATGTTTTTTCTTTGAAGGAATCCTAATATAAATATGACATGCAGTAAGCAAAGCTTCTCCTCATAAGTTGAGTGGTTGATTTGCATTTAAAATCATATTTACCATATCAACAAGGGTCCGATTCTTTCTTTCTGTCAATCAATTATGTTGCGGGTGTAAAAAGGAGAATCGTTCTTTGGTGAATTATTTCATGTTCTTCACAAAGTTTATCAAATTCAGTCGAGAATATTCACCATCTCTATCACTCCTTAAAATTTTAATTTTACGTTCCTTTTGATTCTCAAACTTGGTCTTGAATTCCTTAAATCTATCATATGCTTCATCTTTATATTTACGTAAGTAAAAATGAATATATCTTGAACTATCATCTATAAGGTAATGAAATATCTTTTACCTCATCTAGTTAATTTTCCACTTAGTTCACAATTATCAGTATGTATTAGATTCAATAACTTAGTTTCTCGTTCTGCTTTAGGAAAACTTTTTCTATTCATATTTCCTTGTGCACATTTATTCAAGTGATCATACTTGCAGTGCATGTAATCATGATTTGACATATACTTAAGCATCGGGAAATTTAAATGTCCTAGTCTAGTGATCGCTATTATTTTAAACAATTAATTCCAGTGTAGCGATTATATACCGCAAGTGTACGGTGTCAAGTTTTAGTATAATGATCTAAAAGTAAGGATTGTCGTACCCAAAGGGACTAGTAGTAACTACCAAATTTAATTAGCGTACTATATTTAACCTACGAAATTTTGAAAGATTAACTAATTTACTCAACTCCAGGAATCAACCACACCCCAAAGAAATAAGATAGTAAACAGTAGAGATAAATATCGAGACTTCGGTTCACTTGAGTAATCCCCCACAATTCATCTACTAGTTCTAATTACAATTAATGCATCTAAGGGGACAAGTTTTTCAGTTATATCTAACACACTCTCTCGAGCTTTATCAAACCTAACACTGATTTGCAGTAAGTAACTATCGTTCACTTATTTAACAATTCAATGTTGCATACACTCTATGAAAACCCTTAGCCTTTGATTACTAGATATCTATAGCTATCACTCGTGTATTTGACGTCATCTCTCGATCTCGGTCTGAAATTCACAGTATGTGCTATTTGTCCGTATTAAAATATCATCTCTCGATATCAGTTGCAAACTAACATCATTCAAAGGGTAGCTAATCCCTTAAAAGCATTAAAAGCATAACATAAACACAAAGATAACAAAAACCCAATCAAAAACTAAAATTAAAACTGTGGGTTCATACACAAGATCATCTTGTCTCGATAACAAACTTAGCCTAGAATATTAACGAAAATAATGTTTTATAATATCTAACAACATTATAAACATTGTAAAATTTAAAATAAAACTAAAACAAAGTTAAGAAATACGTATAAACACTCGATGTTGAAATCGTGCGTCAATCCGATGTTCCCGTCTCTAGCTGCATTGCTTTGAATCCTCTTGAATGTGATGGCTTCTCCCAATGGTATGCTGATATTCAGAGTTAAGAAGAACCCTAATTTTGACATAAAAACTCCCTTTTATACTCTCCTTCACGAGCCCAAGAAATCTGGTACCAAATATAGCCCAAAACTTAATTAAGGAATTTTTCTCGGTAAGGACTCTGCGTGCGATCGATCACATCATAAGTAGCGATTGATCGCTTGACGTTTTATCTCTATGGCGATCGATCGCTTCATGATATGCGATCGATCTCATAAGTGTTCTGCCGCGATGCAATCGATTCTTTGGTAATGTGCGATCGATCGCCTCTTGCTTCAAATTTCCTCACGTTTCTGGCTGATGTCGATCGATCTCATGGCATTGAGCGACCGATCGCTTCATCTTTTTTCATCAATTCAACCTTTATCACTTCGTTTCCAATGGCTTGACTCGTCTTGTCATAGTTCCACCTTTCAGTCCATAAAACGGGGTTTTTTTCAGCGTTTCTTGCACTTCTACCTGATTCCTGAAAATATACCAAAACATAACTAAAAGCGTAAAATCTTCCAGGAATCGCTATAAAAATAGCAAGAAATATATGCAAATATAAGTGTAAAAATGACACTTATTAATTCCCCCAAACTTAACTCTTGACCCTCAAATCGTTGGACACAAAGTGTTTTCTCCTTAAGTCAAGTAACAGTCTTAAATTTGGAAGGTGTGTGTGTTGTTGTTAATCACAAGTATCATACAATCATCATAGATCAAAACAGTGTTAATCAATAACAAACAAGATTATCATCGAGTATCTTATATGCCTATTTTTCAAGCACTTCTCCACTAATGTAATTTATTCCTAGACTTGGATCAAAAGGACTTTTTAAGCTTATAATGTTAGACCTTTTGGTGTCGGTTACAAAGGAAAGATAGGATAAGCACAAAGAAGAGAGTATATCATGTAAAGTTCACTTTTTTTTGTAGCACATATCGAGTTTCTCTTCCTTTTCTTTTAGCCTTGGCCGCTTTGGGTCTTATTTAAAAATCACTTTTTTTTTGCAAGGCTTTATCTATCATTTTATTTTCTCATTCATCAATTCTTTTTCACAATAAGCTCATCAAATATAGCCATTTATGTGCATCTAATGAGATTCATTATACTCCCTTTGGGTAAAGATAATTTTTTTTCATTTTTTAGGCTAAACAAGGTAGGTATAATGAGTTTATCAACAAAAGTCGAATGGTGGCTAATTTTTATTCTTATACAATCAAGATCAAAGTTGGACACTAGGGATAAATGTAGACAATGTAGGCTTGAAATGCTCAAACGTTCCAAAGATCGCCTAAATCATGTCCAAGTCCAGTTCATAATTATAAAAAATTCGCCTCAAAGTGCCACCATCAAATAGGTTCTATGATTACTCTAATATGCTCAAGACATGTCATCAAGTTCACACATATCATCACTACTTTAAATGTAATCAACAAGTTCTTGACTCAATGTGCTCAATTTATTCCTCATTCTCAACATGTCAACTCAACTCAAAATATTCACAACCTGTTTACAATCATCAAGATTCAAGTCATAAGTAGAGTACAAGTAATATCATCATGGCATGGAGTCACTATTTTAATCCAATTACACTAAATTTTTTTCATGCTCTTCATCGGACTCATCAATATTAAACTAAAATCATAGATTCCGCAGCAGTAGACATAATATCAGATGCACAGTAAACATACTAAGATTCACAAATCAGACAATATAAAATCAAAATTCAACACTCCTCCAAACTTAAATACTACATTGTCCTCAATGTAGTGAACATGAATAAACAGTAGGAAATGTAATACCTATGGTGACAACCGTCAGTGGTCGTCACCTTCATCCTCATCGGCGTCTCCATCGTCATCATCATCGTCGGTGGGTGGTGGGTATGGCTGGAGAGTGGGTGGCGTTGGAAAAACCAAGTTGGGGTGACCTTGGGCTGCAACCGTATGCCAGTCGTAGGAGAACCACATAAATTCTCGCATTTATATGCTCACGTCCTCCTGATTCTGTAAAATCTCCTCTTGGTTTTACCGAACTGTCTGTGCTCACCCTGCATCAGTCGCTGACGAAAGTTCATAGACATCAACTCCTCCTCAAGAGATTGGAATCTTTTGAACATTACTATAGGATTAGCTATTGTAGAATTGCTACGTGGAACAGGTCTGTGACATCCCCGAAATGGTTAATTGCTATTTGGCTTTAATTGTGTTTACATGATTAATTATGTGGTAATTGACTATGTTTTGGGATTTATTTACCTTATGGAAATGCATGGTCATGTGGATAGGGGTGACCCGGGATTGCATTTTAGGGTGCATGTGGTGCATGTTGGGTAAATATTATTGGAAGCATGATTTAATTGCCTTTGGCAGCAATTTATTAGAAATCATGTGTTTAAATGGTATTTGGTGCATTTTGAGTAAATGCTTTGAAAAATATCATGTGGGGATGTTTTATACACCATGGAATTGTTGGTATGCCTTTTAATTAAAACCCACCTCTTATATACCCAAACCCCACCTTTATCATCCATCACTTTACCTTTACCAAAAATCAAATCCACAAAACCCTTCCCCTCCACATTTTCGAGCTCAAGCCTTGGGTGGAAGAGGAACCTTTCAAAAATCTTGATTTGTGGAGCATTTGGGTGATTTGAGGTCCCCAAGAGGTATGGATACCTCATTATTGCTTTTTGTAAGGTTTTATTTGAGTTTGGGTTGATTTTGAAATGGGTTAGTGTGGGTTGTTGTGGTTTTGTTTAAAGGTTGGATTTATACTTGTTTTGAAGTATGTTTTGGTGGTTCATGTTGGTATTTATGTTGTTGGTTGGTTGGTTTGAGTATTGGGTTGGATTGGAAGGTTTTGGTATGCAAAAATGGTGAAAAATCGCGAGTCTGTGCGAGGCGATCGACCGCCTGAAATGGGGCGATCGATCGCCGCAAGGCAGTACCAAAATTTCGGGTTAGGCGATCGATCGCCTGTTATGAGGCGACCGATCGCCGAGAGGCAGTAGGTTTTTCAAAGGATTGGCGATCGATCGCCATGTTTGGGGCGACCGATCGCCGTAGTGCAAATTTTGAGGCGATCGATCGCCTGGGTGAAGCGATCGATCGCCGCCTGTGGAATTTTGGAAAATGGTTTATTTTGTCAAATTTTTGGTATTTGGCTATTATTTGGCTTCTAATATGGGGTTGTGTGATTGTGTAGAACCATCCCAGGTAGCAACACAACCGAGGAATTGAAGCCGGACCAATTCCACTTTTGGAAAGGTACGTAGTGGACGTACGGGCACCCAACGGTAACATGTATTTTATATACTCATTGATTATGCATTGTGGATGCGGGTATATATGTGGTATTGCATTGTGGATGCATATACATGTTGATTTATGCCATATGTGGTATTGCATTGTGGATGCATATACATGGTAATTGATGCATATTGATGATAGATGCATATTATGATTATTGGATGCACATCCCATGAGTCGTGGTCATCCTTTGATGATTTTAATGCTTGCCGCTTTTTGTATTGGTTCCGCTAAATGTGAAGCGAGGGGTGGGAGCGCCGCGTGTCACATTTGAGCGTGGTTGTCATATGGGGCGAGGAAAGGGTATTTTCCGCTCTCTGTGAAGCGAGGGGTGGGAGTACCGCATGTCCATTGTAGCGAGGTTATCCTATGCCGCCCATATGAAAATAAGTGAGGGGCATTAAAATACACTGTGATGGACAGACTAGGGAATGGTGACCAATATTTGGTACAGTTGAGAGGGTATATGATGTCATGACATGTTTTGGCCATTAAAAATAATCTGTTGATTATACTCATGAGTTATGGTACAGGGACAACCAAACGGGAAGCGTTTGAAATGCATGGAAAACAGGAAGTGTTTTATATTGATTATGCATTTACGCTTTATCTTCATATTGTGTTGAATATGAATGATTATTATTGCTCATGTTTGGGGGTTGTCCTTGTAGGTACCTTTTTGGCATGATAGAAGGGCTTGAACGGGGTGAGGTCGTGAGCTTTGTGAAGCATTCTTTTGAGGATGAAAGGACAGGATTATTTCGTATAGTGCCTACTCTAGGAGTAGTTTGAACTATAGCTAAACACATTCATTGATTGGAATGTAATTAATCCTTTTGGTAGTCCTTTATTTTGGCATGTAAATACTTAAGCTCATAGACTCCACTTGTTTCTTATACTCTGATCATTGTTATTAGCTATATTATGCCTTCTTTCCGCACTTAAGGATTAGGGTCCTTACAAGGTCGGCCTGATGACTCGGGCTACTCGGGCTCATTTGATGGCCCTGGTGCTAAATCGGGTGCTTGTGATGGTCCTGGTGTAGACTCTGGCTCCGACGGTGGTTTAGGAAGGCGAAGAGGAATGAATTGCACAGTTGTCTCCTCATGAGACTCCCAGGGCACCTGTTCCTGCCGGCACATCTCGGTGACTAATGAATGGAATGGTAGACCAATTGTGGTGGAGCCTTCCACCGCTAAATGCATAGAGGAATATATGATGCTCCTCATATTAACCGAGCGACCCATCATAATAGCGAAAACCAACATCGTTATCTCCTTGGTAACCACCGCAGTGTGAATAGATGGTAAGACTCTATGAGAAATAAATGTAAACCAGACGTCTGCCTCGGGTTTCAACTGAGTCTTCTTGATCTTCCCATCATAGGTCATATTCCATTCCACCCCCTCCCCCACATAAGGTTTATATAACTTCAGTATAATAGAGGTGTTGTTGCATGTAAACGGAGTACTCATCGGTTTATATATACGACATCCCGTAGATGTGATTGATCCGTTCACTATCAAATAGAAACTTCTTCCACCGAATGGTAAGATACGGTTCGTTCACTGAGACCTTAACGTTGGCAAAGAATTCGTTGACGATGGGGATGACGTCATGGAATGGGGGTCAGACAGCTCAACCAACCACGGCGTTCCGCCTCTCGGAGGATGGTGGAATCTGGCGTGTCCATCTCCATTCTCTCTCCCTTACCAAGGGCCTAGCACGCCATTTGTCAAAGAATTCTGATGCCGCTTGGTTAGCAAAGCGGGAAGTGTCATATGTAGGTGTGGAGGATGAAGATGATGCCCCTCCTTTGGCTTTTTTTTTCGGTGCCATGATATGTATGGAAACTAACAAGCAACTTCTCAACAACCTCTAACAGTGTCAAACTTCGCACCCCAATATCCAATAATCCAGTAGCTTAAGCCAATCCCAACAAAACTAACAATATCAAACTTTGCCAATCTTACCAAATACTACAACCTTTGCACCAAAATCCATAAAAAAAATTTAATCTTGTCCAATTATCCCCAACAATTTAGAAATTGAGCATGGCCATGAAATTTCTAGCCAATGTACCTCAAGATTTCGAAACTTTGATGGTGAATGGTCGTTGGCTTTGAGTAATCTTCACTTTGTGCTTGGAATGCCCAACCCTAGCTTGGACTCTGTAGAAAAATTGGCACAAACTTAGATAATTGTACTAGAAAGGGGAAGATATCACTTTGTGTGAAGATTAGAGGGGAATCTGTGAGGGAATTTGGGGATTTTGAAAGAGGGAATTAGGGATTTAGAGGGGTGAAAATCTGATAGTGTCTGTGCAGAGCGAGAGTTGAGTGTTTTTTAAAAAACAAAAAACGCGATAGGCGATCGATCACCTGTCTCCAGTAGCGTTTGGGCCTTATTTTTCTTTTTGAGGAAATCGATCGCCTAATAGGAAGCGATCGATCGCTTGTCTCCAGTAGCGTTTGGGCGTTTTTTTTCTTTGCGAGGTGATCGATCGCTTAGTGTAAGAGAGCGATTGCTTGGGGCCAGTGAGCTCAACCAAATTTTCAACGTTAGAGGCAATTGATCGCTTATAGTAAGAGATCGATCGCCTGTCACCAGTAAGGACATTTAATTTTTTTTTCATTTGAGTGTCTCATCTTCTTTTGGCAAGCATTTTTCCTACAAAGAAAAAATTTAAAGAGTCAACCAAACTAAAATCATGAAACTACCTACTAAATTCGGAAACAAAGGAGAATGAAGAAAAAATAGTTCTTGATTTATAGTCCCAAGCTGGACTTATTACCACATTTCCTCAAAGGTTGGGATGATTTGTGGGGCACGAATCTTCGGAATCGACTGGGTAGTGCCTCGACCTTTCATCATTAACGACATAAGTGCCTAGACTAGGATCACTTAGCTCCATGCAAGTATATCTTAGCCACAGTGAATGGTCCCACCCATGAAGCTTTTCATTTGCTTTGGAAAATGCGAGCTGGTGGTGCTTTATGTAATTTGACTTTCTCTCCCTTCATGAATGCCCTTGTATCATTCTGCTTCTTTGCATTCCTTGGCTTCACCATGTCATGTCTCTTACCTTGGTTAGCCTCTAGCTCGGTCTTCACCTCCATCTCATCAATACCTTGCACCACATCAACAAGGAAAGTTTCAATCATGTTAACTTTTAGATAATCATGCTCGTTGTGTGCGTTGTAAATTTAAACATATTGAACGTAACCCGATCCTCTCCTACACGGAGGATCAACTTCCCTTCTTCTACATCAATGATGGCTCTTCCAGTAGCTAGGAGTGGGCGTCCCAGGATCAATGGCATTCTCACATCCTCCTCCATATCCAACACTAGGAAATCCACCGGAAAAGGTGAATTGATCTATTTTGACCGGCACATCTTCGATGATTCCTAGTGGGTAGGTGATAGTCTTGCCCGCCATTTGCAACACCACCCTTGTGGGTTTCGGCTCTCCCAGTCCAAGTCGCCTGAAAATAGACAAAGGCCTTAAGTTCACACTAGCACCCAAACCATATAACGATTTAATAGAAGAAATAGGCCCAACAGTGCAGGGAATAGAGAAACTCCCTGGATCTTTTAACTTAGTGGCCGATTTCTTTGCACCATAGCACTACATTCCTCAGTAAAAAAGACAGTCTTGTGCTCTCCCACTTTCTGCTTCTTAGATAACATTTTCTTTAAGAATTTGACATAATTAGGCATTTCTCGTAACGCGTCAATAAATGGTATATTGATATGCAAATTCTTGAGCATGTGTAAAATTTTTGCAAAGTTTGAGTCAACTTTTGCCCTATTAACTGCTGCAGAAAATGAGTCTTGTGGTGAGGTGGATATAGTGGTTCCAATGGACTTACTATTCTTGCGTGGTTGCTCCTTTTTCTCTTGCTTTATTGAAATCTTTTCAGCCTCATTTCATCACCAAGTTCATTTCCACTCCTAAGGGCCACGACATTGGCTTGCTCATTCGGATTCTTCTCGGTATCGCTAGGCAATGTTCCTTGCATTCTTCCAGATAGAATGTTCGCCAACTGTCCCACTTGAGTTTCCAAGTTCTTTATTTAAGCATCCTGATTCTGCATTCTATACTCCATTGATGTAATGAACTTGGTCAGCAACTCTTCCATACTTGGCTTTGGTGGATAACCCGGTGGAGGTTGGGGATTTATAACATTCTTTTGGTTGGACCAAGAGAAGTTTGGATGAATCCTCCACGGTTGGTTATAGTTGTTGGAGTAAGAGTTACCCTGTTGTGGCTTGTTTCCAACAAAGTTAGCATTTTCAGTAGATTGCATAAAAGAATTAGCTGCCTGGCATTCCGTGCTCGGATGGTTGCCTCCATATAAATCACATATGAGCACTTGAGCTTGCACCGTTGTCATGCTCAAGCTATCCATTTTTTTTACTCAACGCCTCCAACTGAGCTTGTATCGATGTCACCTCATCAACTTGATGCATCCCAATAGGTCTCTTGGGCACATTCCTCTCGGATTGCCACTGGTAACTGTTGGACGCCATCTCTTCCAAAAGTGTAAGACCCCGACGACCTATCACGTCAAAAATGCATTTATGACCTCATATGTATGTGTAAAAAAATTATTCTTTAAAAGAATCAATACATGCTACACATCTACGGTATGACTTTTATAAAAATGACAGCAGAATCTCCCCAGTAAATTGAGTTATCCAGAAATAAAACACATCACCAAAATAATTTCCAGCCAGGAAAAACACAATACTAAAAGAATTCAAAATCATAAGTACGTTCCCAGCCAGGGAAAGGATCTAAACAAAAGGGAGATAAGGTATAATTAATACATATCAAAATAAGGACATCAAAAGATTCCTATATGTATACAGCTATGACACCTAGTCCAAGTTCCTCTGAATATATTTCTAGGCGTGCCAACTATCTCCCAGATCCTTAAAAAATTAGCCCTGTCACCTGTTTTCCACATAAACAGCCCTTACCTTGGTAAGCATACCACAATAACAATAACATGAATGTATAAGATAAAAGTACAGAATGTAATGCTATGAGATAACAAGATGCTTCCTGAGTATATTAGAACGGGGTGGAGTCTCGATCATTCCTGTCCTCGCACCTCTATCATTTAACAAACTCATTATACATAGCATTAGTTTCTAAGGCTGTTCAAAACACGGCATAGCCACATCGCACACTCTAGTGGGGACCCACAATTTAGATAAACACATCACTTGCCACAACGGTGACCCTCTATACATTAAATCACATCGCGCACTCTAATGGCGACCCATTATTTAGATAAACACATCACTCGCCACATCGGTGACCCTCTATACATTCAATCACATCGCGCACTCTAGTGGCGACCCATTATTTAGATAAACAAATAACTCGCCACAGCGGTGACCCTCTATACATTCAATCACATCGCACACTCTAGTGGCGACCCATTATTTAGATAAATACATCACTCGCCACAGCGGTGACCCTCTATACCTAAGTGACACTTCGCTTTTCAATAAACAATGGAAAAACATATTCACCCATGCTTGCACGTCACTACGTACCTCAGCTCCAATGATGAAGATCAAGCTATCCTCCTTGCTGTCCAGATGCCCTAGAAGGCTCTGAAAGAAATCAACAACTCAATATAAGAATCAATATCTCCACAAAGTGATATACATAAAATATAATTCACCCCAACAATTATCCCTTCAATCTAGTCTTCTACTAACTCAACATCATCAAATTGTAACATATACACACATAAAGATATGTTAAGTCACATTCAATTTGCATAATCATCGTTCATAACATCAATACATCGTGGAGTACCTTTATACATACTCAAATTTCAACTATACATTCCAATACAAGCTTGTGTACATTTATAAACTCATATCTTCCCATATTAACATACCCAAATCCATGCACACAACACTCACACACCATTTCCAACACATATTAGGCACAATTTCTTCACACACTTGTACATACATTCACGCACACACACTCATGCACACTTACCAACACAAACTAAACATAAATTCTGCACACAATAGTACTTCAATCCCTTCCCTTGAATTACCAACTCAAAACACTCCAAAACAACCCAATAAAAAACCCCAAAAATCGTCCCAAAGAATAGCTAACCAAATCCCCAAAAAGAGCTAAATTTTCGAACTCAAAGATGGCACAATCAACCTACCAAAGTCGAAAATAAAGGGGGCAAAGTTCCTAGGGACATGAGGGAGCATCATACCTTGAAATTGGTGGCAAGATAATTGTGTTGGAAGGTGAAAATCGGAGCTCTTCTTGGCAATGGTGAAGGGCGACGGTTTTGGGGGTTTGGGGAAGAAGGATGTCCGATTTTTTAGTGTGTGTGGATGTGTGTGGGTTTTGTTAGTTAAATGTGTTGAATGTATAGCTAATAAATCCCCCATTTTTTTTTAATTTAAACCATTTTACTAACATTAATCCTCCCAACAATATAATTCTTCACCCCAAAATTAAATATTTCAAGTTAATCTAACTTTTCTTAAATTTCTCATAAAAATAAAACATGCTATTATAAGTCCCCTCAAGCATTTAAATCATGCTAAAGTTTCATTTATGCCCAAATAATACGGCTCGACCCAATATACGAGTCCAAATTTGATCACGTAAATTATCTCATTATTTACCATTTACACATTTAAATATAAGCAGACTAAACTGGGCATTACAGTTCTCCCCTACTAATAAAATTTCGACCCCAAAATTTGAATTTACGCTTACCAGAAAAGCCAAAGTAAATATTTACATACCAGCAAAGAGCTCAGGATAGTGAAGTAACATGTGTTGCCCCGTTTCCCACGTTGCCTCCTCGACACCCCGTCTCTCCCACTGGACTTTAACCATAGGAATCACTTTACTGCAAAGTTTACGATTGGCCGATCCCGAATCCGGATAGGACGCTCCACATAAGAGGCATCAGAATCCAACTGTACCTTAGATGCTGCAACACATGCGAAGGATCAGGCTCATACTTTCGTAACATCGATACATGAAATACGTCATGTATGTCAGATAAATAGGGCGGCAATGCCAGTCTGTATGCCAGGGTGCCAACTAGTTGTAATACTTCATACGGGCCAACATACCGCTGCGATAACTTGCCTCTCATACCAAATCGTACCACGCCTCTGAACGGAGATATTTTCAAGAACACTCGGTCACCCACCTGAAATTCCAAAGGTCGGCGTCGCTTATTAGCATAAGCAGCCTGTCTATCATGCATTGCTTTCATCCTTTGCCGTACCAATTTCACTCTCCTCCATTTCTCTAATCATCTCAGGTCCACCCACAGGTGTCCAGTCCATATCATCCCAACATAAAGGGGTCTGCAACGTCGCCCATACAAGACCTCGAATGGAGCCATCTGGATGCTCGCTTGATAACTATTATTGTATGAGAATTCGACCAGTGGTAGAGAATCTTGCCAGGTAGACTCAAACTCTAACACACATGCACCGCAGCATGTCTGTCACACCCCCAAATCACATCTATTATACTATAAGTTATATATAGCTACGTAAACATTTCGGCGGCATATCCTCTATTTGTATAACATCCGGAGACACAACAACATCAATATATAAGATTCATATCACCATAAATACCATCATACTATTTACATACAATTCTTTACTTTCTAAAAGATTTTCAAAAGATAGTTCCGCAGATTTAAAAATCAAACAGTAGTTCCGCAGATTTAAAAGCCAAACGGTAACAAAATACCCCCAAGAAACCCACATGCTTTTCAAAAGATAAATCTGCAGACTCAAAAACCAAAATAAGATAATCACATAACCCAGCAGGTCGTCATCCATGTACAGTAGATCTCAGAAACCCGTAGGAGCTCATCACCTTGCCCAGTAAGTCTGAGTCTCAGATATCGTCATGCTCACCTACAATGCAGGAACTATATGAGCTAATGCCCAGTAAATAAAAATCATGCATGCCATGAAAATGACATGAGACATCAATAACATGTATACCAAGATGCATAATCAAAAATATATAACATTTATCCAAATTCATATTTTTCCTGGGCCCCTTGACCCACCTACTATGCACCGGAACAGAGCTCTGAACAATATCAATAAGCACACAGCCATAGGCACACAGCCAATATAGTGGATTGATACAGTCGAATGGCACATCCTCCCGTGACCCCCAGAGGCACATCACCGAACAACCTCTGCGGTCACCCGAGAAGTATCCCACCCACAGCATCAATCAAAAGAAGAATATCAGCAAGTGGTCCATCCCCTCGAGATTACCAAGGGCACATCTCGAACAACCCTTATAATCCTCTGATGAGTATCCCACCGTTGTACTCAACATATCATATAAGTCTGCCTCGCAAACCTCGGTGCCATAGCAGTGGTCAACAAAATATTTCCTTTTTTCTCAAAATAATATCGTGCATGCCAGACATCAAATATACTCATGTATTATGCATGCACGTGTAAATGCAAATGAACAGTTAATTCAATGCAACAACAATTAAATATTTTGAACATCAAAGAATACATATATATCACCTTATTCAAGCACCAACACAATTAATATCACAATAAATACTATGTTCATGCATTGTAGTTGCAGATGGATTTTTACTTACCTTTCACCAGTTGATATTGCTCGATTCCTAGGTAATTGACAATCAATCTAAACAATTCAAATTTTTATTTTAACACATAATTCATCAAAGTTCATTTATTATCATCTATCTAAATCTAGTAATTCATTTACGCAATTTATTTCATCATATCGCTACTAGGATACTTATATCATTATTTAAAATTCTAGTAACTTATTTTATACACCAATTTATTGAATTCGAAGTTATAACATTAAATTTTAACATTAAAATTCCTATAAACTTGAAATTACAACATAATCTAAAATTTCTTGTCAATTACTATTTATCATCGTATAATCTGTCACTTACATTAGTTGCATAATTTTCTTGCAATACTAGAAATTTAGACTTTTCCTAAACGCTGAAAATACCAAGAGAAAAGTACCTCAAATCGAAGCTGATAATTCGAGGATTCCGAATATATAATTTATTTGACGTTTCGACAGCTTTACGGAGTCCGAAAATTGACAAAACCACGATATCCCTATCTTTCTCTCCTCGGCTCTCGTCTGGTGTACGTTAGGTGTGTAAAGTGTGTGTGCGTGTGTTTGTCTGACCAAGCCATACATATATCACCAATTACAAGGTGAATTACAAAATAAAGTCGGTTAACATTTTAATTTTTTATTATGTATTATTATTATTATTATTCTATTTCAAAGCACCCCTTTCTATGTCAATTCGGGTATCATAACAACCGAGTTTGTGAAAGACGTCTGAATAAAAGTTGTAGATCTCTATCTTATCTTTCATCTGGATTTGGAATCACATAATTTGGACATCGGATGAGAAAGTTATATATAATCTACCTAAACAGGATACACTTCAAAATTAATTTTCCCCTTCCTCTGGTAGTTTTCGGCAAAAACTCAAAACATGAAAGTGGTAGCTCTACGAGTTATCTTTTTAATGAAAATGACCTCATCGTATTTCGGCGAATTTCGGCGAAGATTTAAGCAGTTTTACTAGTATTCATGACAGTCTAACACATATGTTAAGCATAGATGCAAGTATTAGACTCGGGTATTACATTCTCCCCTCCTTACAAAAATTTCGTCCCCGAAATTTTGATTTCGCCATAAAGCATTAACCAAACCAACTAAATGATTTTCAATGAACTTTATGTTGCTCTACAATTTTGCACATTCTTACTTGAATTCATTTAATTAATTCACCATTTTCATCTTAAGTTACAATGTTCGAGAACTCATCGTTTGCCAATTAACTTCCATTTGTACTCTTCAAACATACTTGCACTTCATTTCCCAATCAGTATCATGATTTTGCTCTTTGATTATAATTAAGGATCTTCTGTTTAATCTTAAGTTTAGCAATTAATATATCCATAGCTTTGCTAATCCAACTATCAATTTCTCTTCTCGACTGGTACAACAATGAAGGTTAAGATGTTGGTAAAAATATAAAACAATAGTCCACTAGGACAAGGAAATTACTTTGTTGAATCAAAGTCACAATACTCGCTTGACTACTCCGTATTTAACTTAGGAAATCACAAGGAGTATAAGGCTTCCCATTTAAGAATTGATAATAATACAAGATATAATAAACAACTCAAGATCATGGAATTCACATCAGATATACACTATTGTTCAAGCATACTTCTTACTTATCACAATAACCAGTAGACGATGAATGTGATAATCATTGAACCCAAAAGACAATAAGGTAAAACAATCAAGAATCATATAATGATACATAGGTGCGACATGGCAAACATTCCAATTATCGACAACTGAAGTTTCAGGTCATTTTATCCATTTCAAAATTGATAGTCACCATGCTTGCAACACTTTTCTTTAAGATAATCTAATAACACATTAACAACAAAATTGCGTAAGACATAATAAATTAAAATAAAACTTACTGGCATGGCTGTGCTCCACAAGTTCTGAGCTCGTGTACATGGATAGTCTATAGAACCAAAATCGTGCTCTGATACCACTAAATGTCACACCCCCAAATCACATCTATTATACTATAAGTTATATATAGCTACGTAAACATTTCGGCGGCATCTGCTCTGTTTGTATAACATCCGGAGACACAATAACATCAATATATAAGATTCATATCACCATAACCAGCATCATACTATTTACATGCAATTCTTTACTTTCTAAAAGTAAGATTTTCAAAAGATAGTTCCGCAGATTTAAAAATCAAACAGTAGTTTCGCAGATTTAAAAGCCAAACAGTAACAAAATACCCCCAAGAAACCCACATGCTTTTCAAAAGATAAATATGCAGACTCAAAAACCAAAATAAGATAATCACATAACCCAGCAGGTCGTCATCCATGTACAGTAGATCTCAGACACCCGTAGGAGCTCATCACCTTGCCCAGTAAGTCTGAGTCTCAGATATCGTCATGCTCACCTACAATGCAGGAACTATATGAGCTAATGCCCAGTAAATAAAAATCATGCATGCCATGAAAATGACATGAGACATCAATAACATGTATACCAAGATGCATACTCAAAAATATATAACATTTATCCAAATTCATATTTTTCCTGGGCCCCTTGACCCACCTACTATGCACCGGAACAGAGCTCTGAACAATATCAATAAGCACACAGCCATAGGCACACAACCAATATAGTGGATTGATACAGTCGAATGGCCCATCCTCCCGTGACCCCCAGAGGCACATCACCGAACAACCTCTGCGGTCACCCGAGAAGTATCTCACCCGCAGCATCAATCAAAAGAAGAATATCAGCAAGTGGTCCATCCCCTCATGATTACCAAGGGCACATCTCGAACAACCCTTTTAATCCTCTGAGAAGTATCTCACCGATGTACTCAACATATCATATAAGTCTGCCTCGCAAACCTCGGTGCCATAGCAGTGGTCAACAAAATATTTCCTTTTTTCTCAAAATAATATCGTGCATGCCAGACATCAAATATACTCATGTATTATGCATGCACGTGCAAATGCAAATGAACAGTTAATTCAATGCAACAACAATTAAATATTTTGAACATCAAATAATACATATATATCACCTTATTCAAGCACCAACACAATTAATATCAAAAGAAATACTATGTTCATGCATTGTAGTTGCAGATGGATTTTTACTTACCTTTCACCAGTGGATATTGCTCGATTCCTAGGTAATTGACAGTCAAACTACACAATTCAAATATTTATTTTAACACATAATTCATCAAAGTTCATTTATTATCATCTATCTAAATTTAGTAATTCATTTACGCAATTTATTTCATCATATCGCTACTAGGATACTTATATCATTATTTAAAATTCTAGTAACTTATTTTATACACCAATTTATTGAATTCGAAGTTATAAAATTAAATTTTAACATTAAAATTCCTATAAACTTGAAATTACAATATAATCTAAAATTTCTTGTCAATTACTATTTATTATCGTATAATATATCACCTACATTAGTTGCATAATTTTCTAGCAATACTAGAAATTTGGACTTTTCCTAAACGCTAAAAATACCAAGAGAAAAGTACCTCAAATCGAAGCTGATAATTCGAGGATTCCGAATATATAATTTATTTGACGTTTCGACGGCGTTACGGAGTCCGAAAATTGACAAAACCACGATATCCCTATCTTTCTCTCCTCGGCTCTCGTCTGCTGTACGTTAGGTGTGTAAAGTGTGTGTGCATGTGTTTGTCTGACCAAGCCACACATATATCACCAATTACAAGGTGAATTACAAAATAAAGTCGGTTAACATTTTAATTTTTTATTATGTATTATTATTATTATTATTATTATTATTATTATTATTATTATATTTCAAAGCACCACTTTCTATGTCAATTCGGGTATCATAACAACCGAGTTTGTGAAAGACGTCTGAATAAAAGTTGTAGATCTCTATCTTATCTTTCATCTGGATTTGAAATCACACAATTTGGACATCGGACGAGAAAGATATATAATCTACCTAAACAGGATACACTTCAAAATTAATTTTCCCCTTCCTCTGGTAGTATTCGACAAAAACTCAAAACATGAAAGTGGTAGCTCTAAGAGTTATCTTTTTAATGAAATTGACCTCATTATATTTCGGCGAATTTCGGCGAAGATTTAAGCAGTTTTACTAGTATTCATGACAGTCTAACACATATGTTAAGCATAGATGCAAGTATTAGACTCGGGTATTACAATGTCCTCCAGCGTCTGTATAGTACGCTCAGTCTGTCCATCAGTCTGAGGGTGATAAGCTATGCTCAGTCTCACTTCGGTCCCCATGGCTGCTTGCAGTCCTTCCCAGAAATTGGAGGTAAATCTCGGATCTCTATCAGATATAATAGATACTGGGATGCCATGAAGTCGTACCACATACAGTTGAGCCATCTTTACAAATGTAAAGCTCATGTTATACGGTATGAAGTGTGCAAATTTAGACAGCCTGTCAATAATGACCCAAATAGCATCACACCCTGCATGAGTCCTCGACAAATGAGTCACAAAATCCATCGATATATGATCCCATTTCCAAATCGGTACCTCTAAACTTTGTAATTCGCCACCCGACCTCTTCATCTCTGCTTTCACTTGTTGATATATCAAACATTTTTTTAACAAATGCAGCCACATCCCATTTTATTCGCTTCCACCAAAAGTGAGAACATAAATCTCGGTACATTTTCTTGCCACCAGGATGTATACTAAATTTGCTACAATGAGACCGCTGTAATAAATCTTGGCGTAGTCCAGGTGTATTAGGAACTACCCAATGATCACGCATCCGCAAACTACCATCCTCAGCCATTTTGAATTTAGGTACTTTTTGTTGCAAAATCAAACTGACCCATCTCTGAATCTCATCATCGGTCCTCTGAGCCTCTCTGATAGTCTCAAAAATATCTGGTTCTTCCAAGAGTGTCGATACTCTCACGGGCGATTTAGAGACGTCAAAATCATATCCTAGCTGACAATTGGAGATCATCAATGCCGACAGACGGCTCACATCATCGGCAGTATGGCCAACCTTACGACTCAAAGCGTCGGCTGTCAGGTTAGCCCGACCAGTGTGATATTCAATTTCACAGTCATAGTCCTTCAACAAGTCCATCTATCTCCTCTGTCTCATATTCAATTCAGCCTGAGTAAAAAGAAACTTCAGACTCTTATGATCTGTAAAGATAGTAAACTTCGTGCCGTACAAATAATGGCACCATATCTTCAATGCATAAAAAATGGAAGCCAATTCCAAGTCATGAACTGGATATCTCGTCTCGTGTGGCTTTAACTGTTTCGAGGCGTAGGCACTAACATGCTTATCCTGCATCAATACACAACCCTAACCTTGCAAGGATGCATCCGTATACAATACAAATCTCTCATTCTCTGTCGGAATGATCAAACCGGAGCGGTGGTTAAACGGTTCTTTAATTCTTGAAAACCCTTTTCACACGCTTCAGACCACTGAAATTTAACTCCTTCTGGGTCAACTGTGTTAATGGCTTAGCAACTTTGGAGAATCCTTCTATAAATCATCGATAATACCCAGCCAGGCCAAAGAAACTACGAACCTCCGGTACCAAAGTCGGAGCACGCCTTTGTAACACTGCTTCTACCTTCCTTGGGTCAACAGCTATCCCTTCTCTTGAGATCACATGACCAATAAATACTACCTTGTCCAACCTGAATTCACATTTATTAAATTTGGCATACAAATGTCTGTCTCTCAAAATCTGTAATACCATCCTCAAATGTGATGCATGCTCTGCACCACTCTTTGAATATACCAGAATATCGTCGATAAATACTATCACAAATCGATCCAGGTATGGCTGAAATATCCGATTTATCAAGTCCATAAAAACAGTCGGTGCATTCGTTAGTCCAAAGGGCATGACTAAGAACTCATAATGTCCATATCGTGTCCGGAATACAGTCTTCTGTATATCCTCATCCCTTACCCGAATCTGATGGTATCCAGATCGTAAATCAATCTTAGAATAAACAGAGGTTCCCTGCAACTGATCAAACAAATCGTCGATACGGGGAAGATGGTATTTATTCTTTACTGTTACTTTATTGAGTTGCCGGTAATCTATGCACAGGCGCATAGAGCCATCCTTCTTCTTCACAAATAAGATAGGAGCACCCCAATGTGACACACTGGGGCGCATATAACCTTGGTCAATCAAATCTTGTAACTGAGCTTTCAATTCTCTTAGTTCAGCAGGTGCCATCCTATACGGTGCACGAGAAATCGGAGACACATCCGGTACTAATTCAATTCCTAACTCTACTTCGCGGACTGGTGGAAAACCCGGAAATTTCCTCAGGAAACACATCCGCGAAATCAGTAACCACAGGAATGTCAGCAATGTTCACCTCTACCTGATCAGCATCAATCAAAGTGTAAATAAAGTATCTCGTACTACCCTGGTTCAACAACTTCGACATTCTAACATCAGATATCAACGGAACTCGGGGGAACGTCCACCTACTTCCCTGGTCGGTTTGGAACTCTACTGTACGCTGATAACAATCAATCGTGGCCCAATATCTGCTCAACACGTCAATCCCCACAATGCAATCAAAATCAGACATATCTAATACAATCAAGTCTGCTCGCAACTCGTTGCCCTCATAACAGATAGTGCAATCAGTAAGAACTCTAGCAGCTAACACATCTTTCCCCGTGGGTGTCGAGACAATAAGAGGCGTGGGCAACGGGGACCAACACATGTGATACTTAGTGACAAAGCTCAATTATATAAAAGAATGCGACGCACCAGAATCCATAAGAATAAGAGCATGGTAAGTACATAAACAACACTTACCAGCAATAACCTGCTCTCGAGCAGCCTCGGCTTGTTCCCTATTCAGTGCATACACTTGTCCATGAGGTCTCCCTAGTATTTGTCCTCCATAAGGTCGAGGTGCAAACTGCTGTCGCTGCTGAACTGCCCCTTCTGAATTTCTGATCGCTTTTATTTTAAACAATTATTTCTCAGTGTAGCGATTCTGTACCGCAAGTGCACGGTGTCAAGTTTTAGTATAATGATATAAAAAGTACGGATTGTCGATCCCACGAGGACTAGTAAATAATTATCAAACTCCACTAGTTTAACTATATTTAGCCTACGAAAATTGGTTATAACTAATTAACTAATTTAACTAATTAATTCAATAATAAATCCAAACAAACGATAGAGAATGAGAATGAAATCAATAGAGACAATTATCAAGACTTTCGGTTCACCTATGCAATCCCCCACAATTCGCCTATTAGTTAAGAATTAATTCAAACAATCTAAGGTGACGAGTTTTCCTAATTCACTTGCTATACCTTGGTCCGGCTATAACAAATCTAATACTAACGTAACAATAAGCCACTCTCGTACCCTTATTGAACAATTAATATTGTAAATCGATCTATGAAAACTTCTAGCCTTCGATTTTGGTAATCTATTGCTATCACACGTGTATTTGACTTTATCTCTCGATCTCAGCCTGAAATCCACGGCATAAATCACTATATCGAATTCCAATTTTATCTCTCGATCTCAATTGTAATTTAATATCATTCAAGGATGGCCAAACCCTTAAAAGCATGAAGAACAATAATCTATGCACTTAGATAATAAGAATCAATAAAAATCAATCAATTTAAATCATGGGTTCATAACATAGGATCCCCTAAGTCTTGATAACAAACTTAGCCTAGCAACATATTCAATATCAAATGCAATATCATGTTTTTCAACATCAAAAGCATAAAGAAATTAAATAGACTCAAGCAAAGTTTAGAAATACGTATAAACTAGCGATGTTGAATCGCGTCGTAGACTCCGTATCTCTGTCTCTCGCTTTGTATCACTGTACGTGAGTTTTCCACCAACTCCTTGCTGCCGTCCTGTTCTTCACCTCTGCACGTGAGTTCTGCTGCTCTCCCCAACTCTTCTTCTCAATAATCTCCTCCTTCCTCACGTCTCCTGTCTCTGCTGCTCACGTCTATTGCTGCTCAATTATTACGTGAATTTCTTCACTCCTTGCTGCCGTGAGTGAATTCTCGTCTCAGACTTTGCTGCTGTACTGTACGTACGTGAGTTCTTCTCTCTTTCTCATTGCTGCTCACTCTTCAACTCTTCCCAGAACTCCTCCTTTTCTGTATCTGTTCTCGTTCTTTTCTCCTTCTGATTCTCTGATATCTGATATCTGTTCGTTGCTCCCCCTATCTCTTCGTAAATCTGCTCACTTTCGTTACTCCTCTCCAGAATTCCTCTGCCTTCACTCTTCTGTATCTGTATCTGATCTTCAGAATTTTCAAATCCTGTTACGTGAGTTCTTCGCACCAGAAGTTCACCTACGTGCTTCCTCCTCTTCACGTAAATCTCCTCTCTGTCTGATCTCTCCTCTCGCTCCGCTTCTTCCCTGATATCTTTGTACGTTTCTCTTTCACTCCAAGCTGCTCTCCCCCTCCTTCTCACGTCTCTCTTCTTTTATGTTTCTCTTCTCCGCCTCCTTTTCCCTCTGGCCTTTCTTTCCTTCGTAATTCTTTTTTCCTTATCAGATTGTCCACCTTTCCTTATTTACTTCTGATCTCCTCACGTAACGTGCTGCTGCCCTCCAAATCTTCGTGCGTATAAATCTTATATAATATATTATATTATAATATCATATATTATAATATAATATTTCATCCATGTTGGTCTCTTAAAGCAATGGATTTCTATCCAATTTAATATGTGCTTGAAAATTCCTCCACGTCATGTCACGTGTGTTGCTCAGTTTGGTCATTTTTCATCATTTTGAGTGTAATTTCTCCACTTTTATGCAATTGGACCTGGATTCCTGAAATATACAAATATATACCAAAACGCGTAATATTTTCCAGGAATCACTACAAAAACGCCTCTAATCTTTTATCAAATTAAGTGTAAAAATCACACTTATCAACTCCCCCAAACTTAAACTTGATCGTCTCGAGCAAGAATTAAAATCACAAAGTAGAGTTCAATATTGAAGACTCAAATAAACCAATTCATAGTCAATCATGTAGCTCAGACATCTCACTTGCAGACGAACAATAATTAATCAGAAAGTTTAACAAGTTGTGTTTTTTCCTAGATCAAGCAACATGTCTCCAACTTAGAACGTGCGTGTGTGCTATTGTCACTTTCACGTTTCATGCAAGTTTCATAGATCCAATCATGCTAGTCAATGAAAAGTAAGATTATCGTTGAGCACCCTATAGTCCTATTTTCAAACAACTTCTCCACTAATGTAGTCACTCCCTAGACTTGGATCAATAGGTCTTTTTAAGCTTGTAGTGTTAGGCCTAGGTGTTGGCTTCAAAGAAAAGATAGGGTAACACAAAGAAGAGAGTATAAACATGTAATATTCATAGTTTTAGCACAAAAATGAGCTTCTCTTCTTTTTCTTTTAGCCTTGGCCACTTTGGGTCTTATTTAGTCATCATTTTTTTTTTCAAGGCTTTTTCTTTCCTATTCTTTTCTTTTCTCATTCATCAATTTTTTCAATAAGCTCATCACAATATAGCATCTAATGAGAATTATTATACTCCCTTAGGGTGAGGATAATTTTTTTCAATTTAAGCTCAAATAGGTAGGTATAATGAGTTGCCAAAAAATGTTGAATGGGGGCTACACAGTATGTTAAACACACTCCATTCTTTTTCAATTATGCTCAAAATTGGATACTAGGATTAATGTAAACATGGTAAGCTTGAAAGGCTCAAACGGTCCAAAGATCGCCTAGATCATCTCCTAATCAAGTTCATGACTATAAAATTTCGCCTTGAAGTGTCATCATCAAATAGTTTCTAAGGTACTCTAAGATGCTCAAAAACAATTCATCAAGTTAAGATTAATAAAATTATATTTAGCCTTCGATAAAATAAGTTTGATTAACTAAAGCTAGATTAAACTAAAGAATAAAAATTAAACTAGAAACAAAGAATAGAATGGTTCCGGAAATGCGAAGGTAAGTCACTCGAGAAAATTACCAAGCTCGTCGTTCAATTATATTATCTCTACTGATTCAAAGGAATTCTCAAATTATCACTCAATTGATTTTAAAGGTGAAAGGTTTTCACTATTATTCGATACACTCTCTCGAGCTGTAACGAAACTAACAATAAATTAGAATAAGTCACTCTCGTGCACCTATTTACTAATTCAAAGTTGCTTAAATTATCAAAACCTTATAACTCTAAATCTTTCGATTTCAAGTTCTCACGTATGCGATATCATCTCTCGATCTCAATCGTGACATACATCATAAATTAATGGAGCGTGTTACAACGTTATCTCTCGATCTCGGTTGTAACTCTCAAATTCAATCAAAGCTAGCTAGACTTTGATCTACACATGCAATCAATCTATGAACATAAATATCAATGCGCTCAAATACCAATGAATCAATATATCAAACACAACGAACGAAAATTTCAATAATATAAACCAAATTCAATTCAAATCAAATACAGATGAGTTTAATTGTCTCTCGACCTCAAAAACTTCAAATGAAAATGAAAATCAAATAAATTAAGGTTCAGAAATACGATAAACGATGGATGAATCCGTGCGTTGCACCGTAATTTCTTCTCTTGTTCCTTCCTGGCACTCCGGAAGAGATTGGCTCGACTTTGGACGAAGAACGGAGATTGGATCTCCTTGGCGGCGTTGGGCGGCGGCTCCTTGACCTAGAAATCGTCTGATAAATGTGTCTAATCTCGTCTCTCGAATTGCCTCGCCTACAACCAACTTGCTCTTGCTTACACACCTGCAATAGAAAATACACGAATTCATTCCCAGACAAACTAAAAACAAACAAACTAACAAAAACACATCAAAACAAAAAAATCAAAAACAAAACTCAAGGAAGGAAAAACGGAAGTTCTTAATTTATAGTCCCAAGCTGGACTGTCACCTCATCGTCTTCATCAATTTGATGGCTCCTTCGGATTCTTTACAGAATCACTCGGGAGCGTACCTTGCGTCCTCCCAGATATCAACGTGGCCAACTGCCCTATCTGCACTTCCAAATTTTTTATAGATGCATCCTGATTCTGCATCCTCACCTCCGTTGATGAAATCAGCTTTGCCATCAATTCCTCCATACTCGGCTTTTGTGTGAACCCGGCCTGCGGTTGAGGGTTCAACACATTTTCTTGATTCGACCACCTCAAATTCGGGTGGTTCCTCCACGGTTGGTTGTAATTCGAGTAGGAATTATTGGGTGGCCTGTTACCTACAAAATTAACAGCTTCAACGGATTGGTTAAATTGATTACCTGCCTGGCACTCGATGCTAGGATGACCGCCTCCACACAGCTCACAGAAAATAGTTTGGGCCTGCATTGCTGCTGCTCACATGCTGTCTATCTTCCGGTTCATGGCTTCTAATTGAGCCGAAAGAGCAGTGATCTCGTCCACTTGATGGACCCCCATTCGTTTCTGTGGCGTGCTCCTCTCAGATTGCCACTGATAACTGTTGCACGCCATTTCCTCCAACAAGCAATATGCTTCTTCCGGCGTCTTTCTCATTATGGATCCCCCAGATGCTGCATCAATCATTGAACGGTTAGCAGAAAATAAACCGTTATAAAAAGTTTGTACCTGTAGCCATATGGGTAAACCATGGTGTGGGCATCTCCTCAACAACTCCTTAAACCGATCCCACGCTTCGTATAAAGTCTCGGGGTCAAACTGACCAAAAGTCGTGATATCGTTCCGCATCTTCGCCGTCTTGGAAGGGGGAAAGTACTTTGACAAAAACGCCTTTGTCATCCCCTCCCATGTTGTGATAGAACCTGCAGGTAAAGAATTCAACCATGCCTTAGCTTTGTCTCGTAATGAAAAGGGAAAGAGTCTTAACCTGATGGCATCGTCAGAGACGCCATTGTGTTTGAATGTATCACAAATCTCCAAAAAGTTGGAGATGTGATTGTTCGGATCATCTGTAGCTGCTCCCCCGAACATCACTGAGTGCTGAATCATTTGTATGATTGCCGGCTTGATCTCAAAATTGTTTGCTTGAATCGTCGGCCTTGTAATACTCGACAACGATCCATGAAATGCGGGTTGTGCAAAGTCCATCATCGATCTAGGGTGCTGTGCTTCGTTATTGTCAGCCATTTCTCGAGCTTCTCGTAATCTTCTTAGTAACGTTCTCTCTATCTCTGGATCAAACGGCTCGAGAAAGGGTTCCTCTCTTCTATGCATGCACTAAAGAACCGATTCCTGTACAAAATAGACAAAAGGAGACAACAAAATGCACAAAGTTATTCACAAAGATCAACAAAAGAAAACAAAGAAAACAAAAATGCAATCATGAAATGGCTAAATTACAATTAACTAATCTCGTATGATATTATACAGATTAGTCCCCGGCAACGGCGCCAAAAACTTGATCGCTTTTATTTTAAACAATTATTTCTCAGTGTAGCGATTCTATACCGCAAGTGCACGGTGTCAAGTTTTAGTATAATGATATAAAAAGTACGGATTGTCGATCCCACGAGGACTAGTAAATAATTATCAAACTCCACTAGTTTAACTATATTTAGCCTACGAAAATTGGTTATAACTAATTAACTAATTTAACTAATTAATTCAATAATAAATCCAAACAAACGATAGAGAATGAGAATGAAATCAATAGAGACAATTATCAAGACTTTCGGTTCACCTATGCAATCCCCCACAATTCGCCTATTAGTTAAGAATTAATTCAAACAATCTAAGGTGACGAGTTTTCCTAATTCACTTGCTATACCTTGGTCCGGCTATAACAAATCTAATACTAACGTAACAATAAGCCACTCTCGTACCCTTATTGAACAATTAATATTGTAAATCGATCTATGAAAACTTCTAGCCTTCGATTTTGGTAATCTATTGCTATCACACGTGTATTTGACTTTATCTCTCGACCTCAGCCTGAAATCCACGGCATAAATCACTATATCGAATTCCAATTTTATCTCTCGATCTCAATTGTAATTTAATATCATTCAAGGATGGCCAAACCCTTAAAAGCATGAAGAACAATAATCTATGCACTTAGATAATAAGAATCAATAAAAATCAATCAATTTAAATCATGGGTTCATAACATAGGATCCCCTAAGTCTTGATAACAAACTTAGCCTAGCAACATATTCAATATCAAATGCAATATCATGTTTTTCAACATCAAAAGCATAAAGAAATTAAATAGACTCAAGCAAAGTTTAGAAATACGTATAAACTAGCGATGTTGAATCGCGTCGTAGACTCCGTATCTCCGTCTCTCGCTTTGTATCACTGTACGTGAGTTTTCCACCAACTCCTTGCTGCCGTCCTGTTCTTCACCTCTGCACGTGAGTTCTGCTGCTCTCCCCAACTCTTCTTCTCAATAATCTCCTCCTTCCTCACGTCTCCTGTCTCTGCTGCTCACGTCTATTGCTGCTCAATTATTACGTGAATTTCTTCACTCCTTGCTGCCGTGAGTGAATTCTCGTCTCAGACTTTGCTGCTGTACTGTACGTACGTGAGTTCTTCTCTCTTTCTCATTGCTGCTCACTCTTCAAATCTTCCCAGAACTCCTCCTTTTCTGTATCTGTTCTCGTTCTTTTCTCCTTCTGATTCTCTGATATCTGATATCTGTTCGTTGCTCCCCCTATCTCTTCGTAAATCTGCTCACTTTCGTTACTCCTCTCCAGAATTCCTCTGCCTTCACTCTTCTGTATCTGTATCTGATCTTCAGAATTTTCAAATCCTGTTACGTGAGTTCTTCGCACCAGAAGTTCACCTACGTGCTTCCTCCTCTTCACGTAAATCTCCTCTCTGTCTGATCTCTCCTCTCGCTCCGCTTCTTCCCTGATATCTTTGTACGTTTCTCTTTCACTCCAAGCTGCTCTCCCCCTCCTTCTCACGTCTCTCTTCTTTTATGTTTCTCTTCTCCGCCTCCTTTTCCCTCTGGCCTTTCTTTCCTTCGTAATTCTTTTTTCCTTATCAGATTGTCCACCTTTCCTTATTTACTTCTGATCTCCTCACGTAACGTGCTGCTGCCCTCCAAATCTTCGTGCGTATAAATCTTATATAATATATTATATTATAATATCATATATTATAATATAATATTTCATCCATGTTGGTCTCTTAAAGCAATGGATTTCTATCCAATTTAATATGTGCTTGAAAATTCCTCCACGTCATGTCAGGTGTGTTGCTCAGTTTGGTCATTTTTCATCATTTTGAGTGTAATTTCTCCACTTTTATGCAATTGGACCTGGATTCCTGAAATATACAAATATATACCAAAACGCGTAATATTTTTCAGGAATCACTACAAAAACGCCTCTAATCTTTTATCAAATTAAGTGTAAAAATCACACTTATCAATTTCTGCCCCGATTACCTCTGAAATCCTGTCGCCCACTACGGTTAGGACAGAATCTAGCCATATGGCCCGGGCTCCCACATTCAAAACAAGTAAGGCAATCTCGGACCAAGTGGGGTCCTCCACACCTGAAACACTTTAACTCCCGAGCCACTAACTTGGCCGCGACCTGATTGTACATTGCTCCTACGTTCCACGGGCGACAGGAATCAAAACGTCGCCTGCCTGATCGGTATGATGATGATGATGAGGATCCTCGAACCTTAAACGTTTCTCCACGAGGGTTTCAAACCTTATGCAGTTGGCCTTTGCCACCCTGTCACATCCCCATAGACACTAACTGCTATCTCAGCTAACTCAGCTCGTACTAAAGCGTCATCAAAAGAGGTAGGGTTATTATATAGAACCCGATCAAATAATTCTGGCCGCAGTCCCCTGAGAAAATGTCTCATCTTAGCATGAGTGTCAATAGCAATGTGGGGCACATACCTCAACAACGAAGAGTATTGAAGAGCGTAATTAGATACCGACAAATTGCCATGCTTCAGGTTTGTAAATTCATCTTCCTTCATTTGTCTGGCAGCAGCAGAAAAATACCTGCTCAGAAACCTAGTCCGGAAGAAGTCCCAACCAATAACATGACCCTGAGCCCTTGCTTCCAACAGAGTCGACTTCCACCACATAGATGCTTTCTTGGCAAGCTGAAACTCGGTCAACCTCAGCCACACGGACTTGGCACAAGGTGCTGAAACATAAATATGCTCAATCCTTTCTAACCACTCTTTGGCCTCTTCCCCTGATTCAGTGCCCTCAAAACACCGATGAAAACCTAGGAATTGAGTCAAACTCAACTCTCCTGGCAGCGATAGCTGCTCAACAGGCCCTGGCCCCAAAGGTGGGTCGGGTAAAGCATTCGCCTGTCCAATGGAGGCATTACCACTCACGGCATCCCCTACACCTTCAGGTAGATGCACTGGCTCAATAGCTGCCATGCTGAAATATAAATGAACAACAATATATATAACAATTCAATATCACATAACCAACCACAGTCATCTAATCGAAGCATAAGCAGCTAAGATCATTTAATCAACAATATAACACAGCATGCTCGTCCACACATGACCCATTCGCAAGGAAATCATTATTTCGCTAGACCTTTAGCTAGCCCAACGTCTAACCACAAACCTCAATTCACGCTAGACTTTTCTCATGTCCAAACACTAACTTAGCTAGCCCTAGACATCAAACCACTGCTCTGATACCACCAATGTAAGACCCTGACCACCCATCACGTCAAAAATGCATTTATGACGTCATATGTATGTGTAAAAACTTTATTCTTTAAAAGAATCAATACATGCTAACATCTACGTCATGACTTTTATAAAAAAAATTCGGCAGAATCTCTCCAGTAAATTGAGATATCCGAAAACAAAAAACACATCACCAAAATAATTCACAGCCAGGGAAAAACACAATACTAAAAGAATTCAAAATCATAAGTCAGTTCCCAGCCAGGAAAAAGGATCTAAACAAAAGGGAGATAAGGCATAATTAATACATATCAAAATAAGGACATCAAAAGATTCCTATATGTATACCGCTATGACACCTAGTCCAAGTTCCTCTGAATATCTTTCTAGGCGTGCCAACTATCTCCCAGATCCTTGAAAAATTAGCCCTGTCACATGTTTTCCACATAAACAGCCCTCACTTGGGTAAGCATACCACAATATAATTAACATGAATGTATAAGATAAAAGTACAGAATGTAATGCTATGAGATAACATGATGCTTCCTGAGTATATTAGAACGGGGTGGAGTCTCGATCATTCCTGCCCTCGCACCTCTATCATTTAACAAACTCATTATACATAGCATTAGTTTCTAAGGCTGTTCAAAACACGGCATAGCCACATCGCACACTCTAGTGTCGACCCATAATTTAGATAAACACATCACTCGCCACAGCCGTGACCCTCTATACATTCAATTACATCGCACACTCTAGTGGCGACCCATTATTTAGATAAACACATCACTCGCCACAGCGGTGACCCACTATACATTCAATCACATCGCACACTCTAGTGGCGACCCATTATTTAGATAAACACATCACTCTCCACATCGGTGGCCCTCTATACCTAAGCGACGCTTCGCTTTTCAATAAATAGTGGAAAAACATATTCACCCATGCTTGTATGTCACTACGTACCTCAGCTCCAATGATGAAGATCAAGCTATCCTCCTCGATGTCCAGATGCGCTAGAAGGCTCTGAAAGAAATCAACAACTCAATATAATCGTCAATATCTCTACAAAGTGATATACATAAAACATAATTCACCCCAACAATTATCCCTTCAATCTAGTCTTCTACTAACTCAACATCCTCAAATTGTAACATATACACACATCAAGATATGTTAAGTCACATTCAATTCGCATAATCATCGTTCATAACGTCAATACATCGTGGAGTACCTTTATACATGCCCGAATTCCAACTATACATTCCAATACAAGCTTGTGTACATTTATACTTGGGCAAACTCATATCTTCCCATATTAACATACCCAAATCCATGCACACAACACTCACACACCATTTCCAACACATACTAGGCACAATTTATGTACACACTTTCACACACATTCACGCACACACACTAAACACACATTTTGCACACACTAGTATTTCAATCTCTTCCCTTCAATTAACAACTCAAAACACTCCAAAACAACCCAATAAACAACCCCAAAAATTGTCCCAAAGAATAGCTAACCACAGCCCCAAAAAGAGCTAAATTTTCGAACTCAAGATGTCACAATCAACACACCAAAGTCGAAAATAAAGGGGGCAAAGTTCCTAGGGACATGAGGGAGCATCATACCTTGAAATTGGTGGCAAGATAATTGAGTTGGAAGGTGAAAATCGGAGCTCTTCTTGACAATGGTGAGGGGCGACGGGTTTGGGGGTTTGGGGAAGAAGGATGTCCGATTTTTTAGTGTGTGTGGATGTGTGTGGGTTTTGTTAGTTAAATGTGTGGAATGACTAGCTAATAAATCCCCCTTTTTTAATTTAACCCATTCCACTAACATTAAATCCTCCAACTCTATAATTCTTCACCCCAAAATTAATATTTCAAGTTAATCTAACTTTTCATAAATTTCCCATAAAAATAAAACATGCTAATATAAGTCCCCTCAAGCATTTAAGTAATGCTAAAGTTTCATTTATGCCCAAATAATACGGCCCGACCCAATATACGAGTCCAAATTTGTTCACGTAAATTATCTCATTATTTACCATTTACACATTTAAATATAAGCACAATAAACTGGGCACTACAAAAAGCGTGTAAGCTTCCTCAGGTGTTACTAGGAGAAAATAAACCATTGTAAAATGTTTGTACCTAAAGCCAAATCGGAAGGCCATGATGTGGGCATCTGCTAAGTGGATCCTTGAAGCGCTCCCAAGCTTCATACAGTGTCTTCGGATCATGTTGCACAAATGGGGTGATATGATTGCACATCTTAGCTGTCTTGGAAGGGGGAAAGTATTTTAATAAGAAGTCTTGAGCAATCCAATCCCAAGTAGTGATCGATCCTGCAGGCAATGAATTTAACAAACTCTTAGCTTTGTCATATAAGGAAAAAGGAAAAAGGCGTAACCTGATGGCGTCATCAGTGACGCCATTGTGCTTGAACGTGTCACATATCTCCAAGAAGTTGGAGATATGAGCATTAAGATCATCAGTAGGCGATCCTCCAAATTGAACAGAATGTTGAATCATCTGAATTATGGCAGGCTTGATCTCGAAGTTATTAGCCTCGATCCGTGGTCTAGTGATGCTAGGCATAGTGCCTTGAAAAGTTGGTTGTGCATAGTCCATCATGGATCTTGTAATTGGCACTTCCTCGTTGTGTTGTTCACCATTCCCTCTTTGATTATTATCAGTCTCTAGACTTAACCCTCCTAGAGATGAGGTCATAACATCGGCTAACCCACGAATAAAGGGTCTGGATAATCCAGAAACAACGGATTACCACCGTATAAGGTTCTTTTAGCGGTTACACCCCACCGCATCAGGGTCATGGGGATCCAAATCCAATTAGATTTCGAGTTTAACGTGCTTACAAAATAATACTTTCATAATTTCAACATAATACATATCGATTGGGAATTTAAAAACATACATAGTATTTTTGAAAAACGAAACGAATATATATAACAAAAGCCCACTTACTGTGCTTGGATGCGTGTTTGAATAATCGACGGTATGAAACGAACGGATTCAAATCTATCCTTGGCTTGCTAGACTTCCAACTCGTAACTCAAACTTCTCGGCTGGAATCAAAGGTTCCCTTGATAGAATTCTCCGGCTGAGACTCTAGATAACTCGAAGACAATATGAAGAATATGTTGAGTTCCTTGTGGACAGTTTGCTTCGATAGTTTGCTGGAACAAGATGATGAAACTTGGCTTGGTTATAATTCTCGAAACTTGCTGGAAAAATCTGGAAAGGAGGACAGAACTTGATTGGTTTATGGTTTGGGAATTTGACAGAATTCTCGATGGCTTCCTTGCTGGAATTCTTGGCCAATATCTCTTGGTTTTAGTTCTCAAAACTTGCTGATAATTTGGAAAGGATTTGGACAGAATTGTATCAGGCTTGGGAGTGATTTTTCGAAGGCTTGACAGCACCCAGATTTTCGAAACAGATGCTGGAATTTCGATGAAAGCTTTGGCTTTTGGTGCTGATTCTCGAAGAGATTTAGCTACTGGAATTTGCTGGTTTGATGTGAATGGTTGCTGAAGATTGACCAAGGATTGCTTGGTTTCAGTTCTCGGACTTGCTGAAATTTTTAGAAGGATTAAGGACTGATTTGCGTGGCTAGAATTTCAGCAATTCAACTGTCCCTGTATCGAAATTCCTTGCTGGTTGGGCTGAAGAATTCGATGATTTCGGCTGCTGAATGGAGGCTGAATGTATCGGTTGTTTGTTGTTGGTTAAAGGTGAATTGGTGATTGAAAGTGAGACTATGACCTTGCTTTTATAGAGGCATAAACTGACCCAAAGGTGGAAGGACTCTCGGTTGGATCAGATCAAATCCGAAGACTCCTACATGAGACGCAACTCTTCGGCTGGATGGACTCTTCTCGGTTGGATTAAAATCTGATACGGGTTGGAGCAAATCTATGCCGATAGAGAAGAGGTGGAACTGGTTAGGATTCTTCGAACTTAGTGACAGAAACGTGCAGATTGAGGAGTGAAGATCAGATTCTGGAGTTTGCTTCGATCTTGACAGCTGCCTTTGGATTCAGTTTTCCAGAATTTTGGTCGATCCATGCTGCTGGAATTCGATTATAAAGGAAGGAGTTTGAGATGGATGAGGACTCCTTGGTGTATTGAAACTCTAGGCTAGAGTTTAGGAAATTTCAAACTCTTTTTAAATCATGTTTTAGTTATCCCATAACCAAAAATCCGGGTCTTTACATCCCTCCCTCCTTATTGGAAGTTTCGTCCTCGAAACTTGAGTCAACTTGATCTTGGAACAGGTAGGGATATTTCTCCCGCAATGATTCTTCCATTTCCCAAGTAGCTTCTCTTTCAGTATGGTTTGACCATTGGACTTTGACATATGGAATGGTCCTTCTTCTCAGGACTTGGTCCTTGGTATCCAGAATACGGATTGGGATTTCTTCGTATTTCAATGTTTCGTCCAAATTCCCTTGAGTTACTAGGGGTTCTGCTTCCAGTACATGGCTTGGGTCAGCAATGTATTTCCTTAGTTGTGATACGTGGAAGACATTGTGAATTCTCAACAGATTTGGCGGTAGTGCTATTTTATATGCTAGCGTTCCCACCTTTTCTAGAACTTCAAATGGTCCCACATATCTTGGGTTCAACTTTCCCTTTTTGTCAAATCTAATCACTCCTTTCATTGGTGAAATCTTTACATCGAGTTTCTCACCAATCTCTATATCAACGGGTCTCATTTTCAGATCAGCCCAACTTTTCTGTCGGTCCTGGGCTGTCTTAAGTCTATCTCTGATAATAGCTATCTTGTC
Source organism: Haberlea rhodopensis (assembly GCA_907163345.1). NCBI lineage: Eukaryota > Viridiplantae > Streptophyta > Magnoliopsida > Lamiales > Gesneriaceae > Haberlea > Haberlea rhodopensis. The sequence continues at coordinate 238,718 of CAJQUN010000321.1, forward strand.
GGTAGTAGCTTGTACTAACTCCGGCCCTGTGATAGCTCTTTCTCCTACTTCATCCCAATACAATGGTGATCGGCATTTGCGCCCATAGAGTGCTTCGTATGGCGCCATCCCAATACTACTGTGGTAGCTGTTATTGTAAGCAAACTCGACTAGCGGTAATAGTTCGCTCCAATTTGCAGTAAAATCCAATACACAAGCTCTTAGCATATCTTCGAGGGTTTGGATAGTCCTCTCTGTCTGGCCATCGGTTTGTGGGTGATAGGCCGTGCTAAGAGTCACTTTACTTCCCATAGCTTGCTGAAAGCTTTTCCAGAACCGCGACACGAATCTGGGATCTTGGTCCGATAGTATGCTAACTGGGACACCATGCAATCTCACTATATTGTCCATATATAGTGTTGCCAACTTATCCAAGTTGTAGTTCATGCGGACTGGTAGGAAGTGTGCTGACTTGGTTAATCTGTCAACAATTACCCATATTACGTCATGGCTCTGCTTTGACTTTGGTAGTCCCACGACGAAATCCATGGAGATGTGATCCCATTTCCATTCAGGGATCTCCAGAGGTTGAAGAAGCCCTCCGAGTCTTTGATGCTCCGCTTTCACTTGTTGACATACCAAGCATCGGGCGACGAATTCTGCTACGTCCTTTTTCATGGCGTTCTACCAGAAACTTTCCTTCAAATCCTTGTACATCTTTGTACTCCCATGGTGGACTGAAAATTTTGATTTATGCGCTTCGGACATCACTTCTTGTCTTATGTTGTTCACATCTGGCACGCACAATCGTCCTTTCATCCACAGAATTCCCTTGTTATCGATCTCAAAGTCAGTAATTTCCTTCTCCCTGACTTGTTCTTTTAGCTTGGTTAGGCTCGGATCTTGATCTTGGCTTAGCTTGATGGTCTCTCGAAGACAAGGTTGAGCTGAGACCATAGCTAAGATTATTTTCCCTTTGCCTTTCCGGCTCAAAGCATCTGCTACTTTGTTTGCCTTGCCGGGGTGATAGCTAATAGTGAGATCGTAGTCTTTTAGAAGTTCGATCCATTGTCTCTGCCTCATGTTGAGTTCCTTTTGAGTGAACAAGTACTTGAGGCTTTGATGGTCCGTGAACACTTCGCACTTGGCGCCATACAGATAGTGTCTCCAAATCTTCAAGGCGAACACTACTGCGGCTAACTCGAGGTCATGCGTAGGGTAGTTTTGCTCATGGGGTTTGAGCTGTCTTGAAGCATAAGCAATCACTCTTCCTTCCTGCATGAGTACACATCCTAGTCCTTCTTTAGATGCATCACTATAAATAGTGAAACTCATGTCTTCAGTTGGTAATACCAGTACAGGTGCAGTTGAGAGCTTTTCCTTTAAAGTCTCAAAGCTCTTCTCACATTCTTCACTCCATATGAACTTTGCGTTCTTTTGTGTGAGCTTTGTAAGAGGTACTGTTATTGACGAAAATCCTTCGACAAACGTTCGATAGTAACCAGCTAATCCCAAGAAGCTTCGGATTTCAGTCACTGTCATTGGTCTAGGCCAATCTAAAACTGCCTCTACCTTTTTAGTCCACTGATACGCCTTCCTTTGATATTATGTGACCTAAGAAAGATACATTTTCCAGCCAAAATTCACATTTATTAAATTTGGCGTAGAGCTCCTTCTCTCTCAATGTCTGTAGAGTGAGGCGAAGATGTTGTTCATGATCTTCATTGTTCGACGAATAAATGAGGATGTCGTCGATGAATACCACAACAAAGTCATCCAAGAATGGCTTGAATACTCGATTCATCAAATCCATGAATACTGCTGGAGCATTTGTTACGCCAAATGGCATCACCGTGAACTCGTAATGCCCATACCGTGTTCTAAATGCGGTTTTCGGCACGTCTTCTGCTTTAATCTTTAGTTGGTGATAGCCTGTCCTTAAATCGAGCTTGGAAAACACTTTAGCACCTCTGAGTTGATCGAACAGGTCATCTATCCTTGGAAGAGGGTACTTGTTCTTGATTGTGATCTTATTCAGCTCTCTGTAGTCGATGCACAATCTCATGCTCCCGTCTTTCTTCTTTACAAACAACACTGGAGCTCCCCATGGGGATACACTTGGTCTGATTTGTTTCTTGTCCAATAACTCCTGCAGTTGTTCCTTAAGTTCCTTCAGTTCGGCTGGAGCCATTCGGTATGGTGCCTTAGAAATTGGTGTAGCGCCTGGCACCAAATTAATATCAAATTCCAATTCTCGGTTTGGAACAGAACCGGGCAGTTCTTCAGGAAAGACATCCGGAAATTCTTGTACAACGGCTATGTCTTCTATCCTGGGTTCATCTTCCTCTTTAACCTCGCTTATTGTAGCTAGGTAAACTTCTTCACCGTTCTTTACGGCTTTCCAGGTTTGGGCTGCCGTCAGTAGGAATTTTCTCTCCTTAGCTTTGCCATGATATACAATCTCCTTCTCGTCTGGAGTCCGTAGTTTAACATTCTTGTTACGGCAGTCTACTACTCCATGATGTTTGGATAGCCAATCCATTCCCAATATAACATCAAAATCCACCATTTTGAGTTGAATTAGCTCAGCATTAAACTTGATTTCATTAATACTAAGATTACAATCTCGATGTATGCTATGTGCTATAAGGGTCTTATTGGCTGGTGTTGCTACGTTATATGGTTCACTAAGCAGTTCAGGCTTAAGGGCTAGTTTCTTAGTAAACCTCTTAGATATAAACGAGTGCGTGGCACCACAATCAAACAATGTATACGCAGGTAATTCGTTTAAATAAATGGTACCTGCCACAACGTCGTTTGCGTATTTGGCCTCATCTCGCGTTATAGCAAACACTCTGGCGTTCGGCTTAGTCTCATTTGGCTTACTAGGAGGGCCGTTATTCCTTACAGTCATCCCCCTCATATCAGGTTCGGGACATTCAGCAATTCGGTGGCATGTCTTCCCACATCGGAAACATGCACCTTTTCCTCTGAGACACTCTCCTAGATGGTTGAATCCACAGTTCGAACACTTAGGCTACCTCTGTTGAGTTGGGCCTACTGTGGGTCCCCTTTGCTGGTTGCTGGATGGACTAGGCATCTTGAAGTTTTGACTGCTAGAGGTATGATGACTGGTGGAGGGTCGCCTGCGCTTAAACTCTTCCTCGCGACGCTTGATATCTGCTTCAGCCCTGATGGCGGCTCCCATTAAGTCTCCGAAATTGGTTGTCTCGAAAATTGCCAGGGCGGATTGGATTCGACTGTTCAGTCCAATCCTGAAGCGATGTAGCTTAAGGGACTCGTCTGCCATGATACTCGGTGCGTACGTTCCCATCGAGTTAAACCTTGCGGTATAATCCACCACTGTCATATCTGTAGTCTGTGTCAAGTTTTCAAACTCTCGCAGCTTCTGGTTCTGGACCGCAGTTGGAAAGTACTGCTTTAGAAAGGTACTTCGGAACCTTTGCCATGTGATTGGTCCCGCTTCTAGCATAAGTGGTGACACGTTTTCCCACCACTTCCCAGCTTGGTCGATGAGAAAAGACGTGGTAACTTCCACCTTGATATCATCCGGTACTTCCAACAGTCTATGGTGGTTCTCTATTTGTTTCAGCCAGTTCTGGGCCATCTCCGAGTCTGAGTTGCCATCAAAGGTTGGAACTCTGTTCTTCCGCAACGATTCATAGTGGTACTTTACACCTTGCGGACGTGCTGGCTGTGCTTGAGGTTGATTAACAGCAGGGTTATTCAAACCTTGAAGTGTGGTGGCCACAATGGTGGCTATTACTGCCAAGTCTTCACGACTCAGTCCCACCCTCGGAGGTTGTGGCGGTGCAGGTGGAGGATTCTGATTTCCATTAGTTCTCTCCTCATTAGAGTTGGGAGGAACAACATAGTTTGGATTACGGTTGTTGCGGGTTGGACGTCCGGCCATTTCCTACAATAACACGAATCTAAAATCTTTGCGCGGAAATAAAACAATAGCGGAAAGATAAAGAAGACATGATAAACAAAAATGATACTTTTATTAATCACTGGAAAAATGTTTATCACAACTACTGGAAAGGAAAATGCTGAACATTGAAATAAAATGAAAACAAAACTCCCTTCTAAGAACTATGGATCTATCACTTCTCCACTTCCTAATTCTTCTACGACATCTTCCTGCATGGGTTCTTCCTCAGGGTCTTCGTCTGAATCTTCATCTGAATCGACAACATCCAGAAGATTTCTCACGTGATCATTGGCTTCCCTTAGATCACTGTTGACATTCAGGAGATGAGTGACTATACCCCAGTAACCATTGCTTCTTATAGACAGGCGATGGTTCGTATTTTGAAGTGCGAGAATATGATCAGCCATTTGATCAAGCTGCTGTCTTTGGACTACGCATTTTTCCTCTGCAGTCCTATGGAGTTCGTCTATTCTAGCTACTTCTTCCTTAGATTCCTCAAGCTGCTCATTAGCTTGATGATGACAGTAGCTAATTCTATGGACATCGCCTCTCATATGTTCCGCAACTTCTATCAGTTCAGCTTTAGCTTCCTTGAGCTTCTCAATTTCTTGCTCCATACTGAGAATCTGGACAGATTGCGCTCGGGTTGTCATCACCTAAACCCAAACACGGAATTAAATACTTGACAAATCATAAAATCAAGTATCAAAAGCAAGAATTCGAATTCTGAAAAAAAAATTTTTTTTTTTTTAAATTCGAAAATTAGGGTTCTAAAATTCGAAATAATAGGGGTTTCGAATTAATCCCTAATCGAAGCTTGAAATATGAAATTGGCAGAGGGTTAATGATCGACTGGCTGGAGTAATCACACGAAATTTTTTAATTTCAAAACGATCAACATATGCTCAGAAAAATCAGAAATCGAACAGAAATTGGGATTTAGGGTTCTTGGATTCGAACGAGAAATTGATCGGGCAAATCAAATCCGATCGACATGAAACTTGGACAGAATGATCGACTGGCAGAGGCGGTTCGAATGGTATACTCGTCGACGGCTATCGTGGCGGCGACGACGGCTTGGAGCTTAGGGTTTACTGTACGAAAATCGAAAAATTTTCGAAAATAATTCTTAAAAATCGATTTTTTTTTTTCGAAAATAAAATTTTAAAAACTGAAACTGAAAATTTTAAAATTCAAAAATTTTCGTATTCATGTGATTAATCAGATTGGACTTCTGATTATCGTAATTATCATGAAACGACAATTTTCACCCAACTGTATTTATTTCTCCAGTTGGTCTATTTCAACCAGAATTTTCTTCTAGTTATTTCCTTAACTAGAATACTTTTCCCAGCGGGATTATGGAACCTGGCTAGCTCTGATACCACTAAAATGTCACGCCCCGAGACCGGGGTCAATAACACCGGCATTGATTTCCATTACAACTAGGAAACCAATAAGCCTCGTAATATCATAACAACTGAAAAGCCAGTCTTTTTCCATAAAAATAACAACCATTGTCTTTACAATGAATAAATAAATACGGAATTAAAAACTTAACAACTGAATAAATAAAATTGTCTTAAAATTGGAAAACTTTAAAACCTAAAAGATCTTGTTCTACGCAGCGGACTTGATTCACCAACCCCAAAATTGGTGCTCTTCTTCTTGCTCTAATTCTTCTTCGGCTTTATCTGGGGATGTAGAGTAAGGGGTTGAGTGCTTTGGTAAACACTCAGCAAGTGGGGGACAATCGATATCATACATATACATAATTTTCATAAACTTGGATCATAAAACTTGCATAAACCGATCTGAATGTATCTTAACATACTTGATTCGCCCTTACGAGCCATGACATAACATATCGTTGCATAATTTTCATATACTTAAGCACAGTAAAGCATTCTACTCTCTTCTTGGTACTGATATCAGTCTCTAGACTTAACCCTCCTAGAGATGAGGTCATAACATCGGCTAACCCACGAATAAAGGGTCTGGATAATCCAGAAACAAGGGATTACCACCGTATAAGGTTCTTTTAGCGGTTACACCCCACCGCATCAGGGTCATGGGGATCCAAATCCAATTAGATTTCGAGTTTAACGTGCTTACAAAATAATACTTTCATAATTTCAACATAATACATATCGATTGGGAATTTAAAAACATACATAGTATTTTTGAAAAACGAAACGAATATATATAACAAAAGCCCACTTACCGTGCTTGGATGCGTGTTTGAATAATCGACGGTATGAAACGAACGGATTCAAATCTATCCTTGGCTTGCTAGACTTCCAACTCGTAACTCAAACTTCTCGGCTGGAATCAAAGGTTCCCTTGATAGAATTCTCCGGCTGAGACTCTAGATAACTCGAAGACAATATGAAGAATATGTTGAGTTCCTTGTGGACAGTTTGCTTCGATAGTTTGCTGGAACAAGATGATGAAACTTGGCTTGGTTATAATTCTCGAAACTTGCTGGAAAAATCTGGAAAGGAGGACAGAACTTGATTGGTTTATGGTTTGGGAATTTGACAGAATTCTCGATGGCTTCCTTGCTGGAATTCTTGGCCAATATCTCTCGGTTTTAGTTCTCAAAACTTGCTGATAATTTGGAAAGGATTTGGACAGAATTGTATCAGGCTTTGGAGTGATTTTTTGAAGGCTTGACAGCACCCAGATTTTCGAAACATATGCTGGAATTTCGATGAAAGCTTTGGCTTTTGGTGCTGATTCTCGAAGAGATTTAGCTACTGGAATTTGCTGGTTTGATGTGAATGGTTGCTGAAGATTGACCAAGGATTGCTTGGTTTCAGTTCTCGGGCTTGCTGAAATTTTTAGAAGGATTAAGGACTGATTTGCGTGGCTAGAATTCTCAGCAATTCAACTGTCCCTGTATCGAAATTCCTTGCTGGTTGGGCTGAAGAATTCGATGATTTCGGCTGCTGAATGGAGGCTGAATGTATCGGTTGTTTGTTGTTGGTTAAAGGTGAATTGGTGATTGAAAGTGAGACTAGGACCTTGCTTTTATAGAGGCATAAACTGACCCAAAGGTGGAAGGACTCTCGGTTGGATCAGATCAAATCTGAAGACTCCTACATGAGACGCAACTCTTCGGCTGGATGGACTCTTCTCGGTTGGATTAAAATCTGATACGGGTTGGAGCAAATCTATGCCGATAGAGAAGAGGTGGAACTGGTTAGGATTCTTCGAACTTAGTGACAGAAACGTGCAGATTGAGGAGTGAAGATCAGATTTTGGAGTTTGCTTCGATCTTGATAGCAGCCTTTGGATTCAGTTTTCCAGAATTTTGGTCGATCCATGCTGCTGGAATTCGATTATAAAGGAAGGAGTTTGAGATGGATGAGGACTCCTTGGTGTATTGAAACTCTAGGCTAGAGTTTAGGAAATTTCAAACTCTTTTTAAATCATGTTTTAGTTATCCCATAACCAAAAATCCGGGTCTTTACAGTAAACAGTAGAGATAAATATCAAGACTTCGGTTCACTTGAGTAATCCCCCACAATTCATCTACTAGTTCTAATTATAATGCATCTAAGGTGACAAGTTTTTCAGTTATATCTAATACACTCTCTCGAGCTATATCAAATCTAACACTGATTGGCAGTAAGTAACTCTCGTTCACTTACTTAACAATTCAATGTTTCATACGCTCTATGAAAACCCTTAAACTTCGATTACTAGATATCTATAGCTATCACTCGTGTATTTGACGTCATCTCTCGATCTCGGTCTGAAATCCACGGTATGTGCTATTTGTTCCGTATTACAATATTATCTCTCGATCTCAATTGCAAACTAACATCATTCAAAGGGTAGCTAATCCCTTAAAAGCATTAAAAGCATAACACGAACACAAAGATAAAAAAAACTCAATCAAAAACTAGAATTAAAACTGTGGGTTCATACACAAGATCACATTGTCTCGATAACAAACTTAGCCTAGCATATTAACGGAAAAATAATGTTTTATAACATCTAACAACATTATAAACATTGTAAAATCGAAAATAAAACTCAAACAAAGTTCAGAAATACGTATAAACACTCGATGTTGAAATCGTGCGTCGATATGATGTTCCTGTCTCTAGCTGCATTGCTTTGAATCCTCTTGAAGGTGATGGCTTCTCCCAGTGGTATGCTGATATTCAGAGTTAAGAAGAACCCTATTTTTGACATAAAAACTCCCTTTTATACTCTCCTTCACGAGCCCAAGAAATCTGGTACCAAATATAGCCAAAAACTTAATTAAGGAATTTTTCTCGGTAAGGACTCTGCGTGCGATCGATCACTTTATAAGTAGCGATCGATCGCTTGAAGTTATATCTCTATGGCGATCGATCGCTTCATGATATGCGATCGATCTCATAAGTGTTCTACCCGATGCGATCGATCCCTTGGTAATGTGCGATCGATCGCCTCTTACTTCAAATTTCCTTATGTCTCTGGCTGATGGCGATCAATCTCATCGTAATGAGCGTTCGATCGCTTAATCTTTTCCACTTCTTTTCTTGGCATAGTTCCACCTTCCAGGCCATAAAACGGGGTTTTTTCAGTGTTTCTTGCACTTCTACCTGATTCCTGGAAATATACCAAAACACAACCAAAAGCTTAAAATCTTCCAAGAATCACTATAAAAGTAGCAAGAAATATATGCAAATATAAGTGTAAAAATGACACTTATCATCTAGCATGCGATAAAGTAGTAGACAACTCAATAATATAAGCAAAACTAATATTGATTTCATTGATATTGAGTTTAAACATGCCATCAAGGGAATAACCCTTACCAACAAACACACCATTTTTGGTGATTACGAACTTAGCAGACTCAATAATAATCTTAAAGCCTATTTTCACTAGAAAACTTGCAGAAACCAAGTTTCTTTACATACGGAGCGATGGACATTTGTGAGTTAGTTTATGTCCTGATATAAATTTGACAACCACATTTCCTTTTCCTAACAGTTGAACAGATGCATGATTTCCCATGGAGATATAGCTTTGTTCTTCAATATAAATGCTGCACAATTCTTTATTGTTGCATACATGAATGGTAGCACCCGAATCAAGAAACCAATCATTGGTTCTTGCACTTGCTACAACATATAATTCAGTCACCATATGGCCACGAAGTTCTTGTCTTTGTTAATTATCATGTTGGCCATATTGGTGTTCATGCTAGTTAACATTCTTTCCATCAATTCTGTCCCGACACTCTTTAATATAGTGCCCCTTTCTTCCACGGTGAAAACATGCATTGTTCTTCTTGTTATGACCCTTCTTGAAACTCCTACTTTAAGATTGTTATGAGTCTTTCCAAATTTATTTCAAGATTTTGCCCCCATAGTATTCACTTGTCATTTCACATTTGAATCTTGCTCGTTTCCTTTTTTCTTTCAGAAACTTTCCTTCCCTCATTCAAGTTTTCACACTCGAGTTGTAAATGAGTATGAAATTGTTCAAATGTGAAATTCTATGGTAAGTGAAACACATTCTTTTGATAATTGTTCCATGAAGAAGGTAGTTTGGACAAAATTAATCTGAAGTGATCAGGAACACTCACTCCCAATTCTCCTAATATTTGGAGTTCATGGACTTGATTCATGACTGGCTTGTCATCAATAATTTTGAAATCAAAATAGTTCAATGCCAAAAATTTATCCGTACCTCGTTTTTCATTCTGAAAAGTAGTCTCCAAGGCAGTCTATAATTCTCTTGGTGATTTCCCTTGTAAAGGATAAATCATACAGACGATCAGTTAATGAATTCAGAATAAGGCCACGACATATCAGTTCATCATCTCTGCCTTTAATGCATCAGTATCATCGGCATTTGGTTGAGGAATAAGAGGCAAATTTGGATCGAGTATATAATAAACAACAAGCCTTATGAGAAGAAACTTCATTCTGTCTTTCCATCTAGTAAACTTGGTTCCATCAAATTCGCTCAACTTATTAGCATCTTGTTGAGCCAAATATTTCATTGCAGTATCATTCAATAAAGCCTTTTCGAAATTGCAAAATATTACACTCAAATTGTTAGGAAACGTGGGATCGAAAATAGCTTTAAGACGTGAAGATACACTTTCTTGATTGTAATATTGTCTTGTTTAATCAAAACAATTTACCCCAAGATACAACAAAGCCTTATTCAAGAACACCTTATGGGATATTGTAATTATAATCATCATTATTATCAATCAAAACGATCCCCATATATAAAAATATTGAATAGCCACTTTGTCTCTTCATGAAAGAGCATGTCTGTTCATGAAAGAACTTGTATTTCCGTGAAAGAACATGAGTTTCATGAAAGAACACATGTCTCTTGAAAGAACACACATTTTCATGATTGAATATATGTCTCTTCATGAAAGAACATACATTTTCATGTAAGAACATGTCTTTTGACATTGAAAATTCATGTCCCTTAAGATGAAAGGATATTACTCTTGATAACGAAGAGACACCATTTGAAAATAACTTCCAAAATATAACTATTCAATTTTATGAAGAAATCAGGCAACCAAAACAAAACATGAGGCGTTTCACACCTCCCAATGGAGCAAAGCGCCTCTCATACTGTTTTCGAAAAACAGAAATTCGCAATGCCCAGCTGCTTTTTTTTTTTTTTGTGCCTTCTTTATGTTATTTTACAAACTATCTAACATCACAAGTTTCCTTGATTTTAATAGCTAAATGCGACAACTAAGATTTTTAATACCAGCAGATTGTGGTAAGTTACATAAATCATAGAAAGAATTAGATCGAGTTGCACACATATGTCATTATTCTCCAAGAGTTTATTTGGATCATAATATTCTCTTTTTTTTTTGACTTCATATTTTTGTATAAAATTTTGAGTAATATTTTCTTTTTCGATCGTCTTCTTCCTATCGTGAAACGAGAAGATACGTTCTCAACAATAAAAACAAATAATATTAAAGGTTGAATAGTTTTCATGTTGGAAGTTGGAACACATCTCTCTTTAATACACACACATGCTATCGTGAAATGACCAGATATGTTCTCAAAAATAAAAGCAAATAACATTAAACATTTTAATAATTTTCACGTTGGAAGTTGGAACACCTCTCTCTTTTACTACACATGGTTGATAATACTCACTTTTTTTATTTCACATTATTTGTATGTATTGTCCATTATTATTATTATTATTTTATAGATATATATTAATAAATAATAATAATAATAGTCAAACAGAAACAAATTTTATTTCTTGCGGGCCCCCGATAGAGCCCACATAATTAATTTGCAGTGGATCGGAGTTCACACTGCCTCGAAATATTCCTTAATCTGCAGTGACACATTTCGAAAAGTTTCCACGTGGTATTTCATTACTGGGGCTACTCATGACCGCCACACAACACGTACGAGGGATAAACTCCAAAACTTGGATAAGGAACCCACACTCCATTATGACCTCATTTTTTTATTATTATTTTTAATACTGCAAATAGATGATAATATATTTTTTGTTTTTTGTTTTAAAAAAATACCACCATACCTTACCTTTTCCTTTCAGTGGCACAGAATATTATGTAAATACATTATCATAAGTTAATATAATTTAATAATCTGATGATTTAATGTTGTCATTTGATGGAGTTAATATTGTATTAAACAGTACTTAGTTACCATATCTATTAAATATGTTATATGTGTGAGCTTCCTGCATTTCCGGCTTAATTAAACCTCGTTCCAACCTTTTTTAGAGAGGACTCGTTTTCAAGTCCCTCCATGTCCGGGGAAAACAAAAAAACTTTAATTATTCACCCTATCAAAATAAAAGGTTATATGAATATTTCACGTGGATAGTTGATAATGTCCTCAGGAGGAATAACTTCTCGCAACAGGTACATTGAGGATATTAGCGGGTCTATTTCATCTTAGTGTCCTTGCATGCTATTTAGCACGAGATTTTCGAGTCTAGCATATCTATCATTTTATCACCAGGATATCTTGAAAGTTCGTAATATTCCATCAACCGAATTTAGTGGTTTATTTAGTAATAAAATTATAATACCAATAAAACAAAATATATAATAATAATTACTATTATAGTAATAATTATAAAAAAAGCTTAAATTATTTAATTCACAAAAATTGGAAAGATAATATTTTATGTTGATTGTGGATAATATTGTTCGCAACTGTAGACAGATAATTTCAAGTTATTGCTCCTTTCCATTTCCATAAACACGCAACTCTCATCTCTTCAGACTACGTCCTTCGAAAACACTTGCACCCGCGTCGTCTCTCTCTAATCTCTCTGCATGGATCCATACAAGGTACTGATTTTGATTCGCTTTTACCAATCTTCACCTTTCGAGAATTTATTGTTTGATTCTGTGTTAATTTATTATTTTCCCTACGGTTGAATTTTAATCTTCGCGTTTCCGGATATTGATAAATTAATGTGTTTCCGCTGATGATTTTGACTAACGATGTTATTGTTAAACTGATTAATCGTAGACCGCGCTTGTCCGAGTGGATTGGAGGTGTATTGAATTGATATTTCTATCAGTGCACGAGAAATATTTTTTTATTGGTGAAGTTTCTTTGGTTAATTTTAGTTTTTGATTTTTTGATTATCCAGTACCGTCCATCCAGCGCTTTCAATTCACCTTTCATGACCACGAATTCTGGAGCTCCGGTGTGGAATAACAACAACTCCTTGACTGTTGGAACTAGAGGTTCTTCTTTGTTTTAGCTTTTCACTGGCATCTTGTTCGTCCTTATTTGTGTTATTTTCGTTTTTTGCTAGTAGAATCTTAATTTATCTTACTGTACATCTTGATAATTTATTTTGATTTGACGTGTGTTTTTTTTATGTTTCAGTCGGTTACTAGGTAAGAATTTGTTTACGTGTTATGAATTTTTTATGTTTGGGAGAGAATTCCTAGTTACGCTATCCTGCCTAGGTTTTGATTGGCCTTTTTTTGGAATTCCCGTATTTGGGATCCTAGTCAACAGTTCCCCAAAAGCTTAAAAGAGAGATTGTAGTTGATCTGTCTTATTTAATCTTTTGTAGCTCTTTGGCACTGTAAATGTGTTCCTTAGTTTTATATATTTGTAAAATGTGAGAAATCCATTTCTTCCACATATATGTAATCGGTTACTGCGTCAACTCATAGAGCATTTTAATTCCATTGTCACGCCTTACTGTTTCTAAGGGGACCTTGTTCTTTTCACCTAATTGTAAGACCAGGTCTTCCAGAAGTAAATGATTCTTCTGTGTGGACTATGTGAATTTACATTATATGCGCAAGCTCCGCCATACTTTTCCTTTGCTTGAAACTATGGAGCTATTTGATTGTATAGTTAAATTGTCTGGCTTGCTTGCATGGTGCATATTTTTCTATGAAATAGAGAGATCATCAATCTCCCTGTATTCATAGTCAAGAGGTGAAAACTGAGACTTTAGGTGTCCTAATGCAAGAGTCTCCAACTTGACAGGCCCAGTCCTCCTTGAAGATTACCATTTGGTGGAGAAACTGGCTAATTTTGATCGTGAGAGGATCCCAGAACGTGTTGTCCACGCTAGAGGTGCCAGTGCCAAGGGCTTTTTCGAGGTCACTCATGATATTACTCACCTTACTTGTGCTGATTTCCTCCGGGCTCCAGGAGTTCAGACACCTCTTATTCTTCGATTCTCCACTGTCATCCATGAGCGTGGAAGCCCTGAAACCCTCAGGGATCCCAGAGGCTTTGCAGTGAAATTTTACACCAGAGAGGTAAAACTGGAATTTTCATTTTCTCGAGGAAATTTGGCCTTTAGAAGCCAGCATGTTATTATTTTTTAAATATTTTATCTGGATGGGTTTTTACCATATTTTATATGTATATCTACCTAGTAAGGTACTTGAACTCCTCACTGTTTTTCTTTTCTTTTTTGCTACCCCTCATATATTGAACTTACGACTTTGAATTGGCTCGGATGTGAAGAGAGATCATTGATTGATTCTACGTTTCTCTCTAACTTAATTTTCAGCTGTTGACTTTTTTTGTTGAAATGGAATACTGAAATTGATACAGGGAGTACTATAACTGTGGAATTGTTGGAGACAGAACAATTGGAAAACTGTTAATGTTTCAACACTTGCAAAATTTATTTATTTATATTTATTTTCAAATTGATGTAGGGGAACTTTGATTTGGTGGGTAACAACTTCCCTGTCTTTTTTATTCGCGATGGAATGAAATTCCCAGACATGGTTCATGCATTGAAACCCAATCCAAAGTCGCACATTCAGGAAAACTGGAGAATCCTGGACTTTTTCTCCCACCATCCAGAGAGTTTGCATATGTTCACGTTCCTCTTTGATGATGTGGGCGTTCCACAAGATTACAGGCACATGGAGGGCTCTGGTGTTAACACTTATACTCTGATCAATAAGGCCGGAAAAGTACATTATGTGAAGTTTCATTGGAAGCCTACTTGTGGAGTGAAGTGTCTATTGGAGGAAGAGGCTATTAAGGTCGGAGGAGCTAATCACAGCCACGCCACCCAGGATCTCTATGATTCAATTGCAGCTGGCAACTATCCAGAGTGGAAACTTTTTATCCAGGTTATCGATCCTGATCATGAAGACAGATTCGACTTTGATCCACTTGATGTGACCAAGACTTGGCCTGAGGACATCCTTCCCTTGCAGCCTGTTGGGCGCATGGTGTTGAACAAGAACATTGATAATTTCTTTGCAGAGAATGAACAGCTTGCATTTTGCCCTGCTATTATTGTCCCTGGAATTTACTATTCTGATGACAAGCTACTTCAGACGAGGATATTTTCTTATGCCGATACTCAGAGGCACCGTCTTGGGCCAAACTATCTGCAGCTCCCGGCTAATGCCCCCAAATGTGCCCATCACAACAATCACCATGAAGGTTTCATGAACTTCATGCATCGGGATGAGGAGGTATGATGGTTTAGTGTTTTGTCAGTCTAAAAGCTGAATTTTTACTGTTGAATTCACTTTCTGCTTTATTTCTCCTTTATTCACATGCGCTCTATGAAGAAGAACAGAAGCGTTTCTATTACCTTTTTAAAATTCCAAACTTTGGTGTACTGGTTTTTTAATGGCATAATTCTCTTATGGAGATGGTACTGCCTTTGACATGTTCCTCAATTACTTAATTGTTCGGATGTATGATCTGATATTCTGGCTTGTTTTAGGTAAACTATTTCCCATCAAGGTATGATCCTTGTCGTCATGCTGAAAGGTACCCAATTCCTCCGGTGGTGCTGTCAGGAAAGCGGGACAGGGTATTTTTTTCTGTTTGCTTGATTCTTTCTTTTTGTGTTTTGTTCTCCAATTTTTATGGTGTCATAATTAGTGCTTAATGGTAATGGTTTGGACTGACAAAAAATTACCTGAAACGGGAAAAGTCACCTTTTGATCGATGTCTAGAATTAGTTTGGGGTTCACACAGGAGAGTTGGATTCCTATGCATCATGTGATGGTGGATCCTCCTCAGCTCCAATCCTATGATTTTTCTAAAAAAAAAACTATTAATCTCATTTTAGTACCTAAGTGACGGAGCAGGAGAAAGTTTGAGAATGCAAACGGTGAACCTATGAGGGCCAAAATGATTTTTATACAAATAAATGTATGTGCAACATATTTTCATGTTTTTCTTCATTGTCTTGCTGGATAACGGAATTGTCAAATAGAGCCAAGGATCAAAGTTCCACCTCCTTCACTTTTGTACTCAATATCTAATTATCAGAGAATGGGGAAAAATATCTAAGGACACTTTAAAATAATACGAAGTTATGAAAATCCACTTGTCCAGATGTATGTTCTTGATGAGGTTTAATTGTCTAAACGAGGGGGCAAACATTATTTGGTAGCCCTGGTCAACAGTGAAAGATCATTTTCTGAAATGTATCTAAGAGTGTGGGTATAATTTCCATTCCTGATCATATTAGGAATTTAGTTTTGATAAACCTTGTGAAAATCTGTGTATGTCCATTTAAATCGATCAGCTGAATCAGTATCATTATAGTGAAGACTGAGTGTCCAGATATATCTCACTTCGGCTTCTTAACATAACAATGCAGATTTGCATTGAGAAGGAGAACAACTTTAAGCAACCTGGAGAGAGATACCGTTCCTGGGATCCAGCCAGGTACTCACAACCTCTTCGTGTAAAGTGTTGTCCAAGTACACAAAAGTTTAGTACTTGATAATCACGTCTTTTTTTCCAGGCAAGAAAGATTCATCCGTCGATGGATTGATGCGCTATCTGATCCTCGCCTAACTCATGAGATCCGCAGTATCTGGATTTCATACTGGTCTCAGGTACGATTCTTGTGCCTTATTAGTGTTAACTTTATTGGATACAGCTTGATTAAATAATCTGGTTAGTCATTGGTCGAGTTGACTCTGCCTTATATGTTGTGCATTTACATGGTTTGGTATACTGCTGCAGGCCGACAAGTCTCTTGGTCAGAAACTCGCTTCCCGTCTTAACGTGAGACCAACTATGTAGAGAGTTGCAAGGAAGAGATGATTTTGATGCATTAAGTGGATGGTAGTCCTTTGATCTCTATGTTATATATATTATGTAATGAAGCGACCTTTCTGTTTCGTGTCATAAATCATCATAATATCTCTGATGTAATGTGTTTCTTATTCATTATGTGAAGACTGTTTCTGTTGGGTTTGGGAGTTACGAGATTGAAATATGGGATCTAAAATGATACATCCACCACTTGGCCATGTGGTGCCTAATTTTGTATATGTTTTCGGTAGGTAATACACCACCTAGTCACTGACATCCAGTGAAATTCAATTCATGTAACATAGAATGTGTTGGGCTGCCTTGACACAGCCCATGCCGGGAGAAGATGTAATTATCAAATCATATCCAATATCCACTACCAAAGATAGATGATTCAAATCTTCAATCACAATCTTATAATTATTTGTGAATATTCTACGTTCCATAATTATAGGATTATTGTTTAGCTCATGTAATTGTATATATACGGTGCCCTTCCAATGAATAAAATAATTGATTCCTCACAAGTTTATTACCCTTATATGGTATTAGAGCTTTTTCGATCCACCTATGGCCGCTTCTCCCACTGCCACTGTCACCTCCTCAGCCACGGCTGGAGCCCGTCACTCCACCACAGCCTTACTTGGTGCAAATCTTGCTCCCCTCAATGCTCACCAGCAACTCCCATTGCAATCTACATCCTCAAATTTTCCCTCTTGGAGGGCTCAAGTCCGCCACCTTCTCTTTGGCTATGGACTACTTTGTTATTTGGACGGCACCAACGGCACCATTGTTTGTCCTGTCCTTGGTGATGCACCCGATACCATTGATGCGCAAAATCTTTGTCTTCGTCAAGACGCCCTTATTTTATCTTCCCTCTTTGGTTATGTAACACCGGACCTTGTACCACTTATTTGCTCCGCCTCATCATCGGCGGAAGCATGAGGAAATCTGACGCGGCCCTTTGCCAATCGCTCCAGAACGAGGATGATGCAGCTCAAGGATGACTTGTCCAATATGACACTTGGTGATCAATTTGTGACTGTTTTTCTCCAACTTGTGAAGGCCGAGACTGATGAATTGGTGCTTATTGATCATCCGCTCTCCGACGATGATATTACTCTCTATATACTCAATGGCCTTGGCACTACGTATCATGAAATTGTTGCGCCAATTAGGGCTCACGAGTCCTCTCTTCGCTTCGAGGAATTACATGACTTGCTTGTTTCCCCTGAGACATATCTTCGTCGTTTAGACGCTGCCAATACCGCACTCCTCGCTACTGCCAATTCGGTTTCTGGTCAACTGCGCCAATCCAACAGATCTTCTTCGGGGCAGTCCTCTAATCGCTACCAGTCATCTCCCCAACAGCCACGCCACAATCGCCAAAACACTAGTGGTCGAGGGTCTTACCCCAGGAATAACAATCGACATTCTGGTGCCTCGCAAGATCAGCTCGTGCTCCCATTGTTTGTCAATATTGTGGTTTTACAAGTCACGGTGCTCGCACGTGTCGACAAATTCAGCCCGTCGCACACTATGCACAGTCGCCACCCATGCATCAGCACCCTCCGTCGGATCGGGCTCCGTGGTTAGTTGATTCTGGCACTTCACATAATCTCACCTCTGATTTGCAAAATCTCTCTATTCACTCAGAATATGATGACATCGACGAGGTTCAAATTGCAAATGGTGCAGGTTTGCGTATTTCTCGTATTGGCTATTCGACTATTCCGACTGATTCTCGATCATTTAAACTGTCAAATGTATTATATGTGCCATCTGCAAAACACAACTTACTGTCTGTTCATCAATTCACTAAGGATAACAACGTTTTTATTGAGTTTCATCCCAATCATTTTATTGTGAAGGATCAGAGTACATGCGAGACTCATTAATGGACATTATGGCAATGGCATCTATCAGCTCGACTTCTCTAGAGCGGTACAACTGGTGACTCCTTTTTCAGCTTTTGCAGAAGAACGTGCCAGCGCCAACTGCTGGCACAATAGTTTGGGGCATCCCTCCTTGCGTCTCAGTTTGTCAGTTATTAAACATTTTAGTTTACCTAGTTTTACACATTCATTATCGGGTTTGCCGAATCGTGACTCATGTTTATTAAATAAAAACCATTAGTTACCATTTACTTCTACTTCGCTTAAGTCTGTTCGTCCTTTACATTATTTGCATGGTGATGTTTGGGGCCCCACTACAACTGTCTCTACTAGTGGTAATCGTTATTACTTGGTATTAGTTGATCATTATTCCAAGTATTGCTGGTTTTATCCCTTACAACTAAAGTCACAAGTACACGTTGTGTTCGTTCAATTCAAACGCCTAGTTGAAAAACAGTTTCAGCCTACTATTCAGAACTTTTACTCTGACAATGGGAGTGAATTTCTCGCTCTAAAACGTTATTTTTCTAACAATGGTATTTCATGGAAAAATGGCACGGCCGAACTTCACCATTGTCAGATTGTTACTACTGGCCGCATATTGCTCAATCATGCTTATCTTCCTATGCAATTTTGGTATTTGGCATTTGGCATTCAGTACTACAGTTTATTTAATGAATCGTCTTCCGAATCCAGTTTTAAATGGACAGTCTCCCTCTCTTTGGGCGCTCTCCCAATTATTTAACTTCTGAATTTTGGGTGCTTATGTTTCCCCTAGCTTCGACCTTATTCGCCCCAGAAGCTTGACTTTCCCTCTCAGCGTTGTATCTTCATTGGGTACTCTCTTTCCCAAAATGCTTACAAGTCTGGAGTTGACATCTGATTGTATTTACCACTCTCGTCATGTCCAGTTTCTTGAAGATACATTTCCGTTTCGTGACAAAATTGCTTCACCACCTATTCATCGTCCTTCGACGGCCATATTCACTCCGCCACCTTTACCACCGCTTATTCATGCTCGTTCTACGACTGTCTTGCCGCCACCAGCCTCCGTGGAACTTCCTGCATCGGACCCTACTCCTGCTCCACCGGACTCTGATGACTCTGCTCCAATGCCCCACACACACTCTATGCGGACACGCTCCATGAATCAAATCTTTAAGCCAAACTCATACATACTGCCACTAAACATACTCACTGGCCCATCGAACCTACTTGCGTATCTCAGGCTCTGAAGGACTCTGCCTGGCGTGCTGCTATGGCTACTGAATTTACTATCCTTATGCATAATGGGACTTGGACTCTAGTCCAACCCCCAGCTCAGTGCAACATTATTGGATCCAAATGGGTCTTTCGTATCAAACGCAATCCTGATGGTTCCATTGACTAATATAAGGCTCGATTATTCGCCAAGGGTTTTCATCAGCGTCCTGCCATTGACTATAAAGAAACCTTCAGTCCTATTGTCAAACCTGCTACTGTTTGGACTATTCTTTCATTAGCAGTTATGCATCACTGGCCTCTACACCAACTTGATATCTGCAATGCCTTCCTACATGACAATCTTACCGAAGACGTGTACATGGTCCAACCTGCTGGCTTTGTTGACAAAACTCACCCTGATTTTGTCTGTCATCTGAAAAAATCTCTCTATGGCCTCAAACAAGCTCATCGGGCATGGTACACTGCTCTCAGTACCACTCTTCTATCTATGTCACATTCCAAGTCAGACATTTCACTCTTCTTCCTACGTCAAGGATCTCTTGCTGTCTATGTTCTTGTTTATGTCGATGCCATCATTATCACGGGCAGTGATCCCTCTACCATTTTGAACATCATTACACAACTTGGCACCAAGTTTGTTGGCAAGGATCTTGGGTCCTCACCTACTTTCTAGGTGTTGAAGTCATACGATGCTACTAAAGGTTTATTCCTATGTCAACACAAATGGATGATGCCAAACCATTATCCACACCTATGACTCACAATCCCTCTGTCCCATCTGCTTCTCAGGATATTGATGGGACTCAATATCGTCAAGTCTTGGTGCTTCAATACTTGACCTTAACCAGACCGGATATTACCTTCTTTGTTAATCGTGGCTACACCTGATGATGCCAGTTGGATAGCTCTCAAGCGCATCCTTCGCTATCTCAAAGGAACCATACACCATGGTTTACTCTTACGGTCCACTCTCCCATCTGAGTTGCACATCTTTTCTGATGCTGACTATGCTGATACTATGCATGGAACTTCTACATCGGCTTATATCGTTTTCCTTGGATCCAATCTTATTTCTTGGAGTTCTCGAAAGCAAAGAGGTGTGCCTCGTTCATCCACTGAATCAGAATATCGTGCCCTTGCGTGTGCCTCAACTGAAGTTCGATGGTTACAAAATCTATTTGCTGAAATACGAATCCAATGTAATGTCGGTGCCATCCGTCTGTCTCTTCATCCCGTACAACATACACACATGAAGCACATCTCTGTCTATTTACACTTCGTCCGTGATCTTGTTCGCAAGGGTTATCTCTCAGTCTCGTATGTTAATACAATTGATCAACTCGCAGACATCCTCACTAAACCGCTATCGCGCACTTGGTTTCAGCTATTAAGATCCAAAATATTCGTTGCTGATGGGACATTAATTTTGCAGGGGCGTATCAAATCATATCCAATAGCCACTACCAAAGATAGATGATTCAAACCTTCAATCACAATCTTATAATTATTTGTGAATATTCTACCTTCCATAATTATAGGATTATTGTTTAGCTAATGTAATTATATATATACGGTACACTTCCAATGAATAAAACAATTCATTCCCCACAAGTTTATTACTCTTATAGTTATCACATAATGAAAAGTTATGTTATCCCCAAAAGGTTCTGTCCATAATATATATATATATATATATATATATATATATATATATATATATATATATATATTATGGTTTTCTAATAAAACCTTAAAATACATATTCACATAATTTTCATATGACTTGAATCTCGGTTTTATCGGTAGCAGACTAATGATTAATGATTTGGGGGTTGGATTAAGTAATCAGGCTCTTGTAGTTTAGTGGT
The DNA here is from genome assembly GCA_907163345.1 of Haberlea rhodopensis. Classification (NCBI taxonomy): domain Eukaryota; kingdom Viridiplantae; phylum Streptophyta; class Magnoliopsida; order Lamiales; family Gesneriaceae; genus Haberlea; species Haberlea rhodopensis. Next base: position 260,199 of record CAJQUN010000321.1, read on the forward strand.
AAAGCAATTGATTCTCAGTAACGCGATGTGGTCGAAACTGAGTATATAATAGTAAACTTAGTGAGAGGGAGAACAACGAATGATTAAATCAAAATGGCATGTAATAACATTTTTAAAAAGTGTAGAACCTAAGTTTGACAAGCTAAAACTCTGGTACTTGAAAAGAAAGCATTAGAAAAAAATATAAACTTACCAAAACTGAAAGATCTGTTTTCACTTTGACAGAGGATTTATTTTGACTATGGAAATGAAAGGAGTAAACTGTATCAAATATTTACAAAGCAGTATGTAGCTCAAAAGGTCAGGCCAAAAGAATTAATCATGGCACGCATTTATATGTCCAACATGAAAGCTATAATCTAGTTTTGCATTTATATGTCCAGCAAAAATATTGCTGCTAAGTTCCAAAATCTAGTTATACAACTTAGGTAAAGTACAATCATACATATAGATGTTTCAAAGATATCAATCACACATAAGAGACCAAAATGGTTGGGTGATTTCAACATGCAAATATTTGTTTCAGGATTGATAACAAGGGATGAGGCCAGAGATCTAGTCGTATTTCTTGGCTCTTATCGCTCTTCCCCTTGTACACCTTTTCAGTTTGCTTATCTCATTTATAGCATCTAAAAATAGAGAAAAATTAAATTCTTTTTTGATAAGCATGGAAATTGCTTTCTTCCAATTTAGTCTATTAAAAATCATTAAAAATCCTGACAAAATTCAAAGATGAATAATAAATGAGGAAATATGATCCTTCCAAGTTCCACCACATGACTAGATCAAAGAAGAGTATTGAGAAGAAAGTATGATATAAGATATTTTGCTAATGATCAGAAGCACAGACTTCAATGGAAGCTAAAACAAATGTAAAATATGACAAATTCAAAATTCATAAAACCCAAATATTTATACTTCAAAAGGAAGTTCATTAATACACAACCCAGTCTTCTATATTAATAGATTTTCAAGAGAAAATTCTCAATTTACGACCACAATTGAATGTGCGACACTAAATTAAGCTTATGAAACATTTAAATAAGAAAGTAAGGACGGACATCATCTAATTCATAAAAATTTTCCCATGATAAGTTCTGAACACACCAGGTGTGCAAGATCGAGGGTTTTTTTTATAATAAATATATATATTTTTCGTAAATTTTGACTATAATATAGTTTTCCAAAATGATAAGCAGGACATTATTTTCGATTCAATTACTCATGTACTATTTGAAACATTTACCTCAACCACCATATCTTGATCCCCCAGAGGCAAAATGCATGTGACCTTCGTTTTTTAAAAGGATATAAACGGCTAAAACCTCGTCTAGTTACAAAATATATACAAAATTTTGTATTACCGAAACAAATATTGCAATATTAGAATCACCTATCTGCCCATGATTTAAAGGTTTTTTGTGATATTTTTAGGGTAAAAAGCGTTCAACCCTAAAAAATATCACAAAAAACCTTTCAATAAAAATGAATAAAAAATGTCTACAAAGACCAAATTCACGAATATTCAACAAATAAAAAAAAACATAGAATAAATAGGATAGAGCAAATCCTAAAGAAGTATCATGATAAATGTTGATTATGATTTTCTTTATATTTGAATTCCAGTAGTTGAATTCACGTAGACATTCCCACTCCCACTGCATCGTCCATTTTCATAACCCTCTCTTCCCATGCTCCAAGCTAAACCCCATCGGTGAAATGAAATGAATGCTCCAAGCTAAATCCTTCGTATTGATAAAACAAACTTAGTCTAGAATCATATTAAAAGAACGATGTCTAATAATATATTCAATCATAAACAACAACAAAAACTAGAAATCAAATAAGCCAAAGTTCAGAAATACTAATAAACACTTGGTGTTGATTCCGTTCGTCTTCCGTCTCTTAGTTGCTCCTTGCTTGGTGGCTTAAAAATGATGGGATGCTGATATCTAGGTTAGAAACATGTTACTGATAAGTGTCATTTTTACACTTATATTTGCATATATTTCTTGCCATTGTTACAGTGATTTTTGGACGATTTTACGCTTTTGGATGTATTTTTGTATATTTCCAGGAATCCAGTGAAAGTGCAAGAAATACCTGAAAAACCCCATTTTATGGACTGGAAGGTGGTAACTGGGACAAAACGAGCCAAGACATTGGAAAGATACTTAAAAGAGTTGAGTTGATGAAATTAAAGCACGCAATCGATCGCTATTAAGAGGAGATCGATTGCTACTAGCCAGTAAAGCGAGGAAAATTTCATACAAGAAGGCGATCGATCGCCATTATTAAGAGATCGATCGCATCGGGGTAGAAGGTTTAGGCGATCGATCTCCACTCAAGAAGAGATCGATCGCCATAGAGATAAAGTTGAAGAGATCGATCGCCATGGCCATAGAGATCGATCGCCAACAGAGTCCTGTCCGAGAAAACTTCCTTATTTAAGTTATGGGCTATATTTTGGTACCAGATTCGATGGGCTCGAATTTTTCACTATAAAAAGTGAGTGAGTGCATCAAAAATAGAGTTCTTCATATGATTTTTACCCTAGATTTGGGAGGAGCCACCACATACAAGTTGGAGATTCAAAGCAACGCAGCGAAAGACGGGATATCGGATCAACGCAAGGAGTCAACGCCTAGCGATTTTCAGTATTTCTAAACTTTGTTTTGGTTTATTATTCAGATTTCAATGTTTATTTTGTTGTTAAATATGATAAAACATTGGTTTTGCTTTAGTATGCTAGGCTAAGTCGTTTATTGAGATTATGAGATCTTTTGTATGAAACCACAATTGTAATTCTAGGTTTTGATTGAGTTTTTGCTATCTTTGTGGTATGTTTTTAATGTTTTTAAGGGATTAGCTACCCTTTGAATGATGTTAGTTTACAATGGGATCGAGAGATAAGATTGTAATAAAGAACAAATAACACAAACCGTTGATTTCGACCGAGATCGAGAGATGACTTCAAATACACGAGTGATAGCTAAATGATACGACCCTCGAGATTCAATGACACGCGAGAATAGTATTTCAAAATCTCGTTTTTCCAAAGACTTAAAAATCAAGCAAAAGACGCGGAATTGACAAATAAAAATGATTTATTGACCCAAGCAAAGAACAAAAAGACTCAACTAACAAAATAAACCTCTACCCGTTGCTTATCCAAGCACGAACCTTAGTATATGATTCGAACCTGACCCGTTGTCTACAATTGAGACAAGAACCTTGGTATGTAAAATCGCACCTCGACCCATCGCTTAACACGAAGCAAGAAACAAAGGTTTCAACATGCACCTTGACCCACTACTTAGAAAAGTAGGAACCTCGGTATCAACATGACGCACCTCGACCCACTACTTAGAAAAGTAGGAACCTCGGTATCAAATGATGAACGCCACAAGGAATGCTCCTTGATAAGTTCCAAGAATGGGATCACTTGGATCCATGAGAGACAACTCTCCACAAGGCAAAGAGCCACGTTTTTTTGGATGAATGTTGTTGTATATCCCTTTGAAATGATTTAATTCAAGTATTTATAGGTCATAGAAAGTCAATGAGTCCTATAAATACTTGAATTAAATCATTTCAAAGGGATATACAACAACATTCATCCAAAAAAACGTGGCTCTTTGCCTTGTGGAGAGTTGTCTCTCATGGATCCAAGTGATCCCATTCTTGGAACTTATCAAGGAGCATTCCTTGTGGCGTTCGTCATTTGAAACCGAGGTGCGTCATGTTGATACCGAGGTTCCTACTTTTCTAAGTAGTGGGTCAAGGTACATGTTGAAACCTTTGTTTCTTGCTTCGTGTTAAGTGATAGGTCGAGGTTATATAAAAGCCTACTAATATCTAATTCAATCCAAACTAGCACAATCACTAAATATGAATACAATGATGATCCAAAACATTATGTAGAATCCATGCTCTTGATTTTGGACTTGTTGTCTATTTGAAGCTCTTCATGAATCTCACATTACTATAGATATCTAGTAATTGAAAGCTAAGAGTTTTCACAAAGCATATGCAATAGTGATTTGTTAAATAAGTGAATGAGAGTTACTTACTGCAAATTGGTATTAGATTTTATATAACTCGAGAGATTAATTTGGATATAACCGGAAAACTTGTTACCTTAGATGCATTAACCTTGATTAGGTTTAGTAGATCAATTGTGGGGGATTACTTAAGTGAACCGAAGTCTCGATATTTATCTCTACTGTTTACTATCTTCTATCTTTGTGTTTTGGTTATTTTCTGAACTTGAGTAAATTAGTAAATCGTTCATAACAATTTCGTAGGTTAAATATAGTTAAACTAATTAAATGTGGTAATTGCTACTAGTCCTTGTGGGTACGACATTCGACTTTCTTTACTATACTAAAACTTGACACCGTGCACTTGCGGTATAAATAATGCCACGCTAGAAAATAATTGTTTAAAATAAACGCGATCAAGTTTTTAGCGCCGTTGTCGGGGACTTTGTATTCCGGTGGCGTCTACATTACTCTGAAAGTATGGATCATGATTCTTCACACCTTCAACTATGTGAAGAAATAAAATTCTTTGCATTCGAAATCTACGCATGAATATCTCATCATTGTATATCCGATTGTCAGAGAAATAGTCTTCTTATAAACGCCGGTTGGCAACTTCACAACCCCTTTCATGTACATTCTCGGCCTCCTTTTACGTTTTGATGAAGATGCTTCATCTGCTAATTGTTGCTATTGTAATTCAATGTATTGTTGCATAAGTTTGGAGTAGGAATCATCAATAAGACATTGAACAATGTTTTCGGAGAATGGATTATCCAAATTAGAGTTTGACGAAGATGAGGAAGAGGAAAAAGAAGCGATGTTATCTGAATCAGATATCATACAATAATTGAAATGTGAAGCTTCAGGGGATATGTAGAGTATGTAGTGATTTGTCACTTCAGGGGACACTATTCCCTCGTGATTTGATAGGGTTGAATATTACACGTTTTTAGGCTATGATATGTATATGTTTTCATGTTGATTCTTGGATTATTTTACGGTTTAAGGTATATATTTCTCTATTTCAGGAATCAATGTTGAAATGTAGGGAAAAGTGAAGAAATCAAGCAAAAATGATGAAAGAATGATTAAAGTTGAAGAAAAGAGGAAAAAACCAGAATCCAAGACACATGTTGCTCATTTCTCCTCAAATTACTATATGTTCGAGCCATGTTTTGGAAATGTGGTCCATATAAAAGTTGTAGAACTTTCTCTTATTTTCGCGTGGACAGCTGATTCATCAAATTCGGAGTTTTATGAGAAAGTTACGGCCAAAATACGAAACTCGCCAGAAGTTGAAAAAGGCGAAGAAAACTTTCTGTGAAGCTCGATCGATCGAGAAAGCATTTCCGATCGATCGAGAAGGGCTGAAAAAGTCACAAAATTGTTACTGGAAGGATCGATCGATCGGCCACTTTTTCCGGATCGATCGGGACGAAGAGTTTTAAGAAAAATAACTTCCTTGTAGAGTTTGGATGCAAAAGGGAAGTCCATAATTCTTTCCCCTATATATTATGGACGAAAATAACAACCCAAAATCAGTTTTTAACCTAGGGTATAGCCTCCATACACCCATTCACCATCCAAATCACACGCCTCCTTCACACTCCTTCACCCTAATTCAACCTCATGCCAATTCCTTCACTCCACCACACGTAAAAACCTCCACCAATCTTCCACTCTAATTCCAACTCACCTTCTCCATCATACCACACGCCCCATATCACTCCCACAGCCAATTCCAACTCACCTTCTCCATCATACCACACGCCCCATATCACTCCCACAGCCAATCACAATTAGCCTCCACCAATCATACACGCCTCATCCAACTCCTTCACTCCATCTCACGGCCAGAACCTTGCACACCATCTATCATCTTCAACCTTTTAACCCTATGATTTTGGAACATCTCCAAAAAGGCGATTAAAACAACGATCGAGAAGGAAGCAAGAGAAGGAGCGAGGATCTACAACCGAAGTCGACATCGGGAGTTTATTCTTGTCTTTTAATATTAGTTTTGATTTGTTTTGATTACTATGTTGAATTAATTTATTTATCGAGACTAGGCGAATCCTTTGTTATGAACCTTCGATTTGATGATTTAATGATTGAATTCTTATAGTTCTTTGCGTATGTTTTATGTTCTTCATGCTTTTAGAGGATTGATCACCTTTGAATGATGTTAGTATCGTAATTGAGATCGAGAGATGATTTTATGATACTGAATTAATAACTCATACCATGGATTTAAGACCGAGATCGAGAGATGACGTCAAATACATTCGTGATAGCCATAGATTCTAGTAATTGAAAGCTAGGAGTTTTCATGGATCTTATGCAATATCGAGTTGTTCTATGAGTGCACGAGAGTGACTTACTACAGTCTGATATTAGGTTTAATATAGCTCGAGAGAGTATATTAGATAAATTTGGAGAACTCGTCACCTTAGAAATATTTGAATGTTCAATCGAGAATTGTAGGGAATTGCATTCGTGAGCCAAAGTCTCGATAATCTTCTCTAGTGGATTTTTCTCGTTTACTTTTATTGACTTGGTTGGATTAGTATTTTATTTTAATTAATTAGTTGTTAATTATAAATTAATTTCGTAGGTTAAATATAGTTAAAAGTGTCTTATTTGGTACTTACTTGTTAGTCCCTGTGGGTTCGACAATCCGTATCTTCCTATCTATACTAAAACTTGACACCGTGCACTTGCGGTCTAAAATTGCTAGATTGGAAATAATTGTTTAAAATAAAAGCGATCAAGTTTTTGGCGCCGTTGCCGGGGACTAACTTTAGTAATATCATACTAGGTTCTTTGACTGTAATTTAACCATTTTTTTGTTTATATATTTCGAAAAAAAAAGGGATTTGTATATATTTATTTTGTTTTTGTTTTGCTTGTCTTGTGAGGTGCTTGGAGATGCTACATCAACAAGCCTTCACAAGCTTTGCCCAACAACGTTCGGAGCCGTTTTACGCTGTTTGGGAGAGATTCAATGAATTGGCCAACACATTCCGGTATCACAACTTTTCGAATTATACTCTCTTGCAATATTTCTTCAACGGGTTGGATGCACAGACACGAGAATGGATATTTAGCGGAGCACTGGTGACTGGGAGTCCCCTGGTTGATAGAGATGAGAACATTGTGGTGCACCTGTTCAATGATATGGCGGACTTCGATCACCATTGGCATTGTGATCCTTCACTACAAGGTTGGAGTCACCAATACCCACCGGAGCTTCACTACCCTATTGATACGCCACAACCATTTGAACATCACGAAGAGAGGGGAGATAGTTCTGCAGATGTCACAACTCAGTTAGAGGATACCTTAGTGAGATTCATGGCATCAACTGAGCACAGTTTGGAGTGCCAAACCAACTCTATGCGTCACCTGGAGCAGCAAATGGCGGTCCTCATGGAAACAATTTCAACTAGCTGCCAAGAGGAAGAGATGAGGGCTACAAATCAAGAGGCGACGAATCAAGTTTGGTTATATGATGATGATCACTCAACCAACCAAGTTTGGGGGAGTGATCCTCCTTGTGTGGAAGATTCAAAGGAACTTGAGCCTCGTCAAGAGATTGAGACTACTTCAGAGATGTTATCCGAGGAGTTCCCAGGTGAAGATGAGTCGAGTGTGATGTTGGAAAGGGGAGAAACTTTCGAAGATTCCTATTTGAGCACATCGATGGAGACATGTTCTATGCCATATGTGGATCCATATTTTCCGTCGATGCCAACTTCACCGCACTACATCCTCCATATGAAGCCAAGTCGAGAATCCTTCTCCCATGCCTACCAATTCAAGAATGTTGTTGGAGCGACGAGCTTACATTGTTACAATCTTGCCAATCTTGAGGGCATACTGAATGAAGACCCATTCGTGGTATCATACGATACTTACTATGGGCGGCAGCCGCTCTTTGATGGTTGCTTCTGATGGTCAAGCCGACGACTAAAAATCAGCGCTTCTTGGGAGGCAACCCAAGCGTATCCTTTTGCTATTTAGTTTTGTTTATTTTCAGTTTTTGCATTTAGTTTGTTTATCTCTCGTGCCGACTTTTTTTGAATGCGTTCTTCTCTTGCTAGGTACTCAGCTGGAGCGATGAACCCTACAACAGTGGAGCTTTCAAAAGCGAATCTTCCTCAACCCTCATGCAAGCGTCTTGATCAGGGGAGTTCACTGTTTCCCTTTTGATTCTTTTAAACATTGAGGGCAATGTTTGATTTAAGTTTGGGGGAGTAGTAGATTGCATGTTTTACTTGTTTAACCACGTGTTGTGTGCTTAAATGACACTTGAATCGTCCGATTATTATGAGCTAATTTTTTTTTATGAGTTCAAACTTGAGAAAAGAATGAATTATAGTAGTGACTATTCAATGAGGATTTTGATCTCACTATGCATATGAACTTGATTTGTGATTGGACTTGTACATGAATATCCTAATTTGAGTTATGATGTCAAGAATGAGGAATACTTTGAGCACAATGAGTCATGATCTTGTGGATTGCATGTTGAATAGTGATAATTGTTGTGAACTTGATGATTTGTCTTGAGCATCTTAGAGTTATCCTAGAACTTATTTGATGATGACACTTTGAGGCGAAATTTTATAGTTACAAACTCGACTTGGAAATGATCTAGGCGATCTTTGACACGTTTGAGCCTTTCAAGCTTACCTAGTCATATCAATCCCTAGTGTCCCATTTGAGCTTTATTGAAAAAAGAATGGTAAATGCATTGCATATGATTAGACCCCATTCGACATTCTTGGCAAACTCATTATACTTACCCTTATTTGAGCCTAAATGAAAAAGTTATCCTTACCCTAAGGGACTATAATGAATATCATTCGATGCACTTGAATTATTATATCTTGATGAGCTTATTGAAAAAAAAAATTGATGAATGAGAAAAGAAAAAGATAGACAAAAAGCCTTGAGAAAAAGATTGACTAAATAAGACCCAAAGTGGCCAAGGCTATAAAAGAAAAAGAAGAGAAGCTCGATGTGTGCGGAAAAAATTTGAATTGTAATAGATTATACTCTCTTCTTTGCGCTTATCCTATCTTTTCTTTGAAGCCAACACCAAAGGCCTTACATTACAAGCTTAAAAAGTCATTTTGATCCAAGTCTAGGGAGTAACTATCATTAGTGGAGAAGTTGTTTGAAAATAGGCCTATGGGATGCTTGATGATAATCTTGACTTTGAGTTGATTAACATAATTTGATCTTGAATATGTGCATGAAACTTTGAGATTGACTATAGCACACACACACGTTCCAATTTTGAGATATGTTCCTTGAATTAGGAGAAAACATGTCTTGTCAACTTTTGTATATGTGCATGAGATTTCTGAGAATAAGCAAGTCATGAAATAATTGTTTCAAATATCAAGAATGAACTCTACCTTATGATTTTAATGCTTAATCGAGGACGATTAAGTGATAATTTTGGGGGGAGTTGATAGGGTTGAATATTACGAGTTTTTAGGCTATGATATGTATATGTTTTCATGTTGATTCTTGGATTATTTTACGGTTTAAGGTATATATTTCTCTATTTCAGGAATCAATGTTGAAATGTAGGGAAAAGTGAAGAAATCAAGCAAAAATGATGAAAGAATGATTAAAGTTGAAGAAAAGAGGAAAAAAACCAGAATCCAAGACACATGTTGCTCTTTTCTCCTCAAATTACTATATGTTCGAGCCATGTTTTGGAAATGTAGTCCATATAAAAGTTGTATAACTTTATTTTATCTTCGCGTGGACAGCTGATTCATCAAATTCGGAGTTTGTATGAGAAAGTTACGGCCAAAATACAAAACTCGCCAGAAGCTGAAAAAGGCGAAGAAAACTTTCTGTGAAGCTCGATCGATCGAGCAAGCATTTCCGATCGATCGAGAAGGGCTGAAAAAGTCACGAAATTGTTACTGGAAGGCTCGATCGATCGGCCACTTTTTCCGGATCGATCGGGACGAAGAGTTTTAAGAAAAATAACTTCCTTGTAGAGTTTGGATGCAAAAGGAAAGTCCATAATTCTTTCCCCTATATATTATGGACAAAAATAACAACCCAAAATCAGTTTTTAACCTAGGGTATAGCCTCCATACACCCATTCACCATCCAAACCACACGCCTCCTTCACACTCCTTCACCCTAATTCAACCTCATGCCAATTTCTTCACTCCACCACACGTAAAAACCTCTACCAATGTTCCACTCTAATTCCAACTCACCTTCTCCATCATACCACACGCCCTATATCACTCCCACAGCCAATTCCAACTCACCTTCTCCATCATACCACACGCCCCATATCACTCTCACAGCCAATCACAATTAACCTCCACCAATCATACACGCCTCATCCAACTCCTTCACTCCATCTCACGGCCAGAACCTTGCACACCATCTATCATCTTCAACCTTTTAACCCTATGATTTTGGAACATCTCCAACAAGGCGATTAAAGCAACGATCGAGAAGGAAGCAAGAGAAGGAGCGATGATCTACAACCGAAGTCGACATCGGGAGTTTATTCTTGTCTTTTAATATTAGTTTTGATTTGTTTTGATTTACTATGTTGAATTAATTTATTTATCGAGACTAGGCGAATCCTTTGTTATGAACCTTCGATTTGATGATTTAATGATTGAATTCTTATAGTTCTTAGCGTATGTTTTATGTTCTTCATGCTTTTAGAGGATTGATCACCTTTGAATGATGTTAGTATCGTAATTGAGATCGAGAGATGATTTTATGATACTGAATTAATAACTCATACCATGGATTTAAGACCGAGATCGAGAGATGACGTCAAATACATGCGTGATAGCCATAGATTCTAGTAATTGAAAGCTAGGAGTTTTCATGGATCTTATGCAATATCGAGTTGTTCAATAAGTGCACGAGAGTGACTTACTGCAGTCTGATATTAGGTTTAATATAGCTCGAGAGAGTATATTAGATAAATTTGGAGAACTCGTCACCTTAGAAATATTTGAATGTTCAATCGAGAATTGTCGGGAATTGCATTGGTGAGCCAAAGTCTCGATAATCTTCTCTAGTGGATTTTTCTCGTTTACTTTTATTGACTTGGTTGGATTAGTATTTTATTTTAATTAATTAGTTGTTAATTATAAATTAATTTCGTAGGTTAAATATAGTTAAAAGTGTCTTATTTGGTACTTACTTGTTAGTCCCTGTGGGTTCGACATTCCGTATCTTCCTATCTATACTAAAACTTGACACCGTGCACTTGCGGTCTAAAATCGCTAGATTGGAAATAATTGTTTAAAATAAAAGCGATCATGATTCTTTAGTTATCGAGCAGTGTGTAGTGACTTGTCACTTCAGGGTATCGTGCAGTGTGTAGTGACTTGTCACTTCAGGGACAATATTCCCTCATGATTATTTAATTACCGAGCAGTGTGTAGTGACTTGTCACTTCAGGGACACTGTTTCCTCGTGATTCTTTAATATTGTGCAATGTGTAGTGAATTGTCACTTCAAGGCCCACTTTTAACCCTTTCTTTAATTTCTCACAAGGTTCATCTAACATCCCTAATGATGATACCGAAAAGCAGCGTTCTCCCTACAATTCCGTCGCAATTCCTCATATGAACACTCCATACTTTTCGAGCACGGGTGACTTTCAAATTCCGATGTACCCAAATCCTATCTTCCCAAACTTCCCACCAAATTACCCATCAATCCAAGGATCTAATAGTATATCTCAACCCCCATTTGACCAATATCCAGTTACTCCCACTACTCCTTCTACTCCCTTAACTGATATTCATAGTTCTCAATTATTTGAGATATATTTTTTGAGTTTTTTATTCGATTTACAATATTTAGAAATTCAAAATTATTCTAATGAAAGGACAAATAATAACCCCATGTGCACAAGATGCATACACTTGTTGTGCACTTGAGCAAGTGTACCGGTAGGGCTACTTAATTTGACTGGTCAATCCGGACCCGGCCCGGAATGGAACCGGTTAGCCCGGTTCGAAATCGAAACCGGGCTAACCGGTTTCGACCCGTTTCGGAACCCATAGTATACAGGTCTTGAGTGTTTCCCAAGATCGGGATCGGTAGAGCCATCGGTTCCGGTTGGTTCCGAACCGAATCGATAATTTTTTTTAAAAATAATAATAATAAATTAAAAGAAAAGTCAGGCTCTCGTCCCGGGTCGTCTATCACTTAATTCATCATCGGCAATGAATTTGTCTATGCCAATTTTCGAGTTAAATGAAAGTTATTATTATTTTGCTGACCTTAATGTTACAGGTTCATCTATGAACTTCGAAACTCAAGAATCCGAATAACATGTCAAACCTTCTGGTGTCCAAAGAGAGACAACAAGTAGAGTCATCCGGAACCACAACAAATGGAGTATATTATATTAATATTAATATAATTAATAAATTAATATAATACTACAATTTAGTATAATTTTATAATAAATATAAATAATAAATAAATATAATTATTATAGTAAACTAATTAAAATATTAGGGAAAAATGCATAAATTGTATGCGTTTTCTCCTAAATTGATACAAGTGTCCGACAAAAAAATTTGTGTTCTTGCCTGAAAGTTTAACGTCAGCCTGATATTTTGCTCGAAATTCATATCCATTTTTTTGTGAAAAAATCTTCAACTATAATTACATGCTCAATAGTTACAAAATGATTATTATTTCACAACAAAAAAATTAACTATAATGACATAAAGAATACTATCAAATAACACGACAGAAATATTCAAATTTTATCAACCTAAATAAGTAAAATTACCTTCAAGGAAGATATGAAAGTGTTGGATTTTTTTTTTGTAGAAGAAGCTGTTCGTATAATGTATGTGAAAAAATGAGAAAAATGTCTCGCGAGCTTCCTTTTTAAAGCTGTTCGTATTTTGCACTAACATTTTAAAATTTAAAATTTTAACTTATTATGTATATTTTTTAAAACCATTAATTGGGTCAGTTGACCATTCATAATTTTTTTTATAAAATTTATTAAGAAAACGCTCTTGAAGAGTGTTTTTTTAAAAACGCACTCCACGACTGTTTTTCACATTATTTTTTTTAGAAAAAAATTGCCATTAATTTCGAATTATTTTTTTATTTAAAATATTAAATTAAAATAGCTAAATATTATATTTATATATAATAGTTATATAACAATAATATTTATACAATATATATAATAAATTTTAGTATATTATTTATATAATAATAATATTTATATTATTTATATATTAATTATAAATATTATTCTTATATAATATAGAAAAAGAAATTGCACTTGCAATGCCATGTGACATTACAAGTGCAATTTTTAAATTTGAAAGCTTGCAAATTTGCAACCCAACCAATTATCCATGCAATCCATCATGAAATTGTAACTTTAAACTTGTAATTGTCCAATGTGATAACATACGATCCCTTTAAGGGTGCCCTTATTTAATTAACTATGCAATTTGACTACGATACCTGTTGGGATCGGGGTAGTGTTTAGAAGGGGGGGTTGAATAAACACTAGATATAATTTCGATTTCTTTTCTGGTTAACTGTAAACTGTTAAGTGTTACAGTTGCTTCTCAATAACAGGCAAGTCAGTAGACACTTATTATAGTGCGGAAGACGTCTACAAAACTTGTGAGGAATAAAACTGAAGTAATAAAGCAATAAACGAATAATACGAGAGTTGTTTCTGGAAGTTCGAAGCACAACGCTTCTACGTCTCCCCTTCTTCCTTTGCAGGAAGGATTCACTAGAAGACTTGGTTTACACTTTACAGTATACAACCTCCTTAGGCACTAACACACTTGGCCTAAACTCCTAGCAATCACACTCTTCTTATCTTTTGGATACAAGTGATTTTACAACACTCTCTACAGAATAAAACTTTCTAGCTTTGAGAGTTTCTAAGCAGCAGACTTCAATTGAAAATAATCTGTCACAGATTCAGTTTTGCGGTTTGTCTGCTCTTTGCTGAACGTTTGAAATATCAGACGTATAGCTTTCTTGCTTTGAAGTATTTCTCTTAGTTTGAAAGTTGCTCAGCACTTCTTCATTCTCTGCTTGGACGTATTTATAGGTTTTATTGTCCAACGGTAGCCTTTTTGTATATGGAATGGATTAGCTTTCCAAATACCTGTTGTCTTCTTTCCTATTTTGGAAAACAACGGCTCTTTTCACTCTGACGGTAATGGTGGCGGAGATATAGCAGGGTGCGCCGCTCTGTTGTACCTTTGTCAGAGAATGTTGTACTTACTTTGTCTTGTTGCTTAGACTTCTGCTGGTTTCTTTGTTCAACTGGTCGTTCATCCTCTTAAGGCCATTTGATGTCCTTGTTCAGTGAGAGACTTTGCAGTTGATAGTTATCCAGTTTATGTCTTCACCCGGTTGATGTCTTCATCCGGTTGATGTCTTTACCAGTTGATAACTTTATCCAGTTGATGTCTTCATCCGGTTGATGACTTCATACCAGTTGATGACTTCATCCGGTTAGTGTCTTTATCAGTTGATAACTTTATCCAGTTGATGTCTTCATCCGGTTGATGACTTCATACCAGTTGATGACTTCATCCGGTTAGTGTCTTTATCAGTTGATAGCTTGTCCGGTTGGTATCTATCCAGTTGATGTCTTCATCCGGTTGATGCCTTCATCCGGTTGATGACTTCATCCGGTTAGTGTCTTTATCAGTTGATAGCTTGTCCGGTTGATATCTATCCAGTTAATGTCTTCATCCGGTTGATGCCTTCATCCGGTTGATGACTATCCAGTTGATGGCTTGTCCGGTTGGTGTCTATCCAGTTGATGTCTTTACCCGGTGAGACTTTAATATCCGGTTGATCTTTAACATCCAGTAGGTGTTTGTAATCACCAAAACTTAGAAATCGTTTTCCCAACAATTTCCCCCTTTTTGGTGATGACAAAACTAAGCAGTAATCGATTTCCTACTAGAGTAAATAAGATAAGAGTCCTGAAAATACTTGAAGACATCATGAAAAAGAAATTTTCATTAAATATAAGCAGATTACAAGTTGTAATCAAACTGGACAATTGAGAGAAATTCATCTTTATATAAGATGAATTCTTACACTTTGAATAGAATCTAAGACAAGTCTAGTTTTACATGACAAATTTCTCTTTAAATAAACAAAGTA
Organism: Haberlea rhodopensis; assembly: GCA_907163345.1. Classification (NCBI taxonomy): domain Eukaryota; kingdom Viridiplantae; phylum Streptophyta; class Magnoliopsida; order Lamiales; family Gesneriaceae; genus Haberlea; species Haberlea rhodopensis. Next base: position 275,444 of record CAJQUN010000321.1, read on the forward strand.
GACCGGAAGGCTTCGATCCACCTAGTTGCGGAGAGGAAGAGCTCGATCCACCTTGTTTCAGAGAGAAGGTCGGGAAGAGGAAGAGTCATATGAATATTCATCAGGCAGCTCCTTTAGTTTTTATGGAATCGCCTAATAAAAATATTCTATCTCTGTCGAGAATACTCTATCTCTGTCTTCCCCCTTTTTGTCATCAGCACCCAGGCATCTGCTGTTAGTAGTTCCTGACTGATGAGGAGCACCAGAACAGGATCAAAGCGCTGAAGCTTATCAGAGCTGTGTTAGATAAGTAATCAACCCATGAGGGGTTGATTTAGATAAGTAATAAACCCATGAAGCGGGAAAGGATCTAACAGAGAACCAGGGAATGAGAAATAACTTAAAAGTAAGCATGATGAGTGAATGTGTGTTATGTGATCAAACAAGAACCTCTATTTATAGGAAAGACAAGGTAGCAATAAATGTGAATGCATTTATGTTAAATAGTGAATACAGAGAGACAGTCAATTTAACACATAAGTAAATAGGAGTAAGTAAGAGAGAGTCAGAAAATGATACTATTTGCGCCCTAACCAATGTTTGGAATAGTCGCGTTTTTCGCTAGGCGGTTGGCGCGGACTTCGAGATCTTTGTTGAGCAGTGGGTCTGGACTGAGGGAGTGCTCCAGTTGCAGGGGATGAATGAGCAGCTGAACTTGAAGCTCTCTGAGAAGAGGGAGCAGTTCGACTGGGTTCAGGCAGCCTGCGGATAATTTTAGGAGCAGCAGGCAGACTGTTGCAGATATCTTGAATTTGAGATGCAAACGCTGCTTGCATGGTGGCCAATTGATCAGTCAAAATCTTTTTGGCGTCGTCAATCTTTTCGCCAAGAGCCATTGAGGTGGCAGTATGAAGAGATTCATTGTTCTGATTGATCTGAAGACGCGCCTGGCCAATATGAGAAACTGCTTCTGCAACCGCATTCTCAGCAAAGGTTTGAAGTCTAGTGACAGTAGTAGTTAAACTACTTAGGTCAGCGTAGACTTGCTGGAATTTAGAGTCCGTTTGCTGCTGAAGAGTTCCTAAAATAAGAGTTGCAGCCCTCTCTTCCTGCTTAAGCTTATGAACATCATTGGTCAGTGCTGTAATAGCGGTGGAGAGATGAGCTAGCTGGGCAGCGATGTTTGGTGGCTCGTCCAGAGGGTTTGTGAAGACAAAGAAACCCTCGGATAGTTCCTGATCCATGGACGGATCGCCGGCAAGCATTGGGATATCAGCAGCAGGGGCAAGCGCATTGGGATGAGCAATGACTACTGCAGTGGATGGTAAAGTAGTAGCGTCAATATGAGGGGCCGCAGTTGAGGCGGAGATAGCTACATCCACAGTTCCAGTTTCTTCCACGTGCGGAGCATCCAGTTCAGCATTGTCTTGATCAATCCCAGCAGCAGACGCTTGAGTATGATCATTGGAATGAGAGGATTCACTTGGTTCATTATTTGCAGAGGAGATGGTGACCAGCTGAACCACATTCTGAATAACTGAATCGACATTGGTGTGATCAACAATCATTTGGTGGGGCTGTTGATCATGTGGAGAGCTGGGAGCAGAGGATGCTGCCTCCAAAGTAGTTGGTGTGGCGTCTGCTCCAGTAGGAGAGGTCTCCAAAACAGTAGAAGTAAGCTCCACAGTAGGAGGGACAACCTCTAAATTTGCAATAGCCATTTGTAGATCTGGCTGATCTGGGCTTGCAACAATTTCAGAAGAGGAGCATGAATGAATCTCAGTGGATATGCGAAGATCATGAAGAGCAAGCTCAGCCATTTCCAGCTTGAGGCCTAGAGCGTTTAGAACTGCTCGATCATGATTCGCTGTTCTTGAATGTCCATCAAACACTTGAATGCGGGATGTAACAAGAGCTTGGAGTCCGCCCACATAGTTCATAATACTAAAGACATCACGCAGCTTCAAACTTTTCTCAGGTTCGGGAATTTGAAGATAGGTCAGGATTTTGTTTTCATCTTGCTTTGCCTGAGCCAGAATGGGATCGATATCATCAAAGCGAACCTGTACTCGAGCCTTTACCCAGCGATCAAAAATCTCCAGTTGGGGTTCCAGTTGGGCTTTAACTGCATCCATGACCATTTGAATCTCGAATGCAACAGGAGTGGACACTGGAGCAATAAGAGATTTTCCTTTGTCAGCTGGAGTGGCCTTGGGATGACAGTAAGGACAAGTAGACTTGGGTGTCCTGAAGCTGATGGAGCCTGGGGCCTGCTGAGAGCTCACCTGAGCTGAAGGGGTGTCTATTAATGGAGCAGACACCATGGCTAATGCAGCAGTGGGTTCCCCAGTTGAAGGGATGACAGGGCTGGGTTCTCTGTCAGAAATAACACCTGTAGGTCCGGCAGAGGAGATAGTGTCGGAGGCGGCAGTGTCTCTCTGACGAGCATCTAGAGAAGCAATTTTTCTGGTCCTTGGCTTCTTAGGAGGAGGAGGAGGAGGAGGAGGAGGAGGAGGAGGAGACTCAGCGGATTCAGAGACAGTCTGTTCCGAGTCACTAATGACTTGAGTCAACCGGCGCTTTGTTGCTCCACCTTCTCTGCCACTTCGTTGGCGATGAAGCTGAAGGTACTTGTGAGTGACGAGTCTCCCTGGATGAAGATGAGAGAGAGCCCCTGTCTTGATGTGTTTGCTCTCAAATAGACTGCTTAGAGGGAGAGCAAAACCGGATTGACCCTTGCCAGATACGACGAGACTAGTCAGTATTTGAAATAACACCACTGACCAGTTTATCTCCAATCTTTTGCATATGGCAGTCATGACATCGAATTTCTCAGGGGTGATCATATCAAATGATCCAGCTTTACAGAGGATCCCCTTTGAGATGATGTCTGCCAGTTGTCGATAGTGGCTCTTCATTAATACCTTCCTGAAAGGAGGTCGTTGAATACGATGGTCAGAGTCCGACACTGTGAGCCGCATCTCTTCTCTTAGGTCTGCCAGAATAGTCGAAAAGTCAGTGAGTCCAGTGGAGGGTAGGCACAGATGAGTGGCAAATTCTGGTTGAGTGATGGTGACTGACTGCCCAGAGATGGATGCCACAACGGTGTCATCCACAACAGTTGCTGTGGCAAAGAATTCTTGTAGTTCATCCTGGTAAAATGAGGGAGCCTGGCTTAGGATCACTAATAGCCCTGAGGTATCCAGCTTTTGAATTAAATCCTTTGTTTCCTCATCAGATGAAGTATATATGGAGTTAAAATCGACGTGAACAGCATTTGTGATAAAACTCGGTTGAACATTCTTCGTCATTTTGAATGATTGAGGTGAAGGAGCAGCAACAATCTGTTAAAGGAAATTTTCTGAAAGAAACGATTGTTGCAGTAAGATGTTTGGAGAAGATGAAGAGAAGAGAAAACTAAAGGCGGTGAAAAAGGAAGTATATGTAACGTCGTACTGTAGATGAGCGGACACATGTATACGTGGCAATCATCTAACGATTAAAAAGATTTTAACCAAAAATAAAAGGACAGGATTTAGGCGGGAGTGAAATAATTTATTTTTACACAAAAGTAATTTTGAATTCCGACGTTCATTAGGTTAATTAGTATCGAGGGTTATTTTTGTCAAAGCATATTTGGTAACATCAACTGGTATGTGGGGTTCGACTTGTAGGAAAACATCTACTGGATGCAGAGTCCTACTGGTACGAATACCCCCACTGCAGTTGACCATTGTATTACCAGCTTAGCTTAAATAACCATGATAAAATTAAAACAGAAATTCCCCCTAAATAAATGCAATTAAACTAACAAATTCCCCCTGAATCCATTACCCAAACAAAATAATCAAGAAGTAATTTCAATTAAACCAAGAATATTTCGAAAGTAAGAAAACTTAGCGTCCGGTAGGGGTTTTGTGAAGATGTCTGCTGCCTGTTGTTCTGTGGAAATGAACTCCAGCCGTATTTCCTTCTTCATAACATGATCTCTGATGAAATGATGACGAATGTCAATATGTTTAGTACGAGTATGAAGAACTGGATTGTATGTAATGGCAATGGCAGACGTATTGTCACAGAAAATAGGAGCCTCTGTGGACTCAATTCCATAGTCTCTGAGTTGTTGCTGAATCCAGAGCAGTTGGGCACAGCAGCTTCCAGCAGCAAGGTACTCTGCCTCTGCAGTGGAGGTTGCGATGGATGTCTGTTTCTTGCATCCCCATGATATTAACCGATCACCAAGAAATTGACAATATCCACTGGTGCTTTTCCTGTCAATTTTACATCCAGCATAGTCAGCATCTGAGTATCCAATGAGATTAAAAGTTGAGTCTCTTGGATACCATAGACCAACATTCTCGGTTCCTTTTAAGTATTTTAGGATCCTCTTGACAGCAGTGAAGTGCGACTGCTTGGGATTTGCTTGAAACCGGGCGCACATACATACTGCAAACATAATATCGGGTCGGCTGGCTGTCAAGTATAGTAAAGATCCGATCATGCCTCGATACATTGTAACTTCGACTGGTATTCCTGAATTATCCAAGTCGAGTTTGGCGGATGAGCTCATTGGTGTAGCAGCAGCTGAGCTGGTACTCATTCCATATTTCTTCAGTAGCTCTTTAGTGTACTTGGACTGATTTATCAGAATTCCTTCACTAGATTGCTTGACTTGCAATCCTAAGAAAAATGATAACTCTCCCATCATGCTCATCTCGAATTGTTCCTGCATGATTTTAGAAAATCTTTCGCACAGTTTTGGGTTAGTACTCCCGAAGATAATATCATCAACATATATTTGAACTAGCAACGTATGATCTCCCTTTGTAAATTTAAAAAGGGTCTTGTCCACCGTGCCAATAACAAAGTTGTGCTCTGTCAAATATTTTGATAAAGTTTCATACCAGGTACGGGGAGCTTGCTTTAGACCATACAGAGCTTTATTCAGACGGAAAACATGAGATGGCTGCTGATGGTTTTCAAATCCAGGAGGTTGTACAACATAAACTTCTTCCTGGAGTTTGCCGTTAAGAAATGCACTCATAACATCCATCTGATAGACTTTAAAGTCTTTAAATGCAGCAAATGCAAGAAATATGCGAATTGCTTCTAGTCGTGCTACAGGGGCAAAGGTTTCATCGAAATCAATGCCTTCTTCCTGTCTGTAGCCCTGTGCAACTAATCTTGCTTTATTTCTAATTACTGTTCCGTTTTCGTCTAATTTATTTCTAAATACCCATTTGGTGCCAATTACAGTGTGATGCTGTGGTCGTGGTACTAGATACCATACTCTGTTTCGCTCAAACTGGTTTAGTTCTTCCTGCATTGCTTCTACCCAACTTGGGTCTAATATAGCTTCATCAATCTTCTTAGGTTCTATATGAGATATGAATGCAGCATGAAGAAATTCGTTAATCATTTGTCCTCTGGTGCGTAGAGGAGCAAGAGGGTTACCGATGACCTGCTCGGGTGGATGATCCTTCTTCCACCGGAGCGAAGGTCCTAGTGGGTTGAGTTCTTCAGTTGACTGGATGTGAGTAGGTAAATCAGAGATTCTGATAGACCCATCTTTCTCATTGGTTCCTTCAACTGCAGTAGAGGTGGATGCCACTGTTTCATTGATGGCTGGCTGCAGTGCTTGTTGGCCAGCAGACTCCTCTGCTTGAGCTTCAGGGATTTCTGGTTCTAAGGAGCAGTCAGCCCTGCTTCTGTAATCAATCTCATCATCAACATTTTCGTCAATATAAGTGCTTTCCAGTCGATTACTCAAGTTGTTGATTTGTATATCGGATAGTGTACAGTCAGTAGGTTCATCAAATTTTACATGCACTGATTCTTCTACATTAAGAGTTCTATTATTAAATACTCTGAATGCCTTACTAACTGTAGAATAGCCAAGAAATATTCCAGCATCAGATTTGGCATCAAAGGCGGTGAGATGAGTCTTTCCATTGTTGTGAATAAAACATTTGCAACCAAACACATGGAAATAAGAAATATTTGGCTTACTGCCATTCCAGATCTCATAAGGGGTTTTATTGGCTCGCTTATTAATCATCGATCTGTTCTGCGTATAACATGCTGTGTTGACAGCTTCTGCCCAAAATTTCTGCGATATTTCTGATTCCGCGAGCATAGTTCGCGCAGCTTCTTTTAAAGTGCGGTTCCTACGCTCAGCAACTCCGTTTTGTTGAGGAGTTCTAGCTGCAGAGTATTCGTGTTTAATACCAAGGTCATCTAGATATGATTCGAGTGATTGATTGGTAAACTCAGTACCTTTATCACTGCGAATTCTATCTATCCCACATGATTTCTCATTTTGGAGTCTTTTCAGTAATTTGATCAGCTTTGGAGTAGCCTGATCTTTACCACTTAGGAACAAGACCCACGTGAAACGAGTGTAATCGTCTATTAACACTAGGGTGTACTTCATTCCCCCTAGACTTGTTACTGGTATAGGACTAAACAGATCCATATGCAGCAACTCTAGGCACCGAGAAGAAGATTTACTCCCTTTGTTCTTAAAGGAGGATCTGATTTGCTTACCGAGTTGGCATGCTGCACAGATCTTGTCCTTTGAGAACTCAATTTGGGGCAGTCCAACAACTAGATCAAGTTTACGCAGACTAGCAATAGTTTTAAAATTTAAGTGACTCAACCGTTTGTGCCAAAGCCAATTTTTGGAAGTATTCTGGGCAGCTAAGCAAGTAAAGGAAGTAGGCTGATTAAGATTCCAATCAATTTTATATGTGTTATCATGCCTTCTTCCTATAAGTAATACATTGCCATCAGTAGATTTAATTGTGCATGAATGCTGATTGAATTCTACGGAATGACCATTGTCACATAATTGACTTATGCTAATCAAATTATAGCATAGATTTTCAACTAAGAGAATATCTTTAATGATGAGGTTACCGTAGATAATCTTACCCCTTACCTACGGTTCTACCTTTAGCGTTATCTCCAAACGTTATTCTGGGTCCAGTGGAGTCCACTAGTTCAGACAATAAGCTTGCATTCCCTGTCATATGTCTAGAGAATCCGCTGTCTAGGAACCATTCTGAGCTCCGAACTGGATGCATTCTAGTTTCCTGCAATTAAAGCGATAGACTGATTGGTACCCAATCCTACTTGGGTCCTGGTAGGATTAGTCCTTTCGGAACCCACACTTGTATGACCCTGAATGACTTAGGTCGGTGTGTGTTCTGAAATGTGTGTGCATTTATAAATGTAGGTGATGATTTTAGCTGTGGAGTGTGATAATATGTGTATGCATGTGCTTTTGGTGTGTAGTTCCTGTTATTCAGCATATACCTCTTCTGGACAGGTTTACAGTTGTAGTACCAGTTGGGTTTAACCTCTCTAGCTGCTCGACCAGTGGTTTTAAGTTCATTTCTGAACTTTTGCCTTGGTTTAGCCTCTTTGAGTGGTTCTACATAACCGATACCTCTGTGCTGTACCTGTTCCTTGATGAGTGTTGCTTTAACAGGTTCTTTAACCAGTTCATACGGGTCATATACTGTGCTAGATCTTACAAAGTTCATTGATTGAACCTTGCCTTTTGTTAGACACAGTTGAGGCTCATTACCAGATGATCTGCTGTCATTGCTATTAAAGCCTATGCCAGTTAAATCACCAGCAAGTCTTATAGACTCAAGCATTTCATCTTTTCTGGTAGTCGACGCATTCCAAGTGCTAACCAGTTTGCTGAGTTTCTGGTACGCACACTTGGCTTCATCTCTTTCTTTCACTAGGCGACTGGCTGCTTCCCTTAAGCAATTCAACTCCCTTGATTGTTCACAATCAAGTTTATTTTCAAGCGTTTTAGTTGGAATTGAGTGCTCAGTCTTATAGCTTTCAAAAGATTCGTATAGCGTCTGATACTCATTTATCATGTCCTGCAATGCATTGGTGAGTTCATGATGTGTAAATTCAGATAGATTGGTTTCATGTACCTCATTTTCATCATTCGCCATTAAGCAGTGGACTTCTTCGTCTTCACTCTCGCTGGATGAGCTAATTGACTCCTCTGATTCTGATTCAGAATCAGCCCATTTGCTCTTACTATCTTCTGCCACTAAAACCTTTTGATCTCTGTCCCGTTTGGATGTTCTTCTGGTTTCCTTGGATTTTCTGTAATCCTTGGATCCTCTTTTGTGATCATCCTTTTTGGGTTTAGGACAGTCTGCGATGAAGTGCCCTGGTTTGAGACAGTTGAAGCATACTCGCTCTTCTTCTTCTGAATTTCCTTTGGAGCTTTGCCTTCGAGGATATGATTGATAAGGTCTCTGGTTCTTCTTCATGAATTTTCCAAATTTCTTTACGAACATTGCCATCGCATCGTTACACATCTTTTCTGGAGTCATTTCAGTAGGAGTAGGCAGAGACTCAGATGCAGTGAGAGCTTTTGTTGGTTGACTTGTACTTGGTTCATCTTCAACCCGAATGCCTAATTCGAATTCATAGGCTTTTAAATCAGCAAACAGATCATGTAGATCTATCTTGTTGATATCCTTCGATTCTCTCATAGCAATGGTCTTGACATCCCATTCTCTTGGTAGACCTCTCATCACTTTGAGAGTGACTTCTCTGTTGGGTAACTCCTTACCCAGACTGCTTAGCTCATTTATTATTCCAGTCACTCTTTCATCATACTCGTTGAGAGTTTCTCCATTTATCATTTTGATATGCTCAAACTTTTGTAAAGCCACAGTAAGCTTGTTCTCCTTGGTTTGATCATTTCCTTCACAGAGTTGAGCAATCTTCTCCCAGATCTCTTTGGCTGTTGGGCACATTTTGATTTTGTTGAACATATTTTTGTCCAAAGTTTTGAACAAAATGTCTTTAGCCACGTTGTCTAGGTTTGCTTTTTTTTTTGTCTTCACTTGACCATTGAGATCTTTCCTTTTCTACCATTTGTGGATCACCACTTGTGATAGAGGCAGCTGTATTGATTTTCATGATCTTCAACGGTCCTTCGGTGATCACATACCACATATCATCATCTTGAGCACTTAGATGTGCTTGCATACGGATCCTCCAGTCATCATATTCGTCTTTCTTGAACATTGGAATCTTGCTGAATGAGGCCATCAGTTTTTGGTAAATAGTAATTTCTCAAGATTGAGAAGACCTAAGCTCTGATACCACTTGTTGGGATCGGGGTAGTGTTTAGAAGGGGGGGGGGGGGGGTTGAATAAACACTAGATATAATTTCGATTTCTTTTCTGGTTAACTGTAAACTGTTAAGTGTTACAGTTGCTTCTCAATAACAGGCAAGTCAGTAGACACTTATTATAGTGCGGAAGACGTCTACAAAACTTGTGAGGAATAAAACTGAAGTAATAAAGCAATAAAACGAATAATACGAGAGTTGTTTCTGGAAGTTCGAAGCACAACGCTTCTACGTCTCCCCTTCTTCCTTTGCAGGAAGGATTCACTAGAAGACTTGGTTTACACTTTACAGTATACAACCTCCTTAGGCACTAACACACTTGGCCTAAACTCCTAGCAATCACACTCTTCTTATCTTTTGGATACAAGTGATTTTACAACACTCTCTACAGAATAAAACTTTCTAGCTTTGAGAGTTTCTAAGCAGCAGACTTCAATTGAAAATAATCTGTCACAGATTCAGTTTTGCGGTTTGTCTGCTCTTTGCTGAACGTTTGAAATATCAGACGTATAGCTTTCTTGCTTTGAAGTATTTCTCTTAGTTTGAAAGTTGCTCAGCACTTCTTCATTCTCTGCTTGGACGTATTTATAGGTTTGATTGTCCAACGGTAGCCTTTTTGTATATGGAATGGATTAGCTTTCCAAATACCTGTTGTCTTCTTTCCTATTTTGGAAAACAACGGCTCTTTTCACTCTGACGGTAATGGTGGCGGAGATATAGCAGGGTGCGCCGCTCTGTTGTACCTTTGTCAGAGAATGTTGTACTTACTTTGTCTTGTTGCTTAGACTTCTGCTGGTTTCTTTGTTCAACTGGTCGTTCATCCTCTTAAGGCCAGTTGATGTCCTTGTTCAGTGAGAGACTTTGCAGTTGATAGTTATCCAGTTTATGTCTTCACCCGGTTGATGTCTTCATCCGGTTGATGTCTTTACCAGTTGATAACTTTATCCAGTTGATGTCTTCATCCGGTTGACGACTTCATACCAGTTGATGACTTCATCCGGTTAGTGTCTTTATCAGTTGATAACTTTATCCAGTTGATGTCTTCATCCGGTTGATGACTTCATACCAGTTGATGACTTCATCCGGTTAGTGTCTTTATCAGTTGATAGCTTGTCCGGTTGGTATCTATCCAGTTGATGTCTTCATCCGGTTGATGCCTTCATCCGGTTGATGACTTCATCCGGTTAGTGTCTTTATCAGTTGATAGCTTGTCCGGTTGATATCTATCCAGTTAATGTCTTCATCCGGTTGATGCCTTCATCCGGTTGATGACTATCCAGTTGATGGCTTGTCCGGTTGGTGTCTATCCAGTTGATGTCTTTACCCGGTGAGACTTTAATATCCGGTTGATCTTTAACATCCAGTAGGTGTTTGTAATCACCAAAACTTAGAAATCGTTTTCCCAACAATACCTGTTACTATGAATTATATAACGGACTTGGAATTCTGATTTCTGACAAAAGAATCAAAATAATAAATAAATAAATAAGATGTACAATAAAAATAAAAGTTTCAATAGTTTAGTAAATTTTATTTGAAATACTGGCGGCGAATTTATTTTTCCAGTTTGATTATATAATCAAATACTAATTATCAAGCTATATATATATATTTCACGTTTGAATAAAAATGAATTTCACCAATAACATCTATCTCACGGTGCTATATATTTTTATATCAAATCATATGGTATATAGTTGTAAATTTATAATTCAACTATTTTAAAGGGGTTCATCTATTATTATTGAAAGTAAAAGTAAAAAAATTGTAATAACAATTTTATATAGTAAGACAATAATAATTTTTCTTAAAACTATACTGTAATATCCTTGTCCCACATTGGTTGTGGATAAAAATATAAAGTTATTTATAAAGGCTTACAATGGACTATTATAACAACTTGAGTTAACCATTTTCGTAGAACGGTGACGGATATGACGTAGTTGCTATATGAGCCCATTGTGCAGTCGGGCTTGCTCGGGCCTGGGCCCAGGGCGTTACAGAATGGTATCAGAGCCGGTCACGGGGAGATAAGTGCTATGCGGGGTAAAGTGCTACGTGCGTGGGAGCCACCTCTTGAGCCTAAGGGGTAAAGTGATACACGGCGGGGGCCACCTCTTGAACCTGCAGGGCAAAGTGTCACATGCATGGGAGCCACCTTTTGAACCTACGGGGCAAAGTGCTATATGACGGGAGCCACCTCTTGAACTTGTAGAAGCCACCTCTAGATTCCCGGTGTCGGTGTATCGATGAGTTAGGTTGCGACGAGGACCCCGCGTTCTAAAAGGATGGGTGATTGTAATATCCTTGTCCCACATTGGTGTGGATGAAAATATAAAGTTGTTTATAAAGACTTACAACAGACTATGATAGCAACTTGGGTTAACCATTTTCGTAGAGTGAGAACGGATACACAGTAGTTGCTATATGAGCCCATTGTGCAGTCACGCTTGCGCCGGCCTGGAACCGGGGCGTGACAGAAACCCAAGCACATGACACCGGTGTTGAATCCAAATATGAAATTCGATACAACAAGCCTCGTGTACAGATCTACGATAAAACCAGACTTTTATTCCATAATCAATAACAATTGTTATTACAACTTCAAATACGAAATCCAAATGTATCGTACTAAATAAAAATTACGGAAGCGTAAATAAAATAATAAATTTTCTTGAAGACTCCTAGTGGATCACCATCCCCAGAATCGCTCTTGTTCTTCTTCCTCGGTATCTTCTTCTTCGATTTTGTCTTGGAGGTGAGGTAAGGGGGTGAGTGTTTGGGAAAAACATCCAGCAGGCAGGGGCAATTGAACATAGTAGAAACATATATATTTTCATAGCAAAAAATCCTTTAAAACATTTCTTTAACAAAATCATAGATCTAGGCATATAATCACATAAACACATATCTTACACATATCCACATAACGACTTATTGGATTCAAGAGGTAGCTCCCGTGTGCATAACACTTTGCTCTTAAGGATCAAGAGGTGGCTCCCATGCATGTGGCACGCCCACATCATTTAGCACTTTGCCCGCCGAATCATGTGGTGACTCATACACACGTAGCACTTTGCTCCACAAAGTCTTTCATTCATGATCATGTCACATACTTGTTTTGATTTAAAACATAATCTTCATAGTGATGTTCAAATGAAGTTTAAAACATACATAAACAATATTTTTAAAACGAAATGGAATTGTAGCAAAGACCCACTTACAGTGTTGAATAACTGAAGCGAGATCTCTGTTGAGAAAATGGTGTGAAACTCCTACTCTCTTCTTTGAAGGTTTCGAAATTTTTGTGTGTGGTGTGAGTGTCAATATTTCGAAAATGGTGAGTAGTAGTCTAGGTTTAAGACATGATGGTTATATGTAAGCTAGGGTGGGAAATTAGGGGTGGAAAGTCCCAAGATTCTTGTTCTTCAATGGCAAAGATTAAGGTGTGACATAAGGTAGGATATTAATTGGGTGATATTATTAGGTATTTAAAAGAAAAAAATATTAATTGGGTAATATTTTTGGATAATAAAGTGGGGCACAACTTGGGGCCTTCACATTAATATTTTTGGATAATAAAGTGGGTTGTGGATGAAAATGTAAAGTAGTTTATAAAGGTTTACAATGGACTATTATAGCAACTTGAGTTAACCATTTCATAGAGCGATGACAGATACGAAGTAGTTGCTATAGGAGCCCATTGTGTAGTCGCGCTTGCACGAGACTGGACCCGGGGCATGACATATACCGTTGGTTATATGATTTTTTGAACTTGTTAGTCATCTACCTTTACAATATGATAACGTGAATAATTATTTAAGATGATACAGATCTCATAGTATTGTTTTACATTAATTTCTTAATTTATAGCAATTTTTATCCACGTGCAAAATACATGCTTTTTCCCGACTAATTTAATAAAATATTGTAAATTAAAAAAAAATTAATTAAATAATGTTAAAAAATGACATTTCCGAAAATATTGTGAAACACACTCCCAGTATACGTTTCTTAGGAAACACATAGCAGGAGTGTGTTTCTTGCAGGTATTTGATGCTGGCTTTTAAAAGGTATTGTTGTATTGGTGGATGTTGAATTATTTTTATTTTTCCCTAAAAAGAAAAAGGAATGCTCTCCAAAAACCCTTATCAACAAATGGGCGCTGACTCCCCTTATCAACAAATGGGGCCATGTCCTTTTATCTTGACTTTCGTTCTTATTGTTTAGACTCTATTCTCATTTCTATTCTCCACCTTTCGATTCCAAATATTTTCTATATACGATGGTTTGTTATTATTTTATTAGGGAAAAAGACTATCCTTTCTCACAAACCTGATTATTCATCGCTTATTATTACAATTATCGTTGTTATTCGCGTGCAATATTTTTCAGATGAATTAATTTTTGTACAAAATAAAGGGAGACTTGTTTATAAATACCTAAAGCCATTGTTTGTTTAGAAATCAGTCCCTAGCCAAAAATTTTAATATTTGCCCTTCCTATTTATTAAAAAACTTATTCTAAGCTTCCTAGTTAAGTAAATTATCAAATTTACTCCTTACAACACATTTTTCTTCCTCATCTTTTATCGATTAATTCTCAAAACATCTTTCTTCCTCCTCTTTCCTCGATCAATTCCCAAAATTCAGGGCTTTGATTTTTCCTGTGATGACCCCAAATTTTTTCCTTGCCCCAAATCATGTTAGTCGTTCAATGAACTTGCGCAAATCTTGTCATTAGTCATTCAATGACATTAAGTGCTTAACACAAATTTTGCCACCATCCAATCCCATTCAACACCATTCAATCCCATTGAATCCAATATAATGACATTTAATGGCTTACTCAAATCATGACATTAGATTGCCAAAGTTTTGTAATTTTCAATAAGTTCTTCCACATTACCCATTGATGACCACATTCATTACTTGCTCAAATTATGAAAGGTGATGACCACTCAATGTGCCTATTCAAGTTCATTTTTTCAATCTTGATTAGTCATTCATCTCCTTGCTAAAATCATAAAACTAAATGGCTAGGATTTATGATCAACTTAAATGTCTCTAAATCATGCTCCTAAACTAAAGGTGATGACCCCATATGTCTATCCCATTGATGACCCCAACTCATGCCCCTCAATCCACCACACTTAATTGCCTCCCAATTACATTAACACCATCCACTTATCATCCCACTAAAGTCTTGCCATTAGGAGCCAAAGTAGAGGACCTAAATTGGAGTACACCTCCCCATATTAAAATCATACTACATCTTGCCAAGAAAAGGACTACTCTACACTTAGCATTTTCGAGAATCATACACTACACACACACACAAATATTTCGAAACTTGCAAGGAAGGGAGGAGAAGATTTTCACCATTTTCTCAACCCGAATCTCATCTCAACGTTCTTCGTGTGTAAGTGGGCTCTTGATATATATTCATTTTCGTTCATAAGTATGTTTTGAAACCTCAATCGATTATGTGAATTATGTTGAAACTATGAAATTCAGATGTTTTGATGAAAATTATATTTTCGAAGCACTTTAAATTTCAAAATCCAATTGGTGGAAATTCCGAGTTCTGTTTCTATTTCTGACCTTGATGCGGTGAGATTATAACCGACATTCTAACCTGATACGGTGGTTAATTGTTGTTCTAAAAAGTCCAGACCCTTTATTCGTGGATGATCCGATGTTTCTGACATTAACTCTATGAGGGTTAAGTCTAGAGAACTGATATCAGTACCAGGAGGAAATTGGAGATTTACTGTGCTTTACCTATATGAAAAATGTCTCTGATATGACATGTTCTGTTATGGCTCTGATTAGAGCAATTCTGTTAAGTTTATGTTTCAGTATTCATATCAGTTTATGCTCCGATCATTATATATGTTTTGAAAAATTATGAAAAAGTATTATATTGTCACATCGATTGGCCCCCGCTTGCTGGGTGTTTTTCCTAAACACTCACCACCTTACCTCCCCTCCCAGAAAAAGTCGAAGGAGAAGAGATCGAGGAAGAAGAACAAGAACAATTTTGGGGATGGTGATCCATGAGGAGTCTTCAAGAAGATTTAAAATTTATTTACGCTTCCGCAACTTTTATTTAATTCGAGACAATTGTATTTCGTATTTGCAATTGTAATGACAATTTATTGATTTTGGAATAAATAGACTGGTTTTATCATAGATCTGTACACGAGGCTTGTGGTATCCGAATACCATGTTTAATTTCAACGCCGGTGTCACGCACCCCGGTCTCTGGGCGTGAAATTTCCCACAGATTTTTTTTGAATTTACAGGTGAGTATAGTTATTTGAATGGATATATTGTTGAATTGTTGGGAATATGGTGATATGGTGTTCATAGGTTGAATTACAACTTGCAGTGACGATTGTGTCGAGATACTCATGGGATCGGCCGAGGATTTTGGAGGCGGTGTAGTGGTGACAGAAGTTTGACTGCTGTTTTTTATTTGTTTGATAGCAATTGCTTAGAATTCTATGTCAATCAAAGTTGAGTTGTAAATAATATATTTCAATGACATGAAAATTGTTCTTAAAAAGTTTCTTTTTTGAATTATGTTTATCATCTGGAAGTGATTGTATTTCAATGGTACGTATGGATTTTTGAGTTTGTACTGAAGAGATGCGTTAATAACTCTTGTTCAGAAGTGTTCTTGTAATGTTTTTCATGTTTTTAGGTTTGCAATTTCAAAAAAATATAATACAACAAATTAGTATATATGGTACCACATATTAGATTATATGGTACCACAAATTAGATTATTTAGTACTCCAAATTAGATTATATAGTACCAAAAATTACTTAAGTAGTACCACCAATTAGTATATATAGTACGACTAATTATGTTACATAGTATCACAAATTAGATTATTTAGTACCACACATTAGATTATATAGTATCAAAAGTCACCTTAAGTAGTACAATTAGTATATATAGTACTGCAAATTATGTCACATTGTACCACAATTTGATCATATTGAGGGTTGCAGCATAGTAGTCATTCTCATGAACAATAATTACTTAACCACAGACATAGAAATACTTGTATCTCGATCCAATCTTCCAGTCATATTTTCACCATCGCTAATTCTTGAATCAAAAATATTATCAAAAATGTCTCTAGCCTTAGCTAAACCCCACACTTAACATACATATCTAATGTGGCATTCATCACATTCAAACTAAATCTCATTCCTTTTTGATCTGCAAACTCATGAATACACTCCCCAAACCTCAAATCTCCCTTTCGAGCACAAGCTAAAAAGACTGTCACCATTATTAGGATTCACTCCACTTTGACACATTTCATCAAACAATTTCAAGGCTTCATCGGCCTTTCTATTTATCACGTTCCCGTTGATCATACTAGTCCAAGAAACCACATCAGTTGCTTCACTCTCACAAAAAATCCTATATGTGCCAACTAAATTTCCACTCTCACAATAAAAATGAATCAAACCATTTTTAATAATGAATATACATGATATCATTCACCCATCCTCCATAAAATTCGGAAGTTCTTGGCATTGCAGAACTTCAAGAAAAAATGACGATGAAAATGAAGACCATGTTGTTGGAAGAAATAAAAATGCAATTTAAATGAGAGAGAAATGGTATTTGTGTCTTTAGAACAACTTAGGGTATGATAAAAATTAATAAGATATATTAGGGAGTTAGAAAAAAAAATTTGCTGACAAGAGACTTTTCACAAAGTTCAAATAATTATTGCATTCCAATAGCTAAATCACGAATTTTATAAAATTTATATTCCTTTTTTCATGTAATTTTTTTAAAATATTTTGGTTCAATTTTTTTAAAATAAGAAATTATTTTTTTTTAAAGGCTAAAGATGTATGTTTTTCACCCTTTTAACTTTTATATGAGGTTTATGTCTCTGCTCTTTTGAGACAACAAAATAATTGTCCAAATATTATGGTGACATAACCAAAAGGTGAATTCGATCAAATTCGGGAAGAAAAAAAAAGAGCATCAATTTTGACCTGACACGAGAAACGCGTTTGGTGTATGCGTTTCTCGTGTCAGATTTTAAGAAAAAAAATCTAGAAAAAATGCGTTTCACGTTAGTTTATTAAAATAAATAAATTCAACGTTAGTTTTGTATTAAAATTTAAAATATTTATTTAAATTAACCGCGTTTTCCCGATAATATAAAATTTAAGGAAGTAAAATATTTTTAAAGTGAAAATGAATCGTTACTTTGTTAAAATATTTATTTGTAATGCTGAAAATAAATAAATTCAACGTTAGTTTTGTATTAAAAACTAAAGGTATAAACCATTAGGTAAATAATTATAATACTATTATTTCAAGAAATGGACTTGCTTGATTTCAAGAAATAACATACTTACCAAATTTAATTGTAATAATATAATTATTACAGTGCTCGGTTCATTGATATTCGAGGAAGAAAATTGCTCATTTTTCAAGAACGATGATAATGTTCTACATGTTAAGAATTCATCCATTTTTTGGAGAGAGTTATAACTTAAGAGTGCATATATGGCAAGAAAGTATTTTATGATGATATGTTCTTGGCAACTATTGAGATTTTATATTTGTATATTGGGGAATTATAAATTATTACAATGTAAACTGTTATTCTAGATTGGAAAGGAAAGTATAGTAAATATGTAGTGTCTGATGTTGATAAATCGTTTGTTTTGACAATAAAAATTTGTTGCAAATATTTATCCATTTTGTTGAAGGAAAAAAATTATAGTAAACTAAGTTTGCCTTAAACTTGTTAGTAACAAAATATATAATATTCCTTTTCTGTTAATAACAAAATATATAATAATATTTTTTAAAGAAAATAAATTGCTTGGTAGCATAAAATAAATAGTTGTTTTCTATGTATTCTTATCCAATTATGTGATCGTGTAATGTTCAGAAAAGAAATATCACTGTTCTAGTCTTGCTAAATTACGAGTGAATAATCGGCAATGAAGTAATTAAATTAACATTTTTTTGAAAACTGTATTTTATCTTTATTTTGAATTAATTAAATACATTATTTTATTTTATTTGTGCTTTCTATTGATAACAATGATGTTAAGGCACCGTTTGGAGTTCGGGATAGGATTAGTAATCTTCGGATTACTAATCTTATCCCATGTTTGTTTTGCTTTTTTTTAAAAAATTATCTTATTATATTTATCTCATTCTAATCCCATTTTACAACAAAAAGACATAAATACCCTTCTCGCCTTTTTTTACTATCTCAAAATTTGAAATTCCCGCTAAAAATTAAAACTTATTTCCTACAACTTTATTATTATATTGCATTATTTTATTTATTTCATTCTTATTATTATTATATAATGATTATTATAATTTATTATATTATTATTATTATTAAAAAATAATAATTTCATATTATTCATATATATGTGTGCATATATATATATTATGATTATTATATTATTATTATCTAATAATAATAATTATTATAATATATTATTAATATAATATTTTATATATTATTATTATTATTATTATTATTATTATTATATATATACATATATATATATATACTATGTTGATTATTATTATTATGAATTACATATATATATATTAAAAAAATGTATATAAATTATATATATTACTAGTATTATTATATATATCTATAGTATTAATTATTATTATAATAATAATAACTATTATGTTATTAATATAATAAGTTTATATATATTATATATATACTATTCTTATTATTATTATTATTACTACTATATTATAGTATATATACACCAACGCACACACGTGTGTGTATATATATATATATATATAAAATATAATAGTAATAAAATATAATAATCATAATATAGTATATATAATATATAATAATTATATATTAATAAAATATAATATCATAATATAGTATATATAATATATAATAAATAATACATATTATTATTATAATCATACTATTATTATAAAAATATATATTTGAATATATATATATATATAAATATATATATTATATGATTCTTAGATATATTATATATATTATTATAAAAATTATATTTGAATATATATATATATATTATTATAAATATATATATATATTATATGATTCTTAGATATATACTATTATTTTTATTATTATAATGATAAGGGTATTTTAGTCATTATACCATATATAATCCTTATCAAACTATCTTATTCTCCAATCAAACAACATATAACTTATCACATACTATTTTTACAATCATTTCACAACTTTTTAATCATTACATTACTTATCATATCCATCACTTCAAACGGTACCTAATAGTATAAAATTGACTTAAGATAATAGAAATAAATGAAAATAAATTTCAAGGGTATTTTTGTTTTTTATGAATAAAATTAATATATATCACGTATTATCAACCAAAACAAATTCATTATTATTTATCATACTTTACTAATCATTCAAACTAAATATAATATAATATATCCATGTTTTGTCTTATCAACTCATTATCAAATTATTATCTACTTTTTAATAGATCAATCTCATCAATCAAACTCAGCCTAATCAAACTCAGCCTAATTATATAACAGTGGAATTCTGAATCATCATGGTACAAGTTCCAAACTAGGAATCTATCTATATTAACGGAGGAGACATATATCCAGATTGAACAAAATGTCAAAATCTACTAATTCAAACACCTAATCAAATTTTCTTTCACGGATCTACACTACTCAGGGCCGCCGATTTGCAGATGGGGCAGAAGTTTTTGCGAATCAGCCAAGTTTTTATGCAATCGGCGTGATACTTGTGCCGGCAATTCAGAGTCGCAATCCGATCAGTCAAGTTATCTTGACATACAACGCAGATTTCTTCTTCATCTTGGGTCGTACTTCCGCCGCTCTTCTCGGAAGTTCTTGTTTCCAAGAACTTGGAAACACTGTGTTCTGTCAACCCATCGTTGGTTGTCGGAGTCGGATTGAGTACTTGTGGAGGAAAATATTCGCGCACATTCAGAATCCATGTGTCATCCTCACGAACCCCTCGAATACCCGATGGCTCGAAGGGATCAGCACTACGGAGAGTTTGATTGTACTGCCTGTTTGTGCGTCCATATGAGAAACGCGTGGGGGTGGCAGGAACAACCCACACAGCATCGATATTCACCATCAGATGCCAGTAATTAGCAGTGTTCGAAGAAGGGATTCTCGCATCTGCTGGTACATAATCGTGATGCGACGGAGGAAACGAGGGCATGTGGTTGAAGAAAATGCCATGCGGATGAGAAACTGTTGAAGAAAGACGATTGTATTCCATGGAAAATGTATTATCGAGTTTTGTGGTCTCCAACGATTTTCAGAATTGGCCTTTTGAAACAAACGTAACGATGTATATATAGATATACGAGTTTCCTTGTACAATCATGAATCATGGGTTTGTTGATTTTGGTAATAAATTGCTTCAAATAAGGAAAGAATCCCAACATGCTCGTAAATTTATAGCCGAGAAAATCTGTTATTATCTTAATTACCAGTTGTCTTCCACTCCAACACGCTCATAAATTAATCTAGGAGTGGAAGATATTAATAATTATTTTAAAAATAAAACTATATATATATATACACACACTAGCGGACCACACACATGCGTTGCGTGTGTAACGTAACACAACAATACCTATAGATTTATTTGTTAGTTTCTAACAATTATCTATTTACATACATAAGAATATTCAATCAAAACTTAATTCCGAATCTTTACATAAACAATATTTAAAAGTAACATTTTTAAGTTTTTCAGTATCACCAAATACACTTTTGAATCCTTTAATACAATGTTCAAACTCAAAATATGCCCACATATGTGTAATTTTCTATTGGTGTAACCAAGCCACACCAAAAGAGTTATTAACAAAAAGAAAGAAAAGGATCTTAAAAGGCATTGGGAGAGAAACCTCTCTCAATCCGTCCATGCGATTTTCTAAAAAAATAAGCTTTCATCAAGAAACTACATTATGCTTGATGAAAAAAAGTAGTAAACTTGAAGGTGTCACAAATACAAGTAGAGTATTATCTCACAACGATCTTTTCGGCTAAAATTCATCACGGATGCTAGCGATTGGATTAGTCATCAGTTACAAAGTTATATGCGACAGGAACCAGAATTTCATCGCTATTGCTTCTGTGAATCATTATTTCTTGCACAACTTTTACCGATGCAACTCCGGCTGCATTTGCTGCCCGGTTGGTGGCTGATATTGCTTGGTTAACCCTCTCGTCTACATTGGCCACCTCATAAGCTTTCTTCGCTGCTCGTCGAGCCTCCTGAAAGGTCGTGTTATATTAGTTTTTTCAATGATAAGAGGGGTATTAAAAGTTTAAAATATAGTTTATTGGATTAGAATATAACACAATAATCAAATATTTTACGAAGCATCAATAAATTAAAATAAATGAAAGTGTAACTCTGTTGTTAACATATTTTGAAGCATGCAGATAAGATACTCTTTAATACCATATAAGTCACATATGATTCTCCTAAAGGGAACATTAATCTTTTAAGCTTCACACCCAATCAATAAATGTCAAGCCAAAAATGCCCACCAACAACCTGAAAACATAGAAAGAAAACCAAAATACAGTAATCTAACATGTTTTTTGACCAATCGGAAGCAAATAGCAATGTGAAAAATTATGCATTTCTGCACGGTTTCATCATGCAAACGACCAAGAAAGATTTGTCAGCAGAGAAGTTCACACAATTTCAAGCCAATTGATTTAAACAATAAAATAAAAATTCATTCAACTGCTCCTTGCAGTATGCATAAAATTTTTAAGAATCATAGGGTGTTTTCCAAATATCCGATCCGTTTAGGATGTATTGATTGCTATTATTTTAAATATGTATTTTCCAGTGTAGTGATTATGTACTGCAAGTGCACGGTGTCAAGTTTTAGTATAATGATATAAAAGTATGAGTGTCGAACCCACGAGGAGTAGGAAATAAGTATCAAATTCAACTAGTTAACTATATTTAGTCTATGATAATTGGTTGTCATTATTGAAAAACGTGACAAATTAACTCAATAATTCACCCAAATAAACAGTAGTGAATAAGATTAATAATCAAAAGAAACAATTATCAAGACTTTCGGTTTACCTATATAATCCCCCATAATTCACCTATTAGTCAATAATTGAATTCAAACATCATAAGGTGACGAGTTTTCCTAATGCACTTGTTATATCTTGGTCCGGCTATAACAAATCTAATACTAACGTTACAGTAAGCCACTCTCGTATTCTTATTGATCAATTAATATTGTATGTCAATCTATGAAAACTTCTAGCCTTCGATAACTAGATATCTATAGCTATCACACGTGTATTTGACTTCATCTCTCAACCTCAGTCTAAAATCCACGGCATAAATTACTATATCGTATTGCAATTTTATCTCTCGATCTCAATTAGAATTAATTATCATTCAAGGATGGCCAAACCCTCAAAAGCATGAAGAATAACAATCTATGCACTTAGAAATATAAGAATCAATCAAAAATATTAAACTTGAATTATGGGTTCATACAAAGGATCCCTTAGTCTTGACAACAAATCTAGCCAACAATCTCCATCAAATAATAATGCATAAACTTGTTTTACAACATTCTAAACATCAACATCTAATGAAAATATAGAACTAGAGTTAGAAATACGATAACGAGAGGCGTTAACTCATTGCGTTGCTCCGTCGTCCCATCTCTTCCGATGCCTCTTCTCTTCAATGGGTTTGTGGTGTATGAATGATGGTGGGAGATGGAGATGGTGTGGAGGCTTTGTTGTAGGGTTAAATTATGAGCCAAAAGTCCCAAAAACGTCCAAGGCAATACATATTTATAGTAGGAGGAGTTTCACCAAGTTAGGACACAAAATAACCAATTTGGAAATAAAATACCGAATTTTTCGAGTACTGGCTATCGATCGCTTCGTGAGTGGCGATCGATTGCTTCACTATTCTGGACAAAGGCGATCAATCTCCTAAATAATGCGATCGATCTCAAAAAAGCTACTGGTCTAAGGTGATCGATCGCTTCAATGATGAGATCGATCGCTTCCTCTGAATTTAAGCACTGCGATTTCGTCCCTTCTTTTCCGTCTTTGCTCGGTTTGGTCCTTTTTCATCATAAGCTTAATTCCTCCACTTTTATGCATTTGGACCTGGATTCCTGAAATATACTAATATATACCAAAACGCGTAATATTTTCCAGGAATCACTACAAAAACACCCATAATCTTATATCAAATTAAGTGTAAAATTCACACTTATCAACTCCCCCAAACTTAAACTTGTTCGTCTCAAGCAAGAAATAAGCTCACAAAGTAGAGTTCAATATTGAAGATTCAAATAAATCAATTCACATTCAATCATGTAGCTCATACATCTCACCTACAGACGAACAAGAGTCAATCAGAAAGTTTAACAAATCGTGTTTTCTCCTAGATCAAGCAACATATATCCAAATCAGAACGTGCGTGTGTGATATCCCCGAAATGATTTTATGTATTTGGGCATTAATTATGTTTGGTGGTATTTATGGTGTTAATTAATTTAGTGTTGGAATTAATTATTATGGTGGAATGCTTAGTCACATGGTGGCATGACCTGGTAATGCATTCCGGGGTGCATTTGATGCATGTTTGGAGTTTGGGTGTTATCATGGTTTAATTGTGATGGTTAGTAATTATTTTGGTTAAAGCATATTTTAATTAGAGTTTTGATACATTTCTGGAAAATGCTTTTAAAATATCATGTTGGGGATATTTTATACATCATGCTAATTATCGGGGTACATGTTATTTTACCCCCAACACTTATACCCCAACTCCCCAACACTCCCCTCATTTTCTCTCAAACCCCTCATTTGTCTTCAACTTTCCCCAAACCCACTACTCACGTTTTGGCCAAGGGAAGAGGAGGAGAAACTTTGCTAAACTTGTTTTCTTGCTAGGTTTTGGAGCAATGTGGTAAGGGATCCTCCATTTTAATATATGGAAGTGTTTGATGTTGTTTTGGGTTTGTGATTTAAGGATTTAAAATGGGTTTGTTTGGGTATATGTTGTGGTTGGTTGGGTTATGGCTTTTATGGTAAGATATATGTTGGTTTTGTTGGTTGTTGGTGTTTTATTGTTGGTTTGTGAAGTTTTGTTGTTATTGATTGGGAGAGTTTTGAAGAAATTGGATTGGGGAAGAAGAAAGATGAATAGTGGACAAAAATCGCGAAGTGCAGGCTTCCGCGATCGATCGGGGCATTCTCCGATCGATCGCGAGCACTAGGGTGTGCGGCAGAGGCTTTCCGCGATCGATCGCGAGTTCGTGCGATCGATCGGCGAAGTCCGCGATCGATCGGCATGTTTTCAGAGATCGATTGCGGAATGGTAAATTTTGGGTATCGAGGCAGTAGCATCTCGCGATCGATCGGGGCCTATTGGCGATCGATCGCGAGAAGCCAAATTATGTGTTTTTGGTTATTTTTGTGAGATTTTTGGTATCGGACTATTATTGGCTTCTAATATTGGTTTGTGTGAATGTGTAGAACCATCCTAGGTGGCCACACAGCCTAGAAGATAAAGTCCCACGACACACCACATTTTGGTAGAAAGGTACTGATGTCATATGACATATTGACTTCCTCGGGTAAAATCCCCCAAGAACCGAACAATCGTATACCGAACAGAAGAACGCCGAACAGGTAGCACCGAGCAGGGTTTTACCGAACAGCTGCTAAACCCTCCTCGGTTTTCTGGTCAAAGGCTAGCGGAAGACCCGGAGATAACTAACAAGTCAACTGGCGTAATTAACGTGCAGTAATGGGGCACGGATTTCCCGGACACGTTTGGCCCCAATTAAGCCACGATCAGAGGATATCGTGTTTCGGATCTCCCGCGAATTAATCACTGGGAACAGCCCTATAAATACCCGTGGATGGTCTCATTGGCAGGGGTTAGATTTTTCTATGCAAAGAACACTCTGAGGAGAGCATATTTACTTCTGTTCGGTCATTTTCGTTATTTTCAGGAATATTTTTTTAGAGTCATTTTGCAATTGTAAGTTGTGTCCAAAGAGTCCTGTAATCAATCAAGAGTGTGATAGTGAAAATTATACTGGACTAGGCACCGTGTTTTTTCTCTCAATTTGAGGGCTTTCCACGTAAAAATTTTGGTGTCTTTCCTTTGTTTTTCATAAACACTAAATTTTTCCATAAATTGAAAAATAACGGATCACATCATTGGCGCCGTCTGTGGGAAATCAGAGTAAAGACCTTGAAGCAAGAAGATTTTATCAAGAATCCAAGGCAAGATGGTTAGAAGCAAAGGTCGAGGGCCAATTTCGGGGAGGGATAAACCAACTCCCCCCGCGTTCATGCCCAGAACCAGAAGGAGTAGGGGATGCAGGGTCATCTCAGAATGTTTCACGGGCATTTCCTACCGGAGGAATACCCATGGAACATTTAACGGAGGTAATTGCTAAAATTGTAGGAGAAGTTATAAGGCAGTTTATGATTCCCCCCCCCCCCCCCCCCCCCCCCCCCCCCCCCCCCCCCTAGAAGAGACCAGGGAAGAAGAAGAAGACTCAGCCTCTATAAAGAAATCAGAGGAGGAGGTTAGAGAGTCAAATGATCTTCCCAATCATTGGATGTTGAAATGGATAAAACTTTGCATCACCAGATGGAGGACTTAAAGGATAAGTTGCAAAAAATGCGCAACAAAATGGAAGGGCATATTTACTCAGCAAGGAAGAGCACCCCATTTGCTCTTCAAGTTATTGATGATCCCTTGCCCCCCCCCCCCCCCCCCCCCCCCATTTTAGAGCTTTAAACGTGGGGAATTATGATGGCAGCGCGGATCCAGAAGAATATTTGTCTCGATTTGAAAATGCTTCACTCCTTCACCAATTGACAGATTGAGTGAAATGTAGAGTTTTCTTGACTACACTTGCTGGCGCTGCTCAATCCTGGTTCAATCAATTACCATAAGGGATTATAGATTCCTTTCCTAAATTCAGCTCGATGTTCCTTCACCAATTTGCGAGTAGTAGGAATTGTAAAAGAACAGCGCTGAGTCTGTTCGGGCTCAGGAAGATGGAGAAAGAATCCCTTCGGGATTTTTTGAAAAGATTCAATCAAGCATGCCTTGATGTTTCGCACGTCACTTCTGAAATACTAGCCAGCGTCTTCACTCAAGGGCTAAGAGAAGGAGACTTATTCAGATCATTGGCAAAGAAGCTGTGATGTCCAGATTATTATTAATCATTTGTTGGACTAAATATGATTTAGATTTTATTGATATTTAATTTTAGAATTAATTAGAAGTGGAATTGACCAAGTGAAAGTCAACTGGCAAATTAATCGGATCCTAAAATATTTTGAGATTGTAAAATATACTCCGATAATATTTTAGAGATATTAATTAAAATGAAGAATTTAAGTTTTGGGTTTTTGGGGTGTGTATAAATCCCAATCGTTGTCTAAAAATAATATATCAGTGCACCGGTGACACTTCGATGTACAAAACCGGGTTAGGATACAAAAAAATAAATGTTATGTTGGCATTTTCGGACACACATTAAAACGTGTAAAAACACGCACTGAAATCCCGATCCCCTTTCCTCTTCGCTGCTGCTCGACCTTCGCCGCTTAATCGCGATCGCCCGCCGCCGTCCGAGCTCTTTCCGGCGCGTCCGAACCGCCGCCGTCTTCGTCTCTTCCAGGCGCATCTTTCCATACCAAGATCTTGAAGTTTCGTCGCGTATTTCGTTCGGATCTTGCAAGGAAGTGCGCGGATAAAAATCACGAATTCGTCCGATTTTGGAGCGATTTTCCTCCGATTGTTTTGTGGGTAATACTCGTCGTCCCTTAGTCGTTTTTCCCCTGAAATCCCACGAATTTTTGATGAACTTTGGTTCGATTTTTGTAGCATTTTTGGTAGGGTTGTTAGTGTGTGTTCGTGTGTGTGTGTTTCTGCGTGTGTGTGTGTGTCCAGCATGTGTTTGTGGGTGAAGATGGTGTGTGTGTATGTATTCCTTCATGTTTTGAGGTGTTGTATTTGGGAATGGGATAGCATGAGGAATGCTTTGATTGTTGGAAGTTAATTGGGGCTCACTTTATTGAATGGTTAATTGTTGAAAATAAATTGTGGAATAAGTCTTGACTTAGTATTATTGTTGGTTAAAAGATGAAGATTAAAATCATGCATGGAATGTGTTTGTTAATATGCTTAAAAATGTGATTCAAGTGTGGGTCTAAGTCTTGTTAGTGGATGAAAATGACTAACTTTTATGGCTTGTAGCCATTGTGATATTTGGTAGATGTTGAGCTATGGTATGGGATGTGTTCAATTGGAAGCATGTGTAGTGTGAAAATAAGTGGGTTAGATGCATGCTAGTATGTATTATAACATGGAATAGTGTTATAGTGATATTTATGCTCAATTGGATAGCATAGCATGTGTTATTGATTTATGTCACCTTGTTGAGTCACTAATCTTATAGTGAGTTCTAAATCAATAATTTGGAATCCAATCCATCTTTAATTTGTTAAAGTTGAATTTCTTCAAATAAATGACTTTATGTTGGGATTAAGGGAATTGGATTAAAGGGGTAGAATCTCTTATCTACATGGACCCTTTTTTTTCATGTCTTGGTTTGAACCAACTCGGGGTGGTTTGAATGTTTAGAACATGTCAATTGGCTTAATTGGATTGTTTTAGTTAGACACCTGTTGGATGTTATTATGCATACACCCTTGCACTTCCTTTCCCTCTATTGAACTGGTGTGTCTAGTGAACTGCTATGTGAGTTGGGCGTGATCTTGCACGTATGGGTATGTGTATCCTGCATCATGTGTGTGATGTAGTTGATGGTGGGAGAAAATGGGGTGTTGCATTACCCATGATATATCATGATTCATGTGAGGATGTGTGCATCCAAAGTATTGATTATGATTTGATTCATAATATTGAGTTATTGATTTGTGATTGGAAATGAAAGTAAGAACTATTTGATGGTTATTCATTGCTTGGATTGTGAGCTAATATTGAATTGATATTCGATATAGACTCTACAGGAGACTTCGGACGTTGATGATAGCTTGTTCATGTTGTCTTCTATAAGGTACGTGGTGACGTACGAGCAGGTATATCTAGTATCTATACATTCATGTATACATGCAATTTGAATATGATGATTCAGGTAAGTATTTGACTTTAATAATTGAGTTTCATATACGAGTTATGGGGGACACGTAGTGGTACGTGGTCCAATTTTACTTGTTGAGTAGTGATGCCGTGGGCATGAGCGATATGAGAAAGTATCGAGAGATGGTGGGATAACCAGGGTTACATTGGGATAACCAGGTTCACATTGATGTTGAACTATTTATGTTTGAGCATAAATAATATATTGTCATTGTATTGAATTCATAAGTGTTGTTGAGTATTATATTTTCAGTGACAATACTAAACTTGACATTATGAAGTGCGTGAGTTTGAAACAGGAACAGTGTGTGGAAGCCATACAAATTCGGAATTGTACAGGGAGTATACTTTATGAGTTTTGAATAATTTAAATTATTGCATTATGATTTTGTATGTTGATTTGTGGTTGAATATTGAGTGGGAGTGTGCTCACCCTGTGTGGGGGCTGTTTCTGTTGAAACAGGTACATCAGGTACGATGCTGCTTAGGAGTGCTAGGATCGAACCTTGTTGGATGATGCTTCCAGAAGCATAGTATGAGATTGAGCCGATATACGAGGTTGAGCGGTTGGTATCTATACTAATTATGCATCCGGATGTGTATCCGTTATTCGTTGCTCTTTTGTGAGCATGTATATGGACTGTATAAGGGTGTTGAAACCCATTTTTGCTGTCTTATTAGTGTGGTGTCTTCCCTGGCTGGGAATTTACTTAGTGTTCTGTATTCTGTTTAGTATTGTGTTGTCCCTGGTCGGGAGTTATATTATGTGCTGTGTTTTTGTTTTCGGATAGCTCAGTTTGTGGGGAGACTCTGCCCAAATTTTTATAAAAACCCACAATGTAAAAGTGGTATAATGGGGTTGGTAAAGAGTGAAATCTTTGAGTCTATTTATTGGTAGAGTTGATCATATGTCGTTGAACATTATTTATGTCATGAGATAATGAGAAACATGAAATGATTCTTTTTAAAGAATGAAAAGAAAAATGAAAAATTTATACACATACGACGTCATAAATGAACTAATGACGAGTTTAATTGTTGGGGCCTTACAGAAGCCACCTTCAGATTATGACGAATTGCTAGGACGAGCCTCTAAATACGTTAATTTAGAAGAGGCTCAGAGGATGAAGCAGAAGAAAGAAGCAAAAAATGGCGGTGAAATCAAGAGGAAGGATAGGCCAATGGAACAGCCTAAAAGGAATTTTGATCAATACCTTCCAATGAGATCTCATCGAGAGGTAGCCATGAATCAAATTATGCCGAAGAGGGGTCGGGGAGGACCTTACAGAAGAGGGTTGTTCCGAGGAGGGAACATCCAAGGAGGAAACATCCGAGGAGGAGGAAGGGAGATAGGGCAAGGAAACAACGATGGTTTGAGGAACAATAACCATTTTCCTCGGAATAACGCTAATCCTGGAAGAGGGACACCTCAGCCAGTTCCGTGGGCAGTTCGGGGAGAAAGATCGGAAGAAGGTAATCAGGCCCTCGGAGAAAGGACCTTAAATAATGTTCCTAACCGAGGAACTATACATATGATTTCTGGAGGAATATCATGTGGAGATTCAAACCGAGCAAGGAAAAGTTATGCTCGAAAGCTCGAAGTGTTATCCATCGATCCAAATCGTGCACCCGAAGGTCCTTCTATTGCTTCCGGGCCCGCAGATTTACAGGGGATTTATCTTCCCCATGAGGATACATTGGTTATCTCTGCCACAGTAGCCAATTATAATGTACAAAGAATCTTCGTGGGTACATGCAGCTCGGCAGATGTACTCTTCCTTAATACTTTAAAACAGATGAATTGGGAAGCATAGCCGTGCAGAAAGTGAATACCTCTTTACATGGATTTACTGGGGAGGTCATAAGCCCAGTAGGACAAGTGTCTTTACCAGTTACTCTGGGTGAAGAATCAAAGATAAAAATAAAGATGATCACTTTCCTCATAGTGGATGCACCTTCCTCTTACAATATAATATTGGGTCGTCCGACGTTAGCTACTTTTGAAGCAGTTGCCTCTAATTACCACTTGAAGATAAAATTTCCAGTAGGAGAGGAGGTTGGACAAGTAAGGGGGAGTCAGCTCCTCAAGAAAATGTTATGTACAAGAGTTAAAATAAGAGAAAGAGAAGAAAAGAGAAGGAGGTGAACGAGGAGACAGTAGTAAGAGGAAACGCGAACAGCTGAAGATTGAGGAGCGGATAGTTCCCGAAGAAAAATTCTTAGCAGCGAACTAGGTCATCTTACTAAAACTACCCGAGTAGGATCCAAATTGGATCCAGAATTACGGAGAAGGGTGATTGATTGTTTGATTCATAATGTGGATGTATTTGCTTGGAGTTCTTCTGATTTAATCGTAGTAAAGCCCAAGATTGCTGAACATCATCTCAATGTTGACCCTAGTGTTCGGGCAATTAAGCAGAAGAGAAGGCATTTTGGACCCGAGAAGGATGCCATCATCTCTAAACAAATAGAGGAATTACTGAAAGTGGGCCACATACGAGAGATCAGTTTCCCTACATGGCTCTCGAATGTGTTTTAGTGCCTAAGGCAGGAGAAAAATGGAGGATGTGTGTAGATTTTCGGGACTTAAATAAAGCATGTCCCAAAGATTGTTATCCATTGCCGATGATAGATCAATTAGTGGATTCTACTGCTGGACACGAGCTGCTGTGTCTTATGGATGCTTACCACAGAAGATCAATCAAAGGTCAGCTTTGTCACAGCATAAGGAAATATCTGTTATGTGGTAATGCCCTTCGGATTAAAAAACGCTGGGGCCATTTATCAAAGGTTGATTGATAGAATGTTCAAAGATCAGATAGGGTGGAATGTGGAAGTATATGTGGATGATGTCTTGATTAAAAGCAAGAAGGCACAAGATCTAATCAGAGATATGGAGGAAGTCTTCACCACTCTGAGAAGGTTTGGCATGAAATTAAATCCTGCAAAATGCACCTTCGGAATTCATAGTGGGAAATTTTTGGGGTACATGGTAACAGAGAGAGGCGTGGAAGCCAACCCCGAGAAAATCCGAGCAATCTAGGAGATGAATCCTCCTAGGACATTGAACGAGGTACAAAGGTTAGCAGGGAGAATAGCGGCGCTTAGTTGATTCATATCGCGGTTGGCTGATAGGAGTTTGTCTTTCTTTAAAGCATTAAGACGAGGAGTGCGATTAGAGTGGAATGATCAGTGCCAGAAAGCATTCGATGACTTAAAAGAATATCTGGCTCAATTACCATTGATGAATAAACCTGATTACAATGAAACACTCCTCGTCTATTTGTCGGTAACCGAGGAGGTGATCAGTTCGGTGTTAATTCAGGAAAGGTCAGGGCAGCAACAGCCGGTATATTATGTCAGCCGAGCTTTACAAGAGACCGAACAGAGATATCCTGAAATTGAAAAATTGGCATTGGCTTTAGTCACCACTACAAGAAGGCTTCGGCCATACTTTTTATCTCATCCTATCATGGTGGTGACAAGTACTCCCTTGGGAAGGCTCATGTCCAAAGCAGAAATTTCAGGACGAATGGTGAAATGGGCCACTGAATTGAGCGAATTCGATATCTCTTATCAGCCTCGAACTACCATCAGTTCCAACAGGTGGAATTAAGGCAGATACCGAGAGAAGAGAATAATCGGGCCGATGCACTTGCAAAGTTGGCTAGTTCCATTCATGAGTGGAAGAACATGAAAATACTAGTGCAAGACCTTTTAATCTCGCACATAACAATCAACAGCATAATGAATCTGGAGCCACATATTGTATCCGATTGGCGAGAGCATATCATTAAATTTTTGAAGACCAAGGTTCTGCCATCTGACCCGAAGGTGGCTGCTTGGGGGAAGAGAATGGATAATAGTTTCATATTAGCAGAGGCAAACTGTTCAAAAAAGGATTTTTAACTCCCTTTTTGCAATGCACTTCAATGCAAGAAGGAGAACATTTGTTAAAGGAAATACACGAAGGCTGTTGTGGAAATTATTTGGGAAGCAATATGTTATATCAGAAGGCTCTTCGAGCTGGATATTATTGGCCCACCATGAAGGAGAATGCCGAAGAGATTGTGAGAAAATGCAATAATTGCCAGAGGCATGCAAATTTATCTCATGTGCCCACAGAGGTCTTAAATAACAGTGTTATTTCCTGTCCCTTCGATGGACATTGTCGGACCTTTTCCTCTGGCCGCTGGACAAAGAAAATTCCTTATGGTAGCAGTTGAATATTTCACAAAATGGGTGGAAGCTGAGCCTTTAGCAAAGATAACCGAGGAAGAGGTCATTAGATTCCTATGGAGAAGCATAGTGTGTCGATTCGGCATACCAAGGAGGATAATTTCCGATAATGGAAGACAGTTTCAGGGGAAGAAAGTACAAGAGTGGTGTAAAGATATGAAAATCAAGCAAGTATTCACGTCGGTAGCCTACCCGCAAGCGAATGGACAAGTCGAGGACATTAATAGTATTCTGCTACATGGGATTAAGACAAAGCTGGAAGGTGCCCGAGGGGAATGGGTAAATGAACTACCTGGTGTCTTGTGGGCATACCGAACAACTCCTCGGATATCTACAAGAGAAACTCCTTACAGCCTAGTATATGGTTCAGAGGCCCTCATCCCAGCAGAAATTGAAATTGAATTTCTCCGAGTACAATGCTATGATTCTGAGCAGAATAATGATATAAGGAAGCAGGAATTAGATGAGATTGATCGATTGAGAGAACGAGCTGTAGCAAGAACGGAGATATACAAAGTAAGAATTACCAATGCCTATAACCAAAGGGTTCGACCGAGAACATTTCAGGTAGGGATTTGGTGCTGCGAAGAACAAATCCTGCCGGCGAGGTGAAGAAACTAGCACCCAAGTGGGAAGGTCCTTACAGAATTAAGGAAGTGATCGGAAGAGGATCGTACAGACTAGAAGATCATGAAGGTCGGGAGTTGGTAAGACCTTGGAACATTCATAATTTGAAGAAGTATTTTGTGTAATCTTTCCTTATTGTTTTGATTATGAATTTGTTAGCAATAAAATGAAATTATTTGATTCATTTACCTTATTCGGAATTTTAATGGTTTCCTTTTCTGAATAGCTTTCAACACTAAGGAGCTCATAACTCTTTCTTCTGTATAAACAAGTAAAGAGTTCAGTCAAACCTAACAAAAACACTTTGGAATAAAATAGTTGTTAAAACATGCTAGAACAAGTAATAGCTCTCCCCCTCAAGGTCAGATCAGCCGGACTCAACCCAGCAAAACAAAGGAGATCCTCCACCAACAGCTTAGATGAATTGAAGCAGTGGCCTCCAATAGCGCTCATTACATCTAAGAAGATGGGGCTCTTTTTGAAATTTTTGGGAGGAGAGGGGAGAGCCGAGAGATGATCAAGCCAATCAGTGCAGCAGACCCAGGGCCGAGAAGGTTTTACAAAAAAGAAATCATTTTTCCAATCCTTGATTTTGCTAGGATATCCCCCAACAAATGCACAGCCAGGTCGGCTGGTGACATACCAGGGTCCCTCATCCAATCTCTTGATATGGAAAAAATAAGAGAGGGAGGGGTGGTCGTAAGGTAAGCCTAACGCTTTAAAAATAACCACTAGACTACACAAAATACGGAAAGAGTTGGGAGAGAATTGGCTAAGGTTGAGCTGATAAAAGCTACTGAACTCCTGAAAGAACTCAGGAAGAGGAAAACGTAAACCCCCCTCCAACTGGCCGGGGTAAAAGGTATAAAAACCCTCAGGAGGTTGGTGCGATCGTTGAGAAGAGGAAGGGAATATGAACTCATAATCAAAAGGGGATTGGCTGAGCTGGCGTATTTTGGCCTCATCTGACTCATCCAAGGCAGGAACATATAGTTCATACCAGGGATAATTGCCCGGAGGCGACACCGATCTAAGACGAGGACTGACCTCAGTTATTTGAAGGTCGGGTTCAGGTGAGGTCCCAGCTTCCCGGGGAGCCTTAGTGCGCACAACTTCTTCAATTGGCTCAACTCCCTCAAGGAGGCAATCCCTTCGGGATAAATGAACCGTACTGATCTACCGCTTTAAGCTCCTCGCCAGTCAGAGGGGAAGGAAATAATTGATCAGGAGAAGACATTTTTGACAATAAATAGCTGAGAATAAACGTACCTAGGAGTTTTCAGAAAGAAAAATGGAGAGTAATGCTAAAGAGGTCGGATCCGATCTGTTTCAAAAATTGCAAAAGTGGACAATGAGGGACCCAGAGTAGTATATATATAGGGGGATCTCCCCGAATCCTGGCCGTTGATCTCTGATGCGTTGTACGATCTATATTAGACTCGGGAATCGGGCAAGCAACCCAACGGTCGGAATTTAGAATTAAAAATTCAAATTATTTAGCCGTTATTTCCCTCCTAACTCAGGTTTTGCTATCTAGAAGAATTTGCTCATCAGGATAACTCAGCACATACGAGCTTCTGGTCTACAACGTCAGCTCGACAGGGAGGGGGACTATGATACCCCCTAAATATGAAGACACCACCTGATGAGCCGACCTGCCTCCGTGTTGTACTACTTGCTTTTCTTCAAGAGACCTCGCCTGTCCTTCCGAGATCTTTGTGTCAACCGACCTGTTGGACCGACGTGTTTCGCCTTACCTGTTGCCCCTCCGCTAACTTGTCAAGCGACCTCCTTTGAGCCCCGAACTCATTGGCCGAGCTCTTCTCATTTCCTGCTTGATACGTGTGCTCAACAAGGAAACTACGTCCCATAAGCTAGGTAAGTCCTAGATCTGCGGAGCAATATCAGAGATTTGATTGTATTCACAAGATCTTAACATATCTGGGTAAGATTTGGATAAACATGGAAAGAGTCATTGCTGCAATGTAACTCTTGGGTCTCCGCCTATAAATACCAGGTTTGGGGTATCAATTAAGGATAATTCATAATTGCCTTTACTCACAAGCATATATTTCCTCGTATTCTCTCGCCTGACTTGAGCATCGGAAAAACTTCCGGCCCCCTTCTCACTGTTGCTTCATATTTTCAGGTCATCTCAGAGGATATTTATTGACACCCTTGCTGTTATTTCGAATATTGGAGAAGAAAGAGAGGTGAACCCCCTCTCTATTGATATCAGCAAGACAACACAATTTTAGGTGATATCAATGTTGATAAATCGTTTGTTTTATAGACAATAAAAATTTGTTGCAAATGTTTATCCATTTTGTTGAAGGAAAAACATTATAATAAACTAAGTTTGTCTTAAACTTGTTAGTAACAAAATATATAATATTTCTTTTCTGTTAATAACAAAATATATAATAATATTTTTTAAAGAAATTAAATTGCTTGGTAGCATAAAATAAATAGTTGATTTCTATGTATTCTTATCCAATTATGTGATCGTGTTAGTATCGTGAAATGTTCAGAAAAGAAATCATCACTGTTCTAGTCTTGCTAAATTACGAGTGAATAATCGGCAATGAAGTAATTAAATTAACATTTTTTTAAAGCTGTATTTTATCTTTATTTTGAATTAATTAAATAGATTACTTTATCTTATTTGTGCTTTCTATTGATAACAATGATGTTAATAGTATAAAGTTGACTTAAGATAATAGAAATAAGTGAAAATAAATTTCAAGGGTGTTTTTATTATTTTATGAATAAAATTAATATATATCACGTATTATCAACCAAAACAAATTCATTATTATTTATCATATTTTACTAATCATTCAAACCAAACATAATATAACATATCAATATTTTATTTTATCATCTCATTATCAAGTTATTATCCACTTTCTTAATCAATCAATCTCATCAATCAAACTCAGCCTAATTATATAACAGTGGAATTCTGAATCATCATGGTACAAGTTCCAAACTAGGAATCTATCTATATTAACGGAGGAGGCATATATCCAGATTGAACAAAATGTCAAAATCTACTAATTCAAACACCTAATCAAATTTTCTTTCACGGATCTACACTACTCAGGGCCGCCGATTTGCAGATGGGGCAGAAGTTTTTGCGAATCAGCCAAGTTTTTATGCAATCGGCGTGATACTTGTGCCGGCAATTCAGAGTCGCAATCCGATCAGTCAAGTTATCTTGACATACAACGCAGATTTCTTCTTCATCTTGGGTCGTACTTCCGCCGCTCTTCTCGGAAGTTCTTGTTTCCAAGAACTTGGAAACACTGTGTTCTGTCAACCCATCGTTGGTTGTCGGAGTCGGATTGAGTACTTGTGGAGGAAAATATTCGCGCACATTCAGAATCCATGTGTCATCCTCACGAACCCCTCGAATACCCGATGGCTCGAAGGGATCAGCACTACGGAGAATTTGATTGTACTGCCTGTTTGTGCGGCCATATGAGAAACGCGTGGGGGTGGCAGGAACAACCCACACAGCATCGATATTCACCATCAGATGCCAGTAATTAGCAGTGTTCGAAGAAGGGATTCTCGCATCTGCTGGTACATAATCGTGATGCGACGGAGGAAACGAGGGCATGTGGTTGAAGAAAATGCCATGCGGATGAGAAACTGTTGAAGAAAGACGATTGTATTCCATGGAAAATGTATTATCGAGTTTTGTGGTCTCCAACGATTTTCAGAATTGGCCTTTTGAAACAAACGTAACGATGTATATATAGATATACGAGTTTCCTTGTACAATCATGAATCATGGGTTTGTTGATTTTGGTAATAAATTGCTTCAAATAAGGAAGAATCCCAACATGCTCGTAAATTTATAGCCGAGAAAATCTGTTATTATCTTAATTACCAGTTGTCTTCCACTCCAACACGCTCATAAATTAATTAGGAGTGGAAGATATTAATAATTATTTTAAAAATAAAACTATATATATATATACACACACTAGCGGACCACACACATGCGTTGCGTGTGTAACGTAACACAACAATACCTATAGATTTATTTGTTAGTTTCTAACAATTATCTATTTACATACATAAGAATATTCAATCAAAACTTAATTCCGAATCTTTACATAAACAATATTTAAAAGTAACATTTTTAAGTTTTTCAGTATCACCAAATACACTTTTGAATCCTTTAATACAATGTTCAAACTCAAAATATGCCCACATATGTGTAATTTTCTATTGGTGTAACCAAGCCACACCAAAAGAGTTATTAACAAAAAGAAAGAAAAGGATCTTAAAAGGCATTGGGAGAGAAACCTCTCTCAATCCGTCCATGCGATTTTCTAAAAAATTAAGCTTTCATCAAGAAACCACATTATGCTTGATGAAGAAAAGTAGTAAACTTGAAGGTGTCACAAATACAAGTAGAGTATTATCTCACAACGATCTTTTCGGCTAAAATTCATCACGGATGCTAGCGATTGGATTGGTCATCAGTTACAAATTTATATGCGACAGGAACCAGAATTTCATCGCTATTGCTTCTGTGAATCATTATTTCTTGCACAGCTTTTACTGATGCAACTCCGGCTGCATTTGCTGCCCGGTTGGTGGCTGATACTGCTTGGTTAACCCTCTCGTCTACGTTGGGCACCTCATAAGCTTTCTTCGCTGCTCGTCGAGCCTCCTGAAAGGTCGTGTTATATTAGTTTTTTCAATGATAAGAGGGGTATTTTAAAAGTTTAAAATATAGTTTATTGGATTAGAATATAACACAATAATCAAATATTTTACGAAGCATCAATAAATTAAAATAAATGAAAGTGTTACTCTGTTGTTAACACATTTTGAAGCATGCAGATATGATACTCTTTAATACCATATAAGTCACATATGATTCTCCTAAAGGGAACATTAATCTTTTAAGCTTCACACCCAATCAATAAATGTCAGCCAAAAATGCCCACCAACAACCTGAAAACATAGAAAGAAAACAAAAATACAGTAATCTAACATGTTTTTTGACCAATCGGAAGCAAATAGCAATGTGAAAAATTATGCATTTCTGCACGGTTTCATCATGCAAACGACCAAGAAAGATTTGTCAGCAGAGAAGTTCACACAATTTCAAGCCAATTGATTTAAACAATAAAATAAAAATTCATTCAACTGCTCTAAGAATCATAGGGTGTTTTCCAAATATCCGATCCGTTTAGGATGCATTGATCGCTATTATTTTAAATATGTATTTCCAGTGTAGTGATTATGTACTGCAAGTGCACGGTGTCAAGTTTTAGTATAATGATATAAAAGTATGAGTGTCGAACCCACGAGGAGTAGGAAATAAGTATCAAATTCAACTAGTTAACTATATTTAGTCTATGATAATTGGTTGTAATTATTGAAAAACGTGACAAATTAACTCAATAATTCACCCAAATAAACAGTAGTGAATAAGATTAATAATAAAAAGAAACAATTATCAAGACTTTCGATTTACCTATGTAATCCCCCATAATTCACCTATTAGTCAATAATTGAATTCAAACATCATAAGGTGACGAGTTTTTCTAATGCACTTGTTATATCTTGGTCGGCTATAACAAATCTAATACTAACGTTACAATAAGCCACTCTCGTATCCTTATTGATCAATTAATATTGTATGTCGATCTATGAAAACGTCTAGCCTTCGATAACTAGATATCTATAGCTATCACACGTGTATTCGACTTCATCTCAACCTCAATCTAAAATCCACGGCATAAATTACTATATCGTATTGCAATTTTATCTCTCGATCTCAATTAGAAATAATTATCCTTCAAGGATGGCCAAACCCTCAAAAGCATGAAGAACAACAATTTATGTACTTAGAAATATAAGAATTAATCAAAAACATTAAACTTGAATTATGGGTTCATACAAAGGATCCCTTAGTCTTGACAACAAATCTAGCCAACAATCTCCATCAAATAATAATGCATAAACTTGTTTTGCAACATTATAAAAATCAACATCTGATGAAAATATAGAACTAGAGTTAGAAATACAAAAATAATGAGAGGCGTTAACTCCTTGCGTTGCTCCGTCGTCCCGTCTCTTCCGATGCCTCTTCTCTTCAATGGGTTTGTGGTGTATGAATGATGGTGGGAGATGGAGATGGAGTGTAGGCTTTGTTGTAGGGTTGAATTATGAGCCAAAAGTCCCAAAAATGTCCAAGGTAATACATATTTATAGTAGGAGGAGTTTTACCAAGTTAGGACACAAAATAACCAATTTGGAAATAAAATACCGAATTTTTTGAGTATTGGCGATCGATCGCTTCGTGAGTGGCGATCGATCGCTTCACTATTCTGGACAAAGGCGATCAATCTCCTAAATAATGCTATCGATCTCAAAAAAGCTACTGGTCTAAGGTGATCGATCGCTTCAATGATGAGATCGATCGCTTCCTCTGAATTTAAGCACTGCGATTTCGTCCCTTCTTTTTCGTCTTTGCTCGGTTTGGTCATTTTTCATCATTTTAAGCTTACTTCCTCCACTTATATGCATTTGGACCTTGATTCCTAAAATATACAAATATATACCAAAACGCGTAATATTTTCCAGGAATCACTACAAAAACACCCATAATCTTATATCAAATTAAGTGTAAAATTCACACTTATCAACTCCCCCAAACTTAAACTTGATCGTCTCGAGCAAGAAATAAGATCACAAATTAAAGTTCAATTCAAATAAATCAATTCACAGCCAATCATGTAGCTCAGACATCTCACCTATAGACGAACAAGGGTCAATCAGAAAGTTTAACAAATCGTGTTTTCTCATAGATCAAGCAACATATATCCAAATCAGAACGTGCGTGTGTGATATCCCCGAAATGATTTTATGTATTTGGGCATTAATTATGTTTATGTGGTATTTATGGTGTTAATTAATTTAGTGTTGGAATTAATTATTATGGTGGAATGCTTAGTCACATGGTGGCGTGACATGGTAATGCATTTCGGGCTGCATTTGATGCATGTTGGGAATTTGGGTATTATCATGGTTTAATTGTGATGGTTAGTAATTATTTTGGTTAAAGCATATTTTAATTTGAGTTTGGTACATTTCTGAAAAATGCTTTTAAAATATCATGTTGGAGATATTTTATACATCATGCTAATTATCGGGGTACATGCTATTTTACCCCCAACACTTATACCCCAACTCCCCAACACTTCCCTCATTTTCTCTCAAACCCCTCATTTGTCTTCAACTTTCCCCAAACCCTTCCCCAAACCCACCACTCACGTTTTGGCCAAGGGAAGAGGAGGAGAAACTTTGTTAAACTTGTTTTCTTGCTAGCTTTTGGAGCAAAGTGGTAAGGTATCCTCCATTTTAATATATGGAAGTGTTTGGTGTTGTTTTGGGTTTGTGATTTAAGGATTTAAAATGGGTTTGTTTGGGTATATGTTGTGGTTCGTTGGGTTATGGTTTTTATGGTAAGATATATGTTGGTTTTGTTGGTTGTTGGTGTTTTATTGTTGGTTGTGAAGTTTTGTTGTTATTGGTTGGGAGAGTTTTGAAGAAATTGGATTGGGGAAGAAGAAAGGTGAATAGTGGACAAAAATCGCGAAGTGCAGGCTTCCGCGATCGATCGGGGCATTCTTCCGATCGATCGCGAGCACCAGGGTGCGCGGCAGAGGCTTTCCGAGGTTCGCGATCGATCGGCGTGTTTTCCGCGATCGATCGCTGATGTGACTAGAAATAGACACATCTATTGCGTTTAATTGGTTACGATTTGGTATGTTTTGATGGATAATTTGATACATATGCTACCTAATCATATATTTGTGTAATTGTAGGTGGAATCGAAGAAATCGAGCTAACTAAGGCGAATAAAGGTCAAGAAAAGCTTTGGAGCTAATAATGACTCAATGTAGATCAAGAAAAAGGCTAAAAATGTAATTTTAGTAGAGGCGATCGACCGCATGATGGAGGCAATCGATCGCCTATGGACAGAAAGTTGAGCAACAAAATTCACGAAGCAGCGATCGATCGCGAAGATTAGGCGACCGATCGCCAAAGCCCACTGGACCCAAGCGATCGATCGCGAGAAAAGAGGCGATCGATCGCCTAAGGAAAATCGCCGAAAAAAAGAGATAGCGATGGATCGCCACCTTATGGCGATCGATCGCCAGCAGTGTTTTGGAAAGATTGGATTCTTGATTTATTTCCTTCCTACATGGGCTCTAACCTACCCCATCAGCCTCCATACCTCTTAATAATAAAAAATTAGTCTCTTTTAGGGAGATTTCAGACCTTAGAATAGATTTTTGAATTTTTAGAATAATTTTTCTTTCAATTTTTGTAAAGACGCTCGAAGAACGAAGACGGAATCAACAAGCCGGAATCGTGCTTCGCTTTAGTAACTTTCTTTTCTATTGATTGTTTGATGTTTTTAATACAGTTTTTGTTGGTTTTAAATTTAATTATGCAAGGCTATACACCTTGATTCTTGGTTGAGGGATACTTGCCTTTGGAATAGAAAAACTTGTGAAAATTTTGATTTGATTGTTGAATTTTCAATTCAATTTCAATTTGTTTTTCAGATTATGATTCTTATGAGTATTGTGTTTGATTGAAAGATTGATCACCTAGTAATCACATACAATATCTAATGCTAATTGAGAAGCAACTAAGATTGATAATTACCTGCTATTGGTGTTATTAAATTCTTAGGAAGAACGATTGGATAATTAATTCTAACGGCTGTAGTTTTTATTGATTAGATTCATCAAGCTTACTAGTTTGAGAATATCATTTGTTAGGATCGATCCGAGTGTTTAGAGGGGGGTGAATGAACACTCCTATTAAAAATTAATCACTTGTGATTTCTTTCGAATTAGTGAAAGAAATCTGTTTCTTAATCAACTCTTTTGCAGAACAGACCACTGAATATTTTAGTGCGGAACGGTCTGTTCTTAAATTAGTAAGAACGGCTTGATGGCTTGAATAATAGAACGAGTGCAGAATGATAAAACACAGAATATGTTTCTGGAAGTTCGAAGGTGGTGTAATCCTTCTACGTCTCCCCTTCTTCCAATTAAGGAAGGATTCCACTAGAAGACTTTGATTTATACAATCCTGTTGTACAAACCCGATTCAGCTGGATTTACCTCACTACCAGACTGAAACTCCTAGTCTTTCGATCTGTTCAGACACACTCTGTCTGACAGTTACAATTGTTTCTCACTTCTATATTTCAATACAGAATACACAAGATAGACTTTAGTCTATGCACACAATGATCCTAAATGATCAAATATTACAATATACTTGTGCTTATGAAGATTTTCAGCTCGAGAATGTCTGAGCTTGTAAGCTTGTGCTGTTTTTCTTTCTTGTACGTTTTTCGATTGATCAGACTCTTTCTTGAGCTCTTCTGTTGCATCCTTTTATAGTTGCATGTACCAACGACATTATTTCCCTTAATGTGCAACTCTTGACTCTACTTAAACTCTGAGTAAGCTACAGTCTTCTTCTTTAGGGTACTTGCCGTTCTGGTTCATGCTTTCGGCGACTGCCAGGTAAGCTCTTCTTTGTTTTCTCACCTTTTATGGTAATCTTCAGTCCTTGGTCTTTTTCTTCATTAATTGCAACATTAAATGCTTTAATAAATAGCCGTTAATGATTCGGACTGAAGAACCAATCTTTATTCAGCCTTGACTGCTCTGATCTGATAGAAGTTGAGATCGATCTGAAGCTTCGATCTGGTCAGACTAATTTCCATCGATCCGTTCTGTTTTGTGATATACCATATCAGCTTGATCTGTTCTGAGCGATCGATCTGGTCAGTCTGATTTCTCTCGATCCGGTCTGATATATTTTGTCATCTTTAAAATCCGGAACTAACAAATTCCCCCTTTTTGATGATGACAAAACCTAGCTTCTAAATCTTTTTTTTATCCAGTCTTTTAAGAACTCTGAAGCGTATACTTTCGGATCGATTACTTCTTCTTGTTCAAAATAAATGAACAAGGACTTAACAACAAAGAAAGATTTTTATTGATCACAAAAATCTTATATACAGACAGTCTGATTTAAGCAACGAAACTTCTACTTTCTTGAAGACTGAGACTGATGCGGCTTGAAGTCTTTTCTCTTTTCCCCCTTTTTGTCAGCAGCAATCTCTTGAAGAAAATTGACAACTTGTGCT
This sequence comes from Haberlea rhodopensis, assembly GCA_907163345.1. Classification (NCBI taxonomy): domain Eukaryota; kingdom Viridiplantae; phylum Streptophyta; class Magnoliopsida; order Lamiales; family Gesneriaceae; genus Haberlea; species Haberlea rhodopensis. Next base: position 318,944 of record CAJQUN010000321.1, read on the forward strand.
AGCTGAGCGCTGATAGTGTCAAGACGAGTGTCTTGAGCACGAAGGGAATTGGCTACGGATGATCTGACTTCAGTGGCCAGCTCGATCTGCTCTTTTCTCAGGCTGTTTTTATAAGAAGCTTGCTGAGAGAACAGATCATTCAGTCCTCGCTGAAGGCTGCTAATACTGGCTGTCATCTTCTCTTTAAAAGAATCAAAATCCAAGACTGTGGTCCGCTGACTTTGATGAACCTCTATGACTCGTTGAGAGAGAGATAGGCAACTATCAGATAAGTGCTGAAGGGTCCTAGCCAAGGATGGAGGTGCGTCAGAGAGACGGCTTGGAGAGTGATCAGATGACGACAGGGTGTCATCAGCTTCTTCATTAATCGGTATAGGTGCAGATAAGGCAGCTTGACGTGTTTCGGACTGGATCAGGGTGACCAAGTCCGAAGAAAAATCTTCTAGGAACGCCATATCTTCAGCAGATGATTCTGGAGGAGTGCTAGGTCTCGAAGGCTCCTCAACCTGTAAAGCTGCAACAACGTTGGACACCACCAGATCCGGATCGACGAACTCTGGTGAGACAACTGTTGTAAGTGCGACGGTTGGATTGAGTTGAACATGGGAGACTGATGATCCCAGAGGAATAGACGTTATTGGGGAGTCCAACAAAACATTCAAGGGTTCATCTTCTGTAGCAGATGGAGCATTAGTCATTGGCTGCTCCGCTGTCTGATCCGCTATTCGATCTGATGTCTGGTCCACTGTTCGATCTGCTGTCTGGTCTGCTGCTCCAGAGGGAACAGTCTCTATGAGATAAGGCGGTTAAAATTTGCGATCAGTCCGGGATGTTTTAAACAATTATTTTATTTAAAGATTTGTTGACCAGACAGATCATGGGATAACATCAGATTTGACATAGATCAGTCTGAAAGTTCAGACCGGTCTGTGTCGTTCTGATCATTGTATTATCAATCTGTGCCAGCATACAATCTTTAAAAGATAACTAAAAGAAAGATACTTCTAAAAACATCAAGATAAATCTATAAAACCAAGAATTTGACGAAAGTAATTAAACTTAGCCTCAGGAAGTGGTTTGGTGAAGATATCTGCTGCTTGCTGTTCTGTTGAAATATGCTCGATCCGAATTTCCTTTTTGCCAACATGATCTCGAATAAAATGATGTCTTATATCAATGTGCTTTGTTCGAGAGTGCAAAACTGGATTATACGTTATAGCGATTGCACTTGTGTTGTCACAAAATATCGGAGATTCAACAGCTTGAATGCCATAGTCTTTGAGCTGGTGTTGAATCCAGAGCATTTGAGTACAACAGCTTCCAGCTGCAAGATATTCTGTTTCAGCTGTAGATGTGGCAATAGATGTTTGCTTCTTGCTAAACCAAGAGATCAATCTTTCACCTAAGAATTGACATGTTCCACTGGTGCTTTTGCGATCAATTTACAACCAGCATAATCAGCGTCTGAATATCCTATTAAGCTGAAATTTGAATCTTTGGATACCAAATACCAACGTTCTGAGATCCTTTCAAGTATTTCAGAATACGCTTAGCAGCAATGAAGTGTGATTGCTTTGGTTCTGACTGAAATCTAGCACACATACAGACTGAGAACATAATATCAGGCCGGCTCGCTGTAAGAAACAAGAGCGATCCGATCAGTCCGCGATACATGGATACTTCAACTGCTATTCCCCCTTCGTCTTTATCTAACTTGATTGTTGGACTCATTGGAGTTGATGCAGTTGAACATGTTTCCATTCCGAATCTCTTGAGTAGCTCTTTGGTATACTTGGTTTGATTGATGAAAATGCCATTGCTGAGCTATTTGACTTGGAGACCCAGAAAGAATGAAAGTTCACCCATCATACTCATCTCAAACTGCCCTGCATTAACTTAGAGAATTTTTCGCATAATTTGGGGTTAGTTGACCCAAAAATGATATCGTCAACATAAATTTGAACTAACAAAGTATGTTCCCCCTTAATAAATTTAAATAGAGTTTTATCTACTGAGCCGATTTGAAAATCATGGTTCAGCAGAAATTGAGACAGAGTATCATACCAGGCTCTTGGTGCTTGTTTCAGACCATATACTGCTTTATTCAGTAGATATACATGATTAGGAAATGAGTGGTTCTGAAATCCAGGAGGTTGCTCAATGTAGACTTCCTCCTGAAGCTTACCATTAAGAAAGGCACTCTTAACGTCCATTTGATATACCTTGAAGTCTTTAAAAGCAGCATAAGCAAGAAATATTCGGATTGCTTCAAGTCTGGCGACTGGTGCAAAAGATTCATCGAAGTCAATTCCTTCTTCTTGTCGGAATCCTTGTGCCACTAGTCTGGCTTTGTTTCTAACCACAACTCCATCTGCGTCTAGCTTGTTTCTGAACACCCATCTGGTTCCAATAACAGGCAGATCGCTTGGCCTGGGAGTTAGCCTCCAAACTTGATTTTGTTCAAATTGATTAAGCTCTTCTTGCATTGCTTTAATCCAGTTGAAATCAGGCAAAGCTTCATCAATCTTCTTAGGTTCCAGATTTGATATGAAAGCAGCATGAGTGAATTCATCCATCATCTGTCCTCTAGTTCTAATCGGTGCAGAAGGACTTCCAATAACTAGATCAGGTGGATGCATATTTGTCCATTGATAACTCGATTCTGGATTGTCTGGTCCAGACAGATGAGTAGTAGTGGCATTATCAGCATCTGATTTAACATTAGAGCGAGGAACATCCGGATCGGTTCGATCTGAAGGAGCTTCATTGCCGTAATCCGGTCTGTCTGGTACTTCAGGTTCCGGTGGATTGTCTCTTGACCTGTTATCTACAATCTCATCATCACTGTTAGCTTCGAGATGGATATTTTCCATCTAATTTTGAATTGATTCCTTGCTACCCTCAATACATAAAGATTCATCAAAAACTACATGAACAGATTCTTCTACAGTTAAAGTGCGATTATTGAAGACGCGAAAAGCTTTGCTATTAGATGAATATCCTAAGAATATCCCATTATCTGATTTAGCTTCAAATGCTGTAAGATGATTCTTACCATTATTGTGGACGAAGCATTTGCAACCAAATACATGAAGTTGAGAGATAGATGGTCTGTTACCAGTCCATATTTCATATGGAGTAAGATTCAACTTCTTGTTAATCATAGACCGATTTTGAGTGTAGCACGCAGTATTTACAGCTTCTGCCCAGAACTTTTGCGAAATGCCAGAATCAGCAAGCATTGTCCTTGCTGCTTCTTTAAGCGTTCTGTTTCTTCGTTCTGCAACTCCATTTTGTTGGGGAGTTCGGGCGGCTGAAAATTCATGCTTAATTCCATGATCTTCTAGAAAGGATTCAAGATTCTAATTTGAAAACTCAGTGCCTTTGTCACTTCGAATCCTGTATATGCTTGATGATTTCTCATTCTGAGTGCGTTTCAGCAGCTTGATCAATTTCGGACCGGTCTGATCTTTACTGCTAAAAAATATAGTCCAAGTAAAACGTGAGTAATCATCAATAACAACAAGAGTATACCGCATTCCCCCTAAACTTGTTATTGGTATAGGACCAAACAAGTCCATATGCCGTAGTTCTAAGCAGCGTGAGGAGGATTTGGCATTCTTGTTTTTGAAGGATGATCTGATCTGTTTGCCCATTTGGCACGCTTCACAGATCTTATCCTTAGCAAAGTCGATCTTGGGCAGACCGACAACTAAATCATGTTTCCACAGGCTAGAGATAGTCTTAAAATTGAGATGATTCAAGCGTTTATGCCATAGCCAGTGTTTATTATCATTATTAGCGATGAAGCAAGTAGGATTATCAGGTTGAGCAAAGTTCCAGTTAATCTTATATGTATTTTCATTTCTGATTCCTACAAGCATGGTCATACCGTCTGACGATTTAACAGTGCAAGTGTGTTTGTGAAATTCTACAGCATAACCATTATCACATAGTTGACTTATACTAATCAGATTATAGCATAGATTTTCAACTAACAGCACATCATTGATAATAATATTACCATGGACAATCTTACCCTTGCTCACGGTCTTACCCTTTGAGTTATCTCCGAAGATGATCTTGGGTCCAGTACATTCAATGACTTCAGACAGCAGCTCGATGTTTCCAGTCATGTGACGAGAACACCCACTGTCCAAGTACCAGTCTGATGCAAGTTTCTTTGGTACCTGTCATCAAACATAATTATTGTTGGTACCCAATCCTACTTGGGTCCATAACGGATTAGCCCTTTGGGAACCCACACATGTATCAGCTTTAATGGCTTGTGTGTGTCTGGTGTGCTGAGCTGATCTGTTTCGATGTTGTGTGTGATACTTTGTGCGATATGGAAACCTTTGATTCTTATAGGGTAGTCTATATCTTCGTTGAACTGGTTTTGAATTATAGTAATTGTATTGTCTTCCTTGCCTTAGATCTTGCACCTTTAGATTTGGTCTGAAAGACGCAAAGCTTGCTGGTGCCTTTTCTTTGGCTTGGTTAACATATCCAATCCCTTTTCTCAAACCTTGATTCTCGAAAGAGACTCCCGTTTGAATTATAGGTGCTTCAATCTCATATACTGTGCTGGATTTAACAAATGTCATTTGTTTGATTTTGTTCTTTACCAGCAACAGTTCAGATTCATCTTTGGTGCAGTCTTTGATATCAAAGCCTATGCCTGTAACATCACCGACATTTCTTTGTACCTCTTGCAATTCTTCCAATGATGTTCTGGATTTTGTCCATGTTTTGAAGATATGAGAAATCTTAGCATTTTGTGTGCTAATTCTCTTATTTTCTTCATGGAGCTGATCATAAGAGATTTTTAGCTTATTCAGCTCGATCTGTAGATTGTTGCACTCATCCAGCTCAGAGCAGCTTGGTTTGATGTGCTCATCCATTTGATCTTTGGCTTTAGCTTTGGTTTTCTCAAATGATTCAGCTAAGATTCTATGCTATGTCTTGCAGTGCGGACATAAGCTCTTCACGTGTAAATTTATTTGAGTCAAGATCGAATACCTCATCTGTTTGACTCATATCTTTGTCTGCCATTAGACATTGAATATCATCTTCGCTTTCGCTGGAAGAATATTCGGAGCTTTCTGAATCTGAATCAGTCTGAGCCCACTTGCTGTTTCCTTCTTCTGCTACTAGGACCTTTTGGGACTTCCCATGATGACTTTTACGATCTTTGTAGTGCTTCTTTTTCTTGTCATCACGATGCTTTTCTTTACGCTCTTCTTTCTTCGGTCTGGTGCAATCTGCAATAAAATGTCCGGTCTTACCACAATTGTAGCAAGCCTGATCATTAACAGCATCATCCTTTCTTGATTTATATGATGAGAGGGTTTAAAATTCCTTTTATTTTTAGACATGAATTTACCAAATTTCTTGATAAATAATGACATAGCATCATTACTTATCTTTTCGATGGATCGATCTGTTGTGGGGGCGGTCTGGTCTGGAATGGCTGCCAGTGCTTTGTTTGGTTGAGAGATGAATGGCTCTGCTTCACCTCTGCTGATCAGTTCGAACTCATAGGCTTTAAGATCTGCGAACAGACCATGAAGTTCAACCTTGTTCAGATCTTTGGACTCCCTCATTGCAATGGTCTTAATATCCCATTCTTTTGGCAGGGCTCTTATAACTTTCAGAGCGATCTCTCTGTTTGAGTATTCCTTGCCCAGACCATTCAGTTCATTGATAATACCAGTAACTCTTTCATCAAACTCATTTAGAGTTTCTCCAATCTTCATTTTTATGCTCTCAAATCTTTGAAGAGCAACAGTCAGCTTGTTTTCCTTGGTCTGGTCGTTCCCTTCACATAGCTGTGCTATCTTCTCCCAAATTTCTTTGGCAGTTGAGCACATTTTGATTTTACTGAACATGTTCTTGTCCAATGTCTTGAACAAGATGTCTTTGGCAACGTTGTCGAGGTTTGCTTTCTTTCTTTCTTCATTCGTCCAGAGAGATCTATCCTTCTCGATCATCACCACCAGTAATGGATACTGCTGTATTGACTTTCATAATCTTCATTGGTCCATCAGTGATGACGAACCACATATCGTCATCCTGTGCTGCCAGATGAGCTTGCATTCTGATTCTCAAATCATCATAGTCTTCTTTTGAGAACATAGGAATTTTGTTGAATGATGCCATCAACTCAAGTGTCTTTGTGCTGATTAATACGACCTGCTCTGATACCACTTGTTAGGATCGGTCCGGAGTGTTTAGAGGGGGGTGAATGAACACTCCTATTAAAAATTAATCCATTGTGATTTCTTTCGGATTAGTGAAAGAAATCTGTTTCTTAATCAACTCTTTTGCATAACAGACCACTGAATATTTTAGTGCGGAACGGTCTGTTCTTAAATTAGTAAGAACGGCTTGATGGCTTGAATAATAGAACGAGTGCAGAATGATAAAACACAGAATATGTTTCTTGAAGTTCGAAGGTGGTGTAATCCTTCTACGTCTCCCCTTCTTCAAATTAAGGAAGGATTCCACTAGAAGACTTTGATTTATACAATCATGTTGTACAAACCCGATTCAGCTGGATTTACCTCACTACCAGACTGAAACTCCTAGTCTTTCGATCTGTTCAGACACACTCTGTCTGACAGTTACAATTGTTTCTCACTTCTATATTTCAATACAGAATACACAAGATAGACTTTAGTCTATGCACACAATGATCCTAAATGATCAAATATTACAATATACTTGTGCTTATGAAGATTTTCAGCTCGAGAATGTCTGAGCTTGTAAGCTTGTGCTGTTTTTCTTTCTTGTGCGTTTTTCGATTGATCAGACTCTTTCTTGAGCTCTTCTGTCGCATCCTTTTATAGTTGCATGTACCAACGACATTATTTCCCTTAATGTGCAACTCTTGACACTACTTAAACTCTGAGTAAGCTACAGTCTTCTTCTTTAGGGTACTTGCCGTTCTGGTTCATGCTTTCGGCGACTGTCAGGTAAGCTCTTCTTTGTCTTCTTACCTTTTATGGTAATCTTCAGTCCTTGGTCTTTTTCTTCATTAATTGCAACATTAAATGCTTTAATAAATAGCCGTTAATGATTCGGACTGATGAACCAATCTTTATTCAGCCTTGACTGCTCTGATGTGATAGAAGTTGAGATCGATCTGAAGCTTCGATCTGGTCAGACTGATTTCCATCGATCCGTTCTGTTTTGCGATATACCATATCAGCTTGATCTGTTTTGAGCGATCGATCTGGTCAGTCTGATTTCTCTCGATTCACTCTGATATATTTTGTCATCTTTAAAATCCGGAACTAACATCATTGATTTAATCTTAACGGCTGTAGTTTTGGTTAAAGATTTGATAAGAGTCGAATTGAATGCTGTTTTCTTTTTTACCACGGTTAAGGTAAGTAAGGAATTAAGTTCTCAATTGATGAATAATTGAATGAATTCATATGTTTAGTAATTTGATGATCGAGTGAATGATTTCCGAAGGTAAAGTTGACCAAAAACCAATAATCGTTTTTTGATCTTGATAAACTAAGATTGATAATTACCTGCTGTTGGTGTTATTAAATTCTTAGGAAGAACGGTTGGATAATTAATTCTAACGGCTGTAGTTTTTATTAGTTAGATTCATCAAGCTTACTAGTTTGAGAATATCATTGATTTAATCTTAACGGCTGTAGTTTTGGTTAAAGATTTGATAAAAGTCAAATTGAATGCTGTTTTCTTTTTAACCGTGATTAAGGTAAGTAAGGAATTAAGTTTTCAATTGATGAATACTTGAATGAATTCATATGTTTAGTAATTTGATGATCGAGTGAATGATTTCCAAAGGTAAAGTTGACCGAAAACCAAGAATCGCTTTTTAATCTTGATAAACTAGTTAATTGTTTGCTTTCGTTTAATTTAGTTATAGTTAAAGAAATTCGATAACCCTTATTTTGATACTTGTTAGCATAAAAAGTATTCACTTCCCTATGGATCGATCCATACTCACGCTACTACATATTTACTGCTATTAACTTGAGAGGGTTAATTTGGGCGTACGCGATAAATGCTACAAAATTTTGGCGCCGTTGCCGGGGAAGGCAATTACTTTTGTGTTAATGTGATGACCGGGGATTGGGGATGTTAATCCCGGAGTGGTAATAACCCCTAAAGTTGTTTTACGTGGCGATTTGGAGTTTAATCGAGGCGTTGGGCCTTCCGGGCTCGTCTATTTGAGTAGTTGGGATCGTTGGATCCCGAGGTTGAGATCGTATTCTCATTTCGATGAAAACCTGTGAGTTGGGTTTTTAGTGTGACTCAGAATCTCGGGTGCTGTGTGTGGGCACCGGTAGGGGATTTTTGAGTTAGAGAGAGAGTTTTTGAAAACAGATGATTTTTAATGAATCATGATGTATTTGTGGGGATATTAGTATTTCGGGGTATTTTTGCTATAAATACCAGTTAAACCCGAGATTTTAATTATCGGAACCATTTCAGCACCTTCTCCCTCTCTCTTCCCCGCGTAGCTTTCCCGATCCCCTTTTGACCCCGCGCGTAAAAGTCGTCGGCCCGCCGCCGTCCGGCCGCCGTTCGGCGCGTGCCACCCGCCGTTGGAATCGTCTCTTCCAGGCGCTCCTATCCATACCATCAATTTGAAGTTTGGTCGCGATTTGAGCTCGGATTTGCCAGAGAAGCGTAGGGTTCGAAAACTGGTTTCTGTCCGATTTTTGGAGCTCGATTTTGGTATGTTTTTGGTACGATTTTTCTGGTGTTTTTGGGGCGTTTTTAAGCTGATTTTGAGTCGATGATTTCAGACTTTTATGGTTCGAAATAATTGTTGCTTTTAGTTCGAATTTCAGCTCGATTTTTGTGAGTTAGGGTTCGAAAATTTGGATTTTTGGCATGAGGATGATGATTCTTGTTGTTATTGATTAATTCATGTGTTAGATGAATTATGGTGATTATTCGGGTTTGATTTGTGTTGGTTGGGTTCGAATTATTGAAGGTGTTCTTGAGCAATTTTTCGATATGTTGCATTCGTTTTCCCTCCCTGCATGTACCCTGCCCCGGGTCTTTTAGATGTTTAATTGTCGTGTGTCGACAATATTTTGAGGGTTATGGATGTGCTTGAGCATGGGTTACATGTTCGTAAATAATTGTGAATTATTTATCGTGTTAGCACATCGTTCCTCGGGGCATGGAACTCGAACAAGGTTTGGCTCGGACTTCGAGGATTAAGGTACGTTTAGCGTACGAGCATAGTTTAAATGATGTTTTTGCAAGTATGATGCATGATTTAAAATACATGAAATGTTTTACTATGATGGTACCGGGACTTGATTACGTTATGTTGATTCACATGGTGAAATGCTTAGTGCCGCTATGAAGCGAGCAAATGATGGGGTGTGGTTGCTACAGAGCAAACACCGATAGTATGATGCTACTTGAAGTAAGAAATGAAAAAGGTGGTATTTGATTAGATATCTAGGATATCTGTATTTTATTCCCTATTGGTAATGAATAAGAACAGAGACGTAGTTAATCAGAGAAGTGATTAACTAGTATCGGAAGTTAAGGAAATCTCAATATGATATCTAGAATTATGATAATTGCTAGATAAAGAAAGATGTTATGAAATGTTGTTAAATTGAAACTGGCTAGGGTTAACCAATATGATGATTAATTGTATATTCAGGATTTGATGATTTATCTGTTTTGAGAACAGGGTTATTACAGGGGTACGCTATGATGAGGATGATACCATCCAGGAAGTATCACATATGTTCCACAATATTTACATTTTCGTAAATTATGTATTATGTCATTATGATTATGAAATTGTGGAATTGGTATGCTCACCCCGTTGGGGGCTGTCTCTGTGGGGCAGGTGAACAGGTACATCGATGGCTTTGGAGGTGAGCTCGAGCTGTTGATTGGATGTACTCCCAGGATCGTGGTACCAGGGCTTGATGGAGCACGGTATCGTATAGAGTACTTATATACCCATGAGGGTTATATACATATTCATGATGCTCGCATGTGAGCAAGATTACTTGTATATGCGTTGTATATAAAGGCATTAGCCTTTCTCTCTTTCATTCTATGTTGCATGCAATTAGAGGTAGAATTGCTAAATGATATGAGAGTCATTGGTGTATTGTGGGTGTTGAAACTCACTTTTGTTGTCATATGTGTGGTGTCTTCCCTGGCTGGGAATTTACTTGATATTGCTGTTTTCTGATGAGTTTTATGTCTTCCCTGGCCCGGAATTATGTTATGCGTTGTGTTTTTATTTCGGGATAGCTCTATTTATGGGGAGACTCTGCCCAAATTTTTATAAAAGTCCACAATGTAAAAAGTGGTGTATTGGGCGAACCCTATGAGTCTGTGGTTGTTAGGATGATGAGCTTATAACACTGTATGTTAAAGAAAACTTTGTAATTGCCATTCAATGGTAAAGTATCATCTGAGTTTCCCGAATAATTTTATTGAAAGCATGTGCCACACATAATGATTAATACACTAATCAAGGGTTAAGTATATGGGGTCCTTACATTAGTGGTATCAGAGCAGTGGTTGCTCATTGGGGCTGTTGAGGGCCTAGGAAGTTATTGATAGCACATATTTATGCATGATGGCATTAATGTTATACGACATGACTAATTGTTTATGTGCTTTTATGTTATGAAAAGTGGTATTGCTAACCATTGTGGTTGCAGGAATCGTGTGGAACACGATAGGATGGCATTAATAGTGATGTCTAACACTCTATATGCTACGTGCCAAGGAATCTGATTTTGGAAGAAGATCAGGGAAAAGAAAGATATGACGTATTGTCTGAGGACAGACTGGGTAGACAACCGACAGTGGAATACTTCGGTATGGTCTCAATTATTATTGAATATACTAATGCGTTTGTTCATGTAATGTTCAAGCAAGGAAGGTACGTAAGAAGCGTACGGGCATCGGACGGTAACACACTCCTAACTCTGACTATGCATTGAATGCATAAGTATTTATGATGTTTATGATGATGATGATTATGATGATTTTGATAAGTAAGTTTATGACGAATATGTTATGATGACGATGTTTATGATAAGTAAGTTTATGATGATGTGATACGATGTTATGATGTGGTAAGATGCCACGGGGTAAGATGCCCATATGGTAAGAGGCCATACTCCTATTTTATGATCATACTATGATTGCATAAGAATTTACGATGCCATGATGATGTGTATAATGAAAAAAAAATGATAAGATGTTTAAGATGATGTTATGATAAGTAAGTTCACGATGAAGATGATTTTATAATGAATAAAGATGACAAGATACTTACGATGATGTTTGATAAATGAAGATGATATGACGTTTACGATGACAACTATGATAAGTAATGATGATGTTAATATGATGTTTATAGAATGATATGATGTTTATAAGGTGGTAAGATGACACAGGGTAAGATGCCCATATGCATGAATATGAATCAGGGAAAATGAAAAGAAGTTAATGAATAACCAGCAGGCTTACTCAACTATGATTTCGTATATTTACTGTTTTATCTCTAAGATAATAATGCTATAAGATGATGATGTTTATATGATGATAATATATGTTTAACTATGTTACTTAGAATGGTTGAATGTCCGGTGGTCATTATGGGCAAGCGAGGAAGGTCTTGCCGCTCACATAGCTGATGAGCGATGGGGTACATCCGCTATCAAGGTGTAGCGATGGGTATCATCCGCTGAGCGATGGGGTACATCCGCTATCAAGGTGTAGCGATGGGTATCATCCGCTGATGAGCGATGGGGTACATCCGCTATCAAGGTGTAGCGATGGGTATCATCCGCTGAATAAGAGATACTTCCGCTATCAAGGCGTAGCGATGGGTATCATACGATGTGTTATGTCGAGCGAGGGGGCCAATTGTGCCGCTGTCATAATGGAACCCGGACAGTCCCATTTCTAATTAACATAGTTTGTTGTGAGTATATATGTGAATATGATGTTTATGACGATGTTTATGATGAGTAAAGATGATATGATGATTATGATGATTATGATGATGTTTATGATGATACGATGCCCCATTCCGCTATTATGTGGATTTACGATGACTCATTCTTTTATGAGGATTGGCGATGATTTATGCCGCCGGATATGATGATAGCGATGCCTCATTCCGCTATTTTACGATGACTCACTCTTTTATGAGGATTGGCGATGGTTTATGCCGCCGGATATGTTAATAGCGATGCCCCATTCCGCTATTATGTGGATTTACGATGACTTATTCTTTTATGAGGATTGGCGATGGTTTATGCCGCCGGATATGTTAATAGCGATGCCCCATTCCGCTATTATGTGGATTTACGATGACTTATTCTTCTATGAGGATTGGCGATGATTAGTGCCACCAGATATGTTGATAGCGATGCCTCTTTCCGCTGTTATGTAGACAATGATTCAGGCTCAGGTGTATAGCGAGGTTTCATGCCACTTATTATATGACGAGGTATCATGCCGTCGATTCTATAGCGATGGATTGTGCCGCTATGTACTCAGCACAGGATTATGCCGCCTTCGAGCGATGAGTGCTGATTTCGCACTATTATCGAGCGACGGAGACAGGTATGCCGCTATCTTGTTAGCGATGAGGTATGAGATATTGCTATTTTATTAGCTTTATTGTAGCTGGCATGCGTTGATATACATGTTTTATTATGCCTCTTTTACTAGTATGATGGTGGATGACATACGCTGATATACATGGACCGTCACGAGCTGACTGGGTTGTTTAGATGTCATTGCGGACATGTATCGTCACTAGTTGGCAATGCCTTAGATGCCATGAGTTGGCATGTGTCGTCACAGGATGACGATGACGATAGTGTAGGAGATGTCTTATTAGACATGCATCATCGTTACGATGGATAATGCGTTGAGTATACGTATTCAGTGGTATGCCTTGGGTGCCAGTACCGAGCACAAGGTGGTGTGTACGTCACCGATTGACGTGACCCTTTTACCAAGCGGGTCGCTCGAGAAATGGATGGATGCGCTGTACATGTGATTGTACCGCAGCTTATGTTTGGGGCGATCATATTACGAGTGGTGATACCCTTGAGGTATGCTAGTTGGAATGGCTTTTTGGCCATGTATTTTGACGACAGGAGTAATCGTGGAGGAATTACTCGCTTTCTATTGATATGACATGTGGTAGACATGGTCACACCACCCATGAGAGTGTAAGATGGGTCCTAAGGAAGTAGGATCAGGTTATGTTAAGTACATGGGGACATTGGAGTGTCCAGGGTATGTCAGCATTGGAGGAATGTTGGGTAAAGACCCACTACTCTATTGATTTCTTCCCATGGTATGGTATGCCGTGCGGAAACGTCCATCTGATTGGTAGGTTTGAGGTGAACCTAGTGAGGCAGCGACTAGTTTGTCTGCCGCGTGTGTGCAGCACCATGATGGGCTTGCTAGAGCCGTTATACTGCTCATTGGAACCAAGTTTGGCAAATCGTAAGGTGATACGAGGTGGATTGTGGTGGACTCTGGTAGTCACCACGTCATTTGAAGTTGAAGTTGAGTATGCCTCACTGAAACATATATATGTTTATGTTTAATCTTGGTGAGATTTGTCTGGGACAGCTCATGATGTTGAAGTACCAACAAGAGAGTCATCAAGTCGTCGTTGATTTGGCCTGGGAATCCATGTATTTGGGATGCATTGGGTTTATTGCATGTCCTTTCAAATTTGAAACTCTGAGGAGTCTCGATTGTTTATTTATGATCAGGATGTGATTCTTAGGATATCCGAAGGTGGACATCTGGTGAGATGTCTTTTGTGTGAATCTGTGGCCGTGAGTTGCCCAAATTGAGTTGCAATGATGCGACTGCTCATTCGATGGAGGAGGTTTGAAAGTGGAAACCAGGCTTGGTATGTGTACACCGTGGTATGCTAATGTTTCCCTCGTAACGATGTATGTTAGACATTGTGAGTCATGATAGAGATGTCTTTGAATGATATCTACGATGGAATCGGAAGCAATTCGAATACTTGCAGTTTCAGTTGACTAACTGCTTTTGGGTTGTTAGCGTTGAGTGGTACTGACGCTCTTTGACGTTATGATGGATTTGGAAGTCTATTCCACTCCAGAGTTTGACACGAAGTCAATGTTCTCAAGGTTGAGGTGTCATTCATGATGCGTTCTTACTAGTGGTATTAGAACGAAGGATGACTGTCCGATCTACAGTCGTAAGTATCGGTTGTTTTGCAGTCATGAGGGACTGACTTTTGGGATGACCCACATCGAGGTACGTTTTGCCTCTTGAGTGATATGTTGGTTTTGGTATGTCGCTCTGTTTCAGAGTTTGATGTGAGGTAAGTATTCTCGAGGTTTTTAAGACGATTCTGTTATGGTCAAGAATCGAGGTTCTGGCTTCATATTGTTGTGTAGCCTGGGTGTTACGTGATACACCGGTGCTAATTTCGAGGACGAAATTCTTTTAGTGGGGGATATTGTGATGACCGGGGATTAGGGATGTTAATCCCGGAGTGGTAATAACCCCTAAAGTTGTTTTACGTGGCGATTTGGAGTTTAATCGAGGCGTTGGGCCTTCCGGGCTCGTCTATTTGAGTAGTTGGGATCGTTGGATCCCGAGGTTGAGATCGTATTCTCATTTCGATGAAAACCTGTGAGTTGGGTTTTTAGTGTGACTCAGAATCTCGGGTGCTGTGTGTGGGCACCGGTAGGGGATTTTTGAGTTAGAGAGAGAGTTTTTGAAAACAGATGATTTTTAATGAATCATGATGTATTTGTGGGGATATTAGTATTTCGGGGTATTTTTGCTATAAATACCAGTTAAACCCGAGATTTTAATTATCGGAACCATTTCAGCACCTTCTCCCTCTCTCTTCCCCGCGTAGCTTTCCCGATCCCCTTTTGACCCCGCGCGTAAAAGTCGTCGGCCCGCCGCCGTCCGGCCGCCGTTCGGCGCGTGCCACCCGCCGTTGGAATCGTCTCTTCCAGGCGCTCCTATCCATACCATCAATTTGAAGTTTGGTCGCGATTTGAGCTCGGATTTGCCAGAGAAGCGTAGGGTTCGAAAACTGGTTTCTGTCCGATTTTTGGAGCTCGATTTTGGTATATTTTTGGTACGATTTTTCTGGTGTTTTTGGGGTGTTTTTAAGCTGATTTTGAGTCGATGATTTCAGACTTTTATGGTTCGAAATAATTGTTGCTTTTAGTTCGAATTTCAGCTCGATTTTTGTGAGTTAGGGTTCGAAAATTTGGATTTTTGGCATGAGGATGATGATTCTTGTTGTTATTGATTAATTCATGTGTTAGATGAATTATGGTGATTATTCGGGTTTGATTTGTGTTGGTTGGGTTCGAATTATTGAAGGTGTTCTTGAGCAATTTTTCGATATGTTGCATTCGTTTTCCCTCCCTGCATGTACCCTGCCCCGGGTCTTTTAGATGTTTAATTGTCGTGTGTCGACAATATTTTGAGGGTTATGGATGTGCTTGAGCATGGGTTACATGTTCGTAAATAATTGTGAATTATTTATCGTGTTAGCACATCGTTCCTCGGGGCATGGAACTCGAACAAGGTTTGGCTCGGACTTCGAGGATTTAAGGTACGTTTAGCGTACGAGCATAGTTTAAATGATGTTTTTGCAAGTATGATGCATGATTTAAAATACATGAAATGTTTTACTATGATGGTACCGGGACTTGATTACGTTATGTTGATTCACATGGTGAAATGCTTAGTGCCGCTATGAAGCGAGCAAATGATGGGGTGTGGTTGCTACAGAGCAAACACCGATAGTATGATGCTACTTGAAGTAAGAAATGAAAAAGGTGGTATTTGATTAGATATCTAGGATATCTGTATTTTATTCCCTATTGGTAATGAATAAGAACAGAGACGTAGTTAATCAGAGAAGTGATTAACTAGTATCGGAAGTTAAGGAAATCTCAATATGATATCTAGAATTATGATAATTGCTAGATAAAGAAAGATGTTATGAAATGTTGTTAAATTGAAACTGGCTAGGGTTAACCAATATGATGATTAATTGTATATTCAGGATTTGATGATTTATCTGTTTTGAGAACAGGGTTATTACAGGGGTACGCTATGATGAGGATGATACCATCCAGGAAGTATCACATATGTTCCACAATATTTACATTTTCGTAAATTATGTATTATGTCATTATGATTATGAAATTGTGGAATTGGTATGCTCACCCCGTTGGGGGCTGTCTCTGTGGGGCAGGTGAACAGGTACATCGATGGCTTTGGAGGTGAGCTCGAGCTGTTGATTGGATGTACTCCCAGGATCGTGGTACCAGGGCTTGATGGAGCACGGTATCGTATAGAGTACTTATATACCCATGAGGGTTATATACATATTCATGATGCTCGCATGTGAGCAAGATTACTTGTATATGCGTTGTATATAAAGGCATTAGCCTTTCTCTCTTTCATTCTATGTTGCATGCAATTAGAGGTAGAATTGCTAAATGATATGAGAGTCATTGGTGTATTGTGGGTGTTGAAACTCACTTTTGTTGTCATATGTGTGGTGTCTTCCCTGGCTGGAAATTTACTTGATATTGCTATTTTCTGATGAGTTTTATGTCTTCCCTGGCCGGGAATTATGTTATGCGTTGTGTTTTTATTTCGGGATAGCTCTATTTATGGGGAGACTCTGCCCAAATTTTTATAAAAGTCCACAATGTAAAAAGTGGTGTATTGGGCGAACCCTATGAGTCTGTTGTTGTTAGGATGATGAGCTTATAACACTGTATGTTAAAGAAAACTTTGTAATTGCCATTCAATGGTAAAGTATCATCTGAGTTTCCCGAATAATTTTATTGAAAGCATGTGCCACACATAATGATTAATACACTAATCAAGGGTTAAGTAAATGGGGTCCTTACAGTTAACATCACTTTATTTTATTTATTTCATTTTATACTACTGTGGGTTGTTGATGAGTACAGGTGAACCCTCTGATCACGGAGAGAATTTTTACTACGATCCTCAGATCGAGAGGACACTACATCAGAGAAGAAGAGAAGCAAGATTACTTGAGGAAGAAGAAGGGAGCACCATGATGGCTGCGAATCAAAGTTTGAGGCAGTTGGCAAATCCTAACTTGGATCAACAACCTCTCTGCATCACTTTCCCTGCTCTTGCGAATAACGTAAGTTTCGAACTTAAATCTGGACTAATTCACTTATTGCCATCTTTTCATGGTCTTGCAGGTGATAACCCACACAAACACTTGATGGAATTCCACGTGGTATGCACTACGATGAAGCCGAGTGGAGTAACGGAGGAGCAAATCAAACTGAGAGCCTTTCCATTCTCTCTAAAGGATGCTGCTAAAGATTGACTATTTTACTTACCCCCCGGATCTATCACCATGTGGACAGACTTGCAAAGAGTCTTCCTAGAGAAGTACTTTCTAGCTTCAAGGGCAACTAACATAAGGAAGAAGATCTATGGGGTGAAGCAATACCAAGAGGAGTCACTGCACGAATACTTGGAACGATTTAAGAAGTTGTGTGCAAGCTGCCCAAGCTGCCCACAACCTCAGATAAGTGAACACTTGTTAATTTAATATTTCTATGAAGGTTTGCTTTCTGTTGACAGGAACTTAGTGGACGTAGCAAGCGGATGAGCTTTCATTGACAAGACAGCAGAATAGGCAAGGAACTTAACATGGCGGCCAACTCCCAACAATTTGGACATGTTTGCCATGGACAACCGCCAAGAAAAGAGGTAAATGTATCCAATTTGGAACAACAACTGATTGATCTAACTTTTCTTGTGCGTAATCTTGCAGGAGGCAACGTGGGGAAGATGAAGCCGTGTGGAATCTGTCTAGCTGTGAACCATCCCACTGATGCATATCCCTCACTACAAGAGACAGCCACTGAGCACGTGAATGCAGCGGGAGGATTCCCAGGGCCACCACAAAGGGGCTATGACAATCCCTCGAGCAATTACAATCAAGGGTGGAGGGACCATCCGAACCAAGGATATGGGAACCCACAGATGCACCAACCACCACCCTATAGACCGCCATATCAGAGACCTCCACCACCTCAAGTGCACCCTCCTTCTGACAGGTTAGAAAATAGTATTAAAGTTATTGCTGAAAATAGCTTACAATTTCAACAGGAGACGATGGCGAGCATCCAGAGTTTGACTACGCAAATGGGAAAATTGGCGACTTCGCTCAACAAGATTGAGAGGGTTAATTTGAGCGTACGCGATAAACGCTACCAATCACGGAATGGTAAATTTTGGGTATCGAGGAATTAGCATCTCGCGATCGATCGGGGCCTATTGGCGATCTATCGCGAGAAGCCAAATTATGTGTTTTTGGTTATTTTTGTGGGATTTTTTGTATCGGACTATTATTGGCTTCTAATGTTGGTTTATGTGACTGTGTAGAACCATCCCAGGTGGCCACACAGCCTAGAAGATAAGTCCCATGACACACCACATTTTGGTAGAAAGGTACGTAGTGAGACGTACGGGCATTAGACGGTAAAACGTATTTTTATGTATTGGATTATGCATTTTGGTTGCATATATTTGTTGGACTATGCAGTGTGGTTGCATACATACATTGGTTATGCATTGTGGTTGCATACATGAATTTGGTTATGCATTATGGTTGCATGCACTCATTGGATGCATTGGTGCGTGTGGTTGTAAGTCGAGATTATATTCCAGTGATGAAGAATCCTTGCCGCCAGTGGCGTAGCAATGTGAATACTTGCCGTTGTTATACCATAGCGATGAGAGAATATTTGCCGCTAATATGAAGCGAAGAACACGACCGCTGTCATATTATAGCGAGGGATATTATTGCCGCTGGTATTGTCTAAACGAGGGGTATTTCCGCTGTCATGTTAACGCGAGGGGTATTATGCCACTGATATAATAAGACTTGGAAATTGGATATTGGTATTGATGGAAATTGGTGCATGTCATGACATACATTATTGGTGTTATAATCTATTGATTATGATTGTGGTACAGGGACAACCAATCGGAGCATTAAATGTATTAAATACAGGAAGTGATTTATAATTATGGCTTATGCATTTCTACATTACAATCATATTATTGTGATTATGGTTTGTTACATGCTCATGGGTGTGGGGTTGTTCCTGTAGGTACATTTTGGCAGGAAGGGCTAAGGACGGGTTGATGCGTGAGCTAGTGATGAGTGTTTTTGGTATAACATGATATGATTCTTTTGTGTAGTCTCTACTCTAGGAGTAGTGTAAAGCAATAGGATTAACATTCATTGTTTGGGAATGTAATTAATCCTTTTGGAATTTTATTTTGGCAGTGTAATCTTAATAGCTCGGGCATCAACACGAAATTTTATACTCTGATTATGCATGCTTAGTTTTTATTGTACCTAAATCCACACCTAAGGAACTAGGGTCGTTACATTATTGGTATCAGAGCAGTGGTTAGAGAACCCGGGAATGAGTGAAGGGTAGCCTTAGCAACAGGTTGGCTAGGTGTTTATAATGAGCATGTTTATGCATGTGGTGCATATTGGTGTATAAAATTGTTATACTAACATGCTTATTGTCATTCATGTTATCTAACGGTGTAGTATATGTATTGTTTTGGAATTGTTGTTAATCCTTATATTACAGCATGGCGGCCATAAACTTGGGGAACCTCAATGAGGAGGTGGGCGATGTAGGAAGTGTGAATGCAAGTATTGCTCAGACGAATCCTTTACCGCCACCGGCTGTGGGCATGGAACTGATAGCACAATTGTTATTGCCTGGGGAGCTAAGTTTGACGCAATTTCTGACTTTCCATCTGCCAAGATTTGAGGGGACAGAGACAGGGGAGGAAGCTGAGGAATGGCTAGAAAGAATGGAGCAAATATTTGTGTCTGCGCCTTGTGCTAGGACGGCTTGGTTAAGGCTAGCAGAATTCCAATTGGCTAAGAAATCTTCCATGTGGTGGAAGACGACAGTGATGGAGCTGAGGGCTCAGGGCATGTTGATAGACTGGACTTTATTCAGAACCCGTTTTCTAAACCGATACTTTTCTGCTGCTCCTAGGCAGATGAAAGAGGATGAATTCATGAATCTGAAGCAAGGAAGCATGGCTATATCGGACTATGCAATGCATTATTCATCGTTGTTGAGGTATGTTCCTCATATCGCTACAAATGGGCATGCCAAGATGAGGCATTTCTTGAAGGGATTGAGGCCAGAGCTATTTGATCGGGTTATCTCCAACAACCCCACCTCTTTTGATGATGCTGCGGAACTGGCGGAGATAGGAGTAAGTGCTTACACGGACGTTGTACCCCCACAAGTCCCACCACCGAGGCCGGTATCTAATAATCTGAGGCCGCGAGGAGAATCATTTAAACCTCGTGGGGCTCCATCTTCTTCTTCTCGGTTTGGTGGCAGGCGAGTTGATAGCCAGAGGGGTAGTGCACCTACTAATAGAGGGAAAACACAAGTAAGTAGGAGTGGAGTAGTGAAATGTCACTTCTGTGGAGGATCACATCACATGCGTGACTGTACGACTTGTTACAAATGTGGCAAAATGGGCCACATATCTCGGTTCTGTCAGAATAGTGATGGTCAGGTAGATCTCAGAGGAGGCAGAGGGTGGTTTACTAGTGGGTCAGTACAGCAGAGGCAACCGGTGTAGCCTCGACAGTTGGGAGGTCAGGCGATGGGGCCACCTCAAGGACAGGTGTATGCTTTGACGAGGGAGCAGGCTGCGGCGGCTCCAGAGGAAGTTATAGCTGGTACGTGTCATTTATTTACGTATCTCGCTCTTATTTTGATAGATATAGGTGCCTCGCATTCCTTTGTGTCTGTGAATTTCATGGAGAGACATCTTATGCGCACGTCTCCGTTACCAACGCCTCTTATGGTCTCGACATCCACTGGGAAGAGTGTTGTTGCTGATCAGTTTCTTGCCGACATCTAAGGCAACTATGCTCGACCCCTCCCCAACTAGTCTGACTCCTCCTCGGTAAGCCTCCATCACCTCCTCACGACACCTCTCGACACGAGCTGGCGCACCTCCTTTCTCACTCGTCGCCGGAGGGTCGGACGAATCAGGACGGGCCCGGACATGCCTCAGGGGCTGAGCTTCTACAGCACCAGACCCTGATGACCCCCTGGAGCAGCCTGTCTTTTCCTGGAGAGCTGAGCTACCTCCTCGGTAGGACTCTCAGCCCCTACATCCACAATGGTTACTCCCTCGACTGCTTGAGAATGGGTCTGTTTTTGTTTCCTTTTCTGAATAGCTTTCAACACTAAAGAGCTCATAACTCTGTCTTTTGTATAAACAAGTAAAGAGTTCAGTCAAACCTAACAAAAAACACTTTGGAATAAAATAGTTGTTAAAACATGATAGAACAAGTACCAGCTCTCCCCCTCAAGGTCAGATCAGCCGGACTCAACCCAGCAAAACAAAGGAGATCCTCCACCAACAGCTTAGATGAATTGAAGCAGTGGCCTCCAATAGCGCTCATTACATCTAAGAAGATGGGGCTCTTTTTGAAATTTTTTGGAGGAGAGGGGAGAGCCGGGAGATGATCAAGCCAATCAGTGCAGCAGACCCAGGGCCGAGAAGGTTTTACAAAAAAGAAATCATTTTTCCAATCATTGATTTTGCTAGGATATCCCCCAACAAATGCACAGCCAGGTCGGCTGGTGACATACCAAGGTCCCTCATCCGATCTCTTGATATGGAAAAAATAAGAGAGGGATGGGTGGTCGTAAGGTAAGCCTAACGCCTTAAAAATAACCACTAGACTACACAAAATACGGAAAGAGTTGGGAGAGAATTGGCTAAGGTTGAGCTGATAAAAGCTACTGAACTCCTGAAAGAACTCAGGAAGAGGAAAACGTAAACCCCCCTCCAGCTGGCAGGGGTAAAAGGTATAAAAACCCTCAGGAGGTTGGTGCGATCGTTGAGAAGAGGAAGGGAATATGAACTCATAATCAAAAGGGGATTGGCTGAGCTGGTGTATTTCGGCCTCATCTGACTCATCCAAGGCAGGAACATATAGTTCATACCAGGGATAATTGTCCGGAGGCGACACCGATCTAAGACTAGGACTGACCTCAGTTATTTGAAGGTCGGGTTCAGCTGAGGTCCCAGCTTCCCGGGGAGCCTTAGTGCGCACAACTTCTTCAATTGGCTCAACTCCCTCAAGGAGGCAATCCCTTCGGGATAAAATGAACCGTACTGATCTACCGCTTTAAGCTCCTCGTAAGTCAGAGGGGAAGGAAATAATTGATCAGGAGAAGACATTTTTAACAATAAACAGCTGAGAATAAACGTACCTAGGAGTTTTCAGAAAGAAAAATGGAGAGTAATGATAAAGAGGTCGGATCCGATCTGTTTCGAAAATTGCAAAAGTGGACAATGAGGGACCCGAAGTAGTATAAATATAGGGGGACCTCCCCGAATCCTGGCCGTTGATCTCTGATGCGTTGTACAGTCTATATTAGATTGGGGAATCGGGCAAACAACCCAACGGTCGGAATTTTGAATTCAAAATTCAAATTATTTAGCCGTTATTTCCCTCCTAACTCAGGTTTTGCTATTTAGAAGAATTTGCTCATCAGGATAACTCAGCACATACGAGCTTCTGGTCTACAACGTCAGCTCGACAGGGAGGGGGACTGTGATACCCCCTAAATATGAAGACACCACCTGATGAGCCGACCTGCCTCCGTATTGTACTACTTGCTTTTCTTCAAGAGACCTCGCCTGTCCTTCTGAGCTCTTTGTGTCAACCGACCTGTTGGCCCGACGTGTTTCGCCTTACCTGTTGCCCCTCCGCTAACTTGCCGAGCGACCTCTTTTGAGCCCGGAACTCATTGGCCGAGCTCTTCTCATTTCCTGCTTGATACGTGTGCTCAACAAGGAAACTAAGTCCCCTAAGCTAGGTAAGTCCTAGATCTGCGGAGCAATATCAGGGATTTGATTGTATTCACAAGATCTTAACATATCTGGGTAAGATTTGGATAAACATGGAAAGAGTCATTGCTGCAATGTAACTCTTGGGTCTCCGCCTATAAATACCAGGTTTGGGGTATCAATTAAGGATAATTCATAATTGCCTTTACTCACAAGCATATATTTCCTCGTATTCTCTCGCCTGACTTGAGCATCGGAAAAACTTCCGGCCCCCTTCTCACTGTTGCTTCATATTTTCAGGTCATCTCAGAGGATATTTATTGACACCCTTGCTGTTATTTCGAATATTGGAGAAGAAAGAGAGGTGAACCCCCTCTCTATTGATATCAGCAAGACAACACAATTTTAGGTGATATCAATGTTGATAAATCGTTTGTTTTATAGACAATAAAAATTTGTTGCAAATGTTTATCCATTTTGTTGAAGGAAAAACATTATAATAAACTAAGTTTGTCTTAAACTTGTTAGTAACAAAATATATAATATTTCTTTTCTGTTAATAACAAAATATATAATAATATTTTTTAAAGAAATTAAATTGCTTGGTAGCATAAAATAAATAGTTGATTTCTATGTATTCTTATCCAATTATGTGATCGTGTTAGTATCGTGAAATGTTCAGAAAAGAAATCATCACTGTTCTAGTCTTGCTAAATTACGAGTGAATAATCGGCAATGAAGTAATTAAATTAACATTTTTTTAAAGCTGTATTTTATCTTTATTTTGAATTAATTAAATAGATTACTTTATCTTATTTGTGCTTTCTATTGATAACAATGATGTTAATAGTATAAAGTTGACTTAAGATAATAGAAATAAGTGAAAATAAATTTCAAGGGTGTTTTTATTATTTTATGAATAAAATTAATATATATCACGTATTATCAACCAAAACAAATTCATTATTATTTATCATATTTTACTAATCATTCAAACCAAACATAATATAACATATCAATATTTTATTTTATCATCTCATTATCAAGTTATTATCCACTTTCTTAATCAATCAATCTCATCAATCAAACTCAGCCTAATTATATAACAGTGGAATTCTGAATCATCATGGTACAAGTTCCAAACTAGGAATCTATCTATATTAACGGAGGAGGCATATATCCAGATTGAACAAAATGTCAAAATCTACTAATTCAAACACCTAATCAAATTTTCTTTCACGGATCTACACTACTCAGGGCCGCCGATTTGCAGATGGGGCAGAAGTTTTTGCGAATCAGCCAAGTTTTTATGCAATCGGCGTGATACTTGTGCCGGCAATTCAGAGTCGCAATCCGATCAGTCAAGTTATCTTGACATACAACGCAGATTTCTTCTTCATCTTGGGTCGTACTTCCGCCGCTCTTCTCGGAAGTTCTTGTTTCCAAGAACTTGGAAACACTGTGTTCTGTCAACCCATCGTTGGTTGTCGGAGTCGGATTGAGTACTTGTGGAGGAAAATATTCGCGCACATTCAGAATCCATGTGTCATCCTCACGAACCCCTCGAATACCCGATGGCTCGAAGGGATCAGCACTACGGAGAGTTTGATTGTACTGCCTGTTTGTGCGGCCATATGAGAAACGCGTGGGGTGGCAGGAACTGTTATCATAAAATACCCAGCAAGCCAAACGTTGGCCCGATGGGCTTTATGAGCCCTAGTCCACTTAGCTGTCTCATGAACATTATAAATATAAGGTTCACTCTAGGGTTAAAGGATTCCATTCAATACTCTCATAAGTCGTCATCACACTGGCACTGGTGTCGTGCTTGTAGATCTGGTCAGGTTGATTGGACTCGAGGATCACCGCCGCAGATTGATTTCGCTGTTCATCGGTAATTCTCTTTTCGTGCATTTATATTGATATTTGCATAATAATACATGAATCGGGCGCGATCGTCCGTCCCCGGGTCAGATCTGTTTACTGTTTATTTTCCGCTGCGTTTGGATCTGGCGCCGGGGTACGGAAACCCAACAGTGGTATCAGAGCCAGGTTGTCGCTTTGATTCATATCTGATAATTATTTTTATTAGATCGTTTCCCATCGATATTAATCGTATTCGAATTTTCAGAAATTTTGTGATCCGGAAAAATATAGAAAATGAAGTAAAAATTGTTTTTAACAATGTACATCGCCGAAAATCTCTCTGTCGCGGCGGCTGTTGGTGCTCCGCCGCCCGCGCCGCCTGGACTGGAATCTAGCAGCAGAGGGTGAACCTCTGTCGATCTGCGCATGTGACTCGGGCGAATTTCTGCAATTGTTGCAGAAGCGTCGCGTGAACACCATCGTGAATGTGCAGAGGAATCGCAACCAATTTTCGAAAATTGTTTCCGGAAACCTGTGACTGCCGCCGCGTGTTGGTTGCATCGGGAAGGCGTCGGCGTGAAGGCTGGCGGCGAGAGGAGGCGGTGGCGGCGCGAGCAAATTTCTATAAACCCTAACCCTAATTTTCGAAATTTGGGGAAGATAGTGAACAGTATTTTTCGGGAAAAATTTTTAATTTAAAAAAAAAATTTATTTTTTAAATCCGAAAATTAAGGATAATTTTTGGGGTTGAAATTGCATTTTTAATTTTGGATCCAAATTGTTTGGAGTCCATAAATTATTTGGGTCATTTTAGATGTTTTATCCGGATATCATTTTTGAAATAATAAATCATACTGCTTAATTTATTAAAAATGTGATTTTTAATTTATTAAGTGTAAAATGGAGATTTTACAATTAGTTAAAAATTTAATTAATTGAAAATTGAATGAAAATGTTTCATTTAATTTGTTAATTTTATTTTTGGCTAATATTATGATTTAGGGGTAAAATAATGATTTGACCAAGTAATTGAAAATTTAATTAACTGAAAATTAAATGAAAGTGTTTCATTTAATTGTTAATTTATTTTCGATTATCATTATGATTAAAGGTAAAATAGTGATTTTACCAATTAATTGAAAAGTAATTAATTAGAAATTAAATAAAATGGTTTTATTTAATTTGTTAATTTCATTTTCAATTAATGATGCGATTAGTGGGGAAACGATAGAATAAATTAATTACTGTGCTCTAATTAAATGTGATGTGATTAGTACAAATTACATATGATGTAATTGTTTAGTTTAATTACATATGTTGTGATTGAATGATGGATGATTACGGGCCTTGACCAATGTGTTTAGGTGAATGCTTAGGTTTTTTATTATTTCATTATTTTTGTGATTTTGGTTTTCGGGCCTGCGAGCCTGCTCTCTCTATTTTCTGATGTATCCCACCCCGGTTTTGTATCCCTATTCTCTTGTTTGCACGATTTAAATGTAAAAACTTTAGAATTAGTGGGAGATCGAGATTGAAGATGGAGCATCAAGAATCAAGACATGTATAATGGAAGCAAAAATGTAATAGGATTGCATTACATACCTGCATCACCTTAGACGGACTTGTGATCCACGTATGGCTCACGTGGATCAATTAGGAAAAAGGCCGTAATCGTCCATATTTATTTATTTTATTATGCATGCGATGTATGATAATTTTTGTTTGTATGTTTTATTAAAACATAGTTGCATGAATCCGACAAACAAACAATCAAGCACTTGATGAAATTTTAAAATAAATTAAATCCCTCTTTTGAATATGATTCAAAAATTTAATATCAAACTGATAAGGGAGCTCAAAAAGGGTTTGTCGCTTCCTGTCTTCCATCAACAGTTAAGCCATGAGACGCTACTTGTGTCATATTGCCTTACTCACCCACGTGGGGGGCATTTGGCATGAGAAAGCTGTGTGTTTAACTGCCACTTAATTAAGGGTGCGGTTATGTTAACCTTTTAGATTACTCACCCACGTGGGGTCTTTTGGGCGTGACATTGCCATCCGTGGGATGGGTTAGTTTGACGTGAGAAGGCATAATTGTCCTGCCCACGTAGGGTTATGCCAATCGCGAGACAAATATCTTGGGGATTGCATATGATGCAATTGTGATCTACCTTTAGTATCATAAAGCCGGTGGGCCCACGTCCGGGGTTTTCATGAGCTAGTTGGACTCCAAGCCCACTAAGAAAATATGATTTTCCGTTCATTTGTCATGAGGGTGATGAATTCGAAAAATTTAGTGGGAGCATTCAATAACAAAGTCCATGTTTGAATTAATTAATAATCAAACGATTTGCTTATATTTTCTGTTTATTTTTCAGTATTAAAATGGCCAAGAATCCGATTGCATCTATTCTCGATACAAACAAATTAACTGGGCAAAACTACAATGATTGGCTAAGAAATTTGAAAATTGTTCTGGATTCTGAAAAATTGACGTATGTGCTTACGAAGCTACCCCCTGGAAAGGTTCCTGAGGGTTCGACTCCTGATGAGATTGAGACTGTCCAGAAATGGAAGGATGACGATCTCAAAACGCGATGCTATATGATGGCATCAATGTCGAATGAACTTCAGAGACAGCATGAACATATGAACCATGCCGCCGAGATTCATACTCACCTGCAAGAGTTGTATGGTGAGCATACTCGTTCTCTACGTTACAGTGTTGTCAGAGACCTATTCCGTGCCCATATGAGGGAAGGGTCTTCAGTCCAAGCTCATGGATTGAAGATGATAGGTCTTATTGAGAAACTTGCTAGCTTAGATACGATCTTGGAGAACGAATTGGCGTTGGATGTGATCCTTCAGTCTCTACCAGACTCATTCAAACAATTTGTGGTGAACTTCAACATGCACAAAATGGAGTGCACACTTGCAGAGCTTGTCAATATGTTGACTACTGCTGAGGCTGCTATGAAAGAGGAAAAGCCTGTTCTGTTGATTAATTCTTCTTCTAAATCCAAGAAGAGTTCTTGGCCTAAGAAGAGGAAGGAGTACTGTTGGGTTTCCGTACCCCGGCGCCAGATCCAAACGCAGCGGAAAATAAACAGTAAACAGATCTGACCCGGGGACGGACGATCGCGCCTGATTCATGTATTATTATGCAAATATCAATATAAATGCACGAAAAGAGAATTACCGATGAACAGCGAAATCAATCTGCGGCGGTGATCCTCGAGTCCAATCAACCTGACCAGATCTACAAGCACGACACCAGTGCTAGTGTGATGACGACTTATGAGAGTATTGAATGGAATCCTTTAACCCTAGAGTGAACCTTATATTTATAATGTTCATGAGACAGCTAAGTGGGCTAGGTCTCATAAAGCCCATCGGGCCAACGTTTGGCTTGCTGGGTATTTTATGCTAACAATCTCCCACTTGCCCAAAAGCCAACACAAAACAATAAAATCATAATCCAAGTAAGTCAATCCAATTGAATAACTTGATGTACAACCATTGTACATAATTATGAAACATAAATATATCAAATGATTTAATTTTAGAACTTTCTATAGATGAAACACTTTCAAATATAGAAACTCCACTAGAATGAGGAGCTTTCAAAAATTAAATTCATTTATACCAAATCACTCAATTTGAGCACTTAACCTTTAAGTCTCAATACTCATCGATAGATCGGCGGCCGGTTGATTGTGACCCAGTGAGGCTCAAGTGTATCATAGCAGTAGGATCACAACCTTTGTGATTTTAGAAGTCAAACAACTTCTTGGGCTTACCCTAAATGCCCCATTGTCAATTAAACTCCTTTAATAGACAATGACGGGAATATAATTCCAGCAACAACCTACCGATCGTGGGTAGCGCCTAGCATCTGCGCTTCACGAAGACCTAGATACAAATGACTAGCAACGTACGAGAACCTGTCAGCCATAGTTAGCGTGCAGTACATTCCTTTCACTCAATATGTCCCGATTGAATCAAGGGCATTGGTTGATCGAGACCCTTTATGATTTCAATAACTATGCATTTGTTTCACGTTATATGATTCATTGTGTGCGTATATGAAAAACTCTTTTGTCACAAGCACTACCCACTCTGGCCAGAGATTCCTTGAATCATATACAGAAAAACACATAGGGCATCCTGGTTCATCAAGACCAGTGGTGAATCCCCAACGACAATCATAGGTCTCTGACATCATCACTGCATACCCAAAATAACAACTTTATGACCCACATGTGATCAGTCATTAAATCAAAGTACACAGTTATCAAGACCTCAATGACGCCTCGGGTCATGAGGAGTAATGGTGCACAACTATGACTAGAAATTCTATACTCGACAAGTGGTAACCACTTATAGAATCCCGAGTAGGGTCGTTCAGTGAACTCATTCCTAATGAGCACCTATTCAAGTGTGCTGACTTCTCCAAGCCAACGCCGATGAAACGCGGCGCACTACAATAGACACATCATGAATACCAGTCTCTAACAAGCATATATCGATATCCCATTCTCGAAGGCTCATCGACCAGGAACATTTAGAAATCGCAGTCGAGAATGTATTTCATGGTCACCATCATATGCGTAACCACATTCTGTGGACTATAGCAATCTCAAGGACTTCATCAATGCATCATGATACATGGGTAAATAGATGAAGAATGCCACATTTATTAATAATCAAACAAAGATCTGTCACAATATGATTATAAATACAATCAATCAACTATTGATTCAAATGATATCATTTATGACTATAATAATTTCCTAAAGCCAACTACCCATGTTCCTCAAGCCCATCTTCTCAAGATGTCTCTCGAACACCAGTCGTGGTAAAGGCTTCGTCAGTGGATCTGCCACATTGTCTGTTGAAGCAACTCTCTCGATAAGGATGTCGCCTCTACCAGCTATCTCTCGAATTAGGTGGTATTTTCTCAGTATATGTTTGGATTTTTGATGAGATCTTGGCTCTTTTGCTTGTGCAATAGCTCCATTGTTGTCACAGTACACAGAGACTGGGTCAACTGCACTGGAAATTACACCCAACTCTTGGATGAAATTTCTCATCCAAACTGCCTCTTTAGCTGCATCTGATGCTGCAATGTATTCAGCTTCAGTGGTGGAATCCGTTGTGGTGTCTTGCTTGGAACTCTTCCAAGAGACAGCACCACCATTAAGCCTAAATACAAATCCGGACATCGATTTAGAGTCATCTACGTCTGACTGAAAACTAGCATCAACGTAGCCTTCAAGTTTCAGCTCTCCACTTTCGGATCCAAAAACCATGAATATATCCTGAGTTCTTCGTAAGTACTTAAGGATTGTTTTCACAGCTTTCCAGTGACCTTCACCGGGATCTGCCTGATATCTGCTCGTTACACTAAGAGCATATGCCACATCAGGCCTAGTACATATCATAGCATACATTATGCTTCCAACAGCCGAAGCATATGGTATTGATGCCATCTTTTCTCTCTCTTCATCAGTCTTAGGGCTCATTGACCTCGAGAGATGAACACCATGACATGTTGGAAGATATCCCCTTTTTGACTGTTCCATGCTAAACCTTTTTAGCACAGTATTTATGTACATAGATTGAGAGAGCCCCAGCATCCTCTTAGATCTATCCCTATAGATCCTTATGCCAAGCACATAGGATGCTTCTCCCAAATCTTTCATAGAGAACTTAGCAGATAACCATGCTTTAGTCGATTTCATCAATCCTATATCATTCCCAATGAGTAGGATATCATCGACATAAAGCACTACAAATGTAACCGCACTCCCACTAACCTTCTTGTAAACGCATGCTTCTTCCGGATTTTTAACAAAACCAAACTCTTTGATAGTGTTATCAAAACGGATATTCCAACTTCGGGACGCCTGCTTTAGCCCATAAATGGACCTCTGGAGTTTGCAAACCTTTTGCTCACTCCCAATGGATGTGAAGCCTTCTGGCTGCTTCATATAAATTTCTTCATCAATGTCACCATTGAGAAAAGCAGTCTTCACATCCATTTGCCATATCTCATAGTCATAATATGCAGATTGCTAATAAAATCCGTATAGACTTCAGCATCACTACTGGTGAAAAAGTTTCCTCATAGTCAACTCCTTGCCTTTGAGTATAACCTTTTGCAACCAAACGTGCCTTATAGGTAATCACCTTTCCATCCACCCCAAGCTTTCGCTTATAGATCCATTTGCAACCTATGGGAACAATTCCCACAGGAGGATCCACTAAGGTCCATACCTTATTGGAGTACATGGAGTCCATTTCAGATTTCATGGCATCTTGCCAATGTCCCGAATCAATATCTGACATCGCCTCCTTGAAAGTCCAAGGATCATATCCATGGTCTATATCTTGACTACTTTCAAGGAGTAGATTCATTCTATCAGGAGCTCTTGAAACCCTTTCAGATCTCCTTGGTGCGTGTACTTCTGGTTCAATTGATGGTTCAGAAATTTTACTTGCTTCCATTGGGGTAGACATTTGTGGTTCTTGAACTACTTCAAGATTCATATCCTTCCCATCTATATTCTTCAGAAACTCATTTTCTAAGAATGTAGCATTTCTGGAAACAAACACTTTTTGTTCCCGTAGGTTATAAAAATAATAACCTCTAGTTTCTTTAGGATATCCCACAAAATAACACAATATAGATCTCATATCCAATTTGTCATCCACCATCTGCTTCACATAAGCAGCGCAACCCTAAACCTTTAAATAATTATAATTTGGTGACTTCCCACTCCATATCTCATATGGGGTAGAAGTAACAGCTTTTGAAGGAGCTCTGTTTAACAAATGACATGCAGTTTCAAGCGCATAGCCCCAAAACGACATTGGAAGTCCAGTGCAACTCATCATCGATCGAACCATATCCAATAAAGTCCGATTCCTTCGCTCAGCAACACCATTAAGTTGTGGTGTTCCGGGCGGTGTCCACTGAGAGAGAATCCCATTCTCTTTAAGATAATCTATGAACTCGGTACTCAAGTATTCACCACCCCGATCAGATCGAAGTGCTTTAATACTTGTACCTAGTTGTTTCTCCACTTCATGTCTGAATTCTCTGAACTTTTCAAAAGCTTCAGACTTGTATCTTATGAGATACACATACCCATATCGCGAATAATCATCGATAAATGTAATGAAGTAAGAATATCCTCCTCGTGTGTTAACACTTAACGGCCCACAAACATCTGAATGGATCAAATCCAATAGATTTTTGGCTCGCTCAGAATGACCACCAAAAGGTCTTTTGGTCATTTTTCCTTTGAGACAGGAGTTGCAAGTGGTAAGTGCATCCAAGTCTGATGAATCAAACAATTCTTCACTCATCAATTTACTCATCCTTCCCTTAGAAATATGACCTAGTCTAGCATGCCAAATATTTGCAGGAGATAGATTATCAGCCTTACGTTTTCCCATTTGTTGAAAGCAAACCGGTGTAACAGCTAGTTTTAAATCATACAGATCATTTAACAAAGTGCCAGAACCAATAATAGAACCATTCTTTAAAATATGACAAATCCCATTTGAAATATTAAAAGAAAAACCTTCTCTATCCAAAACAGGAATAGAAATAATGTTCTTAATCAAGTCTGGAACAAATAAACAATCGTTTAAAACTAAATCAAAACCAGAATCTAGAGCTAAATTAACTTTTCCAATAGATGTGGCTGCAACCCTTGCACCATTTCCAAGCCTCAAAAAGATCTCATCATTTTGTAGCTTGCTGCTTCTTGTCATGACCTGCATATTATTACACAGATGTGATCCACAACCGGTATCCAATACCCAAGAAGCTGAACTAATGGAAACATTAACTTCAACAAAGAATATACCTGGTCCAGAACGCTTCTGATCCTGATATTCCTTGCAGTTTCTCCTACTATGCCCATGTTTGCCGCAATGGAAGCATTTTTGTTCTTCATTAATTGACGCAGTCGGCCCCTTAGTCTTTTTCTTTTGTGGTGCAGGCTGAGAACGCTTCCCAGTAGGAACAACCCACACAGCATCGATATTCACCATCAGATGCCAGTAATTAGCAGTGTTCGAAGAAGGGATTCTCGCATCTGCTGGTACATAATCGTGATGCGACGGAGGAAACGAGGGCATGTGGTTGAAGAAAATGCCATGCGGATGAGAAACTGTTGAAGAAAGACGATTGTATTCCATGGAAAATGTATTATCGAGTTTTGTGGTCTCCAACGATTTTTAGAATTGGCCTTTTGAAACAAACGTAACGATGTATATATAGATATACGAGTTTCCTTGTACAATCATGAATCATGGGTTTGTTGATTTTGGTAATAAATTGCTTCAAATAAGGAAAGAATCCCAACATGCTCGTAAATTTATAGCCGAGAAAATCTGTTATTATCTTAATTACCAGTTGTCTTCCACTCCAACACGCTCATAAATTAATCTAGGAGTGGAAGATATTAATAATTATTTTAAAAATAAAACTATATATATATATATACACACACTA
This sequence comes from Haberlea rhodopensis, assembly GCA_907163345.1. Lineage (NCBI taxonomy): Eukaryota > Viridiplantae > Streptophyta > Magnoliopsida > Lamiales > Gesneriaceae > Haberlea > Haberlea rhodopensis. The sequence continues at coordinate 352,305 of CAJQUN010000321.1, forward strand.
GCGGACCACACACATGCGTTGCGTGTGTAACGTAACACAACAATACCTATAGATTTATTTGTTAGTTTCTAACAATTATCTATTTACATACATAAGAATATTCAATCAAAACTTAATTCCGAATCTTTACATAAACAATACATAAAAGTAACATTTTTAAGTTTTTCAGTATCACCAAATACACTTTTGAATCCTTTAATACAATGTTCAAACTCAAAATATGCCCACATATGTGTAATTTTCTATTGGTGTAACCAAGCCACACCAAAATAGTTATTAACAAAAAGAAAGAAAAGGATCTTAAAAGGCATTGGGAGAGAAACCTCTCTCAATCCGTCCATGCGATTTTCTAAAAAATTAAGCTTTCATCAAGAAACCACATTATGCTTGATGAAGAAAAGTAGTAAACTTGAAGGTGTCACAAATACAAGTAGAGTATTATCTCACAACGATCTTTTCGGCTAAAATTCATCACGGATGCTAGCGATTGGATTGGTCATCAGTTACAAATTTATATGCGACAGGAACCAGAATTTCATCGCTATTGCTTCTGTGAATCATTATTTCTTGCACAGCTTTTACTGATGCAACTCCGGCTGCATTTGCTGCCCGGTTGGTGGCTGATACTGCTTGGTTAACCCTCTCGTCTACGTTGGGCACCTCATAAGCTTTCTTCGCTGCTCGTCGAGCCTCCTGAAAGGTCGTGTTATATTAGTTTTTTCAATGATAGGAGGGGTATTTTAAAAGTTTAAATATAGTTTATTGGATTAGAATATAACACAATAATCAAATATTTTACGAAGCATCAATAAATTAAAATAAATGAAAGTGTTACTCTGTTGTTAACACATTTTGAAGCATGCAGATATGATACTCTTTAATACCATATAAGTCACAGATGATTTTCCTAAAGGGAACATTAATCTTTTAAGCTTCATACCCAATCAATAAATGTCAGCCAAAAATGCCCACCAACAACCTGAAAACATAGAAAGAAAACCAAAATACAGTAATTTAACATGTTTTTTGACCAATCGGAAGCAAATAGCAATGTGAAAAATTATGCATTTCTGCACGGTTTCATCATGCAAACGACCAAGAAAGATTTGTTAGCAGAGAAGTTCACACAATTTCAAGCCAATTGATTTAAACAATAAAATAAAAATTCATTCAACTGCTCCTTGCAGTATGCATAAAATTTTTAAGAATCATAGGGTGTTTTCCAAATATCCAATCCGTTTAGGATGTATTGATCGCTATTATTTTAAATATGTATTTTCCCGTGTAGCGATTATGTACCGCAAGTGCACGGTGTCAAGTTTTAGTATAATGATATATAAGTATGAGTGTCGAACCCACGAGGAGTAGGAAATTAGTATCAAATTCAACTAGTTAACTATATTTAGCCTATGATAATTGGTTGTGATTATTGAAAAACGTGACAAATTAACTCAATATTCACCCAAATAAACAGTAGTGAATAAGATTAATAATCAAAAGAAACAATTATCAAGACTTTTGGTTTACCTATGTAATCCCCCATAATTCTCCTATTAGTCAATAATTGAATTCAAACATCCTAAGGTGATGAGTTTTCCTAATGCACTTGTTATACCTTGGTCCGGCTATAACAAATCTAATACCAACGTTACAATAAGACACTCTCGTATCCTCATTGATCAATTAATATTGTATGTCGATCTATGAAAACTTCTAGCCTTTGATAACTAGATATCTATAGCTATCACACGTGTATTTGACTTCATCTCTCGACCTCAGTCTAAAATCCACGGCATAAATTACTATATCGTATTGCAATTTTATCTCTCGATCTAAATAAGAATTAATTATCATTCAAGGATGGCCAAACCCTCAAAAGCATGAAGAACAACAATCTATGCACTTAAAATATAAGAATCAATCAAAAACATTAAACTTGAATTATGGGTTCATACAAAGGATCCCTCAGTCTTGACAACAAATCTAGCCAACAATCTCCATCAAATAATAATGCATAAACTTGTTTTGCGACAATCTAAACATCAACATCTAATGAAAATATAGAACTAGAGTTAGAAATATGAAAATAACGAGAGGCGTTAACTCATTGCGTTGCTCCGTCGTCCCGTCTCTTCCGATGCCTCTTCTCTTCAATGGGTTTGTGGTGTATGAATGATGGTGGGAGATGGAGATGGTGTGGAGGCTTTGTTGTAGGGTTAAATTATGAGCCAAAAGTCCCAAAAATGTCCAAGGTAATACTTATTTATAGTAGGAGGAGTTTCACCAAGTTAGGACATAAAATAACCAATTTGGAAATAAAATACCGAATTTTTCGAGTACTGACGATCGATCGCTTCGTGAGTGGCGATCGATCGCTTCACTATTCTGGACAAAGGCGATCAATCTCCTAAATAATGCGATCGATCTCAAAAGAGCTACTGGTCTAAGGTGATCGATCGCTTCAATGATGAGATCGATCGCTTCCTCTGAATTTAAGCACTGTGATTTCGTCCCTTCTTTTACGTCTTTGCTCGGTTTGGTCCTTTTTCATCATTTTAAGCTTAATTCCTCTACTTTTATGCATTTGGACCTTGATTCCTGAAATATACAAATATATACCAAAACGCGTAATATTTTTCGGGAATCACTACAAAAACACCCCTAATCTTATATCAAATTAAGTGTAAAATTCACACTTATCAACTCCCCAAACTTAAACTTGACTTTCTCGAGCAAGAAATAAGATCACAAAGTAGAGTTCAATATTGAAGATTCAAATAAATCAATTCACAGTCAATCCTGTAGCTCAGACATCTCACCTACAAACGAACAAGAGTCAATCAGAAAGTTTAACAAATCGTGTTTTCTCCTAGATCAAGCAACATATATCCAAATCAGAACGTGCGTGTGTGATATCCCCGAAATGATTTTATGTATTGGGCATTAATTATGTGTATGTGGTATTTATGGTGTTAATTAATGTAGTGTTGGAATTAATTATTATGGTGGAATGCTTAGTCACATGGTGGCGTGACCTGGTAATGCATTTCGGGGTGCATTTGATGCATGTTGGGAATTTGGGTGTTGTCATGGTTTAATTGTGATGGTTAGTAATTATTTTGGTTAAAGCATATTTTAATTGGATTTTGGTACATTTCTGGAAAATGCTTTTAAAATATCATGTTGGAGATATTTTATACATCATGCTAATTATCGGGGTATATCTTATTTTACCCCCAACACTTATACCCCAACTCCCCAACACTTCCCTCATTTTCTCTCAAACCCCTCATTTGTCTTCAACTTTCCCCAAACCCTTCCCCAAACCCACCACTCACGTTTTGGACAAGCGAAGAGGAGGAGAAACTTTGCTAAACTTATTTTCTTGCTAGCTTTTGGAGCAAAGTGGTAAGGGATCCTCCATTTTAATATATGGAAGTGTTTGGTGTTGTTTTGGGTTTGTGATTTAAGGATTTAAAATGGGTTTGTTTGGGTTTATGTTGTGGTTGGTTGGGTTATGGCTTTTATGGTAAGATATATGTTGGTTTTGTTGGTTATTGGTGTTTTATTGTTGGTTTGTGAAGTTTTGTCATTATTGGTTGGGAGAGTTTTGAAGAAATTGGATTGGGGAAGAAGAAAGGTGAATAGTGGACAAAAATCGTGAAGTGCAGGCTTTCCACGAACGATCGCGAGTTCGCGCGATCGATCGTTGATGTCCGCAATCGATCGGCATGTTTTCAGTGATCGATCGCGGAATGGTAAATTTTGGGTATCGAGGAAGTAGCATCTCGCGATCGATCGGGGCCTATGGCGATCGATCGTGAGAAGCCAAATTATGTGTTTTTGGTTATTTCTGTGGGATTTTTGGTATCGGACTATTATTGGCTTCTAATAATGGTTTGTGTGAATGTGTAGAACCATCCCAGGTGGCCACACAACAAAGAAGATAAAGTCCCACAACACACCACATTTTGGTAGAAAGGTACATAGTGAGACGTACGGCATTGGACGGTAAAACGTATTTTTACGTATTGGATTATGCATTTTGGTTGCATATGTTTGTTGGACTATGCATTGTGGTTGCATACATACATTGGTTATGCATTGTGGTTGCATACATGAATTTGGTTATGCATTATGGTTGCATACACTCATTGGATGCATTGGTGCATGTGGTTGTAAGTCGAGATTATATTAGAGTGATGAAGAATACTTGCCGCCAGTGGCGTAGCGATGTGAATACTTGCCGCTGTTATACCATAGCGATGAGAGAATATTTGCCACTAATATGAAGCGAATAACACGATCGCTGTCATATTACAGCGAGGGATATGATTGCCGCTGGTATTGTCTAAGCGAGGGGTATTTCCGTTGTCATGTTAACGCGAGGGGTATTATGCCACTGATATAAGAAGACTTAGAAATTGGATATTGGTATTGATGGAAATTGGTGCATGTCATGACATACATTATTGGTGTTATAATCTATTGATTATGATTGTGGTACAGGGACAACCAATCGGAGCATTAAATGTATTAAATACAGGAAGTGATTTATAATTATTATGCATTTCTACATTACAATCATATTATTGTGAATATGGTTTGTTACATACTCATGGGTGTGGGGTTGTTCCCGTAGGTACATTTTGGCAGGAAGGGCTAAGAACGGGTTGATGCTTGAGCTAGTGGTATAGCAGGATATGATTCTTTTCTGTAGTCTCTACTCTAGGAGTCTCTACTCTAGGAGTAGTGTAAAGCTATAGGATTAACATCCATTGTTTGGGAATGTAATTAATCCTTTTGGAATTTTATTTTGGCACTGTAATCTTAATAGCTCGGGCATCAACACGAAATTTTATACTATGATTATGCATGCTTAGTTCTTATTGTACCTAAATCCACACTTAAGGAACTAGGGTCCTTACATTAGTGGTATCAGACAGTGGTTAGAGAACCCGGGAACGAGTGAAGGGTAGCCTTAGCAACATGTTGGCTAGGTGTTTATAATGATCATGTTTATGCGTGTGGTTCATATTGGTGTATAAAATTGTTATACTAACATGCTTATTGTCATTCATGTTATCTAACGGTGTAGTATATGTATTGTTTTGGAATTGTTGTTAATCCTTATATTACAGCATGGCGGCCATAAACTTGGGGAACCTCAATGAGGAGGTGGGCGATGTAGGAAGTGTGAATGCAAGTATTGCTCAGACGAATCCTTTACCGCCACCGGCTGTGGGCGTGGAACCGATAGCACAGTTATTATTGCCTGGGGAGCTAAGTTTGACGCAATTTCTGACTTTCCATCTGCCAGGATTTGAGGGGACAGAGACAGGGGAGGAAGCTGAGGAATGGCTAGAAAGAATGGAGCAAATATTTGTGTCTGCACCGTGCGCTAGGACGGCTTGGTTAAGGCTAGCAGAATTCCAATTGGCTAAGAAATCTTCCATCTGGTGGAAGATGACAGTGATGGAGCTGAGGGCTCAAGGCATGTTGATAGATTGGGCTATATTCAGAACTCGGTTTCTAAACCGGTACTTTTCTGCTGCTCCTAGGCAGATGAAAGAGGATGAATTCATGAATCTGAAGCAAGGAAGCATGACTGTATCGGACTATGCCATGCATTATTCATCGCTGTTGAGGTATGTTCCTCATATCGCTACAAATGGGCATGCCAAGATGAGGCATTTCTTGAAGGGATTGAGGCCAGAGCTATTTGATCGGGTTTCTCTCCAACAACCCCACCTCTTTTGATGATGCTATTACTAGAGCGGAACTGGCGGAGATAGGAGTAAGTGCTTACACGGACGTTGTACCCCCACAAGTCCCACCACCGAGGCCGGTATCTAATAATCTGAGGCCGCGATGAGAATCATTTAAACTTCGTGGGGCTCCATCTTCTTCTTCTCGATTTGGTGGCAGGCGAGTTGGTAACCGGAGGGGTAGTGCACCTACCAATAGAGGGCAAACACAAGTAAGTAGGAGTGGAGTAGTCAAATGTCACTTCTGTGGAGGACCACATCACATGCGTGACTGTACGGCTTGTTACAAATGTGGCAAAATGGGCCACATATCTCGGTTCTGTCAGAATAGTGATGGTCAGGTAGATCTCAGAGGAGGCAGAGGGAGGTTTAATAGTGGGTCAGTGCGGCTGAGGCAACCGGTGGTGCCTCGACAGTTGGGAGGTCAGGCGATGGGGCCACCTCAAGGACAGGTGTATGCTTTGACGAGGGAGCAGCCTGCGGCGGCTCCAGAGGAAGTTATAGCTGGTACGTGTCATTTATTTACGTATCTCGCTCTTATTTTGATAGATATAGGTGCCTCGCATTCCTTTGTGTCTGTGAATTTCATGCAGAGACATCTTATGCGCACGTCTCCGTTACCAACGCCTCTTATGGTCTCGACATCCACTGGGAAGAGTGTTGTTGCTAATCAGTTTCTTGCCGACTGCCTCATTTATTTTGAGGGCAATGAGTTGAAGGCAGATTTGATTGTGTTGGGTATGCTGGAATTCGATTGCATTATGGGCATCGATGTACTGAACAGATATCAGGCAGTGGTGGATTGCCGATAGAGAACGGTGCGGTTCCGATCTGATATGGGGATTCAGTGGACTTTCTATGGGGACGGTTCTCGTGCGAAGCTTCCGTTGATATCGGCGGTCAAAATGTCCCGATTATTGGAATGTTGACACACGGGCTATCTTATTTATGCCATGGATGTGGCAGGTAAGAATAAAGAGTTGAGGGTTGAGGATGTACCGATGGTAGCAGAATTTGCTGATGTATTTCCGGAAGAAATCCCAAGGTTTCCGCCGACTAGAGAAGTCGAGTTTTGGATTGAATTGCTACCGGGAACATCCGCTATTTCTCGTGCCCCTTATAGGATGGCACCGGCGAAGTTAAGGGAAATGAAAGAGCAGTTACAGGAACTCCTTGACAAAGGTTATATACGCCCTAGCGTATTGCCTTGGGGCACACCGATTCTATTTGTTAAGAAGAAGGATGGTTCGATGCGTTTATGCATCGATTACCGGCAACTGAATAAGGCAACAGTGAAAAACAAATATCCTCTACCAAGGATTGATGACTTATTTGATCAGTTGCAGGGTACGAAGCTGTATAACAAGATTGATTTGAGGTCAGGTTACCATCAGATACGGGTCAGGGAGGAGGATGTTCTGAAGACAGCATTCCGAACTTGGTATGGGCACTACAAGTTCTTGGTTATGCCGTTTGGCGTGACAAACTCCCGGCTGTCTTTATGAGTTTGATGAACAGGGTGTTCCAACCATATCTTGACCAGTTCGTCATAGTGTTTATTGACTGTAAGGACCCCCGTGCCCTTAACCCGTTATTAGTGTATTAATCCATGCCATTAGTGCATATAATCATATTATCATGGGGAAAAAGCCATATGCAAGTATAAGTCATATACTATCAATAAATTTCTTGCATTTGATCCTCATAATATTCAATTCCCCAACCAAGATCACTTACATAGCATGCACCCTCATAATACACTAGCATGCTCTCAGTTCATTTAGCAATTCCGTATTTAATTGCATGAAACAATAAATGAAGAGAGAAAAGCCATAGCCCATTTATACATTCCATATACACGTAAGACGTACTCACATGAGAGCACCCAATGAATAAACGTGTGTCTAATGTATAAGATACTCTACCAAATACTGTCACTGGTACTTCAATCCTGGAAGCACCCCACATGTACAACTCGATCTCCACTTTGGATCTACGTGCTTATTCAACCAGCTCTGGTACTTCAGTCCTGGAAATACCTCAAATCAACAGTCCAAGCTCAGCTCCAAAGCTACCGCTGCACCTGTATCACCTATCCCAACAGAGGCAACCCCCACACGGGGTAAGCATACCAAATACCACCAATCCAATAATCACAATATTACAGTTCATAATTTACAAAATGTAAATGTCATGAATTTAAATGATACTCCATGGATGATATCATCCTCATCCAGGATCCCCTGTATTGTCCCTGTTCTCAAAATAACCAAACTCATCAAATTCCCAAAGCCAGTTAATCGCCACATGGATTAACAAATGTCACATCTATTATGCTAGTCCCACAATCAATAATGTAAAATCATTATACATAAAAGACCGTAGATATCACATATATCTAACCAATGATTCCGTGTTCCTATTCCATTGCTCGCTCCACAATAACGGCATTTCAAACCCCACACACGCTCAACAATAGCGGCATTATAACCGATGATCGCTCAACAGCGATGACATCTCAATTGTTGCTCGCTTAAGGCGGCACTATATAATTCCCAGCATATTTCCATTTATCACAATTACCAAATGGTATACATTTCATTATCCATTTATCACAAACACCATATACTATGCATTTCAACCTTCATTCATTGCAATTACCACATACCATGCAATTCACAGTTGTAATATTATAACAGGCTATGCTCGTACGTTATACGTACCTTATAATTCCGTAGTTCGAGTCCAACCTTGCCTGAGTCCCACGACCCGATGAGTCAAGTGCTAACATGCAAACAACTCCCAATTAAACATAGGCATGCAATCACGTGCCCAAGCACGTTCACAACATCCAACCCTATCGTCCATCCATGACGATTACCAAAATAAAAGCCCCCCGGTAAAGCATGCATAATACCCAAAATATGCCATTTTACAAGTTTAAAAGATAGCTAAGAATTCAACCGAGAATTCCGTTTTATCAAACTTTGGCTCCAACCAATCCAATTTAAAAGTATAGCATTCCTATTGGAATATAGACATTGCCCCGGAAATGGCCCCTTTAAACCTCGATTCCAAAATCCCAACATTTCCCAAAATTTTCAAAAAAAACAAAAGTTCACGGGCGGCGATCGATCGCCACTTTTGGCGCGATCGATCGCCCCTGTCCAGTGGGCAAAATAAGCCTACTCGCGATTGATCGCCAGTCCTCGCGGTCGATCGCCAACACGCTCGCGATCGATCGCCTGCACTGTTCATCGCCTTCCAAAATTGGACTGCTCGTCGCGATCGATCGCCCCCGCTCGGCGATCGATCGCCACCTGCGATTTTCCGAAAACATTCGAGCTTCCATGGTGTTTTTCACACCCAAACTCAAAACCAACACCCCAAACACCACCAACACCTCAAATACACCATTTAAAGTCAATAAAAACTCTAAAAACTCAACTTGGATTTTTAGCCAAAAATCCCCAAATTCCATAATAAATCAAAACCCAACCAAACTCTACAATATTACTACCAATTCGAAGACAATGACGAGGGGAAGATTAATACCTAAATATCTTCGAGAAAATTGGCTCCCGAGCCAAGCTACCATCGATTTCTTTCCCAAGAACAAAAGAGGGGAAAGGGGGAAGAGGGTTTGGGCGCATAGAGAGAGAGGGAGAGAGAGGGGTTCCGTGTTAAATGACGGAATACCGAGTCCACTTGGTATATATAGTACCAATACTCCAAATTACCATTTTCCTCACAATTACATCATGATTCATTAAAAATCATCTGTTTTCAAAAATCATCTCCCAATCTCTATTTCCATAAACAGCCCCAGTACCAAGTACTCCGGACCCCAGATCCCACCAAAGACCAAATTCCAAGGTTATCACCACGATGAGAATACAATCTCATCCCTTGGATCCAACGACTCCAAAAACAGGATTTAAAATCCCCGGAAGTCCCAAAATCACAATTAATTCATAATTGCCACAAACGATAATCCATTAAGGATTATTACCACACCGGGATTAACATCATTAATCCCCGGACATCACATTGACGACATACTCATCTACTCTCGGAGTGAGGAGGAGCATGTGCGTCACTTACGGACAGTGCTCCAGATCCTCAGAGACAATCAGTTGTTTGCTAAGCTCTGCAAGTGCAAATTTTGGTTGAACAGTGTAGTTTTTTGGGACATGTTATCTCTAACAGTGGGATATCGGTGGATCCCAGGAAGGCAGAGGCTGTGATGGAGTGGTCTGCACCCACTTCTATGCCCAAAATACGGAGCTTTCTTGGTTTGGCTGGATATTATCGACGCTTCGTCGAAGGATTTTCTATGATTGCTAAGCCATTGACTCAGTTGACTCAAAATGGAGTACCATTCTATTGGTCTGAGGCTTGTGAGCAAAGCTTCCAAGAGTTGAAGCACCGGTTGACGACATTTGTAATGCCTCGAATGTATGATCATACTTGTGGCTATGATTATTTCGTCATTATGAAATAATGACGATATGATGTGAACTCGGGTTTGGGTTGAACCAAGTGATGATTAATTAAATAAAAGAATGAACTATTTATGAGAGTTCAATATGAAGTTATAGCAAGTATGATATAACATAAAACAAGAAACATAGGAGATATGTGAATTGAGATATCTATGTTCTTAAAATATTGATGTATGTCTTATTTTATATGCAAGAGAATTAAGAGACATGAAGTGTGTAGTAGGATATGACCTTGTGGTGCATTTAACATGCATTTGAGAGGCATTAGAATGTGCATTTGAGTTGAAGGTGCCTATATAGTTAAAAATCAGATTTAACTCACATAATACACATCAACTCACATAGTAATCTCTACACTCTATCTCTAATTCTCCTTGAGTTGTTTTTGGAGTTGGACTTGCAAGAACAATAAGGAAGTGCATAAATTGGTAAGGAAAGTAGAATTTCCATGTTTTGTTATCATAGTTGATGGATATATGTGCTTAATGTATCAAACTTGAAGCATGTGAAGTTAGTACTTGCATATGAATTGCTATGAGTTTAAAGTAATCATTTGAAAGTATAAAATGATGGAAAGATGTGTATATGATGCTAGTTTATCTAGTGTTCAAGTTGTTCTGGTATGAATTAAGGTGTATGAGAAGAACCATGAGGATAAGCATAAAAAGCGCCATTGTTCTAAAATTCTGTTGTCTACCGATCGATCGCTAGGATTGTACCGATCGATCGGTGAAACAGGGGATGTAAGGCGGTGTAGGTACCGATCGATCGCTCAAATGCCGTAGCATTTTTAAGAAATTCAGATTTTAGAGCGATCAATCGCTAACTTCTGACAGATCGATCGCTAGGGTGCCATGTTTGGACCGATCGATCGCTAGACTTAAATTTTATATTTTTGTGGACTTGATTTTGATGCCTATGATAACATGATACATTATTGGTATTTATGTAGCATCATCACAGGGGACGGGGCAACGAGGCGGTTAGACATTGACGCCTAATTTATATCTTTTGTGTCGCATAACATGTACGTTTTGACGTACGAGTCTATAATATTATTGTGATGATGATGTGAGCATGGTATCATATGATTAGTGACATCATATGTATGTGCATTCATGATATTATATTGTTGAGATGGATGCCACGATAGATGTGTAGCATATGCTTTGACTGAGATCGGTGCCACGATAGATATGCCAGTGTTGGGTATATGCTTTGGCTGGGATTGTTGCCACGATAGGTATGCTACATATGCTTTGGCATGAGAGATATACGCCGGTTGGGTATATGCTCTGGCTGTTATAACATGTGAGGACTGTACTATGATATGTACTGCTAATATGAAGATGTGAGGAGGTTCCACTGACATATTGAGCTGAGATAGACATATCATATTGGTCTGGTTATAACAGGATGAGGATGAGACATGTCATGACATATTTGCATTTGATGATGCATGATACATGACAATCACATTTGATGTTTATAGTGCTTTATCGTTAATGTTTTAATGATATCGCACTGGGATAGTTGTTTATCTATACTCATGTTGTGTGATTGTTTATATAGGGACTCACATATGTATAATGAACTGATACATAATGGATTAAGTAACAAGGACCCCACATTAGTGGTATCAGAGCAGTGGTGCGAGAACGGGGTAAAGAAGGATAGAGGAAGTGTATTAGGGAGTTGCCTAATCACTTGAAAGCATGTTGAGAGTATTGATATGATGTTATACTGACATGCTTTATATATGTGTTTGTTGTTGGTAATCTTGTATTTGCAGTAATGGCAGACAGAGTACCTCATGATGATGTTGGAGATGCCATGAGTGGTAACGCTAGTGTTGGATTGGCGCCTTTGCTATCACCACCATTTGGGCAAGGGCCAGTAGAAGAGGTACTGTTACATGGGGAGTTAACTTTGACACAGTTTCTGAGTTATCAGCCACCTCACTTTGAGGGTACTGAATCAGGGGAACAAGCACAGGAATGGTTGGAACGTGTTGAGCAGATTTTTGTATCAGCACCATGTGCCAAATCCGCCTGGTTACGTTTGGCTGAGTTCCAGTTGGCGAAGAAAGCTATGATGTGGTGGAAAGCCACATTGATTGAGCTGAGAGCTCAAGGACAGACACTGAATTGGTATGTTTTCAGAACTGTTTTCTTGATCACTATTTCTCTGTGGCTGCAAGGCAGAGGAAAGAAGATGAGCTCACTAATCTGAAACAGGGAACACTGACAGTGTCTGATTATGATGTGCAGTATTCTTCATTGTTACGGTATGTACCGCATATTGCTGCAAACACAAATGCAAAGATCAGACAGTTTGTGAAGGGCTTGAGACCTGAGTTGTTTGATAGGGTGATTTCTAATAACCCTACGTCTAATGAAGAAGCATTGACTAGAGCTGAGATGGCTGAGATTGCCGTTGGAGTGTATAAGGATGTAGGACAATCCCAACCACCTACATCAGAGAACATGAAACCTAGAGGAGAACCGTTTAAAGCATCACAAGGAGGTGCATCTTCTCTAGATTTAGTGGAAAGCGATTTGTTCAGCGAAAGGGTGGTGAACGAGGTACCAAGGGACAGTCCCAAGGCAGTAGCAGTAGCAGTGGTTTAGGGTTACAATGTTTTAAATGTGTAGGGCCACATTTTAAACGAGATTGTCCATAACTTGATACTCCGGTTTGTTTCCGTTGTGGGAGGACATGACATATGATCAGAGATTGCCCTCAACTTGGAGGACAACAGATGAGAGGGAATATTTCAGAAAGTACAGTACATTAGAGACCACAGGGTGTTCCCCGGACTGGTGGAGGACGGAGAGCAAGACCACCTCAGACTCAAGTGTATGCACTGAACAAGGAGCAAGCAGAGGCAGCTCCTTGCGGGTAAGTGTAGTTTATTTACTTATCCCACTTTACTTTTGATTGATACTGGTGCAAGCGTTTATTGATCGGTATCATATATGCTCGTGTCCACTGTTGATGCCTCTGTATGTCTCGACACCCATGGGAACTACTGTGATGGCTTGTCAGAGTGTATCTGATTGTGTTTTTCAGTTTGATACTGAGTATGGGATACAGGCCGATTTGATTGTGTTAGACATGATGGATTTTGATTGTATTATGGGTATTGATGTGTTGAGCAGATGTAAAACTGTTGTAGATTATTGTCAGAAGACAGTGAGATTTCAGTCTGATACTGGAAATCAATGGATCTTCTATGGACAAGGATCACGTGCCAAGATTCCACTGATATCTGCTCTTAGAATGTCTCGCTTGTTAGAACGTGGACATACGGAATATGTTTTATGCCGTGGATGTCACAGATAAGAAAGTAGAACGAAGAGTAGAGGATATACCAGTGGTTACAGAGTATGCAGATGTATTTCGACATGAGATTCCTAGATTTCCACCAAGTCGAGAAGTAGAATTTGGTATTGAGTTAGTACCTGGTACTTCTGCAATTTCACGAGCACCATATCGAATGGCACCATCTGAATTAAGAGAGTTGAAAACTCAATTACAAGATCTATTGGACAAGGGGTACATACGTCATAGTGTATCGTCTTGGGGTGCTCCGGTATTGTTTGTCAAGAAGAAGGATGGTTCAATGTGACTATGCATTGACTATAGACAGTTGAACAAGGTAACCATAAAGAATAAATATCATCTTCCTCGTATTGATGATTTGTTTGATCAGTTACAGGGATCTACAATAGATTCGAAGATTGATTTGAGATCTGGTTATCATCAAATACGTGTGAGGGAAGGAAATGTACAGAAAATAGCATTGAGAACCGCTATGGCCATTATGAGTTCCTAGTAATGCCATTTGGTGTGACGAATGCTCCAGCTGTCTTCATGAGCTTGATGAATCGAGTTTTCCAGGAGTATCTTGATCAATTTTTCATTATGTTCATTGATGATATCTTGATCTATTCTCGGAGTGAAAAAGAGCATGTCCAACATTTACATCTGGTGTTACAATTATTGAGAACACATCAGTTATATGCCAAATTCAGTAAGTGTGAGTTTTGGTTGAACAGCGTAGGATTTTTGGGACATGTGATCTCTAAAGATGGTATATCAGTTGATCTGAGAAAGATAGAAGCGGTGTTGAATTGGTCATCACCTACCTCTGTGCCAGAGATTTTTAGTTTCCTGGGTTTGGCTGGATACTATAGACGGTTTGTTGAAAGATTTTCAGCAATTGCCAAACCACTCACACAACTGACATAGAAGGGAGTACCATATAGATGGTCAGAAGCATGTGAGCATAGTTTTCAGGAAATGAAACATCGGTTAACTACTGCTCCAGTGTTGATTATTCCATCAGAGCATGACAGGTTTGCTCTTTATACTGATGCATCATTACTTGGTTTGGGTTGTATTTTGATACAGGATAACATGAAATGAAATATCCAGTGCATGATCTGGAGTTGGCAGCCATTATCTTTGCCTTGAAGATATGACGACACTATTTATATGGTACATCGTTTACCATATATAATGATCATAAAAGTTTAAAGTTTTTATTTACTCAAGCAGAGTTGAATATTAGGCAAAGGAGATGGATGGATCTCTTAAAGGATTATGATTGTGAGATCGAATATCATCCAGGAAAGGCTAATCTCACAGCAGATGCCTTAAGTCGAAAAGTTCACACTACTGCTGATGTATGATGCATTTATCAGCTTTGATGACTTCTTGTTGTACCTTGGGTTATGACTATGATGTAGAAACAGTGCCAGTACAGGTATCAACATTGTTGGTTGAACCCGATATCTTTGAGAAAATTAGAATGGCACAAGTTACTGATGATGAGGTACAACACTGGAAAGAAATGATATGTCAAGGACAAACATCTCAGTTTGTACTTGCAAGTGATGGAACGTTGAAATATAGAAACTGTTGGGTAGTACCTGCGGCATTAGGACTACGCCATGAAATACTACAACATGCTCATTGTAGTTGATATAGTATACATCCGGGAGGAAAGAAAATGTATAAAGATTTGCGTACCCAATTCTGGTGGAAACGCATGAAACAAGATGTACTAGACTTTGTGAAACGTTGTTTGTCAACAAGTAAAAGCAGAACGACAAAGACCAGGAGGTGAATTGAGGAGTTTGGAGATTCCTCAATGGAAATGGGAACATATTACAATGGATTTTGTTACCCATTTGCCACGGACTTCCTCTGGCTTTGATGT
The DNA here is from genome assembly GCA_907163345.1 of Haberlea rhodopensis. Classification (NCBI taxonomy): domain Eukaryota; kingdom Viridiplantae; phylum Streptophyta; class Magnoliopsida; order Lamiales; family Gesneriaceae; genus Haberlea; species Haberlea rhodopensis. The sequence goes on from CAJQUN010000321.1 coordinate 367,805, forward strand.
AATTTGGGTAATTGTTGATAGACTAACGAAAGTGGCTCACTTCATACCTTACAGTATGACATTTACCTATTTGAAAATGGCTCAGTTATATATTCAAAATGTAGTGAGACTACATGGTATACCAGTTTCAATTGTATCGGACAGAGATCCGAGATTTGCTTCTCATTTTTGGGAAGGATTACAGTCAGTATTGGGAACGGAAGTAAGATTAAGTACAGCATATCATCCTCAGACAGATGGTCAGACAGAGCGTACAATAACAGTTATCAAACTAGTATCCAGATGGCACCATTTGAGGCACTGTATGGGCGACGTTGTAGATCGCCATTACATTGGGATGATGTTGATCAGACTGCACTCTATGGACCATAAATGCTACGTGAACTGGAAGCAAAAGTGAAACCGATCCGATTGAAATTGCAAGCTGCTCAGGATAGACAGGCTGTTTATGCCAATAAGCGACGTAGACCACTTGAATTCCAAGTTGGAGACCGAGTATTCTTAAAAATCTCACCTTTTAAAGGTGTGGTACGATTTGGTAAACGTGGAAAGTTGTCTCCACGATACGTTGGTCCGTATGAGGTGTTGCAACGTATTGGTACGTTGGCATATCGATTAGCACTACCACCAACATTGAGTAGTATCCATGATGTGTTTCATGTTTCACTGTTGAGGAAATATGAACCAGATCCGAGTCATGTATTGCCACCATCAGAAGTACAGTTGGATACAGATGTGTCTTATGTAGAACGACCAGTGAAGATTCTGGATAGAGCTGAGCGGACCTTGCGTAATAAAGTGATACCAATGGTATACAGTGGGATCGACGGGGTGTCGAGGAGGCAACGTGGGAGACGGAGCAGCATATGATACAGCAGTATCCTGAGTTATTTTCTGGTATGACTTTACGTTTTTATAATACAGTTGGTGAGTAATTACTGCAATGTAATGATTATGCTTTTTGCTTTATTGCAGTAGGATTATAAGAATGCATATATGTTCATGTTATGTAAATTCAATTTCGAGGACGAAATTCAATAAGTAGGGGAGAATTGTAATGCCTCGAATGTATGATCATACTTGTGGCTATGATTATTTCGTCATTATGAAATAATGACGATATAATGTGAACTCGGGTTCGGGTTGGACCGAGTGATGAAATGAACTATTAATGAGAGCCGATATTAATTTATAGGAAGTATGATATAACATAAACACCGAATTCTACCATAAATTGAAAATTAACGGATCACATCATTGGCGCCGTCTGTGGGAAATCAGAGTTAAGACGTTGAAGCAAGAAGATTTTATCAAGAATCCAAGGCAAGATGGTTAGAAGCAAAGGTCGAGGGCCAATTTCGGGGAGGGATAAACCCCCCCCCCCCCCCCCCCCCCCCCCCCCCCCGCGTTCATGCCCAGAACCAAAGGAGCAGGGGATGCAGGGTCATCTCAGAATGTTTCACGGGCATTTCCTACCGGAGGAATACCCACGGAACATTTAACGGAGGTAATTGCTAAAACTGTAGGAGAAGTTATGAGGCAATTTATGATCCCCCCCCCGTCGAGAAGAGACCAGGGAAGAAGAAGAAGACTCAGCCTCAATAAAGAAATCAGAGGAGGAGGTTAGAGAGTCAAAGGATCTTCCCAATCATTTGGATGTTGAAATGGACAAAACTTTGCATCACCAGATGGAGGACTTAAAGGATGAGTTGCAAAAAATGCGCAACAAAATGGAAGGGCGTATTTACTCAGTTATTGATGATCCCTTGCCCCACAATTTCAGAGCTTTAAACATGGGGAATTATGATGGCAGCGCGGATCCAGAGGAATATTTGTCTCGATTTGAAAATGCTTCTCTCCTTCACCAATTGATGGATGGAGTGAAATGTAGAGTTTTCTTGACTACACTTGCTGGCGCTGCTCAATCCTGGTTCAATCAATTACCATCAGGGATTATAGATTCCTTTCATAAATTTAGCTCGTTGTTCCGTCACCAATTTGCGAGCAGTAGGAATTGTAAAAGAACAGCGCTGGGTCTGTTCGGGTTCAGGCAGACGGAGAAAGAATCCCTTCGGGATTTTTTGAAAAGATTCAATCAAGCATGCCTTGATGTTCCGTATGTCACTGCTGAAATACTAGACAACGCCTTCACTCAAGGGCTAAGAGAAGGAGACTTATTCAGATCATTGGCAAAGAAGCCACCTTCAGATTATGACGATTTGCTAGGACGAGCCTCTAAATACGTTAATTTAGAAGAGGCTCAGAGGATGAAGCAGAAGAAAGAAGCAAAAAATGATGGTGAAATCAACAGGAGGGATAGGCCAATGGAACAAGCTAAAAGACTTTTGATCAATACCTTCCAATGAGATCTCATCAGGAGGTAGCCATGAATCAAATTATGCCGAAGAGGGGTCGGGGAGGACCTTACAGAAGAGGGTTGTTCCAAGGAAGGAACATCCGAGGAGGAAACATCCGAGGAGGAGGAAGGGAGATAGGGCAAGGAAACAGCGATGGTTTGAGGAACAATACCCCTTTTCCTCGGAATAACGTTAATCCTGGAAGAGGGACACCCCAGCCAGTTCCGTGGGCAGTTCGGGGAGAAAGATCGGAAGAAGTTAATCAGATCCTCGGAGAAAGGACCTTAAATAATGTTCCTAACCGAGGAACTATACATATGATTTCTGGAGGAATATCATGTGGAGATTCAAACCGAGCAAGGAACAGTTATGCTCGAAAGCTCGAAGTGTTATCCATCGATCCAAATCGTGCACCCGAAGGTCCTTCTATTGCTTTCGGGCCCGCAAATTTACAGGGGATTTATCTTCCCCATGAGGATGCATTGGTTATCTCTGCCACAGTAGCCAATTATAATGTACAAAGAATCTTAGTGGATACATGCAGCTCGGCAGATGTACTCTTCCTTAATACTTTAAAACAGATGGAATTGGGAAGCATAGCCGTGCAAAAAGTGAATACCTCTTTACATGGATTTACTGGGGAGGTCATAAGCCCAGTAGGACAGGTGTCTTTACCAATTACTCTAGGTGAAGAATCAAAGATAAAAACAAAGATGATCACTTCATCATAGTGGATGCACCTTCCTCTTACAATATAATATTGGGTCGACCGGCGTTAGCTGCTTTTGAAGCAGTTGCCTCTACTTACCACTTGAAGATAAAATTTCCGGTAAGAGAGGAGGTTGGACAAGTAAGGGGGAGTCAAAGCTCCCCATGAGGATTAAAGGCATAAGTAGAGCTAAGCATACATCTAACAAAGTATAAAGTTCATGTTGATGACTTGAGCTATTAGGATTACAGTGCCAAAATAAAATTCCAAAAGGATTAATTACATTCCCAACCAATGAATGTTAATCGGATAGCTTTACACTACTCCTAGAGTAGAGACTATACAAAAGAATCATGTCCTTCTATACCAAAAGCACTCCTCACAAGCTCACTGCATCAACCCATCCTTAGCCCTTCATGCCAAAATGTACCTACAGGAACAACCCCCAAACCATGAGCAACTAATAACCATAATCATACCAACAAAATTATGACATAAAAAAATGCACAACCATAAATACAAATAACTTCATGTAATCTATGCACTTAAAAGCTCCATTTGGTTGTCCCTGTACCACAAGCATAATCAATAGATTATAATGCCAATAATGTATATCATGACATGCACCAGTTCCATCAATGCCAATAAGCAATTTCCAAGTCTTATTATATCAGTGGCATAATACCCCTCTCGTTGACATGACAGCGGCAATATTACTCCTCGCTTCGACAATACCAGCGGAAAATAATATCCCTCGCTATAATATGACAGCGGCATTATCCTTTGCTTCGACATATTAGCGGCAAATATTCTCTCATCGCTACGGTATGATAGCGGCAAGTATTCTTCATCGCTACGCCATGAAGGTGACAAGTATTCTTCATCACTGGAATATAATCTCGACTTACAATTACATGCACCAATGTATTCCATGTGTGTATGCAACCATAATGCATCAACCAATATGTGTATGCAACCATAATGCATAACCCAACGATATATGCAACCATAATGAATAATCCAATACGTAAAATACATTTTACCGTCCGATACCCGCACGTCTTACTGCGTACCTTTGTTCCAAAAGTGGAGATGTAGTAGGACTTTATCTCCTTGGTTGTGTTGATACCTGGGATGATTCTACATAATCACACAAACCAATATTAGAAGCCAATAATAGTCCGATACCAAAAATCCCACAAAAATAACCAAAATCTCAACATTTGGCATCTCGCGATCGATCGCCAATATGTCCCGATCGATCGCGAGAAGCTACTGTCTCGTCTCCCAAAAATTTTCATTCCGCGATCGATCGCTGAGATTGTGCCGATAACGTTAATCCTGGAAGAGGGACACCTCAGCCAGTTTTGTGGGCAGTTCGTGGAGAAAGATCGGAAGAAGGTAATCAGACCCTCGGAGAAAGAACCTTAAATAATGTTCCTAACCTAGGAACTATACATATGATTTCTGGAGGAATATCACGTGGAGATTCAAACCAAGCAAGGAACAGTTATGCTCGAAAGCTCGAAGTGTTATCCATCGATCCAAATCGTGCACCCGAAGGTCCTTCTATTGCTTTCGGGCCTGCAAATTTACAGGGGATTTATCTTTCCCATGAGGATGCATTGGTTATCTCTGCCACAGTAGCCAATTATAATGTACAAAGAATCTTCGTGGATACAGGCAGCTTGGCAGATGTACTCTTCCTTAATACTTTAAAACAGATGGAATTGGGAAGCATAGCCGTGCAGAAAGTGAATACCTCTTTACATGGATTTACTGGGGAGGTCATAAGCCCAGTAGGACAGGTGTCTTTACCAATTACTCTAGGTGAAGAATCAAAGATAAAAACAAAGATGATCACTTTCCTCATAGTGGATGCACCTTCCTCTTACAATATAATATTGGGTCGTCCGGTGTTAACTGCTTTTGAAGCAGTTGCCTCTACTTACCACTTGAAGATAAAATTTCTGGTAGGAGAGGAGGTTGGACAAGTACTCCCTTGGGAAGGCTCCTGTCCAAAGCAGAAATTTCAGGACGAATGGTGAAATGGGCCACTGAATTGAGCGAATTCGATATCTCTTATTAGCCTCGAACTACCATCAAAGCTCAGGCCTTGTCGGATTTCCTGGTAGAGGTGACTCATACTCCTGAAAAAAAAGATTGGAATTTGTTTGTAGATGGATCGTCCACTCAAATAGGAGGTGGTGCGGGAGTTGTACTCATTAGTCCTGAAGGAGAAGAAATTGCCGTAGCTATCAGTTCGGTTTTCATTCCTCAAATAATGAAGCCGAATTCGAAGCTCTCCTCTCAAGTTTATGGGTAGCATTAGACGCTAGAGCTCAGAAAATAAAGGCGTTCATGGATTCAATGCTGGTCGTCAGCAGGTGAATGGAATATATAAGATAAAAGAAGAAAAGTTAAAAAAATATGTGGAGAATGCTCGAGCATTAATGACTCAGTTCCAAGAGGTGGAATTAAGGTAGATATCGAGAGAAGAGAATAATCGGGCAGACGCACTTGCGAAGTTGGCTAGTTCCATTCATGAGTGGAAGAACAGGAAAATACTAGTGCAAGACCTTTTAATCTCGCACATAGCTATCAACAGCATAATGAATCTGGAGCCACATATTGTATCCGATTGGCGAGAGCATATCATTAAATTTTTGAAGACCAAGGTTCTGCCATCTGACCCGAAGGAGGCTGCTCGAGTGAAGAGAATGGAGAATCGTTTCATATTAGCAGAAGGCAAACTGTTCAAAAGGATTTTAACTTCCTTTTTGCAATGCACTTCAATGCAAGAAGGAGAACATTTGTTACAGGAAATACACGAAGTCTGTTGTGGAAATCATTTGGGAAGCAATATGTTATATCAGAAGGCTCTTCGAGCTGGATACTATTGACCCACCATGAAGGAGAATGCCGAAGATATTGTGATAAAATGTGATAATTGCCAGAGGCATGCAAATTTATCTCATGTGCCCGCAGAGGTCTTAAATAACAGTGTTATTTCCTGTCCCTTCGATCAATGGGGGATGGACATTGTCGGACCTTTTCCTAAGGCCACTGGACAAAGGAAATTCCTTCTGGTAGCAGTTGAATATTTCACAAAATAGGTGGAAGCTGAGCCTTTAGCAAAGATAACCGAGGAAGAGGTCATTAGATTCCTATGGAGAAGCATAGTGTGTCGATTCGGCATACCAAGGAGGATAATTTCCGATAATGGAACGCAGTTTCAGGGGAGGAAAGTACAAGAGTGGTGTAAAGATATGAAAATCAAGCAAGTATTCACGTCGGTAGCCTACCCGCAAGCGAATGGACAAGTCGAGGTCATTAATCGTATTCTGCTACATGGGATTAAGACAAAGCTGGAAGGTGCCCGAGGGGAATGGGTAAATAAACTACCTGGTGTCTTGTGGGCATACCAAACAACTCCTCGAATATCTACAGGAGAAACTCCTTACAGCCTAGTATATGGTTCAGAGACCCTCATCCTAGCAGAAATTGAAATTGAATCTCTCCGAGTACAATGCTATGATCCTGAGCAGAATAAGATAAAACGAAGCAGGAATAAGATGAGATTGATTGGTTGAGAAAACGAGCTGTAGCAAGAACGGAGATATACAAAGTAAGAATTACCAATGCCTATAACCGAAGGGTTCGACCGAGAACATTTCAGGTCGGGGAATTGGTGCTGCGAAGAAAAAATCCTACCGGCGAGGTGAAGAAACTAGCACCCAAGTGGGAAGGTCCTTAAAGAATTAAGGAAGTGATCGGAAGAGGATCGTACAGATTGGAAGATCATGAAGGTCGGGAGTTGGTAAGACCTTGGAACATTCATAATTTGAAGAAGTATTTTGTGTAATCTTTCCTTATTGTTTTGATTATGAATTTGTTATCAATAAAATGAAATTATGTGATTCATTTACATTATTCGGAATTTTAATGGTTTACTCGTAGATCGATATGTTTGGTCCATGTTTAAACATAAAATTGCCTAAGTGGTTGTGCTCGGGATAGCGAGCTTGTTCGGAATTTTAATGGTTTACTCATGGGATCGGGATGTTTGGTCCATGTTTAAACTTAAAATTGTGTAAGTGGTTGTGCTCGGGGTAGCGAGCTTGTTCGGAATTTTCAAGGTTACTCGTGGGATCGGGATGTTTGATCCATGTTTAAACTTAAAATTGCCTAAGTGGTGGTGCTCGGAGTAGCGAGCTTGTTCGGAATTTTAATGGTTTAATCGTGGGATCGGGATGTTTGGTCCACGTTTAAACTTAAAATTGCCTAAGTGGTTGTGCTCCGGGAAGCGAGCTTTTCGGAATTTTAATGGTTTACTCGTGGTGTCGGGATGCTTGGTCCACGTTTAAACTTAAAATTGCCTAAGTGGTTGTGCTCGGGGTAGCGAGCTTGTTCGGAATTTAAATGGTTTACTCGTGGGAACGGGATGTTTGGTCCACGTTTAAACTTAAAATTGCCTAAATGGTTGTGCAGCGAGCTTGTTCGGAATTTTAATGGTTTACTCGTGGGATCAGGATGTTTAGTCCACGTTTAAACTTAAAATTGCCTAAGTGGTTGTGCTCGGGGTAGCGAGCTTGTTCGGAATTTTAACGGTTTACTCGTGGGATCGGGATGTTTGGTTCACATTTAAACTTAAAATTGCCTAAGTGGTTGTGCTCGGGGTAGCGAGCATGTTCGGAATTTTAATGGTTTACTCGTGGGATTGGGATGTTTGGTCCACGTTTAAACTTAAAATTGCCTAAGTGATTGTGCTCGGGGAAGCGAGCTTGTTCGGAATTTTAATGGTTTACACGTGGGATCGGGATGTTTGGTCCACGTTTAAACTAAAAATTGCCTAAGTGGTTGTGCTCGGGGTAGCGAGCTTTTTCGGAATTTTAATGATTTACTCGTGGGATCGGGATGTTTGGTCCACGTTTAAACTAAAAATTGCCTAAGTGGTTGTGCTCGGGGTAGCGAGCTTGTTCGGAATTTTAATGGTTTACTCGTGGGATCGGGATGTTTGGTCAACGTTTAAACTTAAAATTTCCTAAGTGGTTGTGCTCGGGGGTAGCGAACTTGTTCGAAATTTTAAGGGTTTACTCGTGGGATCGGGATGTTTGGTCTACGTTTAAACTTAAAATTGCCTAAGTGGTTGTGCTCGGGGTGAATTCTAATGGTTTACTCGTGGGATCGGGATGTTCGGTCCACGTTCAAACTTAAAATTGCGTAAGTGTTTGTGCTCGGGTGTAGCGAGCTTGTTCGGAATTTTAAGGGTTTACTCGTGGGATCGGGACTTTGGTCCACGTTTAAACTTAAAATTGCCTAAGTGGTTGTGCTCGGGGTAGCGAGCTTGTTCGAAATTTTAATGGTTTACTCGTGGAATCGGGATGTTTGGTCCACGTTTAAACTTAAAATTGCCTAAGTGGTTGTGCTCGTGGTAGCGAGCTTGTTCGCAATTTTAATGGTTTACTCGTGGGATCGGGATGTTTGGTCCACGTTTAAACTTAAAATTGCCTAAGTGATTGTGCTCGGGGAAGCGAGCTTGTTCGGAATTTTAATGGTTTACACGTGGGATCGGGATGTTTGGTCAACGTTTAAACTAAAAATTGCCTAAGTGGTTGTGCTCGGGGTAACGAGCTTTTCGGAATTTTAATGATTTACTCGTGGGATCGGGATGTTTGGTCCACGTTTAAACTTAAAATTGCCTAAGTGGTTGTGCTCGGGATAGCGAGCTTGTTTGGAATTTTAATGGTTTACTCGTGGGATCGGGATGTCCACGTTTAAACTTAACATTGCCTTAAGTGGTTGTGCTCGGGGTAGCGAGCTTGTTCGGATTTTAATGGTTTACTCGTGGGATCGGGATGTTTGGTCAACGTTTAAACTTAAAATTTCCTAAGTGGCTGTGCTCGGGGTAGCGAGCTTGTTCGGAATTTTAAGGGTTTACTCGTGGGATCGGGATGTTTGGTCTACGTTTAAACTTAAAATTGCCTAAATGGTTGTGCTCGGGGTGAATTCTAATGGTTTACTCGTGGGATCGGGATGTTCGGTCCACGTTCAAACTTAAAATTGCGTAACTGTTTATGCTCGGGTGTAGCGAGCTTGTTCGGAATTTTAAGGGTTTACTCGTGGGATCGGGACTTTGGTCCACGTTTAAACTTAAAATTGCCTAAGTGGTTGTGCTCGGGGTAGCGAGCTTGTTCGAAATTTTAATGGTTTACTCGTGGAATCGGGATGTTTGGTCCACGTTTAAACTTAAAATTGCCTAAGTGGTTGTGCTCGTGGTAGCGAGCTTGTTCGCAATTTCAATGGTTTACTCGTGGGATCGGGATGTTTGGTCCACGTTTAAACTTAAAATTGCCTAAGTGATTGTGCTCGGGGAAGCGAGCTTGTTCGGAATTTTAATGGTTTACTCGTGGGATTGGGATGTTTGGTCCACGTTTAATCTTAAAATTGCCAAAGTGGTTGTGCTCGGGGTAGCGAGCTTTTTCGGAATTTTAATGATTTACTCGTGGGATCGGGATGTTTGGTCTACGTTTAAACTTAAAATTGCCTAAGTGGCTGTGCTCGGGGTAGCGAGCTTTTTCGGAATTTGAATGATTTACTCGTGGGATCGGGATGTTTGGTCCACGTTTAAACTTAAAATTTCCTAAGTGGTTGTGCCCGGGATAGCGAGCTTGTTCGGAACTTTAATGGTTTACTCGTGGGATCGGGATGTTTGTCCACGTTTAAACTTAACATTGCCTTAAGTGGTTGTGCTCGGGGTAGCGAGCTTGTTCGGAATTTTAATGGTTTACTCGTGGGATCGGGATGTTTGGTCAACGTTTAAACTTAAAATTTCCTAAGTGGTTGTGCTCGGGGTAGCTAGCTTATTCGGAATTTTAAGGGTTTACTCGTGGGATCGGGATGTTTGGTCTACGTTTAAACTTAAAATTTCCTAAGTGGTTGTGCTCGTGGTGAATTCTAATGGTTTACTCGTGGGATCGGGATGTTTGATCCACGTTCAAACGAAAATTGCGTAAGTGGTTGTGCTCGGGTGTAGCGAGCTTGTTCGGAATTTTAAGGTTTTGACCGCTTTATTTTTAAACAAAAGATATTTCAAAGAATGGTTTGAAGCGATTCTACCGCAAGTGCACGGTTGTCAAGTTTTAGTATAGTGAAAATTAAGTACAGGTTGTCGAATCCTCAGGGACTAACGTATAAGTACCAAATAAGATAAGTAAAATTATATTTAGCCTACGATAAAAGAAGTTTGATTAACTAGATCTAAATTAAACTAAAGAATAAAGATTAAACTAGAAATATTGAAAAGAATGGTTCCGGAAATGCAAAGGTAAGTTACTCGAGAAAATTACCGAGCTCGTCGTTCAATTATGTTATCTCTAATGATTCAATGGAATTCTCAAATTATCAACCAATTGATTTTAAAGGTGAACGGTTTTCGATATTATTCAATACACTCTCTCGAGCTGTAAAGAACTAACGATAAACTAGAATAAGTCACTCTCGTGCACCTATTTACTAATTCAAAGTTGCATGGATTATCAAAACCTTTTAACTCTAAATCTCTCGATTCCAAGTTCTCACATATGCGATATCATCTCTCGATCTCAATGGTGACATACATCATAAATTAATGGAGCTGGTTACAACGTTATCTCTCGATCTCGGCTGTAACCCTCAAATTCAATCAAAGCTAGCTATACTTTGATCTACACATGCAATTAATTTATGAACAATAACAATCAATGCACTCAAGTACCAATGAATCAATATATCAAACACAACGAAAGTAAAACTCAATAATCTAAACTAAATTTAATTCAAATCAAATACATAAGAGTTTTATTGTCTCTCGACCTCTAAAACATCAAATGGAATTGAAAATCAAATAAACTAAAGTTTAGAAATACGATAAACGATGGATGAATCCGTGCGTTGCACCGTGATTTCTTCTCTTGTTCCTTCCTTGCACTCCGGAATAGATTGGCTCGACCTTGGACGAAGAACGGAGATTGGATCTCCTTGGCGGCGGCTGGGCGGCGGCTCTCCTTGACCTAAAAATCGTCTGGAATCGTCTGATGTGGTGTGTCTTCCGAAATGAATCAAGATTCCCGCTTAAAACCCCCACAATCACGATAAAAAAGGAAAATAAAATCTTCAGGATTTTGCGTCTCGATCGATCGGAAGGTTTTCTCGATCGATCGGCGCACTGTTCATGCCAGCTTTTGAATCTCACTGTCTCGCTTGATCGATCGAGATTTTCCACCGATCGATCGAGACTTTGATAAAATTTGCTCTGGAGTCACTGCCTCGCTCGATCGATCGGAAATTTGTACCGATCGATCGAGACATGAATTTCTTTGATACTCAACTCTCTGCCTGGCTCGATCGATCGAGAGTAAATCTCGATCGATCGAGATTCCGAAAATTTCATTTCCTCAATTTTTGTTCTTTCACGCCTCGATTTCGCCCGTTATCTTCATATAAGCTCATTTCTTCCACTTACGATCCATTTTCCTGAAACAAACGAATAAACACCAAAAAACATAATATCATCCAGGAAAAAGAACGGAAAGTAGGAAGAATTTAGAGTTAAAAACACTCAAAATCTAAGCCTATCAACTCTCTCAAACTTAGACTTGATCGTCCTCGAGCAAGCAATAAGCTCAAAAAGAAAAGTTAAACTCGATACTAAGCATGAATCATCTTTACAACATACGTAAAATCTCAGAAATCCTACTTACACATCAATAGAAGTCCTTCAATACTTAACAAGAAGCAATTTCTCCTAAGTTAAACAATACATCGCAACATCGGAACGTGCGTGTGTGCTATTGTCAAACATGAGTTACATACATATCTTTAAAATCAACATGTGCCATATCAACTCCTAGCCAAGATTACTTTGAATTACTCTACAAATTTACTATCCAGCACTTCTCCACTAATGTAATTATTCCCTAGACTTGGATCAACAGGACTTTAAAAGCTTTTAACGTTAGGCCTTTTGGTATCGGCTTCAAAGAAAAGGTAGAATGAATTCAAAGAAGAGAGTATAACAGAATCAGTTCAAATCTTCTCATATAATCATTGAGCTTCTCTTCACATTTTCTAGCCTTGGCCACTTTGGGTCTTACTTAACTTTTCTTTTCAAGGCTTTTTCTCTACATCTTTTCTTTTTCTTTGCTCATTCTTTTGTTCATTTCATTTCTTTCACAATGAACTTCTCAACATATAACAATTTACTGCAATGAATGAGATTCATTATACTCTCCTAGGGATGGATGAAATTGTTCTTTTAGGCTCAAACCAAGGTGGGTATAATGAGTTTGCCAAGAATGTCGAATGGGGTCTAATCATATGCAATGCATATACCATTCTTTGTTCAATAAGGCTCAAAAGGGGACACTAAGGAATAATGTATACAAGGTAGGCTTCAAAGGCACAAACGGTCCAAAGATCGCCTAAATCATCTCCAAGTCTAGTTCCTAATTATAAATTTCACCTCAAAGTGCTTTCAACTAAACTGTAAAGTTATCTAAGATACTCAAGACTCATCATAGTTAACACAAGTTTTCAATTTAATCAATACATACTTCACTCAATCATGACTCAATAAGTGCTCAAATTATTCCTCAGTTTTGACATGTAGTTAACAAAGGATATATACAAACAAGTTAAGCATTTACATGACTCCTATCTAGATGAGGATTAATTTCATCATGTATTACCGTTGCAATTCCAACTCATCAATTCTCAAGAATAACTCACTCAATAAAAAATTTTTGTTGGTAATGCTCAAGGACGAATTAGTCTCAACATCATGCAGTCATGCTAGGAAAAGAAACAAGACAAGTAGCAATATGTGCAAAAGCAAGATATATACAAATACTCAAAAACCCCCCCAAACTTAGCATGTGAATTGCCCTCAATGAACAAGAAAAATAAATGCAAAGGCAAAGACACATACCATGACGACGATCGTCACTGATCGTCGTCCTCATCATGCTCCGGAGGGGGGACTGGGTGGTGGTGCTCCTCGCCCTGATATGGCGGAAATGGTGGGTACTGAGAAGGTGGAGGTGCATGCGGCTGATAAGGTGCAAAATGTGGCTCCGGCGGGAACTGGAAACCTGGAAAGCCCTGGGCCATGGCAGTGTTCCATGCACTTTGATAGTGCATGAACTCCATCTGACGCTGAGCTACCTGCTCATGGTCCATCTGCAATGCTCTCTGCATGCTATGAATGTCCCGCTGCATGCTGTGAATGCTCTGCTACTCCAGGCGAATGTCTTGGAGATCCCTATGAAGAGAGTCCAAAGTAACACGTGTATGTCCTGCAGCAGAGGATGATGCTCCAGCTTGTGTAGTGTCCGAAGGTCTTTGTCGACCCGTAGGAGGTGGTGGAGTGTCCACAATGATCGGTGTCTTCGGCGGAAGTAGCTCCTCGTCTTCCCCCCATGTCACTCCGTACCGCTGACATAAAGCAGTGATTGTGGATGGAAACGGTAGTGCGGAGGTCGGTGAGCTGCTCCCAATTTCAGCAATGTGATCAGCAATAATCTCGCCGAAGTCCACTTCCTTCCCTGAGAGGATGGCATATACCAGGACCGCTCTGTCTTTTGTCACCTCAGAAGTGTGGGTCGAAGGCATGACCCGCGAGGCGACAAATGAAAACCATGCTTGGGCCTCTGGCTTCAAATGTTTCTTTAGAACCAACTGTGGTTCTGCTTTATCATTCCTTTGCCAATCCACTCCCGGCTTGCCAATAACTGTCAATACCTCATCGTAGTCAATCCTGCTACTCTTGAAAAATTGGTATGCACAGTTTTGAAGTAAAGGCATCCGGTGAATATTGTTGATTGCGGCTCGATCCACCAACACATCCTTCCCTCGAACATAAACACTTACTTGGTGCCCTGGTCTAACAGCTCGAAGATTCGTGTAAAACTCCCTTACCAGCGGCACCACAGCATCAATCGGTGTCTGAACGAATTGAAACCACCCTTTTCGCCGGACTGTCCTAATGACAGGACATTCCAATTTATCTATGCTCATTCCCCTTTCACGGCTCAGGGGTTTCTTATGGTAGGTGGGGTATAATTCAGCAATTGTGGCATTGAGAAACTTCTTCTCATCATATCCTGGCTCAGAAACAGTGGCCTCCGCCTGCTTTTGCTTTTGGGAAGCTTCCGCCTGCGTTGACCTCTTTCTGGATGACATTTTCTTGCTAAACGATTCCCAACTAATTCAGTTAAATTCAACTAACACCCCACAACACTGTAAATTCGGCACTCTTCAACACCACACAACTTCCTCCAAATTTAACTCCTTCCTAACCCAATCTACTACAATTCGAGAAATTTTACCACAAGATAAAATCTTTGAGAATTAGAAACCAATTACCGCTTAAAAATCTGATCTTGGAAAGATTGGCACTTGGCTTGGAATTCTCCTTTTGATGCGCTTCTACCCAATTGGCCTTGCAATTCTTCAAATCTGAAATGAAAATCTCATTAGCATGAATATTACTTCTTAGAGTTGAAGTAAATTTGAAATTCTATGGAAAAATGATGAGATTAGATGAAGGAATTTGAAAGAGACGGCTAGGGTTATGTTTTGGAGAGGAGAAAAATTGAGTTGGAGAGTGATAGATGCTGCGTCTGTGCCCTTATTTTTTTCAAAGTTTTCTCTCGCTCGATCGGAAAAATTCTCGATCGATCGAGCGAGGCAGTAGGCTCAAAGTCTTTTTTTAAAAATCGGGCGATCGATCGAGATTTTTTCTCGATCGATCGCCAGCAGCAGCCAACAGAATTTAAAATTTTTTCTCAACATCTTCCTCTCGGATTGCCTCGCCTACAACCAACTTGCTCTTGCTTTCACACCTGCAAATAAAAAAAATACACGAATTCATTCCCAGATAAACTCAAAACAAACAAACTAACAAAAACACATCAAAACAATAAATCAAAAACAAAAGTCAAGGAAGGAAAAACGGAAGTTCTTAATTTATAGTCCCAAGCTGGACTGTCACCTCCTCGTCTTCTCAATTTGATGGCTCCTTCGGATTCTTTACAGAATCACTCGGGAGCGTACCTTGCGTCCTCCCAGATATCAACGTGGCCAACTGCCCTATCTGCACTTCCAAATTTTTAATAGATGCATCCTGATTCTGCATCCTCACCTCCGTTGATGAAATCAGCTTTGCCATCAATTCCTCCATACTCGGCTTTTGTGTGAACCCGGCCTGCGGTTGAGGGTTCAACACATTTTCTTGATTCGACCACCTCAAATTCGGGTGGTTCCTCCATGGTTGGTTGTAATTCGAGTAGGAATTATTGGGTGGCCTGTTACCTACAAAATTAACAGCCTCAACAGATTGGTTAAATTGATTACCTGCCTGGCACTCGATGCTAGGATGACCGCCTCCACACAGCTCACAGAAGATCGCTTGAGCTTGCATTGCTGCTGCTCCCATGCTGTCAATCTTCCGGTTCATGGCTTCTAATTGAGCCGAAAGAGCAGTGATCTCGTCCACTTGATGGACTCCCATTGGCTTCTGTGGCGTGCTCCTCTCTGATTGCCATTGGTAACTGTTGCACGCCATTTCTTCCAACAAGCTATATGCCTCTTCCGGCGTCTTCCTCATTATGGATCCCCCAGATGCTGCATCAATCATGGAACGGTTAGCAGAAAATAAACCGTTATAGAACGTTTGTACCTGCAGCCATATGGGTAGACCATGTTGTGGGCATCTCCTCAACAACTCCTTAAAACGATCCCACGCTTCATACAACGTCTCGGGGTCAAACAGACCAAAAGTCGTGATATCGTTCTGCATCTTTGCCGTCTTGGAAGGGGGAAAGTACTTTGACAAAAACGCCTTTGTCATCCCCTCCCATGTTGTTATGGAACCTGCAGGTAGAGAGTTCAACCATGCCTTAGCTTTGTCTCGTAATGAAAAGGGGAAAAGTCTTAACCTGATGGCGTCGTCAGAGACGCCATTGTGTTTGAATGTGTCATAAATCTCCAAAAAGTTGGAGATGTGATTATTCGGATCATCCGTAGCTGCTCCCCCGAACATAACCGAGTGCTGAATCATTTGTATGATTGCCGGCTTGATCTCAAAATTGTTTGCTTGAATCGTCGGCCTCGTAATACTCGACAACGATCCATGAAATGCTGGTTGTGCAAAGTCCATCATCGATCTAGGGTGCTGTGCTTCGTTATTATCAGCCATTGCTCGAGCTTCTCGTAATCGCCTAAGTAAAGTTCTTTCTATCTCCAGATCGAAAGGCTCGAGAATGGGCTCCTCTCTTCTGAGCATGCACTAGAGAAACGGTTCCTGTACAAAATAGACAAAAGGAGACAACAAAATACACAAAGTTATTCACAAAGATCAACAAAAGAAAACAAAGAAAATAAAGACACAAATGCAATAATAAAAGAATTGGCTAAATTACAATTAACTAATCTCGTATGATATTATACAGATTAGTCCCCGGCACCGGCGCCAAAAACTTGACCGCTTTATTTTTAAACAAAAGATATTTCAAAGAATGGTTTGAAGCGATTCTACCGCAAGTGCACGGTTGTCAAGTTTTAGTATAGTGAAAATTAAGTACAGGTTGTCAAATCCACAGGGACTAACGTATAAGTACCAAATAAGATAAGTAAAATTATATTTAGCCTACGATAAAAGAAGTTTGATTAACTAGATCTAAATTAAACTAAAGAATAAAGATTAAACTAGAAATATTGAAAAGAATGGTTCCGGAAATGCAAAGGTAAGTTACTCGAGAAAATTACAGAGCTCGTCGTTCAATTATGTTATCTCTAATGATTCAATGGAATTCTCAAATTATCAACCAATTGATTTTAAAGGTGAACGGTTTTCGATATTATTCAATACACTCTCTCGAGCTGTAAAGAACTAACGATAAACTAGAATAAGTCACTCTCGTGCACCTATTTACTAATTCAAAGTTGCATGGATTATCAAAACCTTTTAACTCTAAATCTCTCGATTCCAAGTTCTCACATATGCGATATCATCTCTCGATCTCAATCGTGACATACATCATAAATTAATGGAGCGTGTTACAACGTTATCTCTCGATCTCGGCTGTAACCCTCAAATTCAATCAAAGCTAGCTATACTTTGATCTACACATGCAATTAATTTATGAACAATAACAATCAATGCACTCAAGTACCAATGAATCAATATATCAAACACAACGAAAGTAAAACTCAATAATATAAACTAAATTTAATTCAAATCAAATACATAAGAGTTTTATTGTCTCTCGACCTCTAAAACATCAAATGGAATTGAAAATCAAATAAACTAAAGTTTAGAAATACGATAAACGATGGATGAATCCGTGCGTTGCACCGTGATTTCTTCTCTTGTTCCTTCCTTGCACTCCGGAATAGATTGGCTCGACCTTGGACGAAGAACGGAGATTGGATCTCCTTGGCGGCGGCTGGGCGGCGGCTCTCCTTGACCTAAAAATCGTCTGGAATCGTCTGATGTGGTGTGTCTTCCAAAATGAATCAAGATTCCCGCTTAAAACCCCCACAATCACGATAAAAAAGGAAAATAAAATCTTCAGGATTTTGCGTCTCGATCGATCGGAAGTTTTTCTCGATCGATCGGCGCACTGTTCATGCCAGCTTTTGAATCTCACTGTCTCGCTCGATCGATCGAGATTTTCCACCGATCGATCGAGACTTTGATAAAATTTGCTCTGGAGTCACTGCCTCGCTCGATCGATCGGAAATTTGTACCGATCGATCGAGACATGAATTTCTTTGATACTCAACTCTCTGCCTGGCTCGATCGATCGAGAGTAAATCTCGATCGATCGAGATTCCGAAAATTTCATTTCCTCAATTTTTGTTCTTTCACGCCTCGATTTCGCTCGTTATCTTCATATAAGCTCATTTCTTCCACTTACGATCCATTTTCCTGAAACAAACGAATAAACACCAAAAAACATAATATCATCCAGGAAAAAGAACGGAAAGTAGGAAGAATTTACAGTTAAAAACACTCAAAATCTAAGCCTATCAGGTTTTACTCGTGGGATCGGGATGTTTGGTCCACGTTTAAACTTAAAATTGCCTAAGTGGTTGTGCTCGGGGTAGCGAGCTTGTTCGTAATTTTAATGGTTTGCTCGTGGGAACGGGACGTTTGGTCCACGTTTAAACTTAAAATTGCCTAAGTGGTTGTGCTCGGGGTAGCGAGCTTGTTCGGAATTTTAATGGTTTACTCGTGGGATCAAAATGTTTAGTCCACGTTTAAACTTAAAATTGCCTAAGTGGTTGTGCTCGGGGTAGCGAGCTTGTTCGTAATTTTAATTGTTTACTCGTGGGATCGGGATGTTTGGTCCACGTTTAAACTTAACATTGCCTTAAGTGGTTGTGCTCGGGGTAGCGAGCTTGTTCGGAATTTTAATGGTTTACTCGTGGGATCGGGATGTTTGCTCCACGTTTAAACTTAAAGTTGCCTAAGTGGTTCTACTCGGGGTAGCGAGCTTGGTCGGAATTTTAAGGGTTTACTCGTGGGATCGGGATGCTTGGTCCATGTTTAAAATTTAAATTTCCTAAGTGGTTTTGCTCGGGGTTGGGAGCTTGTTCGGAATTTTAAGGGTTTACTCGTGGGATCGGGATGTTTGCTCCACATTTAAACTTAAAATTGCCTAAGTGGTTGTGCTCGGGTAGCGAGCTTGTCCAGAATTTTAATGGTTTACTCATTGGATCGGGATGTTTGGTCTACGTTTAAACTTAAAATTGCCTAAGTGGTTGTGGTCGGGGTAACGAGCTTGTCCAAAATTTTAATGGTTTACTCGTGGGATCGGGATGTTTGGTCCACGTTCAAACATAAAATGGCCTAAGTGGTTGTGCTCGGGGTAGCGAGCTTGTTCCAAATTCCAAAGGTTTACTCGTGGGATCGGGATGTTAGGTCCATGTTCAAACTTAAAATTTCCTAAGTGGTTGTGCTCGGGGTAGCGAGCTTGGTCGGAATTTTAAGGGTTTACTCATGGGATCGGGATACTTGGTCAACGTTTAAACTTAAATTACCTAAGTGGTTGTGCTCGGTGTAGCGAGCTTGTTCGGAATTTTAAGGGTTTACTCGTGGGATCGGGATGTTTGGTCTACGTTTAGACTTAAAATTGCCTAAGTGGTTGTGCTCGGGGTGAATTCTAATGGTTTACTCGTGGGATCGGGATGTTTGGTCCACGTTCAAACTTAAAATTGCGTAAGTGGTTGTGCTTGGGGTAGCGAGCTTGTTCGGAATTTTAATGGTTTACTCGTGTGATTGGGATGTTTGGTCCACATTTAATCATAAAATTGCCTAAGTGGTTGTGCTCAGGGTAGCGAGCTTGTTCGGAATTTTAATGGTTTACTCGTGGGATTGGGATGTTTGGTCCACGTTTAATCTTCAAATTGCCTAAGTGGTTGTGCTCGGGGTAGCGAGTTTGTTCGGAATTTTAATGCTTTACTCGTGGGACGGGATGTTTTGTCCATGTTTAAACATAAAATTGCCTAAGTGGTTGTGCTCGCGGTAGCGAGCTTTTTCGGTATTTTAATGGTTTACTCGTGTGATCGGGATGTTTGGTCCACGTTTAAACTTAACATTGCCTTAAGTGGTTGTGCTCGGGTTAGCGAGCTTGTTGGGAATTTTAATGGTTTACTCGTGGGATCGGGATGTTAGGTCCACGTTTAAACATAAAATTGCCAAAGTGGTTGTGCTCGGGGTAGCGAGCTTGTTCGTAATTTTAATGGTTTACTCGTGGGATCGGGATGTTTGGTCCACGTTTAAACTTAAAATTGCCTAATTGGTTCTGCTCGGGGTAGCGAGCTTTGTCGGAATTTTAAGGGTTTAGTCGTTGGATCGGGATGCTTGGTCCACGTTTAAACTTAAAATTTCCTAAGTGGTTGTGCTCGGTGTAGCGTGCTTGTTCGGAATTTTAAGGGTTTACTCGTTGGATCGGGATGTTTGGTCTACGTTTAAACTTAAAATTGCCTAAGTGGTTGTGTGCTTGGGGAGAATTCTAATGGTTTACTCGTGGGATCGGGATGTTTGGTCCACGTTCAAACTTAAAATTGCGTAAGTGGTTGTGCTCGGGGTAGCGCGCTTGATCGGAATTTTAATGGTTTACTCGTGGGATCCGGATGTTTGATCTACGTTTAAACTTAAAATTGCCTAAGTGATTGTGCTCGGGGTACCGAGCTTGTTCCGAATTCTAATGGTTTCATCGTGGGATCGGGATGTTGGTCTTCGTTCAAACTTAAAATTGTATAAGTGGTTGTGCTCGGGGTAGCGATCTTGTTCGGAAGGGTTTACTCGTGGGATCGGGATGTTTGGTCCACGTTTCTACTTAAAATTGTCTAAGTGGTTGTGCTCGGGGTAGCGAGCTTTTTCGGAATTTAATGGTTTACTCGTGGGATCAGGATGTTTGGTCCACGTTTAAACATAAAATTGCCTAAGTGATTGTGCACGGGGTAGCGAGCTTGTTTGGAATTTTAATGGTTTACTTGTGGGATCAGGATGTTTGGTCCACGTTTAAACGTAAAATTACCTAAGTTGTTGTGCTCGGGGTAGCGAACTTGTTCGGAATTTTAATGGTTTACTCGTGCGATCGGGATGTTTGTTCCATGTTTAATCTTAAAATTGCCTAAGTGGTTGTGCTCGGGGTATCGAGCTTGTTCGGAATTTTAATGGTTTACTCGTGGGATTGGGATGTTTGGTCCACGTTTAATCTTAAAATTGCCAAAGTGGTTGTGCTCGGGGTAGCGAGTTTGTTCGGAATTTTAATGGTTTACTCAAGGGATCGGGTTGTTTGGTCCATGTTTAAACATAAAATTGCCTAAGTGGTTGTGCTCGCGGTAGCGAGCTTTTTCGGAATTTTAATGGTTTACTCGTGGGATCGGGATGTTTGGTCCACCTTTAAACCTAAAATTGCCTAAGTGGTTGTGCTCGGGGTAGCGAGCTTGTTCGT
This sequence comes from Haberlea rhodopensis, assembly GCA_907163345.1. Lineage (NCBI taxonomy): Eukaryota > Viridiplantae > Streptophyta > Magnoliopsida > Lamiales > Gesneriaceae > Haberlea > Haberlea rhodopensis. The sequence goes on from CAJQUN010000321.1 coordinate 388,879, forward strand.
AATTATAATGGTTTACTTGTGGGATCGGGATGTTTGGTCCACGTTTAAACTTAAAATTGCCTAAGTGGTTGTGTTCGGGGGTAGCGAGCTTGTTCGGAATTTTAATAGTTTACTCGTGGGATCGGGATGTTTGGTCTACGTTTAAACTTAAAATTGCCTAAGTGGTTGTGCTCGGGGTAGCGAGCTTGTTGAATTCTAATGGTTTACTCGTGGGATCGGGATGCTTGCTGCACATTTAAACTTAACATTTCCTAAGTGGTTTTGCTCGGGGTGGCGATCCTATTCGGAATTTTAATGGTTTACTCGTGGGATTGGGATGTTTGGTCCACGTTTAAACTTAATTGCGTAAGTGGTTGTGCTCGGGGTAGCGAGCTTGTTCGGAATTTTAATTGTTTACTCGTGGGATCGGGATGTTTGGTCCACGTTTAAACTTAAAATTGCCTAAGTGATTGTGCTCGGGGAAGCAAGCTTGTTCGGAATTTTAATGGTTTACTCGTGGGATCGGGATGTTTGGTCTACGTTTAAACTTAAAATTGCATAAATGGTAGTAGCGAGCTTTTTCGGAATTTTAATGATTTACTCGTGGGATCGGGATGTTTGGTCCACGTTTAAACTTAAAATTGCCTAAGTGGTTGTGCTCGGGGTAGCGAGCTCATTCGGAATTTTAATGCTTTACTCCTGGGATCGGGATGTTTGGTCCACGTTTAAACTTAACATTGCCTTAAGTGGTTGCGCTCGGGGTAGCGAGCTTGTTCGGAATTTTAATGCTTTACTCGTGGGATCGGGATGTTTGGTCAACGTTTAAACTTAAAATTGCCTAATTGATTGTGCTCGGGGTAGCGAGCTTGTTCATAATTTTAATTGTTTACTCGTGGGGTCGGGATGTTTGGTCCACGTTTAAACTTAACATTTCCTTAAGTGGTTGAGCTCGAGGTAGCGTGCTTGTTCGAAATTTTAATGGTTTACTCGTGGGATCAGGATGTTTGGTCCATCTTTAAACTTAAAATTGCCTAAGTGGTTCTACTCGGGGTAGCGAGCTTGGTCGGAATTTTAAGGGTTTACTCGTGGGATCGGGATGCTTGGTCCACGTTTAAACTTAAAATTTACTAAGTGGTTGTGCTCGGGGTAACGAGCTTGTTCGGAATTTTAAGGCTTTACTCGTGGGATCGGGATGTTTGCTCCACATTTAAACTTAAAATTGCCTAAGTGGCTATGCTCGGGGTAACGAGCTTGTCCAGAATTTTAATGGTTTACTCGTTGGATCGGGATGTTTGGTCCACGTTTAAACTTAAAATTGCCTAAGTGGTTGTGCTCGGGGTAGCGAGCTTGTCCAGAATTTTAATGGTTTACTCGTGGGATCGGGATGTTTGGTCCACGTTTAAACATAAAATGGCTTAAGTGGTTGTGCTCGGGGTAGCAAGCTTGTTCCGAATTCTAAAGGTTTATTCTTGGATCGGGATGTTTGGTCCATGTTCAAACTTAAAATTGCCTAAGTGGTTGTGCTCGGGGTAGCGAGCTTGGTCGGAATTTTAAGGGTTTACTCGTGGGATCGGGATGCTTGGTCCACGTTTAAACTTAAAATTTCCTAAGTGGTTGTGCTCGGTGTAGCGAGCTTGCTCGGAATTTTAAGGGTTTACTCGTGGGATCGGGATGTTTGGTCTACGTTTAAATTTAAAATTGCCTAAGTGGTTGTGCTCGGGGTGAATTCTAATGGTTTTTCTCGTGGGATCGGGATGTTTGGTCCACGTTCAAACTTAAAATTGCGTAAGTTGTTGTGCTCGGGGTAGCGAGCTTGTTCGGAATTTTAATGGTTTACTCGTACGATCGGGATGTTTGGTCCACGTTTAATCTTAAAATTGCCTAAGTGGTTGTGCTCGGGGTAGCGAGCTTGTTCGGAATTTTAATGGTTTACTCGTGGGATTGGGATGTTTGGTCCTCGTTTAATCTTAAAATTGCCTAAGTGGTTGTGCTCTGGGTAGCGAGTTTTTTCGGAATTTTAATGGTTTACTCGTGGGATCGGGATGTTTTGTCCATGTTTAAACATAAAATTTCCTAACTGGTTGTGCTCGCGGTAGCGAGCATTTTCGGAATTTTAATGGTTTACTCGTGGGATCGGGATGTTTGGTCCACGTTTAAACTTAACATTGCCTTAAGTGGTTGTGCTCGGGGTAGCGAGTTTGTTCGGAATTTTAATGGTTTACTCGTCGGATCGGGATGTTTGGTCCACGTTTAAACTTAAAATTGCCTAAATTGTTCTGCTTGGGGTATCGAGCTTGGTCGGAATTTTAAGGGTTTACTCGTGGGATCGGGATGCTTGTCCATGTTTAAACTTAAAATTTCCTAAGTGGTTGTGCTCGGGGTAGCGAGCTTGTTCGGAATTTTCATGGTTTACTCGTTGGATCGGGATGTTTGGTCTACGTTTAAACTTAAAATTGCCTAAGTGGTTGTGCTCGGGGTGAATTCTAATAGTTTACTCGTGGGATCGGGATGTTTGGTCCACGTTCAAACTTAAAATTGCGTAAGTGGTTGTGCTCGGGGTAGCGAACTTGTTCGGAATTTTAAGGGTTTACTCGTTGGATCGGGATGTTTGGTCCACGTTTAAACTTAAAATTGCCTAAGTGGTTGTGCTCGGGGTAGCGAGCTTGTTCGGAATTTTAATGGTTTACCTCGTGGGATCGGGATGTTTCCACGTTTAAACTTAACATTGCCTTAAGTGGTTGTGCTCGAGGTAGCGAGCTTGTTCGGAATTTTAATGGTTTACTCGTGGGATCGGGATGTTTGGTCCACGTTTAAACTTAAAATTGCATAAGTGGTTGTGCTCGGGGTAGCGAGCTTGTTCGGAATTTTAATGGTTTACTCGTGGGATCGGGATGTTTGGTCTACGTTTAAACTTAAAATTGCCTAAGTTGTTGTGCTCGGGGTAGCGAGCTTGTTGAATTCTAATGGTTTACTCGTGGGATCGGGATGCTTGCTGCACATTTAAACTTAACATTTCCTAAGTGGTTTTGCTCGGGGTGGCGATCCTATTCGGAATTTTAATGGTTTACTCGTGGGATTGGGATGTTTGGTCCACGTTTAAACTTAATTGCGTAAGTGGTTGTGCTCGGGGTAGCGAGCTTGTTCGGAATTTTAATTGTTTACTCGTGGGATCGGGATGTTTGGTCCACGTTTAAACTTAAAATTGCCTAAGTGATTGTGCTCGGGGAAGCAAGCTTGTTCGGAATTTTAATGGTTTACTCTTGGGATTGGGATGTTTGGTCTACGTTTAAACTTAAAATTGCATAAATGGTAGTAGCGAGCTTTTCGGAATTTTAATGATTTACTCGTGGGATCGGGATGTTTGGTCCACGTTTAAACTTAAAATTGCCTAAGTGGTTGTGCTCGGGGTAGCGAGCTCATTCGGAATTTTAATGCTTTACTCCTGGGATCGGGATGTTTGGTCCACGTTTAAACTTAACATTGCCTTAAGTGGTTGCGCTCGGGGTAGCGAGCTTGTTAGGAATTTTAATGCTTTACTCGTGGGATCGGGATGTTTGGTCAACGTTTAAACTTAAAATTGCCTAATTGATTGTGCTCGGGGTAGCGAGCTTGTTCATAATTTTAATTGTTTACTCGTGGGGTCGGGATGTTTGGTCCACGTTTAAACTTAACATTTCCTTAAGTGGTTGAGCTCGAGGTTGCGTGCTTGTTCGAAATTTTAATGGTTTACTCGTGGGATCAGGATGTTTGGTCCATCTTTAAACTTAAAATTGCCTAAGTGGTTCTACTCGGGGTAGCGAGCTTGGTCGGAATTTTAAGGGTTTACTCGTGGGATCGGGATGCTTGGTCCACGTTTAAACTTAAAATTTACTAAGTGGTTGTGCTCGGGGTAACGAGCTTGTTCGGAATTTTAAGGCTTTACTCGTGGGATCGGGATGTTTGCTCCACATTTAAACTTAAAATTGCCTAAGTGGCTGTGCTCGGGGTAGCGAGCTTGTCCAGAATTTTAATGGTTTACTCGTTGGATCGGGATGTTTGGTCCACGTCTAAACTTAAAATTGCCTAAGTGGTTGTGCTCGGGGTAGCGAGCTTGTCCAGAATTTTAATGGTTTACTCGTGGGATCGGGATGTTTGGTCCACGTTTAAACATAAAATGGCTTAAGTGGTTGTGCTCGGGGTAGCAAGCTTGTTCCGAATTCTAAAGGTTTATTCTTGGGATCGGGATGTTTGGTCCATGTTCAAACTTAAAATTGCCTAAGTGGTTGTGCTCGGGGTAGCGAGCTTGGTCGGAATTTTAAGGGTTTACTCGTGGGATCGGGATGCTTGGTCCACGTTTAAACTTAAAATTTCCTAAGTGGTTGTGCTCGGTGTAGCGAGCTTGCTCGGAATTTTAAGGGTTTACTCGTGGGATCGGGATGTTTGGTCTACGTTTAAACTTAAAATTGCCTAAGTGGTTGTGCTCGGGGTGAATTCTAATGGTTTTTCTCGTGGGATCGGGATGTTTGGTCCACGTTCAAACTTAAAATTGCGTAAGTGGTTGTGCTCGGGGTAGCGAGCTTGTTCGGAATTTTAATGGTTTACTCGTACGATCGGGATGTTTGGTCCACGTTTAATCTTAAAATTGCCTAAGTGGTTGTGCTCGGGGTAGCGAGCTTGTTCGGAATTTTAATGGTTTACTCGTGGGATTGGGATGTTTGGTCCTCGTTTAATCTTAAAATTGCCTAAGTGGTTGTGCTCTGGGTAGCGAGTTTTTTCGGAATTTTAATGGTTTACTCGTGGGATCGGGATGTTTTGTCCATGTTTAAACATAAAATTTCCTAACTGGTTGTGCTCGCGGTAGCGAGCATTTTCGGAATTTTAATGGTTTACTCGTGGGATCGGGATGTTTGGTCCACGTTTAAACTTAACATTGCCTTAAGTGGTTGTGCTCGGGGTAGCGAGTTTGTTCGGAATTTTAATGGTTTACCTCGTCGGATCGGGATGTTTGGTCCACGTTTAAACTTAAAATTGCCTAAATGGTTCTGCTTGGGGTATCGAGCTTGGTCGGAATTTTAAGGGTTTACTCGTGGGATCGGGATGCTTGTCCACGTGTAAACTTAAAATTTCCTAAGTGGTTGTGCTCGGGGTAGCGAGCTTGTTCGGAATTTTCATGGTTTACTCGTTGGATCGGGATGTTTGGTCTACGTTTAAACTTAAAATTGCCTAAGTGGTTGTGCTCGGGGTGAATTCTAATAGTTTACTCGTGGGATCGGGATGTTTGGTCCACGTTCAAACTTAAAATTGCGTAAGTGGTTGAGCTCGGGGTAGCGAACTTGTTCGGAATTTTAAGGGTTTACTCGTTGGATCGGGATGTTTGGTCCACGTTTAAACTTAAAATTGCCTAAGTGGTTGTGCTCGGGGTAGCGAGCTTGTTCGGAATTTTAATGGTTTACTCGTGGGATCGGGATGTTTCAACGTTTAAACTTAACATTGCCTTAAGTGGTTGTGCTCGAGGTAGCGAGCTTGTTCGGAATTTTAATGGTTTACTCGTGGGATCGGGATGTTTGGTCCACGTTTAAACTTAAAATTGCATAAGTGGTTGTGCTCGGGGTAGCGAGCTTGTTCGGAATTTTAATGGTTTACTCGTGGGATCGGGATGTTTGGTCTACGTTTAAACTTAAAATTGCCTAAGTGGTTGTGCTCGGGGTAGCGAGCTTGTTGAATTCTAATGGTTTACTCGTGGGATCGGGATGCTTGCTGCACATTTAAACTTAACATTTCCTAAGTGGTTTTGCTCGGGGTGGCGATCCTATTCGGAATTTTAATGGTTTACTCGTGGGATTGGGATGTTTGGTCCACGTTTAAACTTAATTGCGTAAGTGGTTGTGCTCGGGGTAGCGAGCTTGTTCGGAATTTTAATTGTTTACTCGTGGGATCGGGATGTTTGGTCCACGTTTAAACTTAAAATTGACTAAGTGATTGTGCTCGGGGAAGCAAGCTTGTTCGGAATTTTAATGGTTTACTCGTGGGATCGGGATGTTTGGTCTACGTTTAAACTTAAAATTGCATAAATGGTAGTAGCGAGCTTTTTCGGAATTTTAATGATTTACTCGTGGGATCGGGAAGTTTGGTCCACGTTTAAACTTAAAATTGCCTAAGTGGTTGTGCTCGGGGTAGCGAGCTCATTCGGAATTTTAATGGTTTACTCCTGGGATCGGGATGTTTGGTCCACGTTTAAACTTAACATTGCCTTAAGTGGTTGCGCTCGGGGTAGCGAGCTTGTTCGGAATTTTAATGGTTTACTCGTGGGATCGGGATGTTTGGTCAACGTTTAAACTTAAAATTGCCTAATTGATTGTGCTCGGGGTAGCGAGCTTGTTCATAATTTTAATTGTTTACTCGTGGGGTCGGGATGTTTGGTCCACGTTTAAACTTAACATTTCCTTAAGTGGTTGAGCTCGAGGTAGCGTGCTTGTTCGAAATTTTAATGGTTTACTCGTGGGATCAGGATGTTTGGTCCATCTTTAAACTTAAAATTGCCTAAGTGGTTCTACTCGGGGTAGCGAGCTTGGTCGGAATTTTAAGGGTTTAATCGTGGGATCGGGATGCTTGGTCCACGTTTAAACTTAAAATTTACTAAGTGGTTGTGCTCGGGGTAACGAGCTTGTTCGGAATTTTAAGGCTTTACTCGTGGGATCGGGATGTTTGCTCCACATTTAAACTTAAAATTGCCTAAGTGGATGTGCTCGGGGTAGCGAGCTTGTCCAGAATTTTAATGGTTTACTCGTTGGATCGGGATGTTTGGTCCACGTCTAAACTTAAAATTGCCTAAGTGGTTGTGCTCGGGGTAGCGAGCTTGTCCAGAATTTTAATGGTTTACTCGTGGGATCGGGATGTTTGGTCCACGTTTAAACATAAAATGGCTTAAGTGGTTGTGCTCGGGGTAGCAAGCTTGTTCCGAATTCTAAAGGTTTATTCGTGGGATCGGGATGTTTGGTCCATGTTCAAACTTAAAATTGCCTAAGTGGTTGTGCTCGAGGTAGCGAGCTTGGTCGGAATTTTAAGGGTTTACTCGTGGGATCGGGATGCTTGGTCCATGTTTAAACTTAAAATTTCCTAAGTGGTTGTGCTCGGTGTAGCGAGCTTGCTCGGAATTTTAAGGGTTTACTCGTGGGATCGGGATGTTTGGTCTACGTTTAAACTTAAAATTGCCTAAGTGGTTGTGCTCGGGGTGAATTCTAATGGTTTTTCTCGTGGGATCGGGATGTTTGGTCCACGTTCAAACTTAAAATTGCGTAAGTGGTTGTGCTCGGGGTAGCGAGCTTGTTCGGAATTTTAATGGTTTACTCGTACGATCGGGATGTTTGGTCCACGTTTAATCTTAAAATTGCCTAAGTGGTTGTGCTCGGGGTAGCGAGCTTGTTCGGAATTTTAATGGTTTACTCGTGGGATTGGGATGTTTGGTCCTCGTTTAATCTTAAAATTGCCTAAGTGGTTGTGCTCTGGGTAGCGAGTTTTTTCGGAATTTTAATGGTTTACTCGTGGGATCGGGATGTTTTGTCCATGTTTAAACATAAAATTTCCTAACTGGTTGTGCTCGCGGTAGCGAGCATTTTCGGAATTTTAATGGTTTACCTCGTGGGATCGGGATGTTTGGTCCACGTTTAAACTTAACATTGCCTTAAGTGGTTGTGCTCGGGGTAGCGAGCTTGTTCGGAATTTTAATGGTTTACTCGTCGGATCGGGATGTTTGGTCCACGTTTAAACTTAAAATTGCCTAAATGGTTCTGCTTGGGGTATCGAGCTTGGTCGGAATTTTAAGGGTTTACTCGTGGGATCGGGATGCTTGTCCACGTTTAAACTTAAAATTTCCTAAGTGGTTGTGCTCGGGGTAGCGAGCTTGTTCGGAATTTTCATGGTTTACTCGTTGGATCGGGATGTTTGGTCTACGTTTAAACTTAAAATTGCCTAAGTGGTTGTGCTCGGGGTGAATTCTAATAGTTTACTCGTGGGATCGGGATGTTTGGTCCACGTTCAAACTTAAAATTGCGTAAGTGGTTGTGCTCGGGGTAGCGAACTTGTTCGGAATTTTAAGGGTTTACTCGTTGGATCGGGATGTTTGGTCCACGTTTAAACTTAAAATTGCCTAAGTGGTTGTGCTCGGGGTAGCGAGCTTGTTCGGAATTTTAATGGTTTACTCGTGGGATCGGGATGTTTCCACGTTTAAACTTAACATTGCCTTAAGTGGTTGTGCTCGAGGTAGCGAGCTTGTTCGAAATTTTAATGGTTTACTCGTGGGATCGGGATGTTTGGTCCACGTTTAAACTTAAAATGGCATAAGTGGTTGTGCTCGGGGTAGCGAGCTTGTTCGGAATTTTAATGGTTTACTCGTGGGATCGGGATGTTTGGTCCACATTTAAACTTAAAATTGCCTAAGTGGTTGTGCTCGGGGTAGCGAGCTTGTCCAGAATTTTGATGGTTTACTCGTTGGATCGGGATGTTTGGTCCACGTTTAAACTTAAAATTGCCTAAGTGGTTGTGATGTCCTGGGATTATTAGTCTTAATCCCGGAGGGTTATTAATCCTTAATGGATTTATATTGTGGCATTTAGGAATTAATTGTGGTTTTGGTCTCCCGAGTTTGTTAAATCGTGCATTTAGGATCGTTGGATCCAAAGGTTGAGATTGTATTCTCAATTTGGTGAAAAACCTATGATTTATGTTTTTTGGTGAGAATCGGGATCAGGGATGCATTCGTTGCATGTTGGGGAATTTTGGTTGTTAGTATAATTTGATCGGAGTGGGTTTTAATTATTTAATTAAAACATGGCTAATGTGAGTCTTAATGCATAATTGGAAGAGGGGTTTTGATATGTCATGTTGGACATAATTTTCATACCATACAATTATCTAATACATGTTATAAGATATTAAAGGAACCATCCCCCTCCTTTACATCCCATCCACCCCATTCTATCAGCTTTATGTCTTGACCTTGCCATCACCCCATCCAAACCCACCATTTTCGTTCCTCAACATGGAAGGGAGGAGAAAGCTTTGGAAAAGAGCCATTTTCATGATTTCTTGCTAGAATCTTGAAGCTCAAAGGGTAAGCTACCAACCTAGCAAAGTTTTGTTGTATATTGGTTGGTTTTGGTGTTGTATCTTGGGGTTCAAGGGGTAGATCTTGTTCTAACATTGTTGTTTGTGTTGGGGGTTAGGTTTTGTAGTGTTTAGATGGTTTTTGGTTGGTTTTATGTTGTAAATTGAAGTGGGTTTGAGTTGTAGGTGATTTGGTGTTGAAATGAGCTCATTCTTGGAGGTTTCTCGCGTATACAGGGCTGCTCGATCGATCCAAAAATATTTTCGATCGATCGAGCATGGCAGTGTGTTTTTGTGGCTTTGGAACAGTGGACCGATCGATCGGTATTTTGACCGATCGATCGGAGGGTGGTTTTCGATCGATCGAAATGAAATTTCGATCGATCGAGATGGCCAGTTTGTTGGAATCTCTTTTGTTGTTTCTTGGCTCTTTTTGGGTGTCTTGCATGCTTCGCCCCGGGATATTTTAAAAGGTTAATTATCATGGATTGACAATATTTTTGGGGTATTGTACATGCTTAGCCGGGAACTTTTATAATTTGGTAATCGTCATGGATAGACGATATGTTTGGGAGTTTTGAACGTGCTTGGGCACGTGGTTGCATGCTTATGCTTGATTGTGGGTTGTTTATGTGTTTTAGCACATGTTTCACGGGGCATGGAACTCAAGCCAGGCTTGACATGGACTACGAAATTCTAAGGTACGTATGACGTACGAGCATAGCCTATTATATTGTTGCAACTGTAAAATGCATGGTATGTGATAATTGCATTATATGGACATCGAAATGCATAGTATGTGGTATTTGCATAAATGGACATTGAAATGCATGGTATACGGTACTTGCTATAAATGGATAGTGAAATGCATGTTATATGGTAATTGCGATAAATGGACATTCGTTGGGAATTATATTTTGCCGCTTTTGAGCGAGCAAAGATTGGGATGTTGTCGCCGTTGAGCGACCATCGGTTATGACGCCGCTATTGTTGAGCGTGCGTGGGGTCGAAATGCCGCCATTGTGGAGTGAGCTATGACATAGAAATATGGAGTCAATTGCTAAATATATGTGATATCTGTAGTATTCTATTTTGATGGTTTAATCGCATTTGGTTATGGAACTGGTATAGCAGGAATGGTTTTAGTTGATCAATGAGATGATCAACTGGTTTTTGGGAATTTAATGGTTTGGTTATTTTGAGAACAGGGACAATACAGGGGATCCCGGATGAGGGTGTTACCATCCAGAGAGTATCATTTAAATTATGGCATTTACACTCTGTAAATTATGAATTGCAATGTTATGATTATTGGATTGGTGGTATCGGTATGCTCACCCCGTGTGGGGGCTGTCGCTGTTGGGGCAGGTGTTACAGGTGTAGCAGCGGCTTTGGAGTTGAGCCCGGGCTGTTGATTTGAGGTACTTCCAGGATCGAGGTACCAGAGCTGGTTGGATGGGCACGTAGATCCATAGTTGAGATCGAGTTACGTTTGGGAGATGCTTCCAGGATCGAAGCACCAGTAACGGTATCCAGTAGAGTGTTTTATACATTAGGTACACGTGTGTTCATTGGGTGCTCTTACGTGAGTACATTTTACGTGTATATGGAATGTATAAATGAGCTACGGCTCTTCTCTATTAGTTATGGTTTGCATGCATTTAAATATGGAATTGCTAAATGAATAAAGAGCATGTTAGTGTATTATGAGGGTGCATGTTATATGAATAATCTTGGTTGGGAAATTTGAATATTATATGGATTAAATGCAAGAAATTTTCTGGATAGCACATGGTGTCGCTCTTGCATATCGTTTTCCCCACGATAGTATGATTCTATGCACTAATGGTATGGCTTAATACACTAATAACGAGTTAAGCGCACGGGGGTCCTCACAGTGGTTGTGCTCGGGGTAGTGAGCTTGTCCAGAATTTTAATGATTTACTCGTGGGATCGGGATGTTTGGTCCATGTTCAAACTTAAAATTGCCCAAGTGGTTGTGCTCGAGGTAGCAAGCTTGGTCGGAATTTTAAGGGTTTACTCGTGGGATCGAGATGCTTGGTCCACGTTTAAACTTAAAATTTCCTAAGTGGTTGTGCTCGGTGTAGCGAGCTTGTTCGGAATTTTAAGGGTTTACTCGTAAGATCGAGATGTTTGACATACGTTTAAACTTAAAATTGCCTAAGTGGTTGTGCTCGGGGTAGCGAGCTAGTTCCGAATTCTAATGGTTTCATCGAGGGATCGGGATGTTGGTCAACATTCAAACTTAAAATTGCCTAAGTGGTTGTGCTCGGGGTAGCGAGCTTGTTCGGAATTTTAAGGGTTTACTCGTGGGATAGAGATGTTTGGTCCACGTTTAAACTTAAAATTGCCTAAGTGGTTGTGCTCGGGGTAGCGAGCTTGTTCGGAATTTTAATGGTTTACTCGTGGGATAGGGATGTTTGGTCCACGTATAAACTTAAAATTGCCTAACTGATTGTGCACGAGGTAGCGAGCTTGTTTGGAATTTTAATGGTTTACTCGTGGGATCAGTATGTTTGGTCCACGTTTAAACTTAAAATTGCCTAAGTGGTTGTGCTCGGGGTAGCGAGCTTGTTCGGAATTTTAATGGTTTACTCGTGCGATCGGGATGTTTGGTCCACTTTTAATCTTAAAATTGCCTAAGTGGTTGTGCTCGGGGTAGCGAGCTTGTTCGAAATTTTAATGGTTTACTCGTGGGATTAGGAAGTTTGGTCCACGTTTAATCTTAAAATTGTCAAAGTGGTTGTGCTCGTGGTAGCGAGTTTGTTCGGAATTTTAATGGTTTACTCGTGGGATCGGGATGTTTGGTCCATGTTTAAACATAAAATTGCCTAAATGGTTGTGCTCGCGGTAGCGAGCTTTTTCGGAATTTTAATGGTTTACTCGTGGGATCGGGATGTTTGGTCCACGTTTAAACCTAAAATTGCCTAAGTGGTTGTGCTCGGGGTAGCGAGCTTGTTCGGAATTTTAATGGTTTACTCGTGGGATCGGGATGTTTGGTCCACGTTTAAACTTAACATTACTTTAAGTGGTTGTGCTCGGGGTAGCGAGCTTGTTCGGAGTTTTAATGGTTTACTTGTGGGATCGGGATGTTTGGTCCACGTTTAAACTTAAAATTGTCTAAGTAGTTGTGCCCGGGGTAGCGAGCTTGTTCGGAATTTTAATGGTTTACTCGTGGGATCGGGATGTTTGGTCCACGTTTAAACTTAAAATTGCATAAGTGGTTGTGCTCGGGGTAGCGAGCTTGTTCGGAATTTTAATGGTTTACTCGTGGGATCGGGATGTTTGGTCCACATTTAAACTTAAAATTGCCTAAGTGGTTGTGCTCGGGGTAGCGAGCTTGTCCAGAATTTTGATGGTTTACTTGTTGGATCGGGATGTTTGGTCCACGTTTAAATTTAAAATTGCCTAAGTGGTTGTGCTCGGGGTAGCGAGCTTGTCCAGAATTTTAATGGTTTACTCGTGGGAACTGGATGTTTGGTCCATGTTCAAACTTAAAATTGCCCAAGTGGTTGTGCTCGAGGTAGCAAGCTTGGTCGGAATTTTAAGGGTTTAATCGTGGGATCGAGATGCTTGGCCCACGTTTAAACTTAAAATTTCCTAAGTGGTTGTGCTCGGTGTAGCGAGCTTGTTCGGAATTTTAAGGGTTTACTCGTGGGATCGGGATGTTTGGCCTACGTTTAAACTTAAAATTGCCTAAATGGTTGTGCTCGGGGTACCGATCTTGTTCTGATTTCTAATGGTTTCATCGAGGGATCGGGATGTTGGTCCACATTCAAACTTAAAATTGCCTAAGTGGTTGTGCTCGGGGTAGCGAGCTTGTTCGGAATTTAAGGGTTTACTCGTGGGATCGGGAAGTTTGGTCCACGTTTCAACTTAAAATTGCCTAAGTGGTTGTGCTCGGGGTAGCGAGCTTGTTCGGAATTTTAATGGTTTACTCGTGGGATCGGGATGTTTGGTCCACGTTTAAACTTAAAATTGCCTAAGTGATTGTGCACGGGGTAGCGAGCTTGTTTTGAATTTTAATCGTTTACTCGTGGGATCAGGATGTTTGGTACACGTTTAAACTTAAAATTGCCTAAGTGGTTGTGCTCGGGGTAGCGAGCTTGTTCGGAATTTTAATGGTTTACTCGTGCGATCGGGATGTTTGGTCCACGTTTAATCTTAAAATTGCCTAAGTGGTTGTGCTCGGGGTAGCGAGCTTGTTCGAAATTTTAATGGTTTACTCGTGGGATTGGGATGTTTAGTCCACGTTTAATCTTAAAATTGCCAAAGTGGTTGTGCTCGTGGTAGCGAGTTTGTTCGGAATTTTAATGGTTTACTCGTGGGATCGGGATGTTTGGTCAACGTTTAAACTTAACATTACCTTAAGTGGTTGTGCTCGGGGTAGCGAGCTTGTTCGGAGTTTTAATGGTTTACTTGTGGGATCGGGATGTTTGCTCCACGTTTAAACTTAAAATTGTTTAAGTAGTTGTGCCCAGGGTAGCGAGCTTGTTCGTAATTTTAATGGTTTACTCGTGGGATCGGGATGTTTGGTCCACGTTTAAACTTAACATTGCCTTAAGTGATTGTGCTCGGGGTAGCGAGCTTGTTCGGAATTTTAATGGTTCACTTGTGGGATCGGGATGTTTGGTCCACGTTTAAACTTAAAATTGCCTAAGTGGTTGTGCTCGGGGTAACAAGCTTGTTCAAAATTCTAATGGTTTACTAGTGGGATCGGGATGCTTGGTCCACATTTAAACTTAAAATTGCCTAAGTGGTTGTGCTCGGGGTAGCGACTTGTCCGGAATTATAATTGTTTACTCGTGGGATCGGGATGTTTGGTCCACGTTTAAACATAAAATTGCCTAAGTGGTTGTGCTCGGTGTAGCGAGCTTGTTCCAAATTCTAATGGTTTACTCGTGGGATCGGGATGTTTGGTCCACGTTCAAACTTAAAATTGACGAAGTGGTTGTGCTCGGGGTAGCGAGCTTGGTCTGAATTTTAAGGTTTTACTCGTGGGATTGGGATGCTTGGTCCACGTTTAAACATAAAATTTCCTAAGTTGTTGTGCTCGGGATAACGAGCTTGTTCGGAATTTTAATGGTTTACTCGTGGGATCGGAATGTTTGGTCGATGTTTAAACTTAAAATTGCCTAAGTGGTTGTGCTCGGGGTAGCGAGCTTCTTCCGAATTCTATTGGTTTACTCGTGGGATCGGGATGTTTGGTCCACATTCAAACTTAAAATTGCCTAAGTGGTTGTGCTCGGGGTAGCGAGCTTGTTCGGAATTTTAAGGGTTTACTTGTGGGCTTGGGATGCTGGTCCACGTTTAAACTTAAAATTGCCTAAGTTGTTGTGCTCGGGGTAGCGAGCTTGTTCGGAATTTTAATGGTTTACTCGTGCGATCGGGATGTTTGGTCCACGTTTAATCTTAAAATTGCCTAAGTGGTTGTGCTCGGGGTAGCGAGCTTGTTCCGAATTTTAATGGTTTACTCGTGGGATTGGGATGTTTGGTCCACGTTTAACCTTAAAATTGCCAAAGTGATTGTGCTCGGGGTAGCGAATTTGTTCGGAATTTAATGGTTTACTCGTGGGATCGGGATGTTTGGTCCATGTTTAAACATAAAATTGCCTAAGTGGTTGTGCTCGCGGTAGCGAGCTTTTTCGGAATTTTAATGGTTTACTCGTGGGATCGCGATGTTTGGTCCACGTTTAAACTTTAAATTGCCTAAGTGGTTGTGCTCGGGGGTAGCGAGCTTGTTCGGAATTTTAATGGTTTACTCGTGGGATCGGGATGTTTGGTCCACCTTTAAACTTAAAATTGCCTAAGTGGTTGTGTTCGGGGTAGCGAGCTTGTTCGGGATTTTAATGCTTACTCATGGGATCGGGATGTTTGGTCCACGTTTAAACTTAAAATTGCCTAAGTGATTGTGCACGGGGTAGCGAGCTTGTTTTGAATTTTAATCGTTTACTCGTGGGATCAGGATGTTTGGTACACGTTTAAACTTAAAATTGCCTAAGTGGTTGTGCTCGGGGTAGCGAGCTTGTTCGGAATTTTAATGGTTTACTCGTGGGATCGGGATGTTTGGTCCACGTTTAAACTTAAAATTGCCTTAAGTGGTTGTGCTCGGGGTAGCCAGCTTGTTCGAAATTCTAATGGTTTACTAGTGGGATCGGGATGTTTGGTCCACATTTAAACTTAAAATTGCCTAAGTGGTTGTGCTCGGGGTAGCGAGCTTGTTACGAATTTTAATGATTTACTCGTTGGATCGAGATGTTTGGTCCACGTTTAAACTTAAAATTGCCTAAGTGGTTGTGCTCACGGTAGCGAGCTTGTCCGGAATTAAAATGGTTTACTCGTGAGATCGTGATGTTTGGTCCACGTTTAAACATAAAATTGCCTAAGTGGTTGTGCTCGGGGTAGTGAGCTTGTTCCGAATTCTAATGGTTTAATCGTGGGATCTGGATGTTTGGTCCACGTTCAAACTTAAAATTTCTTAAGTGGTTGTGCTCGGGGTAGCGAGCTTGGTCGGAATTTTAATGGTTTACTCGTGGGATCGGGATGCTTGCTCCACGTTTAAACTTAAAATTCCCTAAGTGGTTGTGCTCGGGATAGCGAGCTTGTTCAGAATTTTAAGGGTTTACTCGTGGGATCGAGATGTTTGGTCTACGTTTAAACTTAAAATTGCCTAAGTGGTTGTGCTCGGGGTAGCGAGCTTGTTCCGAATTCTAATGGTTTACTCGTGGGATCGGGATGTTTGGTCCACATTCAAACTTAAAATTGCCTAAGTGGTTGTGCTCGGGGTAGCGAGCTTGTTCAGAATTTTAAGGGTTTACTCGTGGGATCGGGATTCTTGGTACACGTTTAAACTTAACACTTCCTAAGTGGTTGTGCTCGGGGTAGCGATCTTGTTCGGAATTTTAATGGTTTACTCGTGGGATCGGGATGCTTGGTTCACGTTTAAACTTAAAATTGCCTAAGTGGTTGTACTCGGGGTAGCGAGCTTATTTGGAATTTTAATGGTTTACTCGTGGGATCGGGATGTTTGGTCCACGTTTAAACTTAGCATTGCCTTAAGTGGTTGTGCTCGGGGTAGCGAGCTTGTTCGGAATTTTAATGGTTTACTCGTGGGATCGGGATGTTTGGTCCACGTTTAAACTTAAAATTGCCTAAGTGGTTGTGCTCGTGGTAGCGAGCTTGTTCGGAATTTTAATGGTTTACTCGTGGGATAGGGATGTTTGGTCCACATTTAAACTTAAAATTGCCTAAGTGGTTGTGCTCGGGGTAGCGAGCTTGTCCGGAATTTTAATGGTTTACTCGTTGGATCGGGATGTTTGGTCCACGTTTAAACTTAAAATTGCCTAAGTGGTTGTGCTCGGGGTAGCGAGCTTGTCTGGAATTTTAATGGTTTACTCGTGGGATCGGGGTGTTTGGTCCACGTTTAAACATAAAATTGCCTAAGTGGTTGTGCTCGGGGTAGCGAGCTTATTCCGAATTCTAATGGTTTACTCGTGGGATCGGGATGTTTGGTCCACGTTCAAACTTTAAATTGCCTAAGTGGTTGTGCTCGGGGTAGCAAGCTTGGTCGGAATTTTAAGGGTTTACTCGTCGGATCGGGATGCTTTGTCCACGTTTAAACTAAAAATTTCCTAAGTGGTTGTGCTCGGAGTAGCGAGCTTTTTCGGAATTTTAAGGGTTTACTCGTGGGATCGAGATGTTTGGTCCACATTTAAACTTAAAATTGCCTAAGTTGTTGTGCTCGGGGTAGTGAGCTTTGTAAGGACCCCAAGCCCTTAACCCTTAATTAGTGTATTAACCATTATGTGTGGCACATGCTTTCAATAAAAAGTCAATCGGGAAGCTCAAATGATGCTTACAAAATTCCTTTAATATTCAACGTTATAAGATCATCTCTACTAACATATATACTCATAGAGTTGCCCATTACCAACCCCATTTTGCCACTTTTTACATTGTGGACTTTTATAAAATTTGGGCAGAGTCTCCCCGTAAATTTAGCTATCCCGAAATAACAGCACAACACATAACATAATTCCCGGCCAGGGAAAAACATAATACTCATCAGAATGCAGCAATACCAAGTAAATTCCCAGCCACTGAAGACGCCACACATAAGACGACAAAAGTGGGTTTCAACCCCCACATAATACACTAACGACTCTCATATCATTAGCAATTCTACCACAATTGCATGCAACATATATGAAAGAGAGAAAGGCTCATGCCTTTATATACAACCCATATACAAACATAACCGTGCTCACATGCGAGCATCATAAATATGTATAAAACCCTCGGGTGTATATATGTACTCTATACGATACCGTGCTCCATCAAGCCCTGGTACCACGATCCTGGGAGTACATCCAATCAACAGCTCGAGCTCAGCTCCACAGCCATCGATGCACCTGTTCACCTGCCCCAACAGAGACAGCCCCCAATGGGGTGAGCATACCAATACACAAAATCTCATAATCACAATAATGAAATTCATAATTTACAACACAAGTAAATATTAATGAATTTTAAATGATACTCCCTGGATGGCAACATCCTCATCCGGGATTCCGTGTATTGTCCCTGTTCTCACAATCATCAAACTCATCAAATCTCATAAATCAGTAAATCAACACATTGATTTAACTCATAGCATGCCTGATTCTCAAGTATCAAAAATCAATGATTCCAAGTTCAATATACATACAAATATAGATATCTCAATATCTAGTACTGATTTCTCAATTTCGCTATCAATCATAGATAGTTCAAATGCCTAGCATTTATTTTACCAATTTTTCCATTATACCTAGACATCTCACATGTCTTATAATGAGTACATGATCCCACGATCATTCTCAAGCATCTCAAATGCCGTACAATAGTCATATAGACTCAGTACCCCATATATATCAACACATATATTCATATAGCCATACCCACAACCATCTAATGCAATTACAACACATTATGCATTTCACAATTGCTATCACGTAAAGTAATGCTCGTACGTCGCACGTACCTCAAATTTCCGAAGTCCGAGCCAAACCTTGCTCGAGTTCCATGCCCCGAGGAACGATGTGCTAACACGATAAATTAATTCACAATTAATTACGAACATGCAACCCATGCTCAAGCACACCCATAACTCTCAAAAATATTGTCAACACAAGACAATGAACCATTATCGAAAATTGCTCAAGAACACCCCACAAATTATCGAAACTTCACAACACAAATCGAACACAATTAAACACCATAATTCATCTAAAATATGAATTAATCAATCAACAACATGAATAATCGCCCCACATACCAAACCCCCAAAATTCGAAATCCAAGCCCTAAATTCGAATCCAATTCCTCAATTTCGAACACAATCAAGCATCATAATGCATCTACAACATGAATTAATCGATTACAACAAGAATCATCACTCCTTGTCAAAAGCCCCAATTTCGAGCCCTAACCTCACGCAAGAAATGAAGAAATTCTAACCATAAAGCAACAATTTTTCGAACCACAAAAGTCTGAAATAATCGACTCAAAACCAGCTTAAAAACGCCCCAAAAACATCAGAAAAATCGTACCAAAAACATACCAAAATCGCGTCCCAAAAATCGGATGAACTCCAGTTTTCGAACCCTACGCTTTTCTGGCAAATCCGAACGCGATTCTCGACGAAACTTCAAATTGTTGGTATAGAAATGAGCGCCTCGGAGAGACGATTCCAACGGCGGGTGGCACGCGCCGAACGGCGGCCGGACGGCGGCGGGCGAACGACTTTTCTACGCGGTGGTCGAAAGGGGATCGGGAATGCGCGGGAGGGAGAGAGAGATAATGTGCTGAAATGGATCCGATAATTAAAATCTCGGGTTCAACTGGTATTTATAGCAAAAATACCCCGAAATACTAATATCCCCACAAATACATCATGATTCATTAAAAATCATCTGTTTTCAAAAACTCTCTCTCTAACTCAAAAACCCCCTACCGGTGCCCACACCAAGCACCCGAGATTCCGAGTCACACTAAAAACCCAACTCACAGGTTTTCACCGAAATGAGAATAAGATCTCAACCTCGGGATCCAACGATCCCAACTACTCAAATAGACGAGCCCAGAAGGTCCAACACCTCGATTAAATTCCAATTGCCACGTAAAACAACTTTACGGGTTATTAACACTCCGGGATTAACATCCATAATTTCTGGTCATCACAATATCCCCCACTAAAAGAATTTCATCCTCGAAATTAGCACCGGTGTATCACGTAACACCCGGGCTACACAACAACATGAAGCCATAACCTCGATTCCTGACCATATCAGAATCGTCTTAAAAAAAAACGCGAGGATACTTACCTCACAACAAACTCTGAAACAGAGCGACATACCAAAACCAACATATCACCCAAGAGGCAAAACGTACCTCGATGCGGTTCATCCCAAAAGTCAGTCCCGCATGACTGCAAAACAACCAATACTTACGACCGTAAATCAGACAGCTCATCCTCAGTTCTAATACCACTTAATAAGAACGCATCCTGGATGACACCTCAACCGTGAGAACGTTGACCTCGTGTCAATCTCTGGAGTGGAATAGACTTCCAAATCCATCATAACGTCAAAGAGCGTCAGCACCACTCAACGCTAACAACCCAAAAGCAGTTAGTTAACTGAAACTGCAAGGATTCGAATCGCTCCCGATTCCATCGTAGATATCGTCCAATGATATCTTTATCATGACTCACGACGTCTAACATACATCGTTACGAGGGGAACATTAGTATACCACGGTGCACACACACCAAACCTGGTTTCCACTTTCAAACCTCCTCCATCGAATGAGCAGTCGTATCATTGCAACTCAATTTGGGCAACTCACGGCCACAGATTCACATAAAAGACATCTCACAAGATGTCCACCTCCGGATATTCCAAGGATCACATCCTGATCATAAATAAACCATCGAGACTCCACAGAGTTCAATTTCTGAAAGGACATGCAATAAACTCATTGCATCCTCAACGCTTGTGTCGACAGCGACACCCAAAAAAATCCGAATTCCTGCCATCCCTTGGCAATCCTAGGATTTAACAATCCAAACTTGGGAAGGCTATCGCATAACTCGGAGGAAAACACCAATAAGGAAATACCTTAACCCACACAAGATAATCCCTCTTCAAGGGAGTCAACTAACTTCACGATTGTTCCTCATAATTATCGTGCCATAGAGATTCCCAATCTCAAGGTGTTCCATATCTCTCACCAGAGATTTAACCATCCAAAAATAGCATAACTCTATGCTTGACAGAAAGAAAATCAATAACTGGCATCTGTATACTCACCAGTATACCTGCCTAAGTACTGACATCGCATGCATATTCAATGCACTCGGCTCGGGTATCTACAAAATACCCCTAAGCCCCAAACACAACCGTCAATTCTGAGTCATTCCCTATCCAGTGAAGAACGATAATCGACGATCAACAACACGGTGTGATTCCCAAGATCAACACCACACGTACCAACTCACCGAATCTTTCAAAGATTTCCAAATAGGTATAATACTACCTCCTTCCCCACAAGGGAAATGCCATCGAACTCGAGATTCACAAGTCTCGAACCACTGTTCGGAAAAACTGGATACAATAACACCCATTTCATCCTAAATACACGGGTTCCCTCAGATCGAGTCAATAACGACCTGATGACTCTCTCGTTGGTACTCCAACATCATGAGCTGTCCCAGACAAGTCTCACCAAAATTAAACATAAACGTATACACGTTTCAGTGAGGCATGCACAACCTCAACAAATGACATGGTGACTACTAGAGTCCACCACAATCCACATCGTATCACCTTACGATTTTCCAAACTTGATTCCAACGAGCTGTATCATGGCTCCAACAATCACACTATATCATTACCACGATATCTGGCTAGCAAAGCGCTGTCTCCATAGGCTCATATCAAGCCCACCAACAAACCATATGTTCCATCTCGGTATGCCATACCGTACAAACCGTTAGAGTAATGGGTCATCGCCCGACATATCTCTAAAATACCAAGCACAATGGACAACCCGGTGTCCTTGCTCACTTATGATGCAGTTGTAATCCGTTAAGACTTATCCCACACCCTCAGGGTGGGTGCAACCATGTCTACCCTACATCACAACACAAGCGAGTAGTTTCCTCAATGACTACTCTTACCACCAGTCACTTGGCCCTAGCCAAACCAACGAGCATACCCAAGGGTATCATTGCTCGACAAATATACTTCGAATATGTGCTGCGGTATAATTCCTATACGGCGCACCCAATAGTTCCTCGAGCAACTTGCTCGGCATAATGGTCTCGTCAACTAGTGACTCAGACACTACCATGTGCCCACCAAGGCACTCAAACCATATAACCAAATACATAACATAAATGTATTAATCATCAAAACGACGCCACACGTCTACATAGAACATCAACTATGTCATCGTCATCCCGTGACGGCATATGTCAACATATGACATCCGACTAACATCGTCAAACATACGACGGTACATGGCAATACACGACATCCATAATCTCATCGTCAAACACATGGCATATATATAGCAACACATAGTATCCACAATAATGCTAACACAAGTAATATGCCATACCTCATCGCTATCAATATAGCGGCATACATGTCTCCGTCGCTCGATAATAGTACGTAGTCAGCACCCATCGCTCGAAGGCGGCAAAATCCTGTGCTGAACACATAGCGGCACAATCCATCGCTATAGAATCGACGGCATGACACCTCGTCATATAATAAGTGGCATGAAACCTCGCTATACACCTGAGCATGAATCATCGTCCACATAATAGCGGAAAGAGGCATCGCTAGCAATATATCCGGCGGCAAGAACCATCGCCAATCAATATAGCGGAATGAACCATCGCTATCCATATACATGGCGGCAAGAACCATCGCCAGTCAATATAGCGGAATAAACCATCGCTATCAATATCCATGGCGGCAAGAACCATCGCCAGTCAATATAGCGGCATGAACCATCGCTATCAATATACATGGCGGCAAGAACCATCGCCAGTCAATATAGCGGCATGAACCATCGCTATCAATATACATGGCGGCAAGAACCATCGCCAGTCAATATAGCGGCATGAACCATCGCTATCAATATACATGGCGGCAAGAACCATCGCCAGTCAATATAGCCGATCCCTAGTCATTGTCACGGTAGTGTATTTTAATGCCCCTCGCTCAAATAAAACATGCGGTACTCCCACCCCTCGCTTCACATATAGGCGGCATAGAATAACCTCGCTTAAATGGACATGCGGTACTCCCACCCCTCGCCTCACATTTTAGCGGCAAATATTCTTTCCTCGCCTCATATGCTAACCACGCTTCAATGTGACATGCGGCGCTCCCACCCCTCGCTTCACATTTTAGCGGCACAAAATAATAAATAGCGGCAAGCATTTAAAATCATCACTCATCCATAACAATGACTCATGGGATATTCACCAAGTATTTCATCCATACCTGCATCACAAAGCATAATCCATATACCAACATACATCATCATGAGTGTATTTTAATGCACCTCGCTCAAATGCGACATGCGGCGCTGCCACCCCTCGCTTCGACATTTGGCGGCAAAGCATTAAAATCATCACTACATGTACACATACATCCACAATGTATAAATCCATGATGTATATAAAATGCAGGTTACCGTTTCGTGTCTTTCAACCATGGCCTTAGCCTTTCGCATCATAGTGTTCCTACAGGAACAATCACAACCCATGAGCATACAATAATCCATATTCCCACAATATGATTATAATGAGTAAATGCATAAACTATGAGTACAAAGTACTTCCTGTATCCCAATGCATTTCGATATGCTCCACCTGGTTGTCCCTGTGTCACAACTCACAATCATAATCAACAGGTTATATTATGATTCTATAGATGTCATGACATACAATCGTTTCACTATGATCACATATCACAAATGCACATCAGCAAAATAGTTGTGTCACACAACACTAGCTACTATCATGCATAAATATGTGCTACCCATCCCTATCAGCATGTTTTAGGCCCTCAACAGCCCCAAAGAGCTAACCACTGCTCTGATACCACTAATGTAAGGACCCCAAGCCCTTAACCCTTAATTAGTGTATTAACCATTATGTGTGGCACATGCTTTCAATAAAAAGTCAATCGGGAAGCTCAAATGATGCTTACAAAAT
Source organism: Haberlea rhodopensis (assembly GCA_907163345.1). Lineage (NCBI taxonomy): Eukaryota > Viridiplantae > Streptophyta > Magnoliopsida > Lamiales > Gesneriaceae > Haberlea > Haberlea rhodopensis. Next base: position 412,235 of record CAJQUN010000321.1, read on the forward strand.
TCCTTTAATATTCAACGTTATAAGATCATCTCTACTAACATATATACTCATAGAGTTGCCCATTACCAACCCCATTTTGCCACTTTTTACATTGTGGACTTTTATAAAAATTTGGGCAGAGTCTCCCCGTAAATTGAGCTATCCCGAAATAAAAGCACAACACATAACATAATTCCCGGCCAGGGAAAAACATAATACTCATCAGAATGCAGCAATACCAAGTAAATTCCCAGCCAGGGAAGACGCCACACATAAGACGACAAAAGTGGGTTTCAACCCCCACATAATACACTAACGACTCTCATATCATTAGCAATTCTACCACAATTGCATGCAACATATAATGAAAGAGAGAAAGGCTCATGCCTTTATATACAACCCATATACAAACATAACCGTGCTCACATGCGAGCATCATAAATATGTATAAAACCCTCGGATGTATATATGTACTCTATACGATACCGTGCTCCATCAAGCCCTGGTACCACGATCCTGGGAGTACATCCAATCAACAGCTCGAGCTCAGCTCCACAGCCATCGATGCACCTGTTCACCTGCCCCAACAGAGACAGCCCCCAACGGGGTGAGCATACCAATACACAAAATCTCATAATCACAATAATGAAATTCATAATTTACAACACAAGTAAATATTAATGAATTTTAAATGATACTCCCTGGATGGCAACATCCTCATCCGGGATTCCGTGTACTGTCCCTGTTCTCACAATCATCAAACTCATCAAATCTCATAAATCAGTAAATCAACACATTGATTTAACTCATAGCATGCCTGATTCTCAAGTATCAAAAATCAATGATTCCAAGTTCAATATACATACAAATATAGATATCTCAATATCTAGTACTGATTTCTCAATTTCGCTATCAATCATAGATAGTTCAAATGCCTAGCATTTATTTTACCAATTTTTCCATTATACCTAGACATCTCACATGTCTTATAATGAGTACATGATCCCACGATCATTCTCAGGCATCTCAAATGCTGTACAATAGTCATATAGACTCAGTACCCCATATATATCAACACATATATGCATATAGCCATACCCACAACCATCTAATGCAATTACAACACATTATGCATTTCACAATTGCTATCACGTAAAGTAATGCTCGTACGTCGCACGTACCTCAAATTTCCGAAGTCCGAGCCAAACCTTGCTCGAGTTCCATGCCCCGAGGAACGATGTGCTAACACGATAAATTAATTCACAATTAATTACGAACATGCAACCCATGCTCAAGCACACCCATAACTCTCAAAAATATTGTCAACACAAGACAATGAACCATTATCGAAAATTGCTCAAGAACACCCCACAAATTCTCGAAACTTCACAACACAAATCGAACCCAATTAAACACCATAATTCATCTAAAATATGAATTAATCAATCAACAACATGAATAATCGCCCCACATACCAAACCCCCAAAATTCGAAATCCAAGCCCTAAATTCGAATCCAATTCCTCAATTTCGAACACAATCAAGCATCATAATGCATCTACAACATGAATTAATCGATTACAACAAGAATCATCACTCCTTGTCAAAAGCCCCAATTTCGAGCCCTAACCTCACGCAAGAAATGAAGAAATTCTAACCATAAAGCAACAATTTTTCGAACCACAAAAGTCTGAAATAATCGACTCAAAACCAGCTTAAAAACGCCCCAAAAACATCAGAAAAATCGTACCAAAAACATACCAAAATCGCGTCCCAAAAATCGGATGAACTCCAGTTTTCGAACCCTACGCTTTTCTGGCAAATCCGAACGCGATTCTCGACGAAACTTCAAATTGTTGGTATAGAAATGAGCGCCTCGGAGAGACGATTCCAACGGCGGGTGGCACGCGCCGAACGGCGGCGGGCGAACGACTTTTCTGCGCGGTGGTCGAAAGGGGATCGGGAATGCGCGGGAGGGAGAGAGAGATAATGTGCTAAAATGGATCCGATAATTAAAATCTCGGGTTCAACTGGTATTTATAGCAAAATACCCCGAAATACTAATATCCCCACAAATACATCATGATTCATTAAAAATCATCTGTTTTCAAAAACTCTCTCTCTAACTCAAAAACCCCCTACCGGTGCCCACACCAAGCACCCGAGATTCCGAGTCACACTAAAAACCCAACTCACAGGTTTTCACCGAAATGAGAATACGATCTCAACCTCGGGATCCAACGATCCCAACTACTCAAATAGACGAGCCCAGAAGGTCCAACACCTCGATTAAATTCCAATTGCCACGTAAAACAACTTTACGGGTTATTAACAATCCGGGATTAACATCCATAATTTCTGGTCATCACAAGCTTGTTCCGAATTCGAATGGTTTACTCGTGGGATCGGGATGTTTGATCCACGTTCAAACTTAAAATTGCCTAAGCGGTTGTGCTCGGGGTAGCGAGCTTGGTCGGAATTTCAAGGGTTTACTCGTGGGATCGGGATGCTTGGTCCACGTTTAAACTTAAAATTTCCTAAGTGGTTGTGCTCGGGATAGCGAGCTTGTTCGGAATTTTAAGGGTTTACTCGCGGGATCGGGATGTTTGGTCTACGTTTAAACTTAAAATTGCCTAAGTGGTTGTGCTCGATGTAGCGAGCTTGTTCTGAATTTTAATGGTTTACTCATGGGATCGGGATGTTTGGTCCACATTCAAAATTAAAATTGCCTAAGTGGTTGTGCTCGGGGTAGCGAGCTTGTTCGGAATTTTAAGGGTTTACTCGTGGGATCGGATGCTTGGTACACGTTTAAACTTAACATTTCCTAAGTGGTTGTGCTCGGTGTACAGATCTTGTTTGGAATTTTAATGGTTTACTCGTGGGATCGTGATGTTTGGTCCACGTTTAAACTTAAAATTGCCTAAGTGATTGTGCACGGGGTAGCGAGTTTGTTTGGAATTTTAATGGTTTACTCGTGGGATCAGAATGTTTGGTCCACGTTTAAACTTAAACTTGCCTAAGTGGTTGTGCTCGGGGTAGCGAGCTTGTTCGGAATTTTAATGGTTTACTCGTGCGATCGGGATGTTTGGTCCATGTTTAATCTTAAAATTGCCTAAGTGGTTGTGCTCGAGGTAGCGAGTTTGTTCGGAATTTTAATGGTTTACTCGTGGGATTGGGATGTTTGGTCCACGTTTAATCTTAAAATTGTCAAAGTGGTTGTGCTTGGGGTAGCGATTTTGTTCGGAATTTTAATGGCTTAATAGTGGGATCGGATTTTTGGTCCATGTTTAAACATAAAATTGCCTAAGTGGTTGTGCACGTGGTAGCGAGCTTTTTCGGAATTTTAATGGTTTACTCGTGGGATCGAGATGTTTGGTCCACGTTTAAACTTAAAATTGCCTAAGTGGTTGTGCTCGGGGTAGCGAGCTTGTTCAGAATTTTAATGATTTACTCGTTGGATCGGGATGTTTGGTCCACGTTTAAACTTAAAATTGCCTAAGTGGTTGTTCTCGCGGTAGCGAGCTTGTTCGGAATTTTAATGGTTTACTCGTGCGATCGGGATGTTTGGTCCACGTTTAATCTTAAAATTGTCAAAGTGATTGTGCTCGGGGTAGCGAATTTGTTCGGAATTTTAATGGTTTACTCGTGGGATCGGGATGTTTGGTCCATGTTTAAACATAAAATTGCCTAAGTGGTTGTGCTCGCGGTAGCGAGCTTTTTCGGAATTTTAATTGTTTACTCGTGGGATCGCGATGTTTGGTCCACGTTTAAACTTTAAATTGCCTAAGTGGTTGTGCTCGGGGGTAGCGAGCTTGTTCGGAATTTTAATGGTTTACTAGTGGGATCGGGATGTTTGGTCCACCTTTAAACTTAAAATTGCCTAAGTGGTTGTGTTCGGGGTAGCGAGCTTGTTCGGGATTTTAATGCTTTACTCATGGGATCGGGATGTTTGGTCCACGTTTAAACTTAACATTACCTTAAGTGGTTGTGCTCGGGGTAGCGAGCTTGTTCGGAGTTGTAATGGTTTACTTGTGGGATCGGGATGTTTGGTCCACGTTTAAACTTAAAATTGTCTAAGTAGTTGTGCTCGGGGTAGCGAGCTTGTTCGGAATTTTAATGGTTTACTCGTGGGATCGGGATGTTTGGTCCACGTTTAAACTTAAAATTGCCTTAAGTGGTTGTGCTCGGGGTAGCCAGCTTGTTCGAAATTCTAATGGTTTACTAGTGGGATCGGGATGTTTGGTCCACATTTAAACTTAAAATTGCCTAAGTGGTTGTGCTCGGGGTAGCGAGCTTGTTCCGAATTTTAATGATTTACTCGTTGGATCGAGATGTTTGGTCCACGTTTAAACTTAAAATTGCCTAAGTGGTTGTGCTCGCGGTAGCGAGCTTGTCCGGAATTAAAATGGTTTACTCGTGAGATCGTGATGTTTGGTCCACGTTTAAACATAAAATTGTCTAAGTGGTTGTGCTCGGGGTAGTGAGCTTGTTCCGAATTCTAATGGTTTACTCGTGGGATCGGGATGTTTGGTCCACGTTCAAACTTAAAATTTCCCAAGTGGTTGTGCTCGGGGTAGCGAGCTTGGTCAGAATTTTAATGGTTTACTCGTGGGATCGGGATGCTTGCTCCACGTTTAAACTTAAAATTCCCTAAGTGGTTGTGCTCGGGATAGCGAGCTTGTTCAGAATTTTAAGGGTTTACTCGTGGGATCGGGATGTTTGGTCTACGTTTAAACTTAAAATTGCCTAAGTGGTTGTGCTCGGGGTAGCGAGCTTGTTCCGAATTCTAATGGTTTACTCGTGGGATCGGGATGTTTGGTCCACATTCAAACTTAAAATTGCGTAAGTGGTTGTGCTCGGGGTAGCGAGCTTGTTCAGAATTTTAAGGGTTTACTCGTGGGATCGGGATTCTTGGTACACGTTTAAACTTAACACTTCCTAAGTGGTTGTGCTCGGGGTAGCGATCTTGTTCGGAATTTTAATGGTTTACTCGTGGGATCGGGATGCTTGGTCCACGTTTAAACTTAAAATTGCCTAAGTGGTTGTGCTCGGGGTAGCGAGCTTATTTGGAATTTTAATGGTTTACTCGTGGGATCGGGATGTTTGGTCCACGTTTAAACTTAGCATTGCCTTAAGTGGTTGTGCTCGGGGTAGCGAGCTTGTTCGGAATTTTAATGGTTTACTCGTGGGATCGGGATGTTTGGTCCACCTTTAAACTTAAAATTGCCTAAGTGGTTGTGCTCGTGGTAGCGAGCTTGTTCGGAATTTTAATGGTTTACTCGTGGGATAGGGATGTTTGGTCCACTTTTAAACTTAAAATTGCCTAAGTGGTTGTGCTCGGGGTAGCGAGCTTGTCCGGAATTTTAATGGTTTACTCGTTGGATCGGGGTGTTTGGTCCACGTTTAAACTTAAAATTGCCTAAGTGGTTGTGCTCGGGGTAGCGAGCTTGTCTGGAATTTTAATGGTTTACTCGTGGGATCGGGGTGTTTGGTCCACGTTTAAACATAAAAGTGCCTAAGTGGTTGTGCTCGGGGTAGCGAGCTTATTCCGAATTCTAATGGTTTACTCGTGGGATCGGGATGTTTGGTCCACGTTCAAACCTTAAATTGCCTAAGTGGTTGTGCTCGGGGTAGCGAGCTTGGTCGGAATTTTAAGGGTTTACTCGTCGGATCGGGATGCTTTGTCCACGTTTAAACTTAAAATTTCCTAAGTGGTTGTGCTCGGGGTAGAGAGCTTTTTCGGAATTTTAAGGGTTTACTCGTGGGATCGAGATGTTTGGTCCACATTTAAACTTAAAAATGTCTAAGTGGTTGTGCTCGGGGTAGTGAGCTTGTTCCGAATTCGAATGGTTTACTCGTGGATCGGGATGTTTGATCCACGTTCAAACTTAAAATTGCCTAAGCGGTTGTGCTCGGGGTAGCGAGCTTGGTCGTAATTTCAAGGGTTTACTCGTGGGATCGGGATGCTTGGTCCACGTTTAAACTTAAAATTTCCTAAGTGGTGCTCGGGATAGCGAGCTTGTTCGGAATTTTAAGAGTTTACTCGCGGGATCGGGATGTTTGGTCTACGTTTAAACTTAAAATTGCCTAAGTGGTTGTGCTCGATGTAGCGAGCTTGTTCTGAATTCTAATGGTTTACTCATGGGATCGGGATGTTTGGTCCACATTCAAACTTAAAATTCCCTAAGTGGTTGTGCTCAGGGTAGCGAGCTTGTTCGGAATTTTAAAGGTTTACTCGTGGGATCGGATGCTTGGTACACGTTTAAACTTAACATTTCCTAAGTGGTTGTGCTCGGTGTACAGATCTTGTTTGGAATTTTAATGGTTTACTCGTTGGATCGTGATGTTTGGTCCACGTTTAAACTTAAAATTGCCTAAGTGATTGTGCACGGGGTAGCGAGTTTGTTTGGAATTTTAATGGTTTACTCGTGGGATCAGAATGTTTGGTCCACATTTAAACTTAAACTTGCCTAAGTGGTTGTGCTCGGGGTAGCGAGTTTGTTCGGAATTTTAATGGTTTACTCGTGCGATCGGGATGTTTGGTCCACGTTTAATCTTAAAATTGCCTAAGTGGTTGTGCTCGAGGTTGCGAGTTTGTTCGGAATTTTAATGGTTTACTCGTGGGATTGGGATGTTTGGTCCACGTTTAATCTTAAAATTGTCAAAGTGGTTGTGCTTGGGGTAGCGATTTTGTTCGGAATTTTAATGGCTTAATAGTGGGATCGGATTTTTGGTCCATGTTTAAACATAAAATTGCCTAAGTGGTTGTGCTCGTGGTAGCGAGCTTTTTTGGAATTTTAATGGTTTACTCGTGGGATCGAGATGTTTGGTCCACGTTTAAACTTAAAATTGCCTAAGTGGTTGTGCTCGGGGTAGCGAGCTTGTTCAGAATTTTAAGGGTTTACTCGTGGGATCGGGATGTTTGGTCTACGTTTAAACTTAAAATTGCCTAAGTGGTTGTGCTCGGGGTAGCGAGCTTGTTCCGAATTCTAATGGTTTACTCGTGGGATCGGGATGTTTGGTCCACATTCAAACTTAAAATTACCTAAGTGGTTGTGCTCGGGGTAGCGAGCTTGTTCAGAATTTTTAGGGTTTACTCGTGGGATCGGGATTCTTGGTACACGTTTAAACTTAACATTTCCTAAGTGGTTGTGCTCGGGGTAGCGATCTTGTTCGGAATTTTAATGGTTTACTCGTGGGATCGGGATGCTTGGTCCACGTTTAAACTTAAAATTGCCTAAGTGGTTGTGCCCGGGGTAGCGAGCTTATTCGGAATTTTAATGGTTTACTCGTGGGATCGGGATGTTTGGTCCACGTTAAAACTTAGCATTGCCTTAAGTGGTTGTGTTCGGGGTAGCGAGTTTGTTAGGAATTTTAATGGTTTACTCGTGGGATCGGGATGTTTGGTCCACGTTTAAACTTAAAATTGCCTAAGTGGTTGTGCTCGTGGTAGCGAGCTTGTTCGGAATTTTAATGGTTTACTTGTGATGACCAGGGATTTTAAATGTTAATCCCGTAGTGTTAATAACCCCTAAAGTTGTTTTACGTGGCGACTTGGAATTTAATCGCGGTGTTGGGCCTTCTGGGCTCGTTTATTTGGGTAGTTGGGATCGTTGGATCCCGAGGTTGAGATTGTGTTCTCATTCCGGTGAAAAATCTAAGAGTTGGGTTTTTAGTGTGACTCGGAATCTCGGGTGCTTGGTGTGGGCACCGGTAGGGGGTTTTGGAGTTAGAGAGAGAATTTTTGGAAACAGATGATTTTTAATGAATCATGATGTATTTGTGGGGCTATTAGTATTTCGGGGTATTTTTGCTATAAATACCAGTTGAACCCGAGATTTTAATTATCGGAACCATTTCTCCTCACCTTGTTTCTCTCTCCTCGCCCGCGCGCCATCCCGTCGCCCCAGACCCACGCAGCTTCAAGTGCTTCGCCCGCCGCCGTCCGGCCGCCGTTCGGCGCGTCCGACCCGCCGCCGGCTTCGTCTCGTCCAGGCGCTCCTTTCTACACCATCAATTCGAAGTTTGGTCGCGATTTGAGTTCGGATTTTACAGGAAAGCGCCGATCCCCAATTTTCTAGGGTTCTTCGATTTTCGTCCGATTTCCTTCCGATCTTCGTATGAGTAACCTTCCTTACCACTTTTTTGTCCCTCTCATGTTATTCCCTGCTAAATTTGGTGGTATTGTGTTCGAATTTAAGGATTTGTGTTCGAATTTGTGGATTTGGTTCGAATTTCATGCTGTTTGAGGGGTTTGAGTTCGAAATTTGGGGTTTTGGCATGTGGGGCGATTATTCATGTTGTTGATTGATTAATTCATGTTTTAGATGAATTATAGTGATTATTTGAGTTCGAATTGTTATGATAGGGTTCGAATTATTGAAGGTATTCTTGAGCAATTTTTGATAATGGTTGATTGTCGTGTGTTGACAATATTTTTGAGGCTTATGGGTGTGCTTGAGCATGGGTTGCATGTTCGTAAATAATTGTGAATTATTTATCGTGTTAGCACATCGTTCCTCGGGGCATGGAACTCGAGCAAGTTTTGGCTCGGACTTCGGAGATTTAAGGTGCGTACGACGTACGAGCATTACTTTATATAAGAGCATTTGTGAAATGCATAATGTGTTTTAATTGCATTAGATGGTTGTGGGTATGGCTATATATATATGTGTTGATATGACTATGGATCGACCTAGTCTTGACATCGCTGCCACAAGTGTGCGTAATACTAGAGTAGTATAACCTTACATGAGATATGGGGTACTGGGTTTATATGACTATTGTAGAGCATTTGAGATGCCTGAGAATGATCGTGGAATTATGTATTCATTGTAAGACATGTGAGATGTCTAAGTGAAATGGAGAATTGGTAAAATAAATGCTAGGCATTTGAGCTATCTGTGATTGGTAGCAAAGTCGAAAAATCGGTATTAGATATCGAGATATCTATATTTGTATGTATAATGAATTTGGAATCATTAATTATTGATACTGGAGAACCAGGCATGCTATGAGTTAAATCAATGTGTTGATTTACTGATTTTTGAGATTTGATGAGTTTGATGATTGTGAGAACAGGGACAGTATACGGAATCCCGGATGAGGACGTTGCCATCCAGGGAGTATCATTTAAAATTCATTAGTATTTACTTGTGTTGTAAATTATGAATTTCATTATTGTGATTATGAGATTTTGTGTATTGGTATGCTCACCCCGTTGGGGGCTGTCTCTGTTGGGACAGGTGAACAGGTACATCGATGGCTTTGGAGTTGAGCTCGAGCTGTTGATTGGATGTACTCCCAGGATCGTGGTACCAGGGCTTGATGGAGCACGGTATCGTATAGAGTACTTATATACATCTGAGGATTATATACATATTCATGATGCTCGCATGTGAGCACGATTATGCTTGTATATGGATTGTATATAAAGGCATGAGCCTTTCTCTCTTTCATTTTGTGTTGCATGCAATTAAAGTAGAATTGCTAATGATATGAGAGTCATGGGTGTATTATGTGGGTGTTGAGACCCATTTATGTCGTCTTATGTGTGGTGTCTTCCCTGGCTGGGAATTTAGTTAGTGTTGCTGTGTTCTGTTGAATATGTGTTTTCCCTGGCCGGGAACTATATATTGTGATGCACTTTTATTTCGGGATGGCTCTATTTATGGGGAGACTCTGCCCAAATTTTTATAAAAGTCTATCATGTGAAAAGTGGTGTAATGGGGATGGAAATGGGCGGAATCTATGAGTCTAATTGTGGGTAGAGATGATCTTAATGTTGAATATTAAAGAAATTTTGTAATTGCCATTCAATGGTAAAGTATCATCTGTGTTTCCCGATTGGATATATTGAAAGCATGTACCACACATAATGATTAATACACTAATTAAGGGTTAAGGGCTTGGGGGTCCTTACATTACTCGTGGGATAGGGATGTTTGGTCCACATTTAAACTTAAAATTGCCTAAGTGGTGGTGCTCGGGGTAGCGAGCTTGTCCGGAATTTTAATGGTTTACTCGTTGGATCGGGATGTTTGGTCCACGTTTAAACTTAAAATTGCCTAAGTGGTTGTGCTCGGGGTAGCGAGCTTGTCTGGAATTTTAATGGTTTACTCGTGGGATCGGGATGTTTGGTCCACGTTTAAACATAAAATTGCCTAAGTGGTTGTGCTCGGGGTAGCGAGCTTGTTCCGAATTCTAATGGTTTACTCGTGGGATCGGGATGATTGGTCCACGTTCAAACTTTAAATTGCCTAAGTGGTTGTGCTCGGGGTAGCGAGCTTGGTCAGAATTTTAAGGGTTTACTCGTCGGATCGGGATGCTTTGTCCACGTTTAAACTTAAAATTTCCTAAGTGGTTGTGCTCGGGGTAGCGAGCTTTTTCGGAATTTTAAGGGTTTACTCGTGGGATCGAGATGTTTGGTCCACATTTAAACTTAATTTTGCCTAAGTGGTTGTGCTCGGGGTAGTGAGCTTGTTCCGAATTCGAATGGTTTACTCGTGGGATCGGGATGTTTGATCCACGTTCAAACTTAAAATTGCCTAAGCGGTTGTGCTCGGGGGTAGCGAGCTTGGTCGGAATTTCAAGGGTTTACTCGTGGGATCGGGATGCTTGGTCCACGTTTAAACTTAAAATTTCCTAAGTGGTTGTGCTCGGGATAGCGAGCTTGTTCGGAATTTTAAGGGTTTACTCGTGGAATCGGGATGTTTGGTCTACGTTTAAACTTAAAATTGCCTAAGTGGTTGTGCTCGATGTAGCGAGCTTGTTCTGAATTCTAATGGTTTACTCATGGGATCGGGATGTTTGGTCCACATTCAAACTTAAAATTGCCTAAGTGGTTGTGCTCGGGGTAGCGAGCTTGTTCGGAATTTTAAGGGTTTACTCGTGGGACCGGATGCTTGGTACACGTTTAAACTTAACATTTCCTAAGTGGTTGTGCTCGGTGTACAGATCTTCTTTGGAATTTTAATGGTTTACTCGTGGGATCGGGATGTTTGGTCCACGTTTAAACTTAAAATTGCCTAAGTGATTGTGCACGGGGTAACGAGTTTGTTTGGAATTTTAATGGTTTACTCGTGGGATCAGAATGTTTGGTCCACGTTTAAACTTAAACTTGCCTAAGTGGTTGTGCTCGGGGTAGCGATCTTGTTCGGAATTTTAATGGTTTACTCGTGCGATCGTGATGTTTGGTCCACGTTTAATCTTAAAATTGCCTAAGTGGTTGTGCTCGAGGTAGCGAGTTTGTTCGGAATTTTAATGGTTTACTCGTGGGATTAGGATGTTTGGTCCACGTTTAATCTTAAAATTGTCAAAGTGGTTGTGCTTGGGGTAGCGATTTTGTTCGGAATTTTAATGGCTTACTAGTGGGATCGGATTTTTGGTCCATGTTTAAACATAAAATTGCCTAAGTGGTTGTGCTCGTGGTAACGAGCTTTTTCGGAATTTTAATGGTTTACTCGTGGGATCGGGATGTTTGGTCCACGTTTAAACTTAAAATTGCCTAAGTGGTTGTGCTCGGGGTAGCGAGCTTGTTCAGAATTTTAATGATTTACTCGTTGGATTGGGATGTTTGGTCCACGTTTAAACTTAAAATTGCCTAAGTGGTTGTGCTCGCGGTAGCCGAGCTTGTCCGGAATTATAATGGTTTACTAGTGAGATCGTGATGTTTAGTCCACGTTTAAACATAAAATTGACAAAGTGGTTGTGCTCGGGGTAGCGAGCTTGTTCCGAATTCTAATGGTTTACTCGTGGGATCGGGATGTTTGGTCCACGTTCAAACTTAAAATTTCCTAAGTGGTTGTGCTCGGGGTAGCGAGCTTGGTCAGAATTTTAATGGTTTACTCGTGGGATCGGGATGCTTGCTCCACGTTTAAACTTAAAATTGCCTAAGTGGTTGTGCTCGGGGTAGCGAGCTTGTTCAGAATTTTAATGATTTACTCGTTGGATCGGGATGTTTGGTCCACGTTTAAACTTAAAATTGCCTAAGTGGTTGTGCTCGCGGTAGCGAGCTTGTCCGGAATTATAATGGTTTACTAGTGAGATCGTGATGTTTGGTCCATGTTTAAACATAAAATTGCCTAAGTGGTTATGCTCGCGGTAGCGAGCTTTTTCGAAATGTTAATGGTTTACTCGTGTGATCGGGATGTTTGGTCCACGTTTAAACTTAAAATTGCCTACGTGGTTGTGCTCGGGGTAGCGAGCTTGTTCAGAATTTTAATGATTTACTCGTTGGATCGGGATGTTTGGTCCACGTTTAAACTTAAAATTGCCTAAGTGGTTGTGCTTGCGGTAGCGAGCGTGTCCGTAATTTAATGGTTTACTAGTGATATCGTGATGTTTGGTCCACGTTTATACATAAAATTGCCTAAGTGGTTGGGCTCGGGATAGCGAGCTTGTTCCGAATTCTAATGGTTTACTCGTGGGATCGGGATGTTTGGTCTACGTTTAAACTTAAAATTGCCTAAGTGGTTGTGCTCGGGGTAGCGAGCTTGTTCCGAATTCTAATGGTTTACTCGTGGGATCGGGATGTTTGGTCCACATTCAAACTTAAAATTGCCTAAGTGGTTGTGCTCGGGGTAGCGAGCTTGGTCGGAATTTTAAGGGTTTACTCGTCGGATCGGGATGCTTTGTCCACGTTTAAACTTAAAATTTCCTAAGTGGTTGTGCTCGGGGTAGCGAGCTTGTTCGGAATTTTAAGGGTTTACTCGTGGGATCGACATGTTTGGTCTACGTTTAAACTTAAAATTGCCTAAGTGGTTGTGCTCAGGGTAGTGAGCTTGTTCCGAATTCTAATGGTTTACTCGTGGGCTCGGGATGTTTGATCCACGTTCAAACTTAAAATTGCCTAAGCGGTTGTGGTCGGGGTAGCGAGCTTGGTCCGAATTTTAAGGGTTTACTTGTGGGATCGGGATGCTTGGTCCACGTTTAAACTTAAAATTTCCTAAGTGGTTGTGCTCGGGGTAGCGAGTTTGTTCGTAATTTTAAGGGTTTACTCGTGGGATCGACATGTTTGGTCTACGTTTAAACTTAAAATTACCTAAGTGGTTGTGCTCGGGGTAGTGAGCTTGTTCCGAATTCTAATGGTTTACTCGTGGGATCGGGATGTTTGGTCCACGTTTAATCTTAAAATTGCGTAAGTGGTTGTGCTCGAGGTAGCGAGCTTGGTTGGAATTTTAAGGGTTTACTCGTGGGATCGGGATGCTTGGTCCACGTTTAAACTTAAAATTTCCTAAGTGGTTGTGCTCGTGATAGCGATCTTGTTCGGAATTTTAAGGGTTTACTCGTGGGATCGGGATGTTTGATCTACGTTTAAACTTAAAATTGCCTAAGTGGTTGTGCTCGGGGTAGCGAGCTTGTTCCGAATTCTAATGGTTTACTCGTGGGATCGGGATGTTTGGTCCACATTGAAACTTAAAATTGCATAAGTGGTTGTGCTCGGGGTAGCGAGCTTGTTCGGAATTTTAAGGGTTTACTCGTGGGATCGGATGATTGGTACACGTTTAAACTTAACATTTCCTAAGTGGTTGTGCTCGGGGTAGCGATCTTGTTTGGAATTTTAATGGTTTACTCGTGGGATCGGGATGTTTGGTCCACGTTTAAACTTAAAATTGCCTAAGTGATTGTGCACGGGGTAGCGAGTTTGTTTGGAATTTTAATGGTTTACTCGTGGGATCAGAATGTTTGGTCCACGTTTAAACTTAAACTTGCCTAAGTGGTTGTGCTCGATGTAGCAAGCTTGTTCGGAATTTTAATGGTTTACTCGTGCGATCGGGATGTTTGGTCCACGTTTAATCTTAAAATTGCGTAAGTGGTTGTGCTCGAGGTAGCGAGTTTGTTCGAAATTTTAATGGTTTACTCGTGGGATTGGGATGTTTGGTCCACGTTTAATCTTAAAATTGCCAAAGTGGTTGTGCTTGGGGTAGCGATTTTGTTCGGAATTTTAATGGCTTACTAGTGGGATCGGGATTTTTGGTCCATGTTTAAACATCAAAATGCCTAAGTGGTTGTGCTCGCGGTAGCGAGCTTTTTCGGAATTTTAATGGTTTACTCGTGGGATCGGGATATTTGGTCCATGTTTAAACTTAATATTGCCTAAGTGGTTGTGCTCGGGGTAGCGAGCTTGTTCAGAATTTTAATGATTTACTCGTTGGATAGGGATGTTTGGTCCACGTTTAAACTTAAAATTGCCTAAGTGGTTGTGCTCGCGGTAGCGAGCTTGTCCAGAATTATAATGGTTTACTCGTGAGATCGTGATGTTTGGTCCACGTTTAAACATAAAATTGCCTAAGTGGGTGTGCTCGGGGTAGCGAGCTTGTTCCGAATTCTAATGGTTTACTCGTGGGATCGGGATGTTTGGTCCACGTTCAAACTTAAAATTTCCTAAGTGGTTGTGCTCGGGGTAGCGTGCTTGTTCGGAATTTTAATGGTTTACTCGTGGGAACGGGATGCTTGCTCCACGTTTAAACTTAAAATTTCCTAAGTGGTTGTGCTCGGGATAGCGAGCTTGTTCTGAATTTTAAGGGTTTACTCGTGGGATCGGGATGTTTGGTGTACGTTTAAACTTAAAATTGCCTAAGTGGTTGTGCTCGGGGTAGCGAGCTTGTTCCGAATTCTAATGGTTTACTCGTGGGATCGGGATGTTTGGTCCACATTCAAACTTAAAATTGCGTAAGTGGTTGTGCTCGGGGTTGCGAGTTTGTTCGGAATTTTAAGGGTTTACTCGTGGGATCGGGATTCTTGGTACACGTTTAAACTTAACATTTCCTAAGTGGTTGTGTTCGGGGTAGCGATCTTGTTTGGAATTTTAATGGTTTACTCGTGGAATCGGGATGCTTGGTCCACGTTTAAACTTAAAATTGCCTAAGTGGTTGTGCTCGCGGTATCTAGCTTGTCCGGAATTATAATGGTTTACTCGTGAGATCGTGATGTTTGGTCCACATTTAAACATAAAATTGCCTAAGTGGTTGTGCTCGGGGTAGCGAGCTTGTTCCGAATTCTAATGGTTTACTCGTGGGATTGGGATGTTTGGTCCACGTTCAAACTTAAAATTTCCTAAGTGGTTGTGCTCGGGGTAGCGAGCTTGGTCGGAATTTTAATGGTTTACTCGTGGGATCGGGATGCTTGCTCCACGTTTAAACTTAAAATTTCCTAAGTGGTTGTGCTCGGGATAGCGAGCTTGTTCAGAATTTTAAGGGTTTACTCGTGGGATCGGGATGTTTGGTCTACGTTTAAACTTAAAATTGCCTAAGTGGTTGTGCTTGGGGTAGCGAGCTTGTTCCGAATTCTAATGGTTTACTCGTGGGATCGGGATGTTTTGTCCACATTCAAACTTAAAATTGCCTAAGTGGTTGTGCTCGAGGTAGCGAGCTTGTTCGGAAATTTAAGGGTTTACTCGTGGGATCGGGATTCTTGGTACACATTTAAACTTAACATTTCCCAAGTGGTTGTGCTCGGGGTAGCGATCTTGTTCGGAATTTTAATGGTTTACTCGTGGGATCGAGATGCTTGGTCCACGTTTAAACTTAAAATTGCCTAAGTGGTTGTGCTCGGGGTAGCGAGCTTATTTGGAATTTTAATGGTTTACTCGTGGGATCGGGATGTTTGGTCCACGTTTAAACTTTGCATTGCTTTAAGTGGTTGTGCTCGGGGTAGCGAGCTTGTTCGAAATTTTAATGGTTTACTCGTGGGATCGGGATGTTTGGCCCAGGTTTAAACTTAAAATTGACTAAGTGGTTGGGCTCGGGGTAGCGAGCTTGTCCGGAATTTTAATGGTTTACTCATTGGATCGGGATGTTTGGTCCACGTTTAAACTTAAAATTGCCTAAGTGGTTGTGCTCGGGGTAGCGAGCTTGTCTTGAATTTTAATGGTTTACTCGTGGGATCGGGATGTTTGGCCCACGTTGTAACATAAAATTGCCTAATTGGTTGTGCTCGGGGTAGCGAGCTTGTTCCGAATTCTAATGGTTTACTCGTAGGATCGGGATGTTTGGTCCACGTTCAAACTTTAAATTGCCTAAGTGGTTGTGCTCGAGGTAGCGAGCTTGGTCGGAATTTTAAGGGTTTACTCGTCGGATCGGGATGCTTTGTCCACGTTTAAACTTAAAATTTCCTAAGTGGTTGTGCTCGGGGTAGCGAGCTTGTTCGGAATTTTAAGGGTCTACTTGTGGGATCGACATGTTTGGTCTACGTTTAAACTTAAAATTGCCTAAGTGGTTGATCTCGGGGTAGTGAGCTTGTTCCGAATTCTAATGGTTTACTCGTGGGATCGGGATGTTATCCACGTTCAAACTTAAAATTGCCTAAGCGGTTGTGCTCGGGGTAGCGAGCTTGGTCCGAATTTTAAGGGTTTACTCGTGGGATCGGGATGCTTCGTCCACGTTTAAACTTAAAATTTCCTAAGTGGTAGTGCTCGGGATAGCGAGCTTGTTCAGAATTTTAAGGGTTTACTCGTGGGATCGGGATGTTTGGTCTATGTTTAAACTTAAAATTGCCTAAGTGGTTGTGCTCGGCGTAGCGAGCTTGTTACGAATTCTAATGGTTTACTCGTGGGATCGGGATGTTTGGTCCACATTCAAACTTAAAATTGCCTAAGTGGTTGTGCTCGGGGTATCGAGCTTGTTCGGAATTTTAAGGGTTTACTAGTGTGATCGGGATGCTTGGTACACGTTAAAACATAACATTTCCTAAGTGGTTGTGCTCGTGGTAGCGATCTTGTTCGGAATTTTAATGGTTTACTCGTGGGATCGGGATGTTTGGTCCACGTTTAAACTTAAAATTGCCTAAGTGGTTGTGCTCAGGGTAGCGAGCTTATTCGGAATTTTAATGGTTTACTCGTGTGATCGGGATGTTTGGTCCACGTTTAAACTTAGCATTGCCTTAAGTTGTTGTGCTCTGGGTAGCGAGCTTGTTCGGAATTTTAATGGTTTACTCGTGGGATCGAGATGTTTGGTCCACGTTTAAACTTAAAATTGCCTAAGTGGTTGTGCTCGTGGTAGCGAGCTTGTTCGGCATTTTAAAGGTTTACTAGTGGGATCGGGATGTTTGGTCCACATTTAAACTTAAAATTGCCTAAGTGATTGTGCTCGGGGTAGCGAGCTTGTCCGGAATTTTAATGGTTTACTCGTTGGATCGGGATGTTTGGTCCACGTTTAAACTTAAAATTGCCTAAGTGGTTGTGCTCGCTGTAGCGATCTTTTTCGGAATTTTAATGGTTTACTCGTGGGATCGGGATGTTTGGTCCACGTTTAAACTTAAAATTGCTTAAGTGGTTGTGCTCGGGGTAGCGAGCTTGTTCGGAATTTTAATGGTTTACTCGTGGGATCGGGATGTTTGCTCCACCTTTAAACTTAAAATTGCCCAAGTGGTTGTGCTCGGGGTAGCGAGCTTGTTCACAATTTTAGTGGTGTCCTCGTGGGATCGGGATGTTTGGTCCACGTTTAAACTTAACATTACCTTAAGCGGTTGTGCTTGGGGTAGCGAGCTTGTTCGGAGTTGTAATGGTTTACTTGTGGGATCTGGATGTTTGGACCACGTTTAAACTTAAAATTGTCTAAGTAGTTGTGCTCGGGGTAGCGAGCTTGTTCGGAATTTTAATGGTTTACTCGTGGGATCGGGATGTTTGGTCCACCTTTAAACTTAACATTGCCTTAAGTGATTGTGCTCGGGGTAGCGAGCTTGTTCGGAATTTTAATGGTTTACTTGTGGGATCGGGATGTTTGGTCCACGTTTAAACTTAAACTTGCCTAAGTTGTTGAGTTCGGGGTAGCCAGCTTGTTCGAAATTCTAATGGTTTACTAGCGGGATCGGGATATTTGGTCCACATTTAAACCTAAAATTGCCTAAGTGGTTGTGCTCGGGGTAGCGAGCTTGTCCAGAATTTTAATGGTTTACTCGTTGGATCGTGATGTTTGGTCCACGTTTAAACTTAAAATTGCCTAAATGGTTGTGTTCGCGGTAGCGAGCTTTTCCGGAATTATAATGGTTTACTCGTGTGATCGGGATGTTTGGTCCACGTTTAAACATAAAATTGCCTAAGTGGTTGTGCTCGGGGTAGCGAGCTTGTTCCGAATTCTAATGGTTTACTCGTGGGATCGGGATGTTTGGTCCACGTTCAAACTTAAAATTGCCTAAGTGGTTGTGCTCGGGGTAGTGAGCTTGGTCGGAATTTTAAGGGTTTACTCGTGGGATCAGGATGCTTGGTCCACGTTTAAACTTAAAATTTCCTAAGTTGTTGTGCTCGGGAGAGCAAGCTTGTTCAGAATTTTAAGGGTTTACTCGTGGGATCGGGATGTTTGGTCTACGTTTAAACTTAAAATTGCCTAAGTGGTTGTGCTCGGGGTAGCGAGCTTGTTCCGAATTCTAATGGTTTACTCTTGGGATCGGGATGTTTGGTCCAAGTTCAAACTTAAAATTGCCTAAGTGGTTGTGCTCGGGGTAGCGAGCTTGGTCGGAATTTTAAGGGTTTACTCGTGGCATTGGGATGTTTGGTCCACGTTTAAACTTAAAATTTCCTAAGTGATTGTGCTCGGGATAGCGAGCTTGTTCATAATTTTAAGGGTTTACTCGTGGGATCGGGATGTTTAGTCTACGTTTAAACTTAAAATTGACTAAGTAGTTGTGCTTGGGGTAGCGAGCATGTTTCGAATTCTAATGGTTTGCTCGTGGGATCGGGATGTTTGGTCCACATTCAAACTTAAAATTGCCTAAGTGGTTGTGCTTGGGGTAGCGAGCTTGTTCGGAATTTTAAGGGTTTACTCGTGGGATCGGGATGCTTGGTCCACGTTTTAACTTAAAATTTCCTAAGTGGTTGTGCTCGGGGTAGCGAGCTTGTTCGGAGTTTTAAGGGTTTACTCGTGGGATCGGGATGTTTGGTCCACGTTTAAACTTTAAATTGCCTATGTGGTTGTGCTCGGGGTAGCGAGCTTGTTCGGAATTTTAATGGTTTGCTCGTGGGATCAGGATGTTTGGTCCTAGTTTAAATTTAAAACATCATTGTTATTTTGTATGAAGGAAAGTAACAAAGTGAATAAAATTAGTTTATTCATATCGAAAAATAATACAACGATGATCAAGAAGAGAAAGTAAAATCCCTATTCTATGTATGAAACATTTCTTCGGGGAGACTTTCTAATGCAGCCCCCACATCGAGGAAATCTTTCGAAGATCCTTCGGGAGGGTAGCCCTGAGCTTCAAATTGGCTAACACATGCTTCAAATCCATGATCAAAAAACTTAGAAGCACGGTCCACCACCATGTTACCATACTCCGGAGACTTAAAAAATTCAGCCTTCTTGGAGAGCCAGAATTCTTCCATTCGAGCAGCAGTTGAAGATTTCTCTTGAGCAAGTTGCTCAGAGACGGATTGATACTGCTCAGCCATAGATTTGTACTGCTCAGATAAAGTGGAGTTAACACCCTCCAGATCGGCTAATTTCTTCCGTTCTTTCGCAAGGGTTTCTCCGCTTTATCCCGAGCTGTCACTATGGCCGAGTGCCGCTCTTCAAGAAGACTCACAGACTTCTTCAAATCATCACTCATGTTTTCCAGCTGCTTGATGCGCTTCTGGTTATTGCCATCGGCTGATCGCACTGAGTGGAATCGGGTGAGAAGTTCCCGCCATCATATGGGCCTACATCAGAACATAGATAATGAGTATACTAAAAAGGGATGCTTGGAAGATTGTTAATAAAAATAGTTACCTGGGTGAAGGAAGTGGAGAATTCATTGACCAAGTTGCTGAAGGCCAACTCCCCGAGATATTTGCGGTCGGCGGAGTTGGGAGAATGGCATAAGATGGATTGGGAGGTTTTAGGATCAGGTTTCTTTAATAAGGGGATGTTAGGAGAATAAGTCCAAGAGGGAACATGGTACCTCGAGGGGGGCCGAAAAGCACTCAGACCATCAGGAGCAGGTTGACACGAGGCTCGGGCTTCAGAAGGGATGAGGGAAGATGAAATCTTCTTAAGGGGAGGGACTTTTGGGGAAGAACCTGGACCCTCGGGCGTGGCCCTTTTTTGGTGTTGGAGAGTCTGAGTCCCCTCAGGAGAAGCCCTCTCATCAGGGGGAGTCATGATCTCAACAGAAGGGGGAGGGGTCGGAGCAGTAATAGCTGCCGAAGTTTGGCCTTTCTCGTGTTTTTCCTTTAGCATCTCGGTCATCCTAGCTTTCATCATCTTTGTTTCTGAAAAGAGTAGAGTGAATATTAGTCCAAGTATAACAAGTTGAAAGTAAGAACGAATGAGACTGCTTAAAAGCACT
Organism: Haberlea rhodopensis; assembly: GCA_907163345.1. Taxonomy (NCBI): domain Eukaryota; kingdom Viridiplantae; phylum Streptophyta; class Magnoliopsida; order Lamiales; family Gesneriaceae; genus Haberlea; species Haberlea rhodopensis. The sequence goes on from CAJQUN010000321.1 coordinate 432,475, forward strand.
CACCGTGGGGCAATTTCAAGGATGCACCCTTCGGGCTCAGTTGGAACAAGTACAACAGTCCGTCGTCAATCAGCTCCATTAAGTTAAAACACTGATCGCCAAGTGTATGACGAATCGACAAATACGGTTCCTCCTCAAGGTAACCCTTGATTGACTTGCCCATCGGGAGATTTTCCCTCCACTCCATGTGCCGCAATCCAAAGGTTGGAGCCGTCAGGCAAAAAAGTAGGAGTTTTTCAAGTTTTTTATAGACGAGGGGTATTTTTTGAGGAAACCAACCCCTGTCTGAGAAGAAAAATAAAAGAGCCCAATCTATTTCTTGTTTAATTGAAAAAAAGCAATGAAAGAGTTCAGGAATTGGGGTAAAACCCAAAAGAGAAAGAACTACGAAAAAGCCCGCCAATAACCTATAACTATTGTGGAACAGTTGACTAAGAGAAACAGAAAAGTATAAGGCTACTTCGATAAAGAAAGGAGGAATAGGAAAGTGAAGGCCTCCTGGAGCTGGTCTATGTAAAAAGGAAAAAACCCCTTAGGGGGCAAGTGGAGACGAGATCCAGAAGGGGGAGCAATAATAGAAGTCCCCTCAGAAATCCCCCATTTGGCTCGAATATTACTTAAATACTGAGTTGATTTGACCTCAGATTCAAAGATCTCAAACCAAGGAACACGGGCTTTCACTAAATCCCGCTCTGTAGCGATTCTCTGCTCGTTTATCCGGGCAGCCCAAGCAGCAAAAGATCTTAAAGTCTCTTCGCTGTCGGAAGAAGAAGAGGATTAGGAGAGGGGCTAATAGCGTCCCCCTCATTGAACATCTCTATTGCCCACAGTGAGGAATCAGCCGAAGAGAAAGCCATACTTGGTGAGTAGAAGCTGGAGAAAAGTTGCTCGTCCGTCAGATGTTAGTTCGGAAGCAGAATGCAGTAAGGTAGGATAAGTGTGTAAAGTGGTGGGGTATTTATAGATGGGACCATGTGAACAGTCATCTAATCCACGCCGTCCAAAGATAATTGAATGAACGGCTATAAAGGTACCTCGGGAAACAAAACGTCGCGCGGCATTTGAAATTTTTATGCGGGAAAAAAGGGCGGCAAAAAATCCCAAGCAGGTTAAGGTTAGGATATTACCCGAAGACAATAAAACAAGACTTCAAACAGTCTCGTCTTGCTTTACTTTAGGGGGGTGAGGTGATGTCATATGACATATTGACTTCCTCGGGTAAAATCCCCCCAAAAGCCGAACAATCGTATACCGAACAGAAGAACGCCGAACAGGTAGCACCGAGCAGGGTTTTACCAAACAGCTGCTAAACCCTCCTCGGTTTTCTGGTCAAAGGCTAGAGGAAGACCCGGAGATAACTAACAAGTCAACCGGCGTAATTAAACGTGCAGTAATGGGGCACGGATTTCCCGAACACGTTTGGCCCCAATTAAGCCACGATCAGATGATATCGTGTTTCGGATCTCCCGCTAATTAATTACTGGGAACAGTCCTATAAATACCCGCATTAGATTTTTCTATGCAAAGAAGACTCCGAGGAGAGCATATTTACTTCTGTTCGGTCATTTTGTTATTTTCAGGAATATTTTTGATAGAGTCATTTTGCAATTGTAAGTTGTGTCAAAAGAGTCCTGTAATCAATCAAGAGTGTGATAGTGAAAATTATACTGGACTAGGTCCCGTGGTTTTTCTCTCAATTTGAGGGCCTTCCACGTAAAAAATTTGGTGTCTTTCCTTTGTTTTTCATAAACACTAAATTCTACCATAAATTGAAAAATAACGGATCACATCAGGTACATAGTGAGACGTACGGGCATCGGACGGTAAAACGTATTTTTACGTATTGGATTATGCATTTTGGTTGCATATATTTGTTGGACTATGCATTGTGGTTGCATACATACATTGGTTATGCATTGTGGTTGCATACATGAATTTGGTTATGCATTATGGTTGCATACACTCATTGGATGCATTGGTGCATGTGGTTGTAAGTCGAGATTATATTCCAGTGATGAAGAATACTTGCCGCCAGTTCGTAGCGATGTGAATACTTGCCGCTGTCATACCGTAGCGATGAGAGAATATTTGCCGCTAATATGAAGCGAAGAACACAACCTCTGTCATATTATAGCGAGGGATATTATTGCCGCTGGTATTGTCTAAGTGAGGGGTATTTCTGCTGTCATGTTAACGCGAGGGTATTATTCCACTGATATAATAAGACTTGGAAATTGGATATTGGTATTGATGGAAATTGGTGCATGTCATGACATACATTATTGGTGTTATAATCTATTGATTATGATTGTGGTACAGGGACAACCAATGGAGCATTAAATATATTAAATACAGGAAGTGATTTATAATTACGGCTTATGCATTTCTACATTACAATCATATTATTGTGAATATGGTTTGTTACATACTCATGGGTGTGGGGTTGTTCCTGTAGGTATATTTTGGCAGGAAGGGCTAAGGACGGGTTGATGCATGAGCTAGTGAGGAGTGCTTTTGGTATAGCAGGATATGATTCTTTTGTGTAGTCTCTACTCTAGGAGTAGTGTAAATCTATAGGATTAACATTCATTGTTTTGGGAATGTAATTAATCCTTTTGGAATTTTATTTTGGCACTGTGATCTTAATAGCTCAGGCATCAACACGAAAATTTAATACTCTGATTATGCATGCTTAGTTCTTATTGTACCTAAATCCACACTTAAGGAACTAGGGTCCTTACAGCGTGTGTGCTATTGTCACTTTCAAGTTTCATACAATTTCATAGATCAAACCATGCTAAGCAATGAAAGTTAAGATTATCCTTGTGCACCCCATAGTCCTATTTTCAAACACTTCTCCAGTAATGTAGTCACTCCCTCAACTTGGATCAATAGGTGCTTTAAAACTTGTAATGTTAGAGAGTTTGGCTTCAAAGAAAAGATAGGATAGCACAAAGAAGATAGTATAAACATGTAATGTTCATATTTTTAGCACAAAATTTAGCTTCTCTTCTTTTTCTTCTAGCCTTGGCCACATTAGGTCTTAAGATTTATTATTTTATTTTTTCAAGGCTCTTTCTTTTCTTCTCTCTTCTCATTCATCAATATTTCAACAATAGCTCATCAAAATATAGCAATTCATGTGCATCTAATGAGATTCATTATACTCCCTTTAGGTAAGGATAATTTTTTTCAATTTAGGCTCATATAGGTGTGCGCTTATCGTGTACGCCCAAATTAACCCCACACAATCCTCAAGATTGATAACAATAATGTAGTAGTTTGAGTAGGGATCGATCTCACGAGGAGGTGTGAATCTTTTTGTTAATGAAAATCAAAATCAAAACAGTAAAAGATGGGGTTGTGAATGAATTATACTAATTAAAATTAAAACTAAAGATTAAAATAGTGAAAGTTATTCTTGATATCGATCGACTCTTCCTTGGAATTATAATCTATTTCATCGATTCACAAAAGACTCAATTTTTCATATGAATATTCATCGTTGGACGTTTAATCCAATAATCAAAGTCCTATCTCACCTTACGTTTAGTTAAGTAGCCCAAGCGTTCTAGTTTAACCCTTATCAAACAATCAATCAAAATACAAGGGATTAAGAATTAAATCGATGATAGCATATGAACTACTGAGATCGATGAAGCTACACATAATCCAAGCGTCTATGTTTAATTTAGTCAAGTGATCCTAAGAATTTAACAAACTCACAAGCGGAAATTCATCAATCTTATTTGCTTCGTAAATTAGAAGGATCAAAACGATTCTGTATTTGATATCTAAATTAGAGTTAGATTACATGCAAGTTATTAGGTTGTCAATCCAATAAACAAACACAACAATCATATCAATAAAATCAGAAAAAAACTTGATACTCAATAAAATTGATAATTAAAGCGTAAGAATCTCCCCAAGATAAATAAAATCCAAGGATTTGTCTTCCTCAACCAAGAATTAAAAACTAGCTAGACATAATCTAAGAAAACCGATGAATAAAACAAGGGAAAGAAGACTAATCTAATATCCGCTCGTCGATGTGTCAATCCCGCCTTCGCTTCGATCTTCGTAGCCGTCTTCAACAAAATCGAAAGAAAAATTGTAAAACTAGTCTAAAACTATTCTTCCTACTCTACCTAGATGGTTCAAAGGTCTGAATTTCGATGGATATATGTAGAGAGGCTGATGGAGTATGTTAGAATCCATGTGGGGAGGAAAGAAATCAAGAATCCAAACTTTCCAAAACTCTGATGGCGCCAGCTACGCCTCAAAATGGCGTAAAGACGCCTGATGACGTGTCAAAATTATGACATCCCACGTTTCTGGCATATTTACGCGTCAAAGAGGCGTAATTACGCATGTCTTCAATTTTCAGATTTTCAATTGCCGTAGCATTGGCGTATTTACACCTCATAATGGCGTAATTACGCCTGTCTTCAATTTTTCTGGCGAGTTTTGTATTTTGGCCGTAACTTTCTCGTACAAACTTCGAATTCAATGAATCAGCTGTCCACATGAAGATAACTGAACGTTCTACAGCTTTTTAATGGAACACATTTCCAAAACTTGATTCAAACATATAGAAATTTGAGGATAAAGTAGCAACATATGTCTTGGATTCTGGTTTTTTCCTCTTTCCTTCAACTTTATTCCTTCTTTCATCATTTTAGCTTGATTTCTTCACCTTTTCCTACATTTACACAAATATATGATTAGGTAGCATTGTATCAATTTATCCATCAAAATATACCAAATCGTAGACAATTATGCGCAATAGATGTGTCTATTTCTAGTCACATCTAACACCCTCATACTTAATCTTTACTCGACCTCGAGTAAATCAGACAAAACTAAAATCTTTTTTTCTTGGTTCATAGCATCATAACAAACTAACTTGTCCTCACTTTTATGCCTCAACAATTATAAACATGCATAGTAATGAAAGGTGGTGAAAAATTAACAGTGGAACAAGTTCAATCCCTAAACATTTCGTACCCAATAAAGCATTGAGCATGCGTGTGTGGTCGTGAACAAGTGTCATGTACAAATTATAGATCCAATAGATGTAAACCCACAATAGTTCAAGTTATACACTAACACAAGTATAAGCTCAATTGCACACTCTTCTCAACTATCTTAGCCACTTTGCAAACACAAATCAAGTAGGCCTTTATTAGCTTGTAGCGTGGCCTAGGTATTGGCTTATGAAAGAAAGGGAAACGATATCTCAAACAAGAGAGTATGGTGATATGCACAATAATTAGCTCCTATTCTTGCATGATTTTTGCAATGTAAACTTTATTCATTTTTTTTTTCTTTTGTGCCTTGGCTGCCCTTGGAGTCATATTTGTATTAATTCTTTTCAAGGCATCCCTTTTCTTTCATGCATTTCATTATTTTGATAATGAAGCTCACAAACATTTGAATCATTGAATACATAAGTGCATGTGAATGAAACACATCATACTCCCTTCAAAGGTATTGATAGAATTCATATTTAGGCTTATTAGGGAAGGATGATAAGCTAATCAAAGAATGTCGAATGTGGGTTGTTTGTATGCTTAGCATACAACCTTTCTTTTGCATTAAGGCTCAAAAAGGGTACTAGTGATTGATTTTCTTTACATGGTAGGCTTGAAAGGCTCAAACACATCAAAGATTGCCTATATCACTTTCATGTTTGCAAGTAGGCTAGACATACGCCTCAAAGAGCATGTAGTTAAGTTCTAGCATGTATTAGAGACTTCTTAAGACTATCACAAAGTTCACACAATCTTCACTAAGCTATGCACACTTCATGACAATAATGTGCTCAAAATATTCAACTACTATGTTAAAGCACACTTTGCATTAGAGTTCAAAGTGTTCCAAGGTTAACAATTCACCTACGTTCAAAAGAATGCATGATATCAATTCGGTTTCATCATGTGCTAGTGATTCTAAGCATGCATTCGTTACTAACTATGAGCTCAAAATTTTCAAATTTTTGTGTTTTTGTAATAGGAAAGCAATAACATACTACTAATCCCTCCACCATACTTAAATCTTACATTGTCCCCAATGTAAGGCAAAAATATAAGAAAAGAGAAAAGTCTAACTACTAATGCAATAAAAATAAAAAGGAAGGGAAACTAACTCCCCTTGGGTTGCCTCCCAAGTAGCGCCTCTGTTTAACGTCGATGGCCCGACGCCAATTCTCATGATTATGGTGGGTCATGTTTGGTGTCCAATGCCACATTTTCCCACCTCAGTATCCTTCTGACAGCTCGAAGGCGATGCCTATTTGCCTTATACATCTTGGAGGTCCTCAACCCTTTTCTCATCCCCTCATTTTCTAAAGATGCTTCTTGAGATCGTTCAGGAGGAAGTTTCGGCTCAATATCAGGTACCTGCATTTCAGAATTAAAATTTTTAGAAGGAGAATTTGGTAAAGTAGTAATAATGCATGAATTATCAGTCAAAATGTCTTCCATACCTCCTTCGTCAACCAGTCGATCAGTAGTTACCCCTAATTCGTATTTTGGCCGTAACTTTCTCGTACGAACTCCAAATTCGATGAATCAGCTGTCCACGCCAATATAACTGAAAGTTCTACAAACCCTTGTCCCCAGGCATAACGGCCGTAAGGAGCTTTGATGTGCCTTAAGAGCTCTGAAAGGTTTCTATGGACCACATTTCCAAAACTTGGTTCGAACATATAGAAATTTGAGGAGAAATGAGCAACATGTGTCTTGGATTCCGGTTTTTTCCTCTTTTCTTCAACTTTATTCCTTCTTTCATCATTTTAGCTTGATTTCTTCACATTTTCCTACATTTACACAAATATACGAGGTAGCATATGTATCAATTTATCCATCAAAATATACCAAATCGTAGACAATTAAGCGCAATAGATGTGTCTATTTCTAGTTACATCAGTACTTGTTCGCCAACTGCAGTGACACATTTATCGATTTTAGCTCTCCTCGGCCCAGTTTCTTGTACACAGACAAAGGCATTAAATTAACATCTGGCCCCAAACCACATAAAGATTTCTTAAAAGAAGTAGAGTTGATCTTGCAAGGTATAGTGAAACTCCCTGGATCCTTTAACTTTTGAGGTGAATCATTTTGAATGACAACAGAACACTCCTCAGTTAAGTTTATCATCTCATGCTCTCCCAGTTTCAGCTTTTTTGACAAAATCTCCTTTAAAAACTTAGCATAATTCGGCATGTGTCGTATAACATCAATGAAAGGCATCTCAATATGGAGATTATTTATCAAATCTAAAAACATTGCAAATTTAGCATCTAACTTTTCTCTCTTATATGCAGCGGGGAATGGGGGTGGGATATCTACCTTAGCAGGTGTGATGGGTGTAGGGGTCTTTACCTTTGTCGCGTGTTTGTTCCTCTTCTTGCTTGAAGTCCGCCTCACCTTTTAACTCAACGTGTGCATCCTTCTTCTCAGTGACCTCCTTTCCGTTCCTCAACGTGATTGCATGGACTTGCTTCCTAGGGTTCATCTCAGTGTCACTATGCAGTGCTCCTTGTGCTCGTCCGGCTAGGATTTTTGCTAATTGTCCCACTTGGACTTCCAAGTTCTTTATCGACGCCTCATGATTGTTCATCCTCGTTTCAGCAGATGATATGAACTTAGTTAGCAGCTCCTCCATGCTTGGCTTTGGTGCATACCCCGGTGGTGGTTGGGGATAGTTCATCGGCCCCGTATAGTATGTATTTTGGTAAGGGTAGGTTTGTGGTGGTTGGTTCTATTGGGATATGCCCTAAGACAACTTATTAGATGATTGATTTTGGCATACAACTTAATATGATTTTATTAAAGGTAATTCATTATTATATATTATTCTAGTATCTGTGTAATATGAATATATATATATATGTTAATGCCCTTCGAATAATATTGTATTATTCTTAAAGATTGTCCCTAGTCAAGTATTATCATGAATTAGGATAATGATAATGCATTGAGACTAGTATGCATTGACTGATGAAGTTGTTCATGGATATGAGATATCGAATCAACACATGGGTACATGTTAGAGAACTATGTACTAGACAGACTCACCATGAGAATGCTACATGGATAGTTATATGAATGCCATAAGCAATTCTCATAGTGATAATAGTGTATGTAATCCTTACGACTTGAGATCACCAGAGATCCCAACATAATGAGTTATGTATCTTGATATTGTCAAAAGTTTCTTGATATTGTCAAACGTTATTTGTAACAGGGTAAACTAAAAAGACAATCATTGGATACACTACAAATTATGTAGAGGGATGTTGAGTTATCAAGATAGGATTTGTCCCTCCTATATAACAGGGAAAGTGTTTGGGCCCTTGATCAAGTGAGACTAAAATGTATGGCCATGCTCGAATGAGTCGATATGTGATATCGAGCTTATTCGTTTATTCTAGTTTACTTGGGGATCAAGAAATAAAAGATTGAACTATACGAGTATGACTTATTCCATGACTCGGGTTTAATCTAAACACATAGGACAAATGAATTAAGTTACATGGTTATTATTACAACAGGCCATAGGTTTATGTTGAGTCAATGACATTCTTGCAAGTTGGGTAGCCTTGATGTGTTGCTAGATACCGCTCATTGCTTGTGACATAAAATTCGATTTTATATCACTGCCAACGTTACAAGATCCTAACGGGTCGCGCAAAAGATTTTATACCTTTGACTCGTGAACGTTTTGCTTCGAGGATTCTGCATCAAACACGCATCAAAGGTATAACTCTTGACACCCGATATGAAAAACTTCGTATAGGTCCATGGCTGGAATCCGATAAATTTTATTCCGCTGCGCTATTTGATAGTTGGATTCCTAACAGTGGTATCAGAGTCGTGTACGAAGCTCATATCGGGGTTTTGTGATAAATTATTTTATCATGTTCTGAGTTATAGTTATCATGCTTATTCGAAACTGTAAGAACATATATGATATGTTATAATATACATATGAGATATGTATGTGGAAACCATCGTAATATATATGATATATTAACATGTATTTATGTATAAGATACATATGTGTATGCGCGACTGACCCTAGCAAGGCGGGCGATCGTAGCTCGATAGCCGGGAGATAGGAGTTCGCAAGGCGGGCGATCGCGCCCATGCAAGGGCGGGCGACCGCACCATGCAAGGGAGGGTGACCAAGCCATTGCAAGGGCAGGCGAGCGAGCCATCAACTAGGCGGGTGACTGATGCTTGTCCAAGTGGATGACCGGCTCAAGAGTGGGGGGACCGACGTGCATGGGTGGGCAACCAACGTGCATGGGCGGGCGTCCGAGACTCTGTGGCGGGGCGACTCCTTGGCGTGCGATATTTTTCCCGGTTTATTTACAGTTTATGAACCTAGAATTAAATTTTAAAGTGTTTATAATTTAATTCATTAATTGTTATGTACTAGCATGTTTAATGTGTTGTTTGAGCATGGTGCATGGTTATAGCCCTATGACCAATTAGATTGGATTTTTGTGAATGATTGTAATTTTAAATACGATCTGAGTGTCGTGCATTCTCTATTTTTCTGAATGTATTCCCTCACTTATGCTCCCCTCGAAACTCGAGGTCTTCTCTTAATTGTTATATAGTATAGTTTTTGCTTTTGTTGATGGAGATCAATGAAGTTGGACCATGGTGCCGAGACGAGGAGGCCATTCACAAATAGACCGAAGAGGTGCTTGGAGAAGTTACCCTTAGGTTGACCATTTATATTTTCTCATTGGCTTGAGAAAATCAGTAGTTCGGGCTATAACCATGTCACGTTTATTTTATGTTGATGTATGTGATGCATGTTTATCATTTGATGTTTAATATTGATGGATGATATATATGTATATATGTATATGTACATGACATATTTTCATTATCAATATTAATAAAATCGTGAGATCTTTAAATCCCTCTAATAATATTAAGTTATGTTAGATGCCTTCCAATTAAAAGTACTCGTCAAGTCTTCGATTGAACATATATAGGTTTGCCAAAGCAAAGTACCGTGACAATCTTAGTTAGGCGCGATAGGATAAAAGTTATATCCGTGTGACTTTAAATTGGGTTCGACTTAACTAGCGTTATCTCAATAGGATTGGAAATCTAGAGGCATGTGGTTGGGTAATAATTCATTAGATGAATTAGAACAAAGCGTTGTTCGCCCAACCATCCAAGAGTTACATGTGATGTAATTGACAAAGTGTTGTCTATCTAAATAACCGAGTCTTGGGTGATTAGCCAAAGCTAACTCAAGGTTAGGTGAAATATGGATCTTGGCCCACTAATAGTTTTGAGGGTTGATGATTTTAACTAAATAGTGTGAGATTCATTTAATATAAGAACTTATTAAATGATTAAAATCATAAAACTTATTTTGCATATTGATATTGTAAATATCCATGGCATCTAACAACGTTACTAGTACACTATCTTTGCGATCAGTCCTTGAGAATGATAAATTGAATGGGACAAATTTCCTAGACTGGTATATGAATCTGAGGATTGTCCTCAAACAAGAGAAAAAAACAATATGTCCTACAGGAACCCTTACCTGCTGAGGAACCTCTTGCTACGGCCGTAAGGGCTGATAGGGATGCTTACAAGAAGCATCAAAATGACGCTCTTGATGTTGGGTGCCTAATGCTTGCAACCATGAACACTGAGCTTCAAAAGCAACATGAGGAAATGGATGAGTTCAATAATACTGAACATCTAAAGCAACTTTACCAACAACAAGCTAGACAACAGAGGTATGACGTCTCTAAAGCGTTATTTCAGTGCAGAATGGTAGAAGGAAGCCTTGTTGGAACTCATGTACTCAAAATGATTGGATACATAGAGAATCTTGAGAAACTGTGTTTTCCGTTGGACCAAGAGTTGGCCACTGACATGATCTTGCAATTAGGGGTCAGCAAAACTTCGGTTTAACCGAATTAACCGATCGAACAAAATAAATTCAGAAATTCGGTTCGGTCAATTCGGAAGTTCGGTTTTAATTTTTTAAATATCGGTTAATCGGTTAAATCATTTCGGTTATCGATTTTGATTTTAAAAATATCGGTTAACCGATCTAACAGATTTTTATTATTTTATTATTTTTTATATTTTTAAAATCAGTTTTTAATTTATTTTTTATAATTTTATAATTTATTTTTTACATTTTTCAAAAATATCGGTTCGGTTTGTTCGATTTCGTAAAAAAGTTCGGTCGGTTCGGTTTTGTAAAAAAAAATTCGATTTTCTCGGTTTCGGTTAATTCGGTTCGGTTGGTAACCGAATGCTCACCCCTACTTGCAATCGTTGCCTGATAGCTATAGTAAATTTGTTCTGAATTACAATATGATTGAAATTGAGAAGACTCTACCACAGTTGCTTGGTATGTTGAAAACTTACGAGGCAAATACAAAGAAGTCTAAGCCCACAAATGTTCTTATTATGAATAAGGGCAAGGGAAAGGCTAAAGCAAAGGGCTTTAGAAAAGACAAGAAAGTCTCTGTCAAATCTAAGCCTCATGCTACTACACTTAAGCCTAAGGGAGGAGTGGCTAAGGAAGGAAATTGCTTCCATTGCGGTGAGACCGGACATTGGAAGAGAAACTGCAAGTTATACCTGGAAGATCTTAAGAAGACGAAGGGAAGTGTAACATCTAGGTATTTTTGTTATAGAAGTCAATAATTCTACTTCTTTCATCATGGGTATTAGATACTGGATATGGTTCTCACATTTGTGTTAATGTGCAGGAACTCAAAAGGAGTAGAATATTGGCAAAAGGTGAAGTTGACCTAAGAGTGGGAAATGGAGCAAGAGTTGAAGCATTAGCTATAGGATATTATTCATTAACTTTGACTTCTGATTTAATTTTAGATTTACAAGACTGTTATTTTGTGCCATCGATTACTAGAAACATCATTTCAATTTCTTGGTTAGACAATATGGGTTTTTCATTTATTATAAAGGACAAATGTTGCTCCATTTATTTGAATGAGACGTTTTATGCTAGTGCGCAATTGATTAATGGTCTCTATGTTCTATATCTTGATATGCCTGTCTATAACATAATTACTAAGATAATTAAGACTAATGATTCTAATCCAACTTATCTCTAGCATTGTCGCTTGGGCCATATAAACGAGGATCGCATTTCAAAACTTCATAAGGATGGAGTTTCAGATTCATTTGATTTTGAATTATATGAAACATGTGAATATTGTTTAATGAGCAAGATGACTAAAGCACCTTTCAAGGGACATGTTGAAAGGGCAAGTGATTTATTGAGTCTCATACATAGTGATGTATGTGGCCCAATAAGCACACAAGCTAGAGGTGGTTTTCAATACTTTGTTACATTTACTGATGACTTCAGTAGATATGGGTATGTATACCTAATTAAACATAAATATGAAACGTTTGAATATTCAAGGATTCAAGAATGAAGTACAAAACCAGCTTGGAAAAAGTATCAAAATCCTCCGATCAGATCGAGGAGGTGAATACTTAAGCCAAGAGTTTCATGACTATCTAAAGGAGTGTGGGATAGTCCCACAACTCACACCTCCAAATACTCCACAATGGAATGGTGTATCTGAAAGGAGAAATCGAACTTTGTTGGACATGGTTTGATCTATGATGAGTCATGCAGATCTTCCGATTTCCTTTTGGGGACATGCTTTAGAAACAAAAATATTTATACTGAACCATGTTCCATCTAAATCAGTTGAAAAGACACCATATGAGATATGGACTAGGAAACGTCCTAGTATGTCTTTTATGAAGATTTGGGGTTGTGAGGCTTACGTGAGACGTCACGCCTCCAATAAACTTGGATCCAAATTTTGATAAGTGTTTATTTGTAGGGTATCATAAGGAAACCAAAGGATACTATTTCTATTATCCCACCGAGAACAAAGTGGTTGTTGCTCGGACATGTGTCTTTCTTGAAAGAGGATTTATTTCTAGAAGGACCAGTGGGAGACAAATAGAACTTAGTGAAGTACAACCACAACAAAACACTGAACATGATATTGAGATGGAAACAGAGCAGTCACCACAAGTTGTTGTGAATGAAATGCCTGCTCAAGAGACACAAGCCCAGCGTAGGTCTGTAAGAGTTCACCGGGAGCCACAGTGATATGGATTTCTTGTGACTCAACAATGTGACTTACTACTCATTGATGAGGATGGGCATTCATCCTATCAAGAAGATATAATGGGCCCTGATTCTGAGAAATGGCTAGAGGCCATGAAATCTGAGATGGAATCCATGTATGTAAACCAAGTATGGACTTTGGTTGACCCACCTGAAGGGGTAAGACCCATAGGGTGCAAATGGATTTTCAAGAAGAAGACTGACATGGATGGTAATGTACAAACCTTTAAAGTACGATTGGTTGCTAAAGGTTTCAAACGAATTCATGGTATTGAGTATGATGAGACTTTTTCGCCAGCTGCCATGGTTAAATTCATTATGATCTTACTTGATATAGCTGCAGTTCATGATTATGAAATCTGGCAGATGGATGTCAAAACTGCTTTCCTTAATGTAAACTTACTTGAGGGTGTGTACATGACACAACCCGAGGGTTTTGTCGATCCAAAGGATGCTGGAAAGATATGCAAGCTACAACGATCCATTTATGGATTGAAGCAAGCTTCTCGGAGTTGGAATCTTTGTTTTGATGATGCAATCAAAGAGTTTGGTTTCATCAAGAACGTAGATGAACCTTGTGTCTACATGAAGGTCAGTGTGAGCATAATTATCTTCCTAGTGTTGTATGTAGATGACATACTTCTCATTGATATCCCTGCCTTGCAATCTGTAAAGATTTGGCTAGTGAATTGCTTTTCTATGAAAGACTTGAGTGAAGCCACCTATGTGTTAGGTATCAAGATCTATAGAGATAGATCAAGAAAATTACTTGGCCTAAGTCAAAGTACATATATAGATAAAGTGCTAAAATGGTTTAGCATGCAAGAATCAAAGAAAGGATTTGTGCCTATGACACATGTGATACACCTCTCGAAGGATCAGCGTCCTTCAACACAAGATGAGAGACACCGCATGAGTAAGATTCCATATGCATCAGCTATTGGATCTATCATGTATGCCATGATATGTACTCGTCCCGATGTCTCGTATGCTTTAAGCGTGACTAGCAGATATCAAGTTGATCCAAGTGAATGTCACTGGATCGCTGTCAAGAATATCCTGAAATACTTGAGAAGAACTAATTATACATTCTTGATTTATGGAGGTGGGGAAGAACTCAATGTAATAGGTTACACTGATGCAAGCTTCCAAACCGACAAGGATGATTTCCGATCGCAATCAGGATATGTGTTTTGCTAAATGGCGGTGCTGTGAGCTAGAAGAGTTCAAAGCAAGAGACAGTAGCTGATTCTACAACTAAAGCTGATTATATTGCTGCCTCAGATGCAGCAAAGGAAGTCGTTTGGATCAAGAAGTTCATTTCTGAGATTGAGGTTATGCCTAGCATTCTAGATACGATTGAACTCTATTGTGCAACAATGGAGCCATCGCATTGGCTAAGGAACCCAGATCTCACCAGCGATCCAAACACATACTTCATCGTTTTCATTTTATTCGAGAAATCGTTGAAATGGGATATGTAAAAATAAGCAAAGTACCAACTGATGATAATGTATCTGACCCGCTGATGAAACCTCTATCACAGCAGAAGCATGATCGTCATTCTAGATCTTTAGGCATTAAGTACATGTCTGATTGGTCTTAGTGCAAGTGCGAGATTTGTTGGGATATGCTCTAAGACAACTCATTACATGATTGCTTTTGGCATACAATGTAATATTATTTTATTAATGGCAATTCATTATTATATATTATTACAGTATCTATGTAATATGAATATATATATATATATATTAATGTCCTTAGAATAAAATTATATTATTCTTAAAGATTGTCCATAGTCAAGTATTATCATGAATTAGGAAAATGATAATGCATTGAGACTAGTATGTATTGATTGATGAATTTGTTCATGGATATGAGATATCGAATCAACACATGGGTACATGTTAGAGAACTATGTACCGGACAGATCCACCATGATAGTTATATGAATGTCATAAGCAATTCTCATAGTGATAATAGTGTATGTAATCCTTACGACTTGAGATCACCATAGATCCCAACATAAGGAGTTATGTATCTTGATATTGTCAAACGTTACTTGTAACAGGGTAAACTATAAAGACAATCATTGGATACACTACGTATTATGTAGAGGGATGTTGAGTGATCAAGATATGATTTGTCCCTCCTATATAACAGGAGAAGTGTTTGGCCCTTGATCAAGTGAGACTAAAATGCATGGCCATTCTTGAATGAGTCGATATGTGATATCTAGCTTATTCATTTATTCTAGTCTACTTGGGGATCAAGAAATAAAATATTGAACTATACGAGTATGACTTATTCCATGACTCGTGTTTAATCTAAACACATAGGACAAAGGGATTAAGTTACATGGTTAATATTATCACAGGCCATAGGTTATGTCGAGTCAATGACATTCTTGCAACTTGGGTAGCCTTGACGTGTTGCTAGATACCGCTCATTGCTTGTGACATAAAATTAGATTTTATATCACTGCCAATGTTATAAGATCCTAACGGGTCGCATAAAAGATTAAATTGATAAAGGGGTTAAATTCATTGGATGAATTAAATTGATTAGGAAGAGTCCTAATCATAAATTAATGGGCCGATTATATGTATATATATATATATATATAAATATGCATTATATAGGGATACGGATATTGATTGGGCTATTGGGTTTTTGGAAAACCCTATTATGATTATTAGCCGCCTCGTTATATCAGTATATATATATATATATATATATGTATATATATATATATATATATGTATATATATATATATATATATATATATTTGCATGTTAGGTTTTAAGGGTAGACATTAGTCGAGAACGTTAAGTCAGAATTAACAAAACCTAAACCTAAAGCTTTCGAAGAAAAGCAGAGGTGCAGCCGTCACCTCTGTTCAGTCCCTTTCCCTCGTTGAATTATCAAGTCTAGCAACTTGATATCTTCAACGTACCTTTCGATTTGATCGTGTGGATACCGTAGAGGCAAAGCTGCAATGTTTTGCTCGTGACTTGTGGACTTTTTGCTTCGAGGATTCTGCATCAAACACGCATCAAAGGTATAACTCTTGACACCCGATATGACAGACTTCGTATAGGTCCATGGCTGGAATCCGATAATTTTTATTCCGCTGCGCTATTTGGTAGTCGGATTCCTAACAGGTTCCCTACAAAGTTAACAGCTTCATTAGTTGTAACAAAAGGGTTACCTATTTGGCATTTCCGTGCTCGGATGTCCTCCTTTCTAAAGCTCGCATGTAATAGTTTGAACTTGCATTGCATGCATGCTCAAACTATCAATCTTCTTGTTAGTGCTTCCAACTTGGCAGCTCCCATGCTTCATACAGTGTCTCGGGATTGTATTGAGCAAAAGTTGTGATGTCATTGCGCATCTTGGCCGTCTTGGATGGTGGAAAGAACTTTGATAAGAACAATTATGAAATCCCATCCCACGTAGTAATAGAACCTGCACGCAACTATTGTAACCAACATTTAGCTTTATCACGTAAGAGATGGGAAACAAACGTAACCTGATGGCATCGTCAGTAACGCCATTATGTTTAAAGGTATCACAAATCTCCAAGAAGTTGGAGATGTGGTGGTTGGGATCATCAATAGCTGCTCCCCCAAACTGGACCGAATGTTGGATCATCTGTATAATGGCAGGCTTGATCTCAAAATTGTTAGCTTGGATGGTTGGTCTCGTGATACTCGACAGTGATCCGTGGAATAAAGGATGGGCATAGTCCATGAGTGATCTTGCAACGGGTGGTGCTGGAATCTCCTCGTTATTAGCCATTATTGTTCTTGCTTGCCTTAGCCTCCTTTGACAGGTGCGTTCGATCTCGGAGTCAAAAGGTTCAAGTGTAGGCTTGCTACTCCTTATCATGCGCCAAGGATAACAACCTGTAAGATCCACACAAGAAACAAACAGTAGTAGAGTAGAGAAAATGAGGAAAAATCGAAAATAAAAACAAATAAATGACTAAACTACAGTCAACTTGTGATGCATGGAACTTAAGTACCTTAATTAAATCAATGATATGATAATTATGAGATAATTATGAATGAGTGTCACTTTGTATTCGGACTCAGTTTTGGAGTAAATCAAACGAGACTAATTATTATGTTTAAATCATAGTTACAGAATTGAAGAATGTAACTGTATTAACCCTGGGGTGGTTGTAATCCTTAATTAATTGTAAGTGAGGTAGTGTTGAGACTCCGGAGGATTTTAAATCCGATATTTGGGGTTGTTGGATCAAAGGTTGAGATTGTATTCTCATCGTGGTGATAAACATTGGAATTGTGTTTTTGTGGGATCTGGGGTTTGTGGTGCTTTGTGTTAGGGCTAGTAATGAAAATTGAGATTGAGAGGTAATTATTGAACACAGATGATTTTTAATGAGTCGTGATGTATTTGTGAAGGACTTGGGATTTTGAAGCCTTGGTACTATATATACCAAGTGGACTCGGTATCCAGTCATTGTACTCACTTTTCTCTCTCTCCCTCTCTCGCTTCCCTCCTCTTTCCCCCACCATCTCCCCTTTGCAATGCTTGAAAAAATTGGATGGAGCTCGATGATGAGCGGGATTCTTGAGCAACTGACTAGGTAATCATCTTCACTTCTCGATTGGGAAGGTTTTGATAGTAGTTTTGTAGAATTTGGTGAAGATATGAGTTGGGTTGGAGTTTTGGTTTTTAGTGATTTTGGTTGTTGTGTTATGTTAAGTATTTATGGTGTTTTTGTTTAGGATTTTTGGAGTAATGGGTATTGTGTTTGTTGGCTTGGAAGTTTTTGCTCGAAAAACGCCATTTTTGGCTGAAACAGGACGGAGCGATCCATCGCTAGGGTCGGAGTGATCGATCGCTGCTTCGTTGGAGAAATTTTGATGATGACGAACAGTGAAGCGAGCGATCGCTTCAAATGTAGCGATCGATCGCCAAGGGGCAGTAGCCAATTTGTTCAGTGCGAGCGATCGATCGCTGAAGCCTAGCGATCAATCGGCGAGCTAGCGATCGATCGCTTGAAGATCGAGCGCTTGAACCTTGACGATCGATTGCTCAAGGGCAGTAGCCAAATACATTGAGAGGCGATCGATCGCTGGCGATCGATCGCCTATGCTGATTTTTTGAAAAATTATTTTGTGTTGAGATTTCGACGTATGCTTTGCCCGAGTCTTTTAAATGGTTAATCATCATGACTTGATGATGTGTTTGGAGGTTGAATACGTGCTTGGGTATGTGTTTGTGGGCACAAAATTAATTATGAGTTATTATCTGTGTTTAGCAAATAATTCACTGGAGCTCGGTGCAAAGGCAATGATTGACTCTTGCTATTGGACTATAAGGTACGTATGACGTACGAGCATAGTTAGACATATTATTGTCATGACTGATAAATTGTATATTATTATTGTGCTAAAGAATATGTGTTATGAATTGTGGAATTATCATTGTTGAGCGAGTAACGAGTAATATGTTGTCGCTGTGGAGCAAGCATTTGTTATGATGCCGCCGTTGTTGAGCGTGCGAGAGGTTAGAGTACTGCCACTGTTGAGCGAGTGATGTGATACGATAGAATGAGATTGTGATATACTTGATTTCTGTAAGCATGATTGTAACGATTGAGCTATAACGGATTATGAAATGTTTGGTTTGAGCATGAATGTAGTTAATCAATGTAATGATTAACCGATTTTGGATTTGATGATTTTGGTTATTGTGAGAACAGGAACAACATGTGAAATTCCATATGGTAACGGTATATACAGGAAGTATTTTCTGAATTCGCAACTTTACATTCTGTAAATTATGAATTGTGTAATTTATGATATTGAGATTGTGCTATTGGTATGCTCACCCTGTGTGGGGGTTGTTTCTGTTGAAATAGGTAGAACATGTACATCATCGGCTTGGGGGATGAGTTCGAACTACAGAATGAGGATACTCCTAGGAGCTGGGTATCAGTGTTGGTATGAACAATACTTCTTATACAATTGATACACATTTATGGGTTCAAAGCTCGTCTGTGAGCATTTAGATATGTGTATATGATTTGTATAAGAGTTAAGTGATATCTCTTTTCATTTATGATTTTTCCATGCAATTTAATTAAGGGAATTGCTTAATGAATTGAGAACATATTAGTGTATTATGAGGTGTATGCTTATGCTAGTTGAGCTATATTGGGATTTGAACATTATGTGGACTAATGTCGAAAATTTTATAGATGGCATGTTAAGGTTACTGAAGCATGTACGAGAATTCCCTAATCTGGAAAAAAATAATGCACTAATAGTTGGTTAAGGGCGTGGGGTCCTTACATTATCAGAGCAGTGGTTAGCTCTTTGAGTTGTTAAGGGCCAAAAGATGTGTAGGGACAACGGAATGGCACGCTAAATTACATGATTATAGTTTAGCATTTGTGCAGTGCGTTGATTATGTACTTCCATGCGTATTTTATGATATGAAGTAATGGAGAATTGTGTTATTGCTAACAATTATGATTATAGGATCGTATGGAATACGAAAAATGTGATATTGAGCGATAACCAGTGATGTCAATAAACATATGCACTCGATGTGGTGTCGTTGTGGAGTGCAGAAGACCGGTAACATAAATAATACTATATTCTTGACTTGAGTTGGTGATAGCATATTGTGTCGTATGATGAACGACAAAATGATATACTAAATTGATAGTGATTTGATGTTGTATATGTGTGGCTTGAAGTGTATCCATGTCATATCTGTATATAGTACTGAGTAAACCTAAATTGCAGGAGAAATCAGAAAATGAAATATGATGCCTGAGGACATGGTGACAGTACTGTGTTGTTGGAATATGACAATAGAGATATGATGATCGAGTATGCGTACATTGTGATTAAAAGAGTGCAGTATACGTGAAGTTATACACATGCATTGTTATTTGATTTGATGTGTGGAATGGGCATCACCTCTTGGGTCCAATGGACAAAGTGTACATTTACGGGGGTCACCTATTGGGCCTACGGGGCAAAGTGCCATGTACATGGGAGTACCTCTTGAGCCTGCAGAGCAAAGTGATACATTCCTGATAATGCCGCTGTCATGTCAAAGCGATGATGCCGCTGTCGTGTCGAAGCGATGGTACATGCCACTGTCACGTCAAAGCATGATGTCACTATCATGTCGAAGCAATGATAATGCCGCTGTCGTGTCGAAGCGATGGTACATGCCACTGTCACGTCGAAGCGATGATAATGCCGCTGTCGTGTCGAAGTATTGGTACATGCCGCTGTCACGTCGAAGCGATGATAATGCCGCTGTCTTATCGAGCGCTGGATCAGGATATTTGCCGCTGTCATATCGTAGTGCGGGTTGATGGTATGTCGAAGCAAGGGATATCATTGAGCCGCCGATAATTCAAAGCGAGGAAAGATATTGAGACACGGATATATGAGATACTTGCCGCTGTTACACGAAGCGAGGGGCATTGATTGTGTACCGCCGTAGTGCGATGAGTAGTTGTGTACTGCTATTATGTTAGCAATGTATATTGATCATGTGTTGATTGCAGATGGCAGTGAATGTCGTGTTATAGATATTTACATGGTTGTTCCTTGGGTGCACGAGAGGTAGACCCAAGAGGATATTGACATGTTCCAGGGGAACGAAGAGTTGATGTAACCCTTTTCATTTAATTTAACATATCAAAGCAAACCATTGTATTTGGTTTGGCGTGTGAATATATGTTAATGTATGTTGATAGATGATGATTGCATTATCTCAATTGAATTATATTGATTATGAGAATCGATTGCACAGGAGGAATATTGGAAAATGAAATTGAAATGGAACATATATTATTATGTTCATTTATCCTTGCGTTGCAGTAACGAGACAGGGTGAGGTGCAACCGCTATGGTGTACGACGAGTAATGTACTGGTTATATGACGGTATTTAATACTATAAAAGCATGCTAGTCTCGAGTATTGTAGATTGACAATCGATTAACCACCTGTTAGATTGAGTCAAATACAATTATGGTGTAATGATATTTGTTTCTTTGAAAGCATGCTAAATTGGCATATTGTAGGATTAATAACTGATTAATCACATGTGTATTGAGTTGTATATGATTGTGCGGGTATGAGATGAATGTGTATGTCACAGGATGACACGAGATGTCGTGAGATGATGAAGGGGGTCACTATGAACGTCAGTGTGGGCATGTGATCATGGTAAACATCATGATTTGGCATGAGACTATCGTGAAGAATGGGTATGTACGAGATTGTAATGTTATTCTCCGGTGTATGATGACTGTGATGATAAATAATCACGTGACGATTAATTTCTAGATTAGATGCCATGTGACGAACACAATAATAATGTCATCAAGAGAATACATATGATCTTTGAACATTCCTGATTATGTGATTTATTATGATTGAGATTGAGGTAGTAATTGAAAGGCATATAGATAATGATCTGCATGTAATAATTTCTAATGAATGTTCCAGTATTAATTTGACATCGGATGTTGATGGAGGGTGTTATATAATACGACTGATGTATGAGAAATCATGACTACGTACCGCATAAGGAAATGTTATCCATTCGTAACATAGTGCTCTGTTGAATAAATGATTGAAAGGAACTATGTCAGTGATGCATGAAGTTGATCTTGTGTTGAATTTATTCACACAATTATGAGATAGTATGATGTAGCATGATATGTACAGGAATGTGAGACTTTTGACGCAGGAATGTTCCTGGTTGGTGACAGCTGCATTATTGATATCGATAATGCGTGAACGACAAGGTGCGTGATTATATATGAGTACATGATGAGTACTAATGATTTTGTTCTAGTACTAAATTTCCCAGACGATGATTGGAGACGAGATTTGGAAGTGCTGATGCCTTGGAATATATAAGTATCGTGATGAGTTTGATACTATGGTACTGATGTACATCATAGGTGATTGCAGTCACCCAGGTATGAGATAAATTTTGCAATTTTAGTATTGCTACGGTGTTATAGAATTGATCTTCGAGGAAGGAATTTTTATTGTTAAAAAAAATAAGTGTTTATGAACTGAAACTCGAATAATGTGACGATATAGCGGATTATGTTAACAAATTTATTGCATGAGGCAATGATTAAATATGAAATGAAATTAAATCTGGTAAAATGGATTGTAGGGTTGATGATGAGAACGGCGTTGTCAATATATTGAAATATTGATTGAGATATGATTACCGTGGTTGTTGGGATTTATGTTTTGAGGATTGGATTCTTCTGTTGTGTAATTTGGATGGTCCAATTACGTGGAGATTATTGTCAAAAAATTTAAAATTCTCGTATTAGTTGAGTATTATTGTTTCTCGTAAGCGGGGCCTTACATAATCTATCTTTCACTCTTGTATTTGATCTCATCTTCCAAGCTCAATCTGAAATCCACGGTACAATTTACTATGTCATGTTACAATATCATCTTCCTATCTCAATCATGATAAAAGCAATAAGAAAATCTTTGTATTTTTTTTCTTGCTGCCCAAGTCTTTCACCAAATTATGTAACCAGATGCCTTCCTTGAATGCTTCTGTGATCATCATATACTCTGACTGTAGCGTGGATCTCCAACTCACTGGTCCTCCAGCCATGGTAAACACATAACCAGTAGTTGATCGATGCTTATCAAGATCACCAGCATAATCCGAATCGGCTTATCCAACTAGACGATTGGTCTCATCTTTATGAAATTTCAGACCAATATTCACGGTACCCTGAATATACCCTAAAATCCACTTTACTACGTGCCAATGGTCTTTACCAGGGTTGTGCATGTATCGACTCACCATGGTAACGACATGAGAGATGTCAAGTCTTGTGCACACCATCGCATACATTGAGATCTCCAATAGCATTTGCATAAGGAATGCAATCCATTTGTCTAATCTCGACATATGTAGTAGGAGACATTGATGCACTCAGTTTGAAATGCGGAGCTATCGTAGTGCTTACCTGTTTTCTCTCGTCAGCATAATACTCCTACCGCTCCTGTGGTTCAACCTCACAGGATCTTGGTAACAGATGATGTCTCATGGGCCCTCTCTAAATTCCTTCTTCCTTTTGTTTTGGGTCGCTCCATCACTCACTCCGCTAGTTGAATTGAGGAACCCGATCCCGAATTCTCATAGACTGGAGTGTCAGAATCCGCTTGCAAACAAACTTGCTTAAGTGCTCTTGAGGGATTGAGACATAAAAGATTGATGCAACATTTTATATTCTAATAAGATATTCACCCCCTTTAAAAGTCTCGAATACAAGCCAAGTTGTTCGGAGATATTCCCCTATACCAAATATCTATAGTACATTCTTAAGATACCAAGTCTGTGTCAAATAGACTATGCCCTTTATTCTGTCCATCTTGATCTCCATTCCAAGAATCTTCTTGGCATCTCCAAGATCTTTCATCTCAAATGAGCTGAGATGAACCTTCAATTTGTCAATCTCTATCTTGCTTTTAGATGCAATCAGCATATCAGCATATAAGAGCAAATACATAAATCTTGAAAGTTTCTTTAGGTAGACACAAATATGAAACTGACTGCGTGTGTACCTCTATTTCTTCATTATGTCTTCAAACTGCTGGTATCACTGTCTCAGTGACTACTGGAGACCATATAATGACTTGTCGAGCTTGCAAGCCCAATTTTCATAACGAAGAACTTTGAATCCATCAGGTTGATCCATATAGATCTCATCGTCCAAAGTTCCATGAAGGAGTATCGTTTTGACATCAAGTTGGGCTACCTCAAGGTCAAACTGCGCAACCAAAGCTTATAACAGTCGAATAGACGAATGCTTGACAAAAGGTGAGAAAACATCATCATAATATATTCCTTCCTTCTAAGCGTAGCATTTTGCTACTAGTCTAGCTTTGTATCTGATACTATCTTTGTCTGATGCACATTCCTTCTTTGCAAAGACTCGTTTACAACCAATCTCTCTTTCATTTAGGCAGAGGAACCAGCTTCTATGTTTATTCTGATAAAACAATTTCATTTCTTCACTCATCTCCGTCTTACACGCAATCGTTTACAACCAATCTCTCTTTCATTTAGGCAGAGGAACCAGCTTCTATGTTTATTCTGATAAAACAATTTCATTTCTTCATTCATCTCCGTCTTACACGCAATCTTTTCAATACTATACACAGCTTCTTTGTAGTTTCAAGGAATACAATTTTGATCAATTGGAAGAGCGAAAGCTACAACATCAGTAAACTGAGTAGGTTTTCAGATATTTCTCTTTGGTCTACTGTTAGCCACAGATTTGGGACTGATACTGAATTTGGTATCTCTGTTTGAATGGAGTCATCAATCTGATCGTCAGTGTCTTTTTCAGGATGATCATCAGTCTGAACAGATTGGTCTGAAGTTGCTGGAATCTCAAACTCCACCTGCAAGTAAGAACTTAGATCTTGGTTTTGTTTCTCTAACTCTTCCTGTTTCAGCATTACGGATTCATAAAAGGTAACATCTCGGCTCAGGACAATCTTCTTTGAGTCAGGGTTCCATATATGGAATGCATTCTCACTCCTTCACTAAAGTCCATGAAAACAGCTTTCTCGGCTCTAGGTTCCAACTTTGATTTTCTGACGTGAAATTATGCAGGACAAACAAATATATGCAGAGAATCATAATCAGAAATGGTTCATCCATACCATACCTCCTTGGGAGTTTTTCCGTCTAGTGCAGAAGTTGGTAGCCTGTTGATGGGCATATGACAAGGCTTCAGCCCAGAAGGCATTGCTCAGTCCAGATTGGGATAGCATGCAACATACTTTATCAATCAGAGTATGATTCATCCGTTCTGTAACACCATTTGATGTGGCGTGTCTGGTACGATGATATGTCTAATTATCCCTTCTTTCTGCTGAAATGGGTCAGATATGTATTCTCCATAATTATCAAATCTGAGCATCTTTATCTTTCTTCCGGTCTAGGTTTCGATGATCTTCTTCCAGTTGATAAAGATGTCCAGAACTTCATCTTTATGCTTCATAGTAAACACCCAAACATATCTCGAGAAATCATCTATAAATGTCATGAACCAATGTTTACCTCCCAATGAAGCATTCTGAGAAGGTCCCCAAAACGTCGGTGTGCACATAATATAGTATCCCTTTGGTACGATGGATAACAGTACAAAACTTGACACATGTCTTCTTGCCCAAGACACAATGTTCACAGAAGTCAAGTTTCCCACTTTTGGCATCTTTCAGAACACCTCGATTCACAAAATTCTGCAAAGCCATCTCACCGGCATGTCCCAAGCACATATGCTAATGTCGTGAGGTATCAGGTGAATCTTCTCCGGTGCTAGTGGAGATTGCAGCTCTCCAAGAGACTGTGTGACCATCAGAAAATATAGATTTGTTTCTCGAGTACCTTTCATCGCTAAGAGTTCAACTCGTACAACTTTCAGAACTCCGCCCTCCATGATTATCTTGTAGCCATTAGACTCGAGGACTCCAAGTGATGTCAGTTTCTTTTTCAGATCAGGAACATATTACCTGTGAAAGTTGTTTGATTGTACCATCGTGCATTTTCAAGCGGACTGAACCAATGCCTTTTGTCTGACAGGAATTGTTGTTGACCATGAAGACAACTCCATCGTTGATATCTTCGAAGCATGAGAACCACTGGCGATGTGGGCACATACGATAAGAACATCCATTATCAAGAATCCATCTATAAGATGAATTATATGCAGATGGTGAGACTGAGAATGCTGAGTCATCTTCACTCTCAGAGTTTCATTGCACCACATTCGAATTGGATTTTTCCTTGTTCGGAAACATCCATGAATTTGACTTCATCTTTGTTGTATAACAATGTCGTGGTCAGATTATCATAAGATTGTGGCAGAGAATTCACTAACAGTAACACCATATCTTCATCTTTAACTTCAACTTCAAGATTGTGCAGATCTGCAATAATTCTGTTGAAATTATCTAGATGATCAATCATTGGCGTACATTTCTTATACTGAAAATGAAAAAGATTCTTTTTCAAATAGAGCTGGTTCTTTATGCTTTTCGTCATGTACTTGTCCTCCAACTTTTTCCAGAGACTTGTTGCGGAAGTCTCTTTCATGATAAAATATTTCTGCTCGTTAGATAAGCAGAGGCGGATCGTGCCTCAAGCTTGCCGGTTGACATAGTTACAATCCTCCGGTGACATGTCCTTGAGCTTGGACTCCAAGGCTATATGAGATCCCTCACGGAATAAGAGATCTAATACCTCACACTGCCAGATGCCAAAGTTGTTGGTGCCGTCAAATTTCTCCACCTCGAACTTTGCAGTTGATAACATGGTTTGTCTAACTGAACCACTCGTGGATGCTTCTTGATCCATCACTTCGACCTTTTAGATAGTTATTTAAAAGTAAAGGATGCTACCGTTGCTTCCTGAATGGTCAAAATAATAGGAAACTAGTCCTTGGTTGGCAAAATCGGATGAAAAACGATAAATTTACAAGCTTTTTCATTTCAGACCGGTTCGGTTGGACCTATTCAGGTCGGGCGTGGGTCGGTTCGGGTGGATCTGGGTTGGCAGGCGGGTCGTAGGTTGGGTCAACCTGGTTGAAATTTGAAACTAATCTGGAGCCTTTCTTCCCCAAAATAATTCTGCAATCGTATGTACAAATTTCTCAAAATTTTCAAAACTTTGACCGAGCTTTGTCGTCGACTCGGCGATCAGAAAAAATAAACTGTAGTTGTTTTGGACTCCTTGTGGTGAGACGAATCTAGTGGCATGATCAAAAATTAATTTTGAACACTTTCAATTTTTGGGTATTTCATGAACACGTCTCTGATACCTTTTGTTGTGCCAGAATACCCAAAATGAAATACAAACTTCATATGCACAAAAGAACACAAATATTTACGTGGTTCGGCAATTGCCTACGTCCACGAGAGTTAAATAAAATTTATTGCAAAAATTCGGACGAGAATTAAAAATTCTCCAGGATCATCTCACAACTCACATATACAGATACATAACTTTAAAAGCTTGTTATTTGAGTGGTATTCAGATTGAGGGATAAATTTCAGATGTGACTTAGAGGGGTTTATATATGTGCTCATTCCTTCGGTGCACATCACCAAATTTATTTTTCTTTATCCATTTTTTACCAAGCCTCCAATGCTATAAGATTTCAACCCTTTTAGATGGCCTTTAATGCTAGAGTGGAAGAGAGACCACATGTCAACAACCGTTTCTCCCAACGGTGACACATTGTTCACTTATTAAATATGGTAATGTTGATTAGATACATTATGTAGTCTTTACAGTAGGTTTCAGAATAAGAATAATGTACAGGTGCAGTAACTCAAATACATGTGAATATTTGATGTAAAGCTGCATGATTATGGTACATTATTAACTTTGGGCTTACTTTTATTCGATTCTTTCCCATTGCTAGGCACCATATAATCAGAGTTTTAGGCACCAAATGACCCGAGCTTAACTTAAGGGCAGTGTCCTTTAAGACATAGTCAAATACACCCTAGGTTACCCAATAGGTAAGGATAGATATCACATCATATCAGTGGAAGGCTCAATTGATGCAAATAATTGAATCAATTGTTATATTAATTGATTGGTATTTGGAATTATTGAATTTTGAGCGAAATACATATTATATATGTTAGATGTCTCTCCGTCTTGGCATCGTCATGTGTACCTGCAAAACAAAGACAAACACAAATACACAATATGCAAATATTATAGTAAGCTCTCAAAGGATATAGGGCCGGCTCAGATTTGCAGGTTTCCCAATCTACGTCACTTAGAGAAATCACGGTAAAGACCGGAAGGAGAAGACCCCCAATAATCTGTCAACCCACCAGCGCACAAAGCTAAGCACCGAGAACACAAAGCATACAACAAGGTGCACACGGCCAGCACGCTGGACAGAACCACCCTCAACGCCGAACTCACCGGAGCACACAACTCATGGACAGAACCACGAAACACAAAGCAAACGGGAAGGGATGCACGCTGGTATGGAGCACAAAGCAACCACTCAAGAAAACACACAACCACTCTCAAAAGCACAGCCTGATTTCACCAAGAAATCTACAGACGAAAATAAGCAAGAAAGAGTTTGAAAGTTCAAGAGCAAAAAAGGAGGCGCACGTTTCACTCAAAGAAGGGGGAGAGAGGCGCACATACTGAGTCTACACTTAATTAGGCAGCTAAGTTTAGGTATTAAATAAGAAGGGTTAAAGCCCTAAATGGCTTAATTAATTACTGGGCCACATACCCAACAAATCTCTACCTTGGCCCAATACCGATTTCTCTTCATACGTACGGAAAACATACAAGCAGACATCATCATCGTCTTATGGTACCCACAATACACAAAGTAATTGTGTGAACCAAGTTCCTGTCAAAACAAAAAGTAAAGACAAGGAAAAAACTTTAACAAGCACACAACAAGTTAAAGAGGGAAAGCAAGTAGGGTAACAGTTTTGTAACGAGTACACAGCAGGTTATAAAACACTAACCAAGGGACTAAACATGCATCAATCACCAGTATCAAATTTTAACATTTTTAAACATGATTGAAACTTACAAGGACAAACACTTAGTACACATATCAGTAGGACTAAACACATAACATTTTAGTTTAACACCTACAGAACACTTAGAAAACTCAAGCCATAATGCACGAAGTATTTCAAGTATCTCAACAACCATTTAACAACATAACAATGCACCATGCCGGGGTTAGAGATATACCTACTTAAGCAACTAACAACATAAGCTATATCATGCCGAGTACTAACCATCAATACATAACAGATCTTATAGCATCTGAATAAGCACATTCTTCATAGAATCATAGTCAAAATCAGATTTAGGACATTGATCTTTACTCAACACCAAATGAGCAGCTAAGGGCACATTAACATGCTTAGCATCAAACATAGAAAACTTCATCAAAATCTTTTGAACATAAGAAGTTTGGTTAGACTACTCAACAACAGGAGCAATTTCAGTGGAGTCTACTCCTTCTTTTTGCGTAAAACATTTAGCTACAAGTCTAGCTTTGAACATAACAGAATCATTTTCATTCTTAATCTTAAACAACCATTTGCAATCAACAACATAGCAATTAACATGTTTAGGAACAATAATCCAAGTATGATTCACAATCAAATAATGCATTTCTTCTTTCATAGCACACAGCCAGTCATTAGCATTTTTTTATTTCAAAGCTTCAATGTAGGTTTTAGGTTCACAGTTATCAATTGATTCAAACACATTGAACACATAAAAAGCAAGATGAAAGTCACTAAGCTTAGCAGGTTGTCTTATGTTTCTCCTAGCCCTATCTCCAGTCAATTGATAATCATGCAAATCTTCTTGTTAATTAGCAACCAATTCATCATGCACAACAGGGTCATGTTCAACAATAATATCATGATTTTCAGGCACTTCATGAATCTCAGGTTCATTAACAGGCAAGTTCACATGATTTTCAGCAAAAGGCACATTGTTATCATTAACAGGAAGCACACCAGGCAAATACTCCACTTTGCTAGGAGTAGCACTTGACTCAGACTCATCAACAGGCACAGAAGAAAGCAAGCAAGACATTTCAGACTCATTGAAAACTACATCCCTACTTATAATGCTTTTAAAACCAGGTTCACTTCTTAGCCATAGTCTATTTCCCTTAACTCCCTCGGGATAACCTAGAAAGACACACTTAGTAGCCCTAGGTTCAAGTTTATCACATTTCCTATGCACAAAAGCAGAGGAACCAAACAATCTAAGATTAGAAAAATCAAGTTCTTTACCAACAAAAACAGATTCAGGACACAAACCATTTAAAGGAACAGAAGGAGATCTATTGATCAAGTAAGCAGTTGTCACAACAGCTTCACCCCAAAATCTCTTTGAGAGGCCAGAAGATGCAAGCATGCTTCTAACTTTTTCAAGGAGAGTCAGATTCATCCTCTCAGCCACACCATTTTGCTGAGGGGTACAGGGTACAGTCTTGTGCCTCTGAATCCCAGATTCATTGCACAAATTGTCAAACAAAGAATTACAAAACTACAAGCCATTATCAGTCCTAAGTTTCTTAATTTTTTTACTAGTTTGGTTCTCAATTAAAGTCTTCCAATTTTGAAACTTTTCAAAAGCATCTGATTTATTTTCATTAGAAAAGCCCATACTTTATAGAAAAGTCATCAATCACAGATAGGAAGCATCTATTACCACCTTGTGTAGGAACACTAGAGGGACCCCACACATTAGCATGTCACAGAACTCTTAGTCACATTACGGGAAGGGGAAACCGGGACTTTCACTCTTTGTTGTTTGCCATAAACACAAGAATCACAGAAAGGCATGGAAGATAACTTGTATTTATCAAATAAACCTTTTTTATGCAAAATCTCTGGACCTTTAGAACTCATTTCACCTAATCTTCTATACCACAGATCATTCAAGTCATCAGTCACAGAATTCACAAAGGTATTATCATATACAGATTCAGTTTTGCAACATAAATGTTTCTTTTCTTTTCAGCTTTGAAAACTATCAAAGAACCCTTTAAAATTTTCATTATTCCATTTCCCCACATACCCTCAAGACCATATATTCTAAAGCAGCACATGACATCAAATTATTGCACAAAGCAGGAACATGTCTCACATATTTTAGAGTCACAGAATAATCAGAATCAAATTTCCAATAAACATCACCAATGTCAGCAACTTTACAAAGTTTCTCATTAGCCATAGAAACAGAAATGTGTTCAACTTCTTATAATTAGAAAACAAATTTCTAAGTGTGACATGTGATAAGAGCAACCAGAATCAATTAGCAATTTATTTTCACACACAGTAGATTAATGCACAGAATTCACAGCATCACATAAATCAGTCACCATAAAGATATCATCCGAGCTTTCACTAGATAAAGAAGCATTATTCATTTGTTCATAAGATTGTTTGTTATCATTTTGTTTCTGGTTTTTCTTTTTAGGACAGTATTTAATAAAGTGATTAGGATCACCACAGCTAAAACACATTGTGTTTGTAGGCCTAGACTTAGGCCTAGTCTTGTTTTTCACTTCGTTCTTACCATCATTCTGATTTTGGTTATGATCATATTTATGATTGTTGATACCTATGTTGAGACCTACCTCTAACATGCATAACTTCACCTGAATTTTGCTTACTACCTTTGTTCACTTTAAATCAAATTCTTTACGCTTAAGACCATTAATCACTTTGTCAATCGTAATGTAATATCTACCATACTTAATAGCATATTTGACATCACTATAGGTCTCAGGAATAGCATTTAAAAGCACAATAGGAGTATAATCATCAATATTCCTATCTCCAGTTAACTTAATATCTTGAATCAACTTGGTAAACACATCAAGATTCTCATCAACATCTTTGTTAATGTCAAGCTTGAATCCGAAAAAAGTAAAAACAACTTACTAGGCAAAGAGGTTTTTGTATACAACTCTTCTAATTTTTCCCAAAGAATTTTAGCAGAAGTAAGTTTACTACATTTTCTAAGCGCAGAGTCAGAGATTCAAGATTATGGAAGAGTAAGCAAATTCATCATATTCAGCTTTCTTAGCAGTGATTACATCATCGGCATAAATACCATCTATAGCCTTAAACACTTTTTGTTGAATCAAAATTCCTTTCATTTTCTGTTGCCAAATAGAAAAATCTGATTTTCATTAAAGGGTTCCATATTATAGCCAGAAATAGAAGCCATCGCACACAAGCAAAATAAGGCACACTAAATCACAGGCTAACAAATTACACAAAGTAAGCAGCAGAAGCAGGACCACACAAAATAGGCACAAATAATGAAAAACAGAAAGTTTTAGACAATTTTAAATTTCAGTGAGCCACACTGAAAAATCACAGAAAACACAGAATCACATAAATTTCTAGTTTTCTACAGCAAGCAAGCCTCAAAACATATGACCTAGACGCTCAACAAAGCAGTAAAAGTTTTAGGGTTCAAGCCAAGCACTTACAACCCAAAGGCCAATGCTCTGGGGATTTTCCACCAAAAAGCCGAACAAGCGCAAAATCTGAACCACCGAACAGCCGCTGCCCGAGCGCCGCCTGTTCACCCACCAGGTGCGGATAGCCGCTCCGTTACCACTGTTAGATGTATATCCGTCTTGGCATCGCCGTGTGTATCTGCAAAACAAAGACAAACACAAATACATAATATGCAAATCTCTCAAAGGATATAGGGTCGGCTCAGATCTGCTATTTTATCAATCTACGTCACTTAGAGAAATCACGGTATAGAAGACCCCCAATAATCTGTCAACCCACCAGCGCACAAAGCTAAGCACCGAGAACACAAAGCACACAGCAATGTGCACACGGCCAGCACGCTGGACAGAACCACCCTCAACGCCGAACTCACCGGAGCACACAACTCATGGACAGAACCACGAAGCACAAAGCAAACGGGAAGGGACGCATTTTGGTATGGAGCACAAAGCAACCACTCAAGAAACACACAACCACTCTCAAAAGCACAGTCTGATTTCACCAAGAAATCTACAGACGAAAATAAGCAAGAGAGAGTCTGAAAGTTCAAGAGCAAAAAAAGAGGCTCACATCTGACTCAAAGAAGGGGGAGAGAGGCGCACGTACTGAGAGTTCTACACTTAATTAGGCTGCTAGGTTTAGGTATTAAATAAGAAGGGTTAAAGCCCTAAAGAGCTTAATTAATTACTGGGCCACATACCTAACAATATTGTTATAAACTAAATGAGTATGAATTATTCAAGAATATGTAAACCGATCCACAAGTTTCATATATAAATATATAAAAATTTCATAAAGTTAAAATTAGATATTCACGATGACATATTTTAGATAGTTTATACTAAGTAGATGGTTCACTTTTCCCAAAACAACAAGCACAACACCACGATGTACCTTCGGAGTGTATTTGGATCAAAAGATTTGAAGCTATGGATTTTAAATCATTGATTTCAAATTCATTTATTTGTTTGGATTAGTTTATATTGAGTGTATTTCAAATCTACATATTTATAATTTATGTAGATGTAATGGTAATTGTGATGGATTTGAAATTCACCTAGATGTTAATAATACATGAGGTTCCAACTCAAAACCAATTGGTAATGAGTGGAGTAGCCCATATATCTTATAAAGAGCTAGCATGGTTTCTAAACTCCCAATGTGAGACATTTCTCAACACGCCCCCTCACGTGTGATATTATATAAGTCAAGCACTGGACTGATACACGGGTGATGGTGAACATGCGGGCGAAGTAGCCTGACGCAATATCAATCGCATGGGAAACTTGTCTCTAGTACCATGTTAAGAATACATAGGGTTCCAACAATAAGTGAAGTAGCTCATGTATCTTATAAAGAGCTAGCATAGTTTCTAAACTCCCAATGTGGGACAATTCTTAACATAAGATAGTTGTTATTTCAAATCCAATTTTGAAATACATGAAATACATACATCCAGACACAACCTTAATACATTTGAAGATCATGGATTTCTCATATTTTATGGCGGAATCTCATATCTCGGGGATTAAACAAACGATAATTTATCCAATTATATGAGTTATAGATTACTCATACAAAGTATGGATCAATCTTTCAGTTCAAACCAATAGCTAAGGAGAACAAAAGTTCATGAATATTAAAGGGGGAACCCCTCATTTGATGTGCAAAGAAATGTTTACGGGTTATTTTTTAATATTTTTTTAAAATTAATTATATATTAATTGTTTTAACTATTTAAATTTCACTCTTCAGACTGAATTACATTATCTTAATCGGATCAACCCAGTAGAAGTGGCCAAACGGATCAGCCACTCATAATCCATAAAGAAAATCAACGATGAATCTACCTTATGACACAACTTTTGGGTTACATCAAATTTTCCCAGAATCATATTCATTAATTTAATTACTCCAATTTTAGCGTAAACTGTATAGTACGGCCATAAGAATATACGGCCTTTATTCTATAAATAATATTGTTCTATAAGACACTTTTACATTGTGATATTAATTTAATTTTTTTAAATAATTTGTATTTTAGAGTAGGATTATTTATATGCAAATATTTTTGTAAGAAATTTGTTTATCTAGTATTTTTTTCTAAATAGTTTGGTTATATTGTACAAACTTAATGCCAGCTTAAGAATTAAACTCGCGTACAAGTAATTATACAAGTCCATAATTAATATTTTTTGGTGAAACGGAGAAATATATTATTAAATAATTTATTAAATCAACTAAAAATGACACATGAGTTTTAAAGTCCGGTATAATGATTGTTAAATAGGCCAATGATTGCCATAACTTCTATACACTCAATATTACAAACACCAATATACATATAAACATAGACATACATATTTATGTATATTGGTCTTTACAAACAGGTCACTAAAGATTCAAAAATTATATATACAATTTATAAAGTAATAACTTTAGGGTGTTTTTGTTGTCTTGTTCTTTGTCGTTGCAAGTTAAATTTTGTGTACATTAGTTGGTGCATTTGTGGTGATAATTTGTAACTTTGCGTTCTTAGTTTTAGCTTTCTTTATAATGATCTTATGTGACATTGACTTGTATTTGTTCTTGATTGTAACTCTTCAAATTAAATTTAATAAGTTTAAGAATAGTATGATAAGTTAATAATTATTAATTTTAAAAATATAATCTATTTTTGACAAGCTATCGTTTTCAGAAAATATAATCCATTTTTTACAGTATATATAATATATGGAAATATATATATATATATATATATATATATATATATATATATATATATATATTTGTGTGTGTGTGTGTGTGTGTTTTGGAAAAAAAAATTATAATAAAAGTGGTCAACTTGTCCTCTTATCTCCCTCCCTGTCCGATATAAAATAAAAGTTAAAGATGATTTTTTATAATTTTTTTGATAATTGATTAAAATAATTATTATTTTAAAAATAGGATAATAATCATTACTAAAATTATGATATTTAATAATAATATTTTGAGTGGTATCACTTGTGAATAGGGATGGCAACGGGTCGGGTCTAGGACGAGTTTGGCCAATCCCAGGACCCGCCCCGCCTCAAAGAAAAAAATCCATGACCCGCCCCGCCCCGCCAATAGGACCCGACCCGCCCCGGCCCGCCAGGACCCGCGACCCGGCGCGTACCCGTTTCGTTTTTTTTTGTGCTTTTTTTGCAGGGTGCTTATAATGTTGGTGGTCATGTTATCAGTGTAAATACGATTGAGCAGTCAGTATTTTATTATTGAAGACCTTGAATAGAAATTGTAACTAAATTAAACAACAACAAAAAAAGTACATCAATCAAAACTCAAAAGTGAAAAATACATCAAATTAAAGAGTTAGCATTTACAAACTAATTACGGTAGATTTTTCATATTCTTCATCATCTTCTTCCTCATCAAACAATGAAGGACAAGCTGATAAATCACCTACAGTTGAACAAGCACCTACAAGTCGAAAATGTAGAACTAAATTTTTTTTTTAATAATTCATATGTATACGGGGCGGGTCCGGGTTGGGTCCAGCCAATCCCAGGACCCGCCCCGCCCCGCCTCGCCTCATAAACCCGTTGATCGGGTCCAGACCCTCCCCGGGACCCGTTTGACCGGGTTTAGACCCATCCCAAACGGGACTGGTTCAATAAGGGTTCGGGTTTAGACCCGTCCCATTGATATCCCTACTTGTGAACACATTGTGACATCAAGACAATTACTTTACAGTTCTCATCTATAATAACAAGTATAGATTAAAAATCATCAAATTCATCTAATTTAATTAGAACAATATTATAAGAGGGCAAACACTTGAACAGTGATTTGGGTCTAAATTTCCCGAAAAAACATTGTTCAATGAACAGTAACTTCATTTGGAATTGGATTTTGGGCTTTCATTTATTTTTTGGCATTTGAATTTGGATTTTGGGCTTCGACATATTTTTTTCTCCTTTGTTTTTTGACTTCATTTTGGTCTCTTTTTGCCCGGTCCATCTATGCCTTTGCCATCTCATCTACATGTTTCTCCCATCTTATCAACACGCAGCCTGATTAGTCACAGAACTCCTGTTGCGATGTCCGTAGGTTTGTCGCTCCTCTCTTTTGTCCGTTGGTTTGCTGCTCCGTATCGCGTGCTTCAATGTCCCCTACACTTGTACAATTGCTTAGCCGAAGGAGGCTCAGTCACATAAGGTATTATGTCATTTTAACAAAGAAATTTTTAATTAAATTTAGAGGAAAAGGGAAACGAGTTAATGAAATATGCTTCTGGCTTATTGCATATGGAAATTAAATTATATGTTCAAAGTATTTACATGCATTCAATACACGACATTTCACCTTGAACTCAAGAAAAAAATGTTTTTTTTTTTCTCTTTATTGTACTGAATTTGTTTTTTGTTACATCAACGGTCTTTAGTATCCCAAAATTCAAGACAACATATTGGGAGCTACTTTGCTCCTCATGAATGGGTGATTAAGTTTATGTAAGTGTGTGACATATTCTTTATTGCCTTGAATGTGAGTGTTATTTCCATCACTGATTTATTCATAATACAAAGCCGTTTCTTAATAACTTATCAACTTTTACTTCTTGAATCTAAATTTCTTATATCTTTATTACATTGAGACTTTAAAAAGTATGTACCTTTTGATGTATGGCATGCAGGCCAACCAATGAGTTTCCACACCTTCTTTCTCATGTCAGACAACCAGTTGGACCAGGGGCAAATCTAAGAATTTGACTGTGAGGTAAAAGTTAATTACATAAAAATTAAACCAAATGTTCGTGATAAAAATCCGAGTTTAAAGATTCATTTAAAAAAATATTAGGTAAATAATTACAATGAGATTATTTCAAAAAAAATGAATTTGCTTGATTTCAAGAAATAATACACTTACCAAGTTTAATTGTAATATAACAATTATTATAATGTTCGGTTCATTGGTATTCAAGGAAGAGACTTGCTCAATTTCAAGAAATACGGGAGCATGTTCTTTACATGTTTAAAGAGACTCATTCTTTTCTGGGAGAAAGTTATAAGAGTGCAGATGTTATAAAATAGTAATTTATGATGATATATTTTTGATATTTTCTATTTGTCAAATGATGAACTGTTAATTATTACACTGCTAAGTGTTATTTCGGATTGAAATGAAGTTTTTTTTTCATGCCAAAAACTAATTTATTTTATAGACAATTGTGGATGTCTATCCATATTTACATAGATGAATAACAAAATAAAAGGCACAAAAAAAAGAGGAGAACAAGATTTCACCAAAGAGATTTGAATTTGGGTTCTAGGATTAGAGAAGTCTAGTGACCTCACCACTAAGACGTAGGAACTTTTTTCGTAAAACTGTTGGTAACATATATATATATATATATATATAATACTAATAATAATAATAAAATAATAACAAGTTAATAACCAAAAACATTGGCTCCTGCTCCCACCGAGATTAAGGATAATTATTTTTGAGGGGGACAGCCCCCAACTATGTGTGCATTCGTCCCTGAGTTGGACACCACCTAAGTATATTCTACTGCTTATATGCATGTGGTTTGACTTAAATTTTGAAATGGATGCCATATTAGAATTTGATTTCTAATAAGTTGGCTATCTACCGCAGCTCTCGTATCATATTGTTGATTCACTTATCGGGCTGGAAAACGTGACATGATAAATGAATTCAGAAAGGCAAACTAAAACTAAGGCCCATGACATATTTGAGTGGTTTCTATAAGTGTTCTTCAGCCGTGCATTATGTATATATTTCGAGTCCCCGCCTTGTCCCTTGCCATCAGCCATATTCCATGTTGCACACATGATTTTTTTTACTGATGAATATCCTTGTCAATTAATATTTTTTTACTCAAATATAATTGCTTCTGCATTGTCTTGCTGTATGGACACTAATAGTAAATCTTGTAACAAAATGTTTGCTCTGTCATAAGAAAGTATTTTCAAGTGATTAGTAATTTAGGATATAGTTGAATGGTTTTGCTTAATAAAATGAACTCTCGTGGAAATGTTCATTTTATTAAATGATTGTCATATGCAATTGTTTTGACATACAATTTTTATGATTTTATGAATAGCAATTCATTATTATATATTATTCGTTTAACTGTGCAATCTGAATTAATATATATGTTAATGTCCTTATAATAATATTGTATTATTCTTAAACATTGTCCCCGGTCAAGTATTATCATGAATCAGGATAATGATAATACATAGAGACTAGTATGTATTGATTGATGAGTAGTTCATTGATATGAGATATCAAATCAACACATGGGTACATGTTAGAGAACGATGTACTGGACAGACCCACCATGAGAATGCAACATGGATAGTTATATGATTGTCATATGCAATTCTCATAGTGATAATAATGTATGTAATCCTTACGACTTGTGATCATCAGAGATCCCAACATAAGGAGTTATGTATCTTGATATTGTCAAACGTTACCCGTAACAGGGTAAACTATAAAGGCGACTATTGGATACACTACGAATTATGTAGAGGGATGTTGACTGATCGAGATAGGATTTGTCCCTCCTATATAACAGGAGATGTGTTTGGCCCTTGATCAAGTGAGAACTAAAATGCATGGACATGCTCGAATGAGTCAATATGAGATATCGAGCTTATTCGTTTATTCTAGTTCTACTTGGGGATCAAGAAATAAAGATTGAATATACGAGTATGACTATTCCATGACTCGTGTTCAATCTAAATACAAAGGACAAAGGGATTAAGTTACATGGTTAATATTATCACAAGTTCTAAAGGTTATGTCGAGTCATTGACATTCTTGTAATTTGGGTAGTCTTGATGTGTTGCTAGACACCGCTCTTTGCTTGTAACATAAAATGAGATTTTATGTCACTGCCAACATTACAAGATCCTATCGGGTCGCACAAAAAAGATTAAATCGATAAGGGAATTAAATTCATGGGATGAATTAAATAATTAAGAAGAGTCTTAATTAAATGATTATAAGGATTTAATTAAATCATGGGTTTAGGCCCATGAGGTTTTAAGAAAGCCTTTAATTAAATCATATATAATTTGATATCAATGTAATTAATTGTTTTTTAATCCAATACTTTGATATCAAAAACCTAGCCACCATCCTAGAAGCTCTCGGCCACCTCTCACTAAAAGCTCTCGGCCGCCGCCTTGATCTTGTGTTAGTTCCGGCCATCTTCATACGATTTGGAATCGTGTGTGGTTATTGTTTCGGTTTAAGAACGAGTCTAGCAACTTGTTCTTAAATCCCCTTCCCGATTTGATCGTATGGATACCGTTGAGGCATAACTTGATAAGTTTTGCTAGTGACTCGAAGGAGGCGTTGGAAGTGGTGCTGCTTCGTGAAATCTGCTCAAACACGCTACAAGGGTGAGACCTTTTGTTCCTTTATCCGATATGAACCCCTATGTATAGATCCGGTGTCTTGTAATCCATATAATTTATATTCCGCTGCGTTAGATGCATGATGGATTACTTACAGTGGTATCAGAGCCGTGTACAAGGCTCATATCGGATTTATGTGGTTAAATTGTTTAATCATGTTTAGAATTAATATTGCATGCTATTTAAAACTGTATGAACATATATGATATGTTAATATTAAGTTTTGAAAATCGTCGTAAAATTGTATTTGATATAATTGTTGCATATATGTATATGATACATGATGGCGCACAACCTAGGATGCATGAGGCGCGACCGAGCCTCTTCTAGCCATGATGGGCGCGCGATCGGATGAGGCTGGTTGGGCGATCGAGCCACCTCCTCCCATGATGGGCGCGCAATCGGATGTGGCAGGGAAGGCGACCGAACCTCGTTGCACTTCAATGGCGCGCGAGCAATTCGAATGATGGTTCGGACCATGGTTCACGGGTTCATGCGTTTGGCGGCTACCTCCACGTGAGAGCTAGGGTTTTCGAACCCCTTGGCTCGAGATGGTCGAGCCGCCACCGTCATGAATCGTGCATGGAAAGGCCGAGAATCATGACAAGGTTTCGAACCTTGTGGCTCGCGACGGCTAGGGTTTTGAACCCTAGCGGCCGCCGCATGGACACACGAGCTCGGACCGTGTCTTGGGCTAGGGTTACGAACCCTAGGCCCATGCATGGTCTAGCCGTGTGGTTGGGTTGATTTGAACCCTTATGGTTCGTAGTTGTAATCGCATAAGGTGGCATGTGATGTCCCGAGCGTACGATAATTTTCCAAAATTTTATTTTACAGTTTTAATTAGAATTAAATTTTAAAATGTTTAGAATTTAATTAATTAAATGTTAAAGCATGTTTTATGTGTTGTTTGAGCATGGTGCCTGGTTATAGCCCTTTGACCTATTAGATAGGATTTGTGAATGTTTGTAATTTATAATACGACCTGCGTGTCGTGCCTTCTCTATTTTATTCTAAATGTTATCCCTCCCCTATGTTCCCCTCGAATGTGAATCGAGGAATTCTATATCTTGTAAATAGTATAGTTTATTTGTTGATGGTGATCAATGAAGATGGAGCATGATGCCGGGATGAGGAGGCCATTCACAAACAGGAGCCAAAGGAAGGAGCTTTTGAAGTTACCTTAGGTTGACTCTTAGGATTTTCTCATTGGCTTGAGAAAATATCTAATAGGGGCTATAACCATGTCACGTTTTAATTATGTATGTTGATGCATGATTTATCTTATGTTTTAGATTGATAATTGTATTACACATATATGTAGATATGTATACAGCTATATGTAGTGGACATATTTTAAATTATCAAACTAATAATGAGATCAATAAATCCCTCTAAAATATTAAGTTTTAGATGCCTTCCAAAATTAAAAGTACTCGTCAAAAACTTCGATTGTACATGTGTGGGTTTGCCAAAGCAAAACACCGTGGCAATCTTAGTAAGGCGCGAAAGGATAAAAGTGATATCCGTTATACTTTAAATTGGGTACGACTTAACTAGGTTATCTCAATAGGATTGGGAACCTAGAGGGCATGGGTTGGATAATAATTCATTTGATGAATTGAACAAAGAGTTGTTCGTCCAACTATCCAATAATTACATGTGATGTAATTGACAAAGTGTTGTCTACCTAAATAACCGAGTCTTGGGCGATTAGCCAAAGCTAACTCAAGATTATGCGAAATATGGATCTTGGCCCACTAAAGGTTTCGAGGGTTGATATTTTTTAAAACAAAATAGTGGGAGTATCATTTAATATAAGACCATGTTAAATGATTATATCATAAACTTATTTTGCATATTTATATTGTAGATATCCATGGCAACTAACAATACTACAAGCACATTATCACTGCGATCGGTCCTTGAGAAGGACAAATTAAATGGGACAAACTTCCTAGACTGGTATAGGAATCTGAGGATAGTCCTCAAGCAAGAAAAGAAATAATATGTCCTAGAGGAACCCCTACCTGTTGAGGAACCTCCCCTGACGGCTACGAGAGCCGATAAGGATGCTTACAAGAAGCATCAGAATGACGCACT
Organism: Haberlea rhodopensis; assembly: GCA_907163345.1. NCBI lineage: Eukaryota > Viridiplantae > Streptophyta > Magnoliopsida > Lamiales > Gesneriaceae > Haberlea > Haberlea rhodopensis. The sequence continues at coordinate 474,322 of CAJQUN010000321.1, forward strand.
TGATGTTGGCTGCCTTATGCTTGCCACCATGAACTCTGAGCTTCAGAAGCAACATGAGGAAATGGAGGTGTTCGATATGATCGAACACTTAAAGCAATTGTACCAACAGCAAGCTAGACAAGAGAGGTATGACGTCTCTAAAGCGTTGTTCCAGTGCAGGATGGTAGAGGGAAGCATAGTTGGAACTCATGTACTCAAGATGATTGGGTATATTGAGAATCTAGAGAAGCTGGGTTTTCCATTGGACCAAGAGTTGGCCACCGATGTAATCTTGCAATCGTTGCCTGAGAGCTTCAGTCAATTTGTAGTAAATTACAATATGACTGACATGGAAAAGACTCTACCACAATTGCTTGGTATGTTGAGAACATATGAAGCAAATACAAAGAAGACTAAGGCCACAAATGTTCTTATTGTGAATAAGGGCAAAGGAAAGGCCAAAGCTAAAGGCAATAAGAAAGCAAAGAAGGTCTTTGTTAAATCTAAGCCAAAGTCTTATGCACTGAAGCCAAAGGGAGGGATAGCAAAGGAAGGGAACTGTTTCCATTGCGGTGAGACCGATCATTGGAAAAGTACTGCAAATTATATCTGGAGGATCTCAAGAAAGGAAGTATGACTTCCACTTCAGGTATTTTTGTTATTGAAGTCAATTTATCTACTTCTTCATCATGGGTATTAGATACTGGATGTGGATCTCACATTTGTGTAAATGTGCAGGACCTCAAAAAGAGTAGATTGTTGGCGAAAGGCGAAGTAGATCTCCGAGTTGGAAATGGAGCAAGAGTTGTTGCATTAGCTATAGGAGATTATTATTTATCTTTGCCTTCTGGTTTATCGTTGATTTTAAAAGACTGTTATTTTGTGCCATACATTACCAAAAACATTATTTCTATTTCTTGTTTAGACAAGTGTGGATTTTCATTTATGATAAAGGACAACTGTTGTTCTATTTATTTAAATGATATGTTTTATGCTAGTGCACAAATGGTGAATGGTCTTTATTTATTAAATCTTGATATGCCTATCTATAACATAAATACTAAAAGGATTAAAAATAATGATTGTAATCCAACTTATCTCTGGCATTGTCGCTTGGGCCATATAAACGAGAACCGCATATCTAAACTTCATAAAGATGGAGTATTGGATTCATTTGATTTTGAATCATATGAAACATGCGAGTCTTGTTTAATGGGCAAGATGACTAAAGCCCCTTTCAAATGACATGTTGAAAGGGCAAATGTTTTATTAGGACTAATACATAGTGATGTATGTGTACCAATAAGTACACAAGCTAGAGGTGGTTTTCAATACTTCGTTACATTTACTGATGACCTCAGTAGATATGGGTATGTGTACCTAATGAAGCATAAGCATGAAACCTTTGAAAAGTTCAAGGATTTCAAGAATGAAGTACAAAACCAACTTGGCAAAAGTATCAAAATCCTTCGATCAGATCGAGGAGGTGAATACTTAAGCCAAGAGTTTCATGACTATCTAAAGGAGTGTGGGATAGTCCCACAACTCACTCCTCCGTATACTCCACAATGGAATGTGTATCCGAGAGGAGAAATCCAACCTTGTTGGACATGGTTAGATCAATGATGAGTCATGCAGATCTTCCGATATCATTTTGGGGACACGCTCTAGAAACAACGATTTTCTTACTGAACCGTGTTCCATCTAAATCAGTGGAAAAGACACCATATGAGATATGGACTGGGAAGCGTCCTAGTATGTCTTTTATGGAGATTTGAGGTTGTGAGGCTTTCGTTAGACGTCACGCCACTAACAAACTTGGACCCAAATCTGATAAGTGTTTATTTGTGGGATATCCTAAGGAAACGAAAGGATACTATTTCTATTATCCCACCGAGAACAAAGTAGTTGTTGCTCGGACTGTGTATTTCTTGAAAGAGAATTTATTTCTAGAAAAACCAGTGGGAGAAAAATAGAACTTAGTGAAGTTCAACCACAAGAAAACACTGAACCTGAGATTGAGATGGAAACAGAGCAGGCACCGCAAGCTGTTGTGGAAGAAGTACCTGCTCAAGAGACAAAAGCCCAGCGTAGGTCTGTAAGAGAACACCGGGAGCCACAGAGATATGGATTTCTTGTGACTCAACAAGGTGACTTACTACTTATTGATGAGGATGAGCCGTCATCTTATCAACAAGCTATAATGGGCACTGATTCTGAGAAATGGCAAGAGGCCATGAAATCTGAGATGAAATTCATGTATGCAAACCAAGTATGGACTTTGGTTGATCCACCTGAAGGGGTACGACCCATAGGGTGCAAATGGATTTTCAAGAAAAAGACCGATATGAATGGTAATGTACAAACCTATAAAGGTCGGCTGGTTGCAAAAGGATTCAAACAAATTCATGGCATTGACTATGATGAAACCTTTTCACCAGTGGCCATGGTTAAATCCATAAGGATCTTACTTGCAATAGCTGCATTTCATGATTATGAAATCTGGCAGATGGATGTCAAAACAACTTTCCTTAATGGAAATCTGCTCGAGGATGTGTACATGACACAGCCTGAGGGTTTTGTCGATCCAAAGGATGCTGGAAAGATATGCAAGCTACAACGATCCATTTATGGATTGAAGCAAGCTTCTCGGAGTTGGAATCTTCGTTTTGATGATGCAATCAAAGAGTTTGGTTTTATCAAAAACGTAGGTTGTGTCTACAAGAAGGTCAGTGGAAGCATAATCATTTTCCTAGTTTTGTATGTAGATGACATACTTCTCATTGGGAATGATATCCCTGCCTTACAATCTGTAAAGATTTGGCTAGGGAACTGCTTTTCGATGAAAGACTTGGGAGAAGCCACCTATGTATTAGGAATCAAGATCTATAGAGATAGATCGAGAAGGCTTCTTGGCCTAAGTCAAAGTACATACATAGACAAAGTGCTTAAAAGGTTTAGCATGCAAGAATCAAATAAAGGATTCGTGCCTATGACACATGGTATATATCTCTCGAAGGAACAGTGTCCTTCAACACCAGATGAGAGACAACGCATGAGTAAGATTCCATATGCGTCAGCTATTGGATCTATCATGTATGCCATGATATGTACTCGTCCCGATGTATCGTATGCTTTGAGCATGACGAGCAGATATCAAGTTGATCCAGGTGAAGGTCACTGGATTGCTGTCAAGAATATCCTGAAGTACTTGAGAAGAATTAAGGATACATTCTTGATTTATGGAGGTGAGGAAGAGCTCAATGTAATGGGTTACACTGATGCAAGCTTCCAAACCGACAAAGATGATTTTCGATCGCAATCTGGATATGTGTATTGCCTAAATGGAGGTGCTGTGAGCTGGAAGAGTTCAAAGCAAGAGACAGTAGCCGATTCTACAACAGAAGCTGAGTATATTGATGCCTCGGATGCAGCAAAGGAAGCTGTTTGGATTAGGAAGTTCATTTCTGAACTTGGAGTGGTGCCTAGCATTAAAGATCCGATAGAACTCTATTGTGACAACAATGGAGCGATCGCATTGGCTAAGGAACCTAGATCTCACCAAAGATCCAAGCACATACTTCGGCGCTTTCATTTCATTCGAGAAATCGTTGAAAGGGGAGATGTTAAAATATGCAAAGTACCAACAGATGATAACGTATCTGACCCATTGACGAAGCCACTGTCACAGCAGAAGCATGATTGTCATACTAGATCTCTAGGCATTAGGTATATGTCTGAGTGGTCTTAGTGCAAGTGGGAGATTTGTTGGGATATGCCCTAAGACAAGTCATTAGATGATTGTTTTGACATACAATGTTTATGATTTTATGAATGGCAATTCATTATTATATATTATTCGTTTAACTGTGCAATGTGAATTAATATATATGTTAATGTCCTTAGAATAATATTGTATTATTCTTAAACATTGTCCCTGGTCAAGTATTATCATGAATCAGGATAATGATAATACATAGAGACTAGTATGTATTGATTGATGAATTGTTCATTGATATGAGATATCAAATCAACACATGGGTACATGTTAGAGAACGATGTACTGGACAGACCCACCATGAGAATGCAACATGGATAGTTATATGATTGTCATATGCAATTCTCATAGTGATAATAATGTATGTAATCCTTACGACTTGTGATCATCAGAGATCCCAACATAAGGAGTTATGTATCTTGATATTGTCAAACGTTACCCGTAACAGGGTAAACTATAAAGGCGACTATTGGATATACTATGAATTATGTAGAGGGATGTTGACTGATCGAGATAGGATTTGTCCCTCCTATATAACAGGAGATGTGTTTGGCCCTTGATCAAGTGAGAACTAAAATGCATGGCCATGCTCGAATGAGTCGATATGAGATATCGAGCTTATTCGTTTATTCTAGTTCTACTTGGGGATCAAGAAATAAAGATTGAATATACGAGTATGACTATTCCATGACTCGTGTTCAATCTAAACACAAAGGACAAAGGGATTAAGTTACATGGTTAATATTATCACAAGTTCTAAAGGTTATGTCGAGTCATTGACATTCTTGTAATTTGGGTAGCCTTGATGTGTTGCTAGACACCGCTCTTTGCTTGTAACGTAAAATGAGATTTTATGTCACTGCCAACATTACAAGATCCTATCTGTCGCACAAAAAAGATTAAATCGATAAGGGAAATAAATTCATGGGATAAATTAAATAATTAAGAAGAGTCTTAATTAAATGATTATAAGGATTTAATTAAATCATGGGTTTAGGCCCATGAGGCTTTAAGAAAGCCTTTAATTAAATCATATATAATTTGATATCAATTTAATTAATTGTTTTTTAATCCAATACTTTGATATCAAAAACCTAGCCACCATCCTAGAAGCTCTCGGCCACCTCTCACTAAAAGCTCTCGGCCGCCGCCTTGATCCATCTTCATACGATTTGGAATCGTGTGTGGTTATTGTTCCGGTTTAAGAACGAGTCTAGCAACTTGTTCTTAAATCCCCTTCCCGATTTGATCGTGTGGATACCGTTGAGGCATAACTTGATAAGTTTTGCTAGTGACTCGAAGGAGGCGTTGGAAGTGGTGCTGCTTCGTGAAATCTGCTCAAACACACTACAATGGTGAGACCTTTTGTTCCTTTATCCAATGAACCCCTATGTATAGATCCGGTGTCTTGTAATCCATATAATTTATATTCCGCTGCGTTAGATGCATGATGGATTACTTACAGATAGCTCAGAGGACGACCTCGGTGCTGGAAAAAAACTCAATGACAGTCCTACCAAAGGTTTTTCCCCCCACATCTCATATCACATATATTATATTCGAAGTTTACTTGCGCTATTTTGGGTCAACCCTGAACACTTCTCCTTGTTTTATTTTGTAGATGTTGCTGAGCAAATACCGAGCCCGAGGAGGTCCACAAGGGGGATGGTCATTAAGCCCAAGAAATTTAATTAAATATCCAATAACATCCGCTGCTTAAGAGATATCTAAGCAATTTTGGGCCACACTAAATGACACCTTAGATTTTTGTATATTCTTGCACATGTGTGCTCTATGATGCACTATTGGGAATACATTTAGGTTTGTTCCTATATGTATGTTTATGTGTGTTCCATTAGTATGAACCACCTTTTGCCTCGGTTGATACATTTATATTGTTTATGCTTTGGTGTATGTTGAAGCGGTATTTTCATTGATGATACAACAAGATTTGGGTATTTCTTTATTTGCTTGTATACGTTTCTTGATTGCTAATTACACATCAACCTCATATTCAATTGATAAATCAGGCGGCAAAGCTAATGGTTTGTCTTACTTTCCTCTTTGCCAATATTTACATATGATGATTTTGATAGTGCTCCAACAGCTGATCATTTTGTGGTTGCATATTTTGATAGTGTGCCAACAGATGATTCATAAATCTACAGTACATTATGTGCAGCAACTCAGAGGAGCATGAATCTAGGGTGAGTAATAATTAGTCTTTGCTTGATGATTCATGATTTCAAGACACAAACATCTACTTCTTTTTTCTACTATTTAGAGGGTTTGTGGGTTTTGTCACTATGCGGGCAACGTGCATGTTTTGGAGCTTGGGTTTGCTTGTAAAATTTACATGATTTATTCGCTTATATTACATAATGAAATCTTTTGAAAAATTTTGTTCTCTTATTTCTTTCAATATGCTCTTTTGCTTGATTTGTAAGTTATGTTCCTGCTGGTAGGCCTAAAGATATTTTTACATTAACTGACTATTGCTTAATTTTGGGAATAAGATGTTTCTGGGTTATTTAAGTTGTATAGAGTGTAGTTAACTGGTTGTTATCTTTTTGACATGGGATTACTGTACTTTGTTATATACCTAGGGTCATTCCAATCGGAGCCTGACTGTTGTTTTACTGCTTCTCGTGCCCATGTTTTCATCAAAAACGTGTGCTTGGATAAAGTTTAGCCTTGAGTTGTTCTTTTCCCATTGTTTTTCTTGATACTCCATCATACCTAGTTAATTATTAGGTGGCCATATTGATTACTTTAACTATCGTATTTGGATGATAGCATCCCAGTTCTTTGAACCAGCGCCATATTATGTAGTAACTACGAGTTTATCTTCACAAATGCCAGGTGTAGGATTTGTACGAAGAAGAGGAGAGATTAATACACAGGGATCCAACCTTCTTAATAACTAAGGTACATTCATATAATTAGACGCTTTGCTACGGTAAATCCTAATTGATTGATTTTCTAATTCGAGAACACAAAAAAAAAAAAAAAAGCTGCAAGTTCTTTCTGTTATAAGACACAAGTTCCCTTTTTCTCCCTTCGTGAAAGTGTTAGAAGCAAAGCTGAGTTTAGCTTTTCAGTGTTTTCTGCGAATTGGTGGATAGGGAGTACGAGAAAAAAATGTTGAAAATAAGGTGTATGGCATGGTTTAAATGCTCTTGTTTCTTTGCAATTTTCTTTTTTCCCTCCCTTCCTGTATCTTATGTTAAAAACTGATATTTCTATATTAACTGTCGTAGTAACTATTTTTCATCTACTCTGTTTGTTTTTTGGTATATGTTTCCACAATTTTGAAATCATGCTTGGTGTATACAATTAATGTTGCTACAAGTGATAAAATAGTATGTTTTTACGGCTCAAATTGTGTATATTAGGTACAAAAAGTAAAAATGTCAATTGCTGATACCAATTATACCCATACCCTTCCTATCATATAGCATGCATGAATTGAATCACTCCATATTGCACAAGTGAACATACACATAATTTAGAGATGACTTAGCTTTCAAAAGAATTTTTAAAAAAAAAATTGCCTACCACCGTGCCTTGCACGGTGCGAGAAAACTAGTAATTTAATAAGATGATCATTATTCAAATATTTTATAGGAAATATTTGAATAATGCACTTTACTAAGCCACAAACAAATCTTTTTCCTCTACATAGATTGGACTACAACAACACACATTGGGTTAAATGCCAAAATGCAAAGAAATGTCCAAACACTTCAACATCTAGTGGAGGTTGAAAATATGCACCTCACATCAATAACTCTTAGGCTCATTCGAACTACTACGTCCCCGAGGCCCCATAGCACGGCCTCTAGCTCCGCCATTGCCGTGGTGGTTTTTCCTTGGTCCATTGGGTAGAGGATGATCGTATACATCCCACTGATTTTGGCTTGGCTTGGTTTTTGATTCCTTCGGTTTCTTTTGAATTTTACTTATCTGATCCAAAATCTCCACAACTTCCTCCATATTGGGACGACATTTTGGGTCGGGCTCGAGACACTGTAGAATGAGTTCAGACATCTGGAATGCGGCCTTCAAAGGGTATTCGTTATTAAGTCGAGGGTCAATTAGTTTCTTCAACTTATTTTTATGAGGCAACATAGGTTTAGCCCAATCCACCAAATTAATTTGCCCACTGGGCCGATTGAGATCTATCACTTGAAGGCCCGTTATGATCTCCAATAAGACCACTCCAAATCCAAAAACATCACTTTTCACGTACAAGTGACCTACAAGATATTCATATTACAAACTTGATGATAATATTATTAACAAAATTTTATCAAATGACGATAGTAAAGGTAAACAATTACCAGTAGCCATATACTCGGGAGCAGCATAGCCATAAGTACCAACGAGACTCGTTGTAATATGTGAATTTCCATCGCTCGGACCCGATTTAGCGAGTCCAAAATCCGAAAGCTTTGAGTTGAAGTCCTATAAAACAATTCATTTAGTTCATAAACACTCGGAATGAACACGACGGGCTCAAATATTTAAGGTTAGAGGGCTAAACTAACCTGGTCGAGTAAAATATTCGCAGCTTTAAAGTCTCTATAAATGACTTGTTTCTCGGTTGTATGTAGGAAAGCAGCCCCACGAGCAGCTCCTATTGCTATTTTAATTCGTGTATCCCATGGGATTGGTTCACCTGCTCCCTCTGAAAACATACAATAATCAATATATATATATAAGATGAGCCAGTATTTGAGATTATCTAAGAGTGGTCAGAATATATATCAAAATATAGGCTTGAAGGGGTAATATAGAGTTGGGCTACAAGATCGGGCTGAAGGCCCAACGAGCCTTGGGTGTGGCTCCACCCCCGAATATATACATAACATTTATTTGCTTACTTCTAAAGAGGTGACTTGCCAAGCTTCCTTTTTGCATGTACTCGTAAACTAGAAGGAATTGTTTCTCTTCCCAACAATAACCCATTAATTTAACAAGATTTGGGTGGCTGCATTTTCCCAAGAACTTCACCTCCGCCTGTAAAATTAAATCAAAACAATTTCTTGTTTAATATTATAGAATTCAAAATATCTTTGAAATTTTCAATTAATACAGCTTGACTTTTTGAAGATATGTTATCGGCCATCTTCGTCATATATAATTGAAGAAAAAAATATGGTACAAGTAATAAAAACTTGGCCGGCTAAGAGGGAGGAAAGCACATGATTTCACATTGACTACTTTATGATCTTTATTACTCTAGAAGAATATATATAATGCGTAAGGGTCTTAGTGGTCCGACCATTTAGACCAATATCTAATTACGCTCATGCACTTACCAATCTAAAATATTACCATCACACTTGCTATGTATGTGTCAATCAATTTACCATATTATCCTAAAAATTATTAAATACCAAAAAACATTAAATATAAAAAGACTGTATAATCATTTTATAATTTAAATTAAAAAAAACTAAAACCAAAATAAAAAAAACTTTACAAATCACACAAATTTACAAAAAAAATGTGTATGCACGCATGGTGCATAATTGACTAGTATATATAAAGTGTGAAATGCTTAGAGAAACCAACTTTATGAAAAAAAATTCAAAATCCTAAAATTGCCCTTCAAACTCCCTCATTTTCATGTTTGTGTTCCACTTTTTAAAATTTCAAATTTACTCCATCATCTCAATTTTCAAGATTTTCACACATCCTAACAAATAGGCCAATGTGTTAAATTACCATAAGACCCATACTAATTTAGATAACAAAATAACATCAAAAAATATATGAGAGGGTATTAAACTATAAATTCAATTTAGAAAAAAATATTACATCCCAAAAGCCCAAATTAAAAAAAAAAATTACTGTATACACACGAAATGCGAGGAGGACTACTATATATAAAGTAAAATAGTATAAGCTTGATTCGACAAGAATATTTTCAAATATTTTTTTAACTCAACTAGAAATGGATAATTTGGTGTATGAATCAAATAACATTCAAATTGGTCCAAAAAAAATCATAAGTTGATTCATTTGCAACCCTTACTATATTGATGAATATATGATAATTAACATGTATGATGGGCCAAAAATGTCATTTACAAAGCACAAATTAATTTGTTTAAAAAATCATATATAATTTGAAGGTTATTTAAAGGAAAATGTTATTGCCAGAATATTTCGTGTTGTTGTCAGAGCAATTTGCATTAATTTAACATCAATATAAAATACTCACACAATATCAAAAAACTTGATTAAATTAGAAAACCCTACATTATCCCCAAGTGCATGTATAGGTATAATAATTAAAGAATGATAAGATAATAAAAGCTCGGTCCCACTTTTATACACTCATACAAATATTTATATATATATATATATATATATATATTTATATATATATATTACATTATAATAATTAAAAAAGATTCGGAACTCAAGATTTGGCCATCAAAGTCTTCGCATGGGCTCCCACAAGAGTTAGAGATAGATATTTGTCCATATATATATATATATATATTATTTTTTATGATCTTATAATTCATAAATTACAAATTCAATTAATTTTTTTAATGTTATTAAACATATTATTTTTAGTTATATGCTTGTAAGTTGCTAGATAAATATTTATTAATATGAATTTACCGCTTTCATTGTTTCTATTCAATTTTAAGACCATATGAACTAAAAAATACTAATTAATTATGTAATTCTGAGTCATTTCAACAATCAAAACATTTTTTTAAAAACTATATCTCCTTGATGGATATTGTTGGGTTTAAATGCTCATCACTAGTCCATGGCCAAAAATTATAGCTGTTAACAGAGATGAAACTTATTTTCTTATATTGTAGTAGTACAAAGCCGCGTGTCAAGCGATATGTGAGATTGCACCACATGGGTGACAAATGAGCCAGACATGTAATACCTTAGACAATAAATAACACACATCCGTCCACAAATGCACAGAAGAATTGTTGGGTACACCATGCCCAACAGATACCTAATCTGGATTCTAATGAAAATAATACTTTTTGTCTCCTAAACAAATACATATTTATTTATTTATAATAATAAAAACTCTCCAATAAACAAAAACAAATAAATAAAAGCAAAAAACAGTACTACTAATTGACCCAGTATACATTTGATATACTGATTTAGGGGCTCAGCCAAAGTATAGATGAAGAAAAATATGAGGTATACATTTGAGATACTAATTTAGGGGCTCAGCCAAAAGTATAGTTGAACATAAATATGAGATGTCTAGGATAAAAAAAAAACAAAAATGAATTTTATGATATTTCAGGTTGATAAATACAATTTACCCTTGATGTTTTGGAAAATTTTAAGAAATCAAATAAAATTACAAAATTGTCACCGCTAAATTTAAAACAAACAAAAACATCTAATAACTTCTGCTTTTGCTTTATGGAAAATCAATAACAAAGCAAAAAAATCAAACACTCTACGAAAAAAGCAGGCTTCCTCTACCAAAAGAGGTGCATTAAACTCATTTTTCACATGAAATATGATCAAATGAAGCAATATTTTGAGAATTATTATATAAAAAAATATTATGTACCTGCCATTCCTTGAGACCTTGTTCACTGTCAGGGTTGGACTTTTTGACAGCAACCGGAATCCCAAACCCAACTCGTGACGGCGCGTAGGTTATCCCATCCACCCATCCTTTGTAAACCGTCCCAAATCCGCCCTCCCCCAGTACCGTGTCCGGCCGGAAATTCCTCGTCGCGCTCTTCAGTTGCGCGAACGTGAACATCTTCAAGTTCGGAGTCGTATTGATCTTCCCGCTCGCCGGCAGCTGCACACCTCCCGCACCGCCACCAACACCTCCCCCACGATCGCCAACAGGCGGCGACACGTGAGTTTTCTGACTCCGGTTCTTGATCGGCTTTACATCATTATTATGCACTGTGAAAATCAAAACAAAAAATTATTCATCGTGTAAAGGAGATTGCTTACACAGACAAAAATATACACCAAAAACACACAGAGACACGCACCGGGGCTGGAGGGTATGCCGGTGCTGGGTTGATTATCAATGGGCTTCGGCCAGCAGTTTCCCATATTTTCTGCAAAAATCTGCTTCACTCTCTAGCTATTTGAAGTTTAATATAAAAGATTATGGGAAAAATCTAGCAAAATTCGTATCGAAGTGTGAGGTTTCTGGGAAGGGACGGAGAAAGAACAGAGTAAAATGGTGGGTGGTGATTGGGCACCAAGTAAGATGAGGAAACTTCCTGCTTGATATTTAATAATTAGCTCTAATTATATAGTAACAAATAATATATACATTTTATGTTTAAAAATAATAATATGTACATTATTATTTATTTATTATTATTATTTTACAATGTTTTTTTAATCATAAATTATTTTTCATTGTTGACTTATTCTAACTTTTCTAATTTGCTTCACTGAAATGTTTTTGAGTCCAAATTAATTATTTTTTATTTGTTGGAGTCATTGTATAGCCTTATATGCTGTTGAAATCCAAGCTAGATATCTGCTACCTAATATAATAATTTATGCTTTACCAATTTTTGTTCAAATAAACTAGTCATAGTATGCATGGATGAACTATATTTATTGCATACATCGACGCATGACATTCAGTTTGATATGAAAATTTATTTTTAAAATAGACAATATTTATTATAATTTTCACAAACATTTCAATTCTAATTTGATATTATATTGTCGAACGTGGTAAAAATTATAAAATTGGTTAATCACAACTTTTGTTGGTAACCTCGGAATTTCGATCTCGAATGTATACAACGAGTATTCGATCACCTTGAATGTATACAACGAGTATTTGATCAATGTGACAAGTGTATTGTGAGTAGTCAATGTAACCATGATTTTATATTAGTGTTGGCTTAGCTATTTATATACATCAGGTTTAACTGCATATGTACATCTTATAAATAAGGGCATCACGAAGATTGTATATAAGGGCGAGCTTAATCATTTATATGCATCAAGTTTAATTATATACAATAGAATCTCGATAATTTAATACTCGAATAATTAATAACCTCGCTTAATTAATATGTTTGGCGGATCCCGACTTTGGGACAAGTTGTTACATTAATAATTAGCTAAATTAATAAGATGATACATATTCGAAGAATTCATATAGATTTCATACAATATATGCCTTATACATCCTTAATACATGATATATTTACGATTAATTTACCAATATTTAATTAAAAAAATAACTCAATTATCATTTGTTTCTTTTTGAAATTGATGTGTCGTATCATATCTTACTTCTCTTAACATAGTAAGAACTTCTGGTGTGGTTTTCTCATCTGTATTTTTTTTTAACAGAGTAAGTTTTAGAGGTTTAACCATATAATGCACCTAGACGACCCTACTTAATCTTGATTACTTAAACCCATGATCATTAGGTTTTAGACGCAACATCAAAATCGTGGATTCCTTTACCAAAATATTATGATTATATCTTATTGTTAATACTTAATATATTTAGAGTTCGAAATATATAATAATTACTTTTTTTCCTTTTACTTCGATTTAATAATTTACGAATTGGGTGTCGTAAACGTGTTCGTGTGCAGTGGCGGAGCCACTCATAGGCAAGGGGCCAAGTGCCCCCTTGCCCAAAAAAAAATTTATAAAATTGGTTAATCACAACTTTTGTCAATAACCTCGGAATTTCGACCTCGAATGTATACAACGAGTATTCGATCAATGTGGTAAGTGTATTGTGAGTAGTCAATGTAACCATGATTTAATATTAGTGTTGGCTTAGCTATTTATATACATCAGGTTTAACTGCATATGTACATCTTATAAATAAGGGCATCACGAAGATTTTATATAAGGGCGAGCTTAATCACTTATTTACATCAAGTTTAACTATATACAATAGAATCTCGATAATTTAATACTCGAATAATTAATAACCTCACTTAATTAATATGTTTGGCGGATCCCGACTTTGAGACAACGTGTTATATTAATAATTAGCTAAATTAATAAGATGATACATATTCGAAGAATTCATATAGATTTCATACACTATATGCCTTAATACATCCTTAATATATAATATATTTACGATTAATTTACTAATATTTAATTAAAAATATCTCAATTGTCATTTGTTTTTTATTGAAATTGATGTGTCATATCATATCTGTCTTTTCTTAACATAGTATGAACTTTTGGTGTAAGTTTTAGAGGTTTAACAATATATGTATTAGGTCACCTAGCCGACCCTACTTAATCTTGATTACTTAAACCCGTGATCATTAGGTTTTAGACGTAATATCAAAATCGTGGATTCCTTTACCAAAATATTATGATTATATCTTATTGTTAATACTTAATTATATTTAAAGTTCGAAATATATAATAATTACTTTTTTCCCTTTTACTTCGATTTAATAATTTATGAATTGGGTGTCGTAAATGTGTTCGTGTGTGAACAAAGTTACAAAAAGATGAGAAAATGGGAATATAGCAAAACACATGCAACGAATGTGTCGTCACTTTCATACAAACGAGGGCCAATTAAATAATGGATGGTGATATTGGCAGAGCTTGATTTGTTTTGCCGGAGCAAATTTATTCAAAATACAATTTTACCCCTTAACAAAATCTGAGAAGTTGTACGAGTTTTCTCTCACACACAGCACACGCTTTTTGTTTCAAGGGGTAAGATTGGATTTTGAATAAATTTGCTTTGGCAAAAACAAACCAAGAGCTGGCAATATCGGCAGCCTTAAAATATGGCTTCTTTGATATATATCAACTCACCAAATGTTTTTTTTAAAAAAAAAAATTTATTTATTTATTATATTACATAATACTATTATTAGTTATTAAGGGATGTCTTTTTTCCGAAACTTCCATGGAAATTGAAGGATGTGATATATGTTTAGTTTGATTTTTTTTTACTAAATATTTTTTTCTCTTTTATTGTAAATATAATCTATACCATATTGTAACTCCTTAATATAACTCACTTGATCTCTTTTACTATTTTTCCATACGGTCGTAATTCTCCTATACCACGAAAATACTATATTATCTCACAGAACAGAGTTGTTAAGATCAGACACCTATAACAGAGTTGTTAAGATCAAACGCTTATCACTAGGCCAAAAATTATAGTTGTTGGCAGAGTCACATCTTTATTTCTTTATATAGTGGCAGCGCAAAATACCGTATAAAGCGACAGGTGAACATGACATGATGCATCATGTGGGTGCCAATGAGTCATGCTTATTATGTCTTAGTTAGTTGATGACTGCACATCCGTCAACGAGCATACATAAAAATTATTGGGTACGACAGGCCCAACAATCCCCCTAGAAATTGCTTCCTGAGCGGCTCGAACTCATGACCTCGCTCTGATACCAATTGTTTGGATCAAAAGCTTACCATTAGGCCAAAAGTTATAGCTGGCAGCAGAAACACAACTTTATTTTCGTATACAGTGGCAACACAAAGTCCCGTACTAAGCGACAGATGGACATGAGGGGCTGCATGCCAATATATCAAACTTGTTATACCTTAGACGATAGATGTTTGCATATCCGTCTACGAGCTTACAAAAGAGTTGTTGGGTAGACCAGACCCAACAAGAGTAGATATATAATTAATATAATTTTTTATAAAAAAGTATATAATATAATTGTTTACAAAAAAATTTACATAATACATATTATATGCTCCATTAATTTTTTTAAAAGTTACATATAATTGAAACATTGCAAACTAATTACATAGTGTCACAAAATAATTATGAATGTTTTATATATAATTCCTCATATTTAATTTATATAAAATTGATTTAACTCCAAAATAATTATCCAAAAAAAAAAAAACAATTGTATAAGCACGAGACATGTTGTATAAGCACGAGACATGTTGTATAAGCAATAGAACATATAATGTTGCGTGGAAATTGTTTTATATATCGATAAATATTAGCAACTGTATTTTATATTTTCTTTTTTCTTTTTTTTTTCTTTTTCATGTGTTTAAATAAAATTGTTTTATATATCGATAAATATTAGCAATGCATATGATATACAATGTCTGTTCACTCATTATAAAGTACGTGCTGTTTTAATTAAAAATACCTCATTCATTTCTGTAACTTATCGACTTCCTTAACTTTTCACGAGCACTTCCTAGTTAATCAATTACAACAACTAAGTCTTTAATCCCAATAAATGAGATAGGCTACATGAACAATATAGAGAATCATGTCGGGTCTAACACATACATCAATCTTCTCCAAAGGCTTCTATCGGACAGAATATCCACATTAATATCCTTGAAATCCAAGTCTTTGCGTATAACTTTGAGTCATGTCTTCTTTGATCGTCATCTTGCTCTCGTGAAATGGCTAAAATTCATGAACTCCACTCGACACACAGGTGCATTGCTGGGCCTACATCGCATGTGACCAAACCAACGTAAACGACTTTCTTGCATCTTCTCTTCTATACAAGCTACACCTACTTCAGCTCGAATATCTTGTTCCTTATTTTATCTCTTTTGGTTTAACTGCACATCCAACGAAGCATATTCACATCAGTCACACTCATCTTTTGGATATGATTCCTCTTGTGCCCGGCATTCCGTCATATACAACATTGAATGTCTAATTGTTGCTCTATAAACTTTCCTGTCAATTTCAGCTGGATATTACGATCGCATAGAACTCCGATGGTGTTTCTGTATTTCAACCACCCAACCTGAATCATATGGTTAACGTTACTGTCAATCTATCTATCATTTTGGATAACAGAACCTAGGTATCAAAACTTGGTGCTCATCGATACCTCTTGACCACCGAGTGCTACGATACCGGGATCCTGAAAGGTACGATCACTAAATTTGCACTCCATATATTCCGTTTTAGACCTTCTTAATCTAAAACTTTGGATTCCGATGTCTTTCTCCATAACTACAATTTGGGATTTACCACTGCTATGGTCTCGTCGATTAACACAACATCGTTAGAGATAAGCATGGTCCAATGTAATTCAGCCTGTATGTCTTTTGTTATCTCATTCATCACTAGGGCGAACAGGAAACGACTCAACACAGACCCTTGGTGCAATCCAATAGTGATTGAGGACTCATTTGTCACCCATTGCACGTTCTCACATTGGATGCTACTCCGTCGTACATGTTCTTGTCTTTATTGACATACTTGCTGTGAACTTTTTTCTTCATTAAAGCCACAATAATATCTCTCTTGGAACTTTATCGTAGGCCTTCTCCAAGTCTATAAAGACCATGTGCAATTTTACTCCTCTCACTATAGCGCTCGACAAGTTGACGAAGTAAATAGATAGCTTCTGTAGTTGACCGCCCTGGCATGAACCCAAATTGGTTCTCCGATATCTTAATCTCCCTCATTAACCAACATTCAATTGTCATCTCCCACAGCTTCATTGTATAACATATGAGTTTTATACCACGATAGTTGATGCAACTCTGAATGTCACATTTGTTCTTATAGATAAGGATGAGAGTACTCTTGCGACTGTGTTAGAACATATGGATTGTAAGCCCGAGCTCCATGGCATACCAAAGGTGGTAAAAATGGCATGATGAGAACAAATGGTAGGGTTGACCAGGAATTCGTTACTCATCCAAATCTTGTTACATAGATATGATAGCCATTTTATCACCGTCAGCTATTCGTGTTTCATTTTGTTCAAGGCTTCTATAACATCAGATTCTCTAATTCGACGAGTAAACCCACGGTTTACATCATGTTGATGGATGTTAAGACCATCTAAATCTTGGCTAAAGCCACCGTTGAACAAGTTGTTAAAATAATTCTTCCATCTTGTTTTGATGTCTTCATCTCTAACCAATACTTTATGATTCTCATCTTTTATGAATTTCACTGCACATAAGTCTCTTGTCTTCCTCTTCTTCGCTCGAGCAATCTTGTAGGCATCTTGTTTTGCCTCCTTGGAGTCCAATTTATCGTGCACTTCTTTGTAGACTTTAGCTCTAGCATCTCGAACCGCTGTCTTCGCTTATTTTTTGGCAAGCTTATACCTTTCAAATGTTGCCCCATTATTCTTCTTCTTCAGCATATATGTAAGCATCCATCTTGATTCGAATAGTCTTCTTCACGTCTTCATTCCACCATGATTGTCCTTACCTGGTGGAGATATCATCTTGACTCACCAAGCAGCTTTTTAGTTGTCATCTTAATGCTACGAGCCATTTTGTTCCAGGTGATATCAGGATCATCTATTGGCGTCCAATTAACTTCATTGACTATCCTCTCTACGAAAGCTCCTTGATTACCTTCTTTTAACCGCCACAACTTAATTTTAGGTTCTAACTTATGTTTAGTTCTAGCGGCTCTATTCTCAATACTAACATCTAAAACTAAAAGTGGGTGCTGGGTAACTACAATCTATCCTGGAATTACCTTACAGTCCAAACATGTAACTCTATCATTCTAGTCAAAAAGAAATATATTTGGGTTGCACTAAAGCCACTTCTAAAGGTAACTAAATGAGATGACCTCTTCTTGAACTAGATATTCGATAGGAATAAATCATTTGACGTGACAAAATCCAAAAGTGAATTGCCTGCAGTGTTCCTATCCCCAAGGCCATAACCACCATGGACATTCTCATATCCATCCCGATCAGTACCTACATGTCCACTGAAATTTCCCCAGTGAAAATTTCTCATT
This sequence comes from Haberlea rhodopensis, assembly GCA_907163345.1. NCBI lineage: Eukaryota > Viridiplantae > Streptophyta > Magnoliopsida > Lamiales > Gesneriaceae > Haberlea > Haberlea rhodopensis. Next base: position 492,822 of record CAJQUN010000321.1, read on the forward strand.
AATGGATATTCCGTGCACCACGTCATCTAGATCTTCCCAAACTTTTCGTTTAATAGCCTCATCTAGACCAATTTGTGGTACATATGCACTAATGATATTAAAAATATCATTGCCTAAAACTAGCTTAACTAATATTATCATATCTCATTTCCTCCTAACTTCAACTACATACCCGAGTAGTTTTATTTCTACAATTACACCTACCACATTACGGTTCTTATTCATTACCTATGTACCAAAGTTTATAGCCCCAATGAGCTATAGTTCTGGCTTTCTCACCTACCCATTTGGTCTCTTGCACGCACGGAATACTAATTTTTCTTCTACTCATAGTCTTTACTAACTCTGTTAATATACCAGTAAGAGAATCCACATTCCAAGAGGCTAAACAAATCTTATGCTCATGGTTTCGAGGTAATTTTTTTACCCCTATTCGCTCGAGGTGAGGAAACTCTTGCTTATTTGATATCACATAGGTATCAATGATTAACAATTAACGAATTATATAATCAATAGATTACTAATAATTCGGTCATTTAGTTATTCAACAATTAATCCGAAATTTTGATAACCCTTAACGATGACATGGCCAAGTGCTACCATTTACTCTGCCTTTTGTTTTGTTGATTTATTATTCTTTCATTCTCTCTTGTTTGTGGAATGATTGACAAACGTCTGAATCAAAAAAATTAAAATTCAAACTTTAATTGAATTGACCGATTTAGATTGCACACTCACCCGGGATGTCAACTGGGCAAGTAAATGTCTAAATGAACCGAGCCGGTTCGTTAGCGTTTTCAGCCAGCTTGAAAAATATTTGATTCGTAGTCAAAATTATTGAATTCAAGCCGAACTCGAACATGTTCGAACTTTTTTCGAGCCGAACTCGAGCCCAAATTATTTTGTTCGATAGCTTGCGAGCCGCTCGCGAGCTTTAATATTTTATTAATATATATAAGTTTATATTAAATAAATATATTTCGAGCCTTTCGGGTATTTATTTTTGATTAAAAGTTCGAATAGCTGGCAAGCATGTTCGAATTTTTCGAGCCGAACTCGAACTCGAGCTTTAATTAGAGTCAAGCTCGAGCCAAAAAAATTAAATTATTCAAACTTCGAATCGAGCTCGGCCCCCAAAAATTACAGTTTACCTTCAGAAATTAAAATTTGCTCCCCAAAAGTTTTATATTGACTCGCTAAAATTTTTTTGCTCTCTATTTTTTTATTTTAATATTTTTTACATATATCAAAATTCATTTGTCCGCCCTGCACTCACCCAATCATACAATATTATATATCACACCTAATTTTGTAAAGATTCATTTCACTCTCATTGTGATATTCCATATGAAATCATGTTTAATTACCATATGAAGGATGTATAATTGTGTTTGACATGATAGTAAAGATAAAAAGTGGATAAGAAAAGAAATGAGTAACAAATAGGACTTAATGCATTCAAGACATTGTAAAGGATTAAATCGCAAGTGAGGAAGGGTCAAATTTATGTGATGACTAGACCTGAAGGACTAAATTGCAAATTGTATTCTTTAGATACCCAAAATCTGAGATAATGATTAACACAAAACCTCATCTTCTCTTCTCTTCACTATCTGAAAATTATGGACCAATTCTTCACCAAGTCTTGTAGAAAGTTGCATGAAAGCTTTGGGTAAGTAAGTTTATGCTTCAGTTTGTGTTTCTTGTTGACTATATGTGAGTTTTGTATAGTATGTGTGTTGGATAGTTGTTGTATTGATGAGTATGATATGTGAAGGATTTGTGTATTTTAACTTGTAATATGAAGATGGTAGTTGAATTATGGTGTGTGAGTGCAATGTAGTTGAATGGAGTGAAGTATGGGGTGATGTATTTGTTGGTAGAGGTGGAAGAGGTTGACAAATGTAAAAAATGGAGAAATCGAGTTACAGTGCCGAGCGATCGATCGGTAAGTTGAGCCAATCGATCGAGCAAAGCAAATCAAAATTTCTGTCATGGGCGATCGATCGAGTGAGATCGGCCGTTGTCACCGATCGATCGGTCGGTGTAAAAATGGGATTTTGTCAATTTTTGCTATTTTTTATTGATGGCGTGAATAGATGTGTTATATGATATATTTTCATAAGACATGTGATTATGATTATTGATGATAAGATATTGAGATATCATGATACTAATATCTTATATGTGTGTAGAGCCGTCACATACCACAGGACATCGAGAATGGTAAAGGGTTATTGCTAGTGATAGCTCTATCAATTTTGGATATCGTCAGGTACGTGGGACATACGAACATATTTTACATCATACATGTGTTACGATGTGTGTATGTGAAGTGAATGCCAATGCGTTGAGGCGTGATTGTATATTACATTGGGCATGCAGTAATATAATATCGGAGACTCTTATATGGAGTTGAAAGGCAATATAATATTGGTTACTAATATGATGGGATCTTATTGAGCGTAATAGCAATATTTTATGTGCTACCCATATAAGGAGTGGAGATATTATACGCAGGCAATGTGATTTAGATGAAAAGATGGTATTCACTGGAATGAGATTGGAATGTGATTGAGATAATGATCAAAATATGATCGAGATGAGTTTGTTACATGTCTTGACCTATGCATTTAATATAATTGTGGAATTATATTATGATTGAGTATTGTACGGGAAAAACCCAATGAGACATGATATATGTATGAAATACACGGAGTATTTATTGTAGAAAAACTGTTATTTTTGTACAACATTCTTTACATATATCCGTTGTGTTCATGTTTTGGTGGGTTGTTCTATAGGAACTCTTTTGGGCGAGAAAGGCCAAGATTGAGTGTCCATTTTGCTACAATGACGATAGAGTTGTCGATTAGACAAATTTAGATGAAATGATGCTTTGAGAAGTATTTTGTTGTTTTTCATTATGGCTTGTAATGACGTAATACAACTGTTTATATAATTAATCAACTAAACTCTATATGATCAATAAATACAAGTTTGTTATGTGATCATAATTATGATTTAAGGCCGTGAGGACCATACACTCGTCAAGTTTGATCGATATTGTAAACAATAGCTTGTCAAAATTTAGGTCGAGTATGATTAATTGAACTCGAATTCGGATATTAAGTTTTTCAAATCACACGCAAACAAGATACTACTCAAACTTAATTTGACTTGATTATATCCATACATAAAGTTATAATAATTTTGTCAAATTTTAGTTAAAGAAATGAGCAACATGAAATAAAATATGGCATAGAAAAATATATCTAACCTAACTTAATCCTTTTGAGTTGTGCTTTCATCAATTTGTCTATAAATATTTTCCAAAATTTAGTTGCTTAATTATAATAATCACATCCAATATATGTAAACAAAAAAAATTAATAATGTTTATTGTGATGGCTGACAACTCTAATCTATTAAAATTAAAAGCTTAATTGTTATGTGATGTCTGCCAACTATGTACATATGTAATGGAGTGGTACATCACTTTCTTGTTCCTTTGTCTATTAATTGGTTATCTTTTCACCGTCATAATTTTTTTTGAAAATAAGGGCATTTTGGTTTGATTTTTCTTTAAATATTTTTTTAATGATATTTGAATGATAAATGAACGTGACATGTGGAGACTTACCCATAAATTCCTAAACCCAATCTAATGTTAAAGTTCAGTCCCAAGTAAAAAAATTTGATGCCCGCACCACCTAGTTTTATAAAAATTTGTTTTTAAGTCCCTAATCTATGTAATTGACTAAAATATCATTCTCATCTTTCCATTTACTCTATATTTCATTCCTCCTCTCTTTTCCCCAAATTTTCTTCTCACATTCCTCATCTCTTTTACTTAAAAATGGTTTCCCCATTTTTCTTCTCACCAATATTTTTCATTGATTTGAAGCAAATTCTTCATTTTTGCCTCAGATTTCTTTGGCAAATTACGCCGCTAACATGTGTGAAACATGAAACTTTTCACCACAACTTGTTTTATTGAGCCATTGGAAAACTTTTAGGTGATGTGAGGGAAGGACATGAGGATGAAAAAGATGTTGAAGTAGAAATTAATCACTGAAAGTTGAGAGAAAACATTTGGATAATGAGATTGTTGATGTTCCGGGTATTTCTGTGATAGAAGTGGCTCTAGAAACTTGTAATGTATAGGGGACTCGAAGAATGTTGATTTTGATGTAGGTAATGTTGATACTGTGAGGGAAATGTTGGCATATTCCGAGGAACAGAAGGAAGAATATGAAGAAGAATGATTATTCTCTAACTTGTATCGATGATTAGATTTTGTATTTGTTGTGATTTCCTCCCTTTTTGTATTGGCTTTTTTGGTATCAAGATTTGGTGTTGACTCTGGCAATTCAACGAAATGATGATGCATTTACCAAATAATTAAAGAATTGTTGAAGCAAAAGCTCGATACTTCACATCCATATCTGTTTTATTCTCTTTGCCAACCAGGATTTAATATAAAGCGGGATCTAATTCACATCACAATGAGGGACTCATATTATGAGATTAATATCATTAAGTTGTTACAATTTTATCTTAACCAACTCCGAACAATAGAAACAAGATTTAGCGACCCATTTAATTAGCCAACTTGATAATTTAATATGAAACTCAATTCTGCAGATTTGTGGTATTATATAACCTAATTTGTGGTACTATATAAGCCAATTTGTGGTACTATATACGCTAATTTGTTGTAATTATATAATCTAATTTGTGGTACTATACTGCTATAAATACACTATTTCTTAATTGATACCACATAAACTAATTTATGATACTATATAAGCTAATTTGTGGTACTATATATACAAAGTTGCAGTACTACATAAGAAAATTTGTGGTATTATATAAGATAATTTGTGGTACTATATAACATAATTTATTGTACTATATAAGCTAATTTGTGGTAATATATATACACATTGTTTCTTAAATGGTAGCACATAAACTAATTTGTGGTACTACATAAGCTAATTTACGGTACTATATAAATTGATTTATGGAACTATATAATTTAATTTGTGGTATCATGTAATCTAATTTGTGGTACCAAATATACTATTTGTGGTACTATATAAGCTAATGTGTGGTACTAACTGATTTGTGGTACTTAATAACATAATTTGTGGTATATAAGCTACTATGTGGTACTAAATATAAGATTTATTGTACCAAATATACTGATTTGTGGTACTATATAAGCTAATATGTGGTACTAAATATACTGATTTGTGGTACTAAATCCGATTTTTAACCAAAATTTAAGAGTTAGCAACGCCGTAGCGATGCACATTCTGGCATGCGATGCATCTATTTCCTCTTTTGGGTAGTTGTACTAAATTTACTGATTTGTGGTACCAAATATACTGATCTGTGGTACTATATAAGCAAATATGTGGTACTAAATATGCTGATTTGTGGTACTGAATAACATATTTTTGGTACTAAATAACATAATTTGTGGTATATAAGCTACTCTGTGGTACCAAATATACTGATTTGTGGTACTATATAAACTAATATGTTGTACAAAATATACTGATTTGTGGTACTAAATATTATAATTTGTGGTACTATATAACATAATCTGTGGCACTAAATTATATAATTTGTGGTACTATATAAGCTAATATATGGTACTAAATATACTGATTTGTGGTACTATATAAGCTAGTTTATGGTATTAAATATCATAATTTGTGGCATACATGACTTGGTTATATTACACCAAAAACTCACATGTTAAGCAAATAGTGATACTAAATAAGCTAAGATATGAACTATATATTTCGCATGTTACATACAAATATATTTCTAAACATATCAAGTTATATATCATTACTATATACTAATTGTATTTCAAGTCCAATACAAATCTACATGTTTTTTTTTATTAATCAATTTATGATACTATATAAGTTGAATATTACAACTTTATCATACATTTAGTATATAGTAATGATATTTATTTGTGGTACTGGGTAAACTAATTTATGGCACTAAACAACATATATATAAAATGTGAAATATATAGTTCATATCTAAGCTTACTTAGTACCACATTATCATACATTTAATATATAATAATGATATATATAACTTGGAATATTTGCAAATACATTTATATATAAAATGTCATTTTATGTTATATAACATGTGAAATACTTAGTTCACATCTTAGCTTACTTAGAACCACATTATCATATATTTAATATGTGATAATGATATATATAACTTGATTTATTTGTAAGTAGATTTATATATAACATGTCATATATTTATGTATATCATGTGAAATAGATAGTTCACATCTAAGCTGATTTGTGATACCAAATATACTGATTTGTGGTACAAAATATACTGATTTGTGGTACTATATAAGCTAATAGGTGATACTATATAACATATTTTTAGTACAAATAACATAATTAGTGGTACTATATAATATATTTTGTGGTACTATATAAGATAATTTGTGGTACTATATATATTAATTTGTGCTATTATATAAGCTAATTTATGATACTATATATACTGAGTTGACGTAAGATATACTATATTTTTTCGTACTACATAAACTTATTATGGTACGAGATATAGTGATTTGTGGTATTATATATACTCATTTGTGGTATAATATAATACAATTTGTAATACTACAATTTTCTTTTGATAAGATAAATATTATTAATAATAATAGGAGTACAAGGGGTACTTCAACCCTTTTACATGTCACATTGAATCTTTTAGCAATGTCCAATACAAAAACAATAAACTAACACAATACACAGGACACCAAGTAACTAAGAAAACACAATAAAACTAAGGAATAAGAAAACAACACCCAACTAGTAAAATCTGCTAAGACCCACAAATATCCCAACATCAATCGAAATTGGCTAAGAAGAACAAACTAGCATAGCAAAAGCAGCTACCAAACTAGGCAAATCTAAACAAATAGCACACGTCAACTTAGAAACCAAGTCACTCGACCTCAAAATAATAGCCCAAGAGAAGTAAACTTCTACTCTAAAGCCGTGAAGAACTGAGAAGGAGTCATAGGACCCATTCCACAGCTGCCAACCCAAAACCAAAGAGGCAGTATGCACGCATCTGTTTGATCAAAAAGTGACTCAAATAGTTTGCATGCATCTTGGATATCTTTAATCACAGGTTCCCAAGTATGTAGTTTCTATTTCCAACATACACTAAAGTTATTGGATTATATTTTGTTAATAAAATGCACATAACTTAAGACATATTGAGAGAGTAACTCTTTGGGATTTGCATGACCTCACTCCCAACCATTTCCATGGTAAATTGGAGGGACGAGGGGTCCTCGAGATGCAGGGTACAGTAAACGAGACATCTTGCAAATCCAAAAGCCAAATCCAACAGCATCATCTCACCTTCAAGATTGACTCAAAAATCTTCACAACAAAAAAATAATTGAATTAGGTAATAAGAACTCCATTTTTCAAGGAAAACTCAATTTTTAAATTCCAAACATTCAATATTCAACATATAAATCTTTGATAGAAATTCCGATCAATCAATTGCCAAATATAACCCATCGAGGTAAAACTTTCATGTGAACCATATTTTCAGAAAATGAACACATCATTTCCAGAAATCCATAGAAGTCACAAGTTTGACAATTATTCCAACAAGTTTCCAGATTTGTATACATTTTAGTAAAATAGACAAAACTCCTTCATAACAAATCCAACTTAAATGATTCTATATTCATTTAGAAGATAATTCATAGAGCTATAACTTTCATTCAGACCATGTTTTCATAACATGGATATACAAGTCCCAAAAAATTGTAGAATAGCTGCTAAATTCTATAAAAATAGTAGCAAACTCTCGATCAAGAATGGTAGCAGTATTCGATCCAAAGAGCCTCTAATTTTGAATATAAAAAAACAATTTTGAACCCAAATTAGCAGTTGGATATGAATCATAAAATAACAAGAAATCGAGCCAAAAGCAGAAGAAAATTCCAAGCAAATGCAGTAAGGTTTTTAGAACAAAGCAGCAAGAATCTTGAACAAAAATCAGCAAGAATCATGGACCATAACATCGAGATTTTGAGCTCAAGACATCAGCAATCCCGGACCATAATCAACTAGATTTCATACTCAAGACAGTAGGATTTTTAAATTATAACTATTTCTTATAACAGTAGCAAGGGAAATCAAAACCGTAATGAGGTGTTTGTGTCTCAATCTAACTAAAGTTCAACAATGTTCAAAACACAATCAATCAACATAACCAAACAAGGAATAAAATCCTTGGGTTCAACAATGTTCAAAACACAATCTCAACATCAACATAAACGTCTCATTGTATATTTATTCCCTCTTTCTTTTTTCTCCCTTCACCTTCTTCGTATCTCTTATTCTGAAGAAAGTTAAATCCTGAGGGAAGAAGAAATCAAAAGAATCAGAAAGAAATTCGAAGAGAGGGATGTATCGATTCCAAAGGAACGATCAATTTGCTGAGAAGAAGTTTTCTCTCTCCTGATTTGTGAGAGGAGAGAGAAATGGAGATGTTCCATTTTGAAAACATGGATATTCTTCGATTTTAACAAGTAATTAAGGGTATTATAGTAATTTGAGGGGATTGAGGAGTTAAAATAAATACAAAGTTAGGCATTAGGTAGTTGAAATAAACTTATTTTGACATGGGGATTAATGTCCAAGTTAAACTTGTGTTTTACGTATTTTAGACCAATTTGCCCTTTATTGATAGTTGAAAAAATTAAGGACAATGCGAAAAAATATATTTTAGAAAATATTTTAATTTATTTTCGAATAAAAAAGCTGTACGAACATAATATTAATTTGCAATTCTAATATAGGATTCTAGAGATATAGATTAACTTGTGCTCAATCCTCTTGAACAATGAATTTTATTTTTGATTGTGCGAATGCTAGTTTCAACAACTATCGATCTTTTTGGGTTAGAGGTTAAAATAAAATATTTTATGTTGAATATTCCACATTAATTCTACATCTACCCCGTCACTATGCAAAGATATACATATATGAAATATATATGTCATCATCCATGAACATTTTGATACTACCACAAGGACAGTATCACGTGGATAGATCCACCGTCATGAAATATTCAACATCACTACTTCAAAATTTTACACGCTTTAAAATCCTCAAGAATAAGTATAATTTTATTAATGACTGCAGATATTTATCTAAAATTAGTGGAAGTAATTGACCATAAAATAAACAATATTAAGGGAAAACTCAAAAAAAATCTACACAGTCAAATTTAATTATGGAATCAGTCATCATGTCAGAAAAACTTAATTCAAACTTTCTACTACAACTCAAATTTTGTTCTAACTCTCTATCTTATTAAAATGGCTATAATGCCCCTCTGTTAAAAGTTGAACTTTTAATTTTAAGAAATCATTACAGTAGATACGTGTAAAGCCTCAGTACCTTAAGTGTGGGATAAGTGACATAAAAAGAGCTAAACATACATTCATCAGAGTATAAGAGTTCATGTTGATGCATTGAGCTTAAGGATTACAGTACCAAAATAAAACTTCCAAAATGAATTAGTTACATTCCCACAAAATGAATGTAAGGCTATAGATTTACTCTACCCTGTGTAGAAACTATACAAAAGAATTCATGTCCTGTTATACCAGTAGCACTCCTCACACAGCTCATCGCATCGACCATGTCCTTAGCTCTCCATGCCAAAATCTCCTACAAGAACAACCCAAAACCATGAGCATATAATAATACATATTCACAACAATATGATTATAATGTGTAAATGCATAAACCGTAAATATAAAGCACTTTTTGTATTCTAATGCATTTAAAACGCCCCTTTGGTTGTCCGTGCACCATAACTCATAATCATAATCAATGGATTATAATACGGTTCCACAAATGTCATGACATATATTCAACCCACCCACACTAATCACCAATCATAGTCTTGTTATAACAGTAGATTTTAATGCATCTCGATTGTCATGACCGCGGCACTAATACCCCTCGCTTTAATATGACAGCGGCATTTACCATCGCTTCGACATATTAGCTGCAAATATTCTATCAGCGCTACGATATGACATCGACAAGTATTCTATCATCGCTTCAAGACAGCGGCAAAGCATTAAAGTCATCACTCGACTATAACAACGACTATCCATGATATGCACCAAGCATCCAATATACATATGCAATCACAATGCATAATCCAATATGTATATAAAATACATGTTGCCGTTTTTGGTGCCCGTACGTCTCACTACGAACCTTTCCAAAATATGGGATGTTGCAGGACTTATCCCTTGCGTTGTGTTGCCATCTGGAGGGGCTCCTTGAGCTTCAATTTCCTACTAAGAATCAAGCAAATGCAAGCTTTGAATTTTCTCTCTTTTTCTCCAAGTGATAGGCAATAAAGATGGGGTTTTGTGGGGAGGGATTGTGTGATAAAAAGAAGAGTGGTGGGAGTGACAAGGATATAAGGGGTAGGTGTAGGATTAATTTAAAACCATGCTCCAACACTTAGCACAATATAGCAAATACCAACACTTGATATTTTAAAGTATTTTACCAATAAAATGCACCATAACCACAAATTACATGCTTTTTTCTATAACACTAGAATAAAGCCCAATATGTCATGCCAAATTACACCATTCCCCACAATGCACCACATGCACCCTGAAATGTATAACTAGTTCATGCCCACCGCATAACTATACATTTCCCAACCATAATAATCATAGCACCATAATTATTATTAAAATGCCTGGATTAATTTCAGGAATATCATAATACTCCCCCTACTTATAAAATTTCATCCTCGAAATTCGCATGCACTTACCAATGCCAAATAGAATATAAATTCACATACCAAAAAACAGTTCCGGGTAGTGCTGCATCATATGTCGTCCCGTCTCCCACGTGGCCTCCTCGACACCCCTGTGATCCCACTGAACTTTGACCATCGATATTACCTTGCTTCGAAGTCTGCGATCCACTCGATCCAGAATTCTAACCGGCCGTTCAACATAGAACACATCAGAATCCAACTGAACTTCTGAAGGCTGCAACACATGAGACAGATCCGGCTCATACTTCCTCAACATAGATACATGAAACACGTCATGAATCACAGACAAGACGGTGGCAAATCCAAGCGATAAGCCAAAGTACCAATGCGCTGCAAGATCTCATACGGTCCAACATACCTCGGAGATAGTTTCCCGCGCATTCCAAACTGCACAACACCTCTGAAAGGTGAGATCTTCAAAAAGACCTTATCTCCCAACTGAAATTTCAATGGTCGTCGCCGTTTATTAGCATAGGCTTCCTGCCTATCCTGAGCTTCTTCCATTTTCTGACGGATTACTTTTACCTTTTCTCCCATCTCCCGGATCAATTACGATCCAAATCGTCACAGTACAACGGTGATCGACAACGCCGACCATACAAGGCCTCAAATGGAGCCATCTGAATGCTCGTCTGATAGCTATTGTTGTACGAGAATTCCACCAAGGTCACTGAATCCTGCCACGTAGAGTCAAACTCTAGCACACAAGCCCGCAACATATCTTCGAGCGTCTGTATAGTACGCTCGATCTGGCAATCTGTTTGAGGATGATATGATGTGCTCAACCTCACCTCAGTTCCCAAAACCGATTGAAGACCTTCCCAAAAGTGAGACGTAAAACGCGGGCCCCGATCAGACACAATCAAAACTGGGATTCCGTGCAATCTCACCACATCCAAATGTATAACTGAGCCATCCTCAAGTACGTGAAGTTCATAGTGTAAAGAACAAAGTGAGCCACCTTAGTCAGCCTGTCCACAATTACCCAAATGGCATCAAATCCCGAAGCCGTCCTCGGCATGAGTCACGAAGTCCATGGATATGTGCTCCCACTTCCATTTAGGTATCTCCAAGCTCTTCAATTCACCACCAGGCCTTTGCCTCTATGCCTTCACCTGCTAACAGATCAAACATCTCTTAACGAATGTTATAACATCTCAGTTTCATTCGTTTCCACCAGAACTGGTCACAGAGATCCTTGTACATTTTCCTCCCACCTGGGTGGATACTAAATCTGCTGCTATGAGCTTGCTGCAAGATTCCTTGGCGTAAATCCGACGCACTTGGAACCACCCAACGGTTACCAAGCCTCAAAGTACCATCCTCTGCAATCCTGAATCTCGATGGTTGTCCTTGAAGGACCAATGCTATCTATCTCTGTATCTCATCATCTGACTTCTGCGCCTTTCTGATATTCTCGAAAATGTCTGGCTCATCTAATAATATCGATACACGTACCGGTGATGCAGATACATCAAAGTCATTACCCAACTTACAGTAGAAGCCAACAAAGCTGACAAATGGATGACAGTCCTCCGTTGTGTACTTCACCTTCCGACTCAAGGCGTCAGCTGTCAAGTTAGCCTTGCCTGGATGGTACTCTATCTCGCATTCATAGTCTTTCAGCAAGTCCATCCATTTTCTCTGCCTCATATTCAGTTCCGTCCTGAGTAAATAAAAACTTCAGGATCTTGTGGTCCGTATAGATGATAAATGAAGTACCATACAAGTAGTGCCGCCAAATCTTCAAGGAAAACACAATGGCTGCCAATTCCAAGTCATGAACTGGATACCTAGTCTCATGTGGCTTCAGCTGTCTCGAAGCATAAGCCACCACATGCTTGTCTTGCATCAATACGCATCCCAACCCCTTTAGATACGCATCAGTATAAAGAACGAATCTCTTGTTCTCCGTGGGAATCACCAACACAGGTGCAGTCATCAACCAGGTGCTTTAGTTCCTGAAAACTCTGTTCACAAGCCTCAGACCAATAAAATGGCACTCCCTTTTGAGTCAATTGCGTCAAAGGTTTAGCAATCTTTGAGAATCCCTCAACAAAGCATCGGTAATAACCAGCCAAACCAAGAAAACTCCGAATCTCGGGCACAGAGGTAGGCGCAGACCATTCCATCACTGCTTCTACCTTCCTGGGATCCACTGATATCTCATCTCTGGAGATAACATGACCCAGAAATACCACAGTATCCAGTCAGAATTCATACTTACTGAGCTTGGCAAACAACTGATTATCCCGGAGAATCTGAAGCACTGTACACAAATGTTTCATGTGCTCCTCTTTGCTCCTAGAATATATGAGGATGTCATCAATGAATACTATAACAAACTGATCAATATACGGCTGGAATACCTTGGTTCATCAGACTCATAAAGACAGCCGGGTCAGTTCGTTACTCCGAACGGCATAACCAAGAATTCGTAGTGCCCATACCGAGTTCGAAATGCTGTCTTCTGAACATCCTCCTCTCTAACCCGTATCTGATGGTATCCCGACCTCAAGTCAATCTTGGAATAAAGCTTTGTGTACTTGTTCTTTACCGTCACTTTGTTCAATTGCCGATAATCGATACACAATCGCATCGAACCATCCTTCTTCTTTACAAATAAGACCGGTGCACCCCAAGGTGATACACTGTGGCGTATGTAACCCTTGTCAAGAAGCTCTTGCAAAACCTTCAGTTCTCTCAACTCCCCCGGTGTCATTCTATAAAGGGCATGAGAAATAGCGGACATCCCTGGGAATAACTCAATCTCAAATTCAACTTCCCTACTCGGCAGAAAACCTGGTAATTTTTTCAGGAAATACATCGGCAAATTCAGCAACCACGGGCATCTCATCAATCTGTACCTCTTCCTTCTTGTCTGCAACATTAATAGCATAGATGCGATAGCCCGTATGTCCATGTTCTAATAGACGTGACATTTGATAGCCGATACCAACAGAATCTTCGGACGAGAACCACTTCCATAAAATATCTACTAATCCCCTGATCAGATCTGAAGCGGACTGTCCTCTGCCGACAATCAAACACTGCCTGATATATTTTCAACAGATCAATACCCACAATGCAGTCAAAGTCCGTCATTCCCAGCACAATCAAGTCTGCCTTCAGATCATTGCCCTCAAAATAAATGAGGCAGACAGATAACATCCGATCAGCAATCACATTCTTCCCGGTGGGTGTCGAGACCATAAGAGGCGTGGGCAACAGAGACGGGCACATATGATGCCTCTCCACAAAATCCGCAGATACAAAAGAATGGGAGGCACTTGTATCTATCAAAATAAAAGTGGGGTAGGTAAATAAATAACACTTACCCGCAATCACCTCCTCTGGGGCTGCCTCGGCCTGCTCCCTCGTCAGTGCGTACACCTGCCCCTGAGGTGGTCCCACCATCTGACCTCCAAATGGTCGAGACACAACCGGTTGTCCTCTGTTGTGCTGCCCTGCCATCAAATCTCGCTCTGTTCGCCCTGAGCTCTGACTGTCCTCCACGGTTAGGACAATACCGAGCAATGTGGCCCATCTTGCCACAACTATAACAAGCTGAGCAATCACCATCAAGTGCGGTCCTCCACAATAATAGCGCTTTGCCTCTCTAGTTCTACTTGCCTGAGTTTGTCCCCTATTGGGGGGTGCATTGTTCCTCCGATCCCCCTGTCTTTGGTTATCAGATCGCTTCCCACTAAATCGGGAAGATGATGAAGCTCCACGAGGTTTAAATTGCTCCCCTCGTGGTCTCAGACTGTCAGACACCGGCCTCTGTGATGGCACATGTGGTGGTAGAATATCCTTGTAAGCACTTACCCCAATCTCTGCTAGCTCCGCTCTAGTCAGAGTATCATCAAATGAGCTGGGGTTATTGGAAAGAACCCGATCAAACAGCTCTGGCCTCAGTCCCTTTAAGAAGTGCCTCATCTTGGCATGACTGTTTGTAGCTGATATGAGGAACAGTACCGTAAAAGTGATGAATAATGTAGAGCATAGTCCGAAACAGTCATGTTGCCTTGCTTTAAGTCAGTGAACTCATCCTCTTTCATTTGCCTAGCAGCCGCTTAGAAATACCTGTTCAGAAATCGAGCCCTAAACAAGCTCCAATCCACCAATATACATTGAGCTCTCAACTCCATAACAGTCGTCTTCCACCACATGGAAGATTTCTTAGCCAGTTGGAACTCCACCAGTCTTAATCAAGCAGTCTTGGCACATGGTGCCGACACAAATATTTGCTCAATTCTGTCAAGCCATTCTTCTGCTTCTTCCCCAGTCTCAGTTCCCTCAAATCGAGGCGGATGGAAGGTCAAGAACTGTGTCAGACTCAATTACCCAGGCGGTAACAACTGTGCAATAGGTTCCAGGCCCACAGCCGGTGGCGGTAAATGATTAGTCTGTGCGATACCCACATTTATACTCATTGCATCTCCCACCTCTTCATTGAGGTGTTCCAAGTTTCTGGCTGCCATGCTGTAATACAGGGGTTAACAATAATAACACCAGAAACAATTCATGTAATACACCGTTAGTTAACATGAAAAACAATTCTCTAAGCATGTTAGTATAACACATATATATACTTAAATATGCACCAAATGCATGAACATACTTATAAGTGAACACCTATCCAACTTGTTCACTAAGTCTACCCTTCGCTCATCCCTGGTTCTCTAACCACTGCTCTGATACCACTAATGTAAGGCCTCACTACCTTAAGTGTGGGATAAGTGAAATAAAGAGAGCTAAACATACATTCATCAGAGTATAAGAGTTCATGTTGATGCATTGAGCTTAAGGATTACAGTGCCAAAATAAAACTTCCAAAATGAATTAGGTACATTCCCACAAAATGAATGTAAGGCTATAGATTTACTCTACTCTGTGTAGAAATTATACAAAATAATTCATGTACTGCTATACTAGTAGCACTCCTCACACAGCTCACCGCATCGACCATGTCCTTAGCTCTCCATGCCAAAAGCTCCTACAGGAACAACCCCAAACCATGAGCATATAATAATCCATATTCACAACAATATGATTATAAGGTGTAAATGCATAAACCGTAAATACAAAGCACTTTCCTGTATTCCAATGCATTTAAAATGCTCCCTTTGGTTGTCCCCGTACCATAACTCATAATCATAATCAATGGATTATAATATGGTTCCACAAATGTCATGACATATATTCAACCCACCCACACTAATCACCAATCATAGTCTTGTTATAACAGTGTATTTTAATGCACCTCGCTTGTCATGACCGTGGCACTAATATCCCTCGCTTTGACATATCAGCTGCATTAATATCCCTCGCTTTAATATGACATCGGCATTTACCATCGCTTCGACATATTAACGGCAAATATTCTATCATTAATACGATATGACAATGGCAAGTATTCTATCATCGCTTCAAATGACAGCGGCAAAGCATTAAATCATCACTTGACTATAACAACGACTATCCATGATATGCACCAAGCATCCAATATACATATGCAACCACAATGCATAATCTAAAATGTATATAACATACATGTTACCGTTTGGTGCCCGTACGTCTCACTACGTACCTTTCCAAAATATGGGATGTTGCAGGACTTTATCCCTTTCATTGTGTTGCCACCTGGGAGGGCTCCTTGAGCTACAATTTCCTACTAAGAATCAAGCAAATGCAAGCTTTGAAATTTCTTCCTTTTTCTCCAAGTGATAGGCGATAAAGAGGGGGTTTTGTGGGGAGGGTTTGTGTGATAAAAAGAAGAGTGGTGGGAGTGAGTGGGATATAAGGGTAGGTGTAGGATTAATTTAAAATCATGCCCCAACACTTAGCACAATATAGCAAATACCAGCACTTGATATTTTAGAGCATTTTATGTAAAATGCACCATAACCACAAATTACATGCTTTTTCTATAACACTAGAATAAAGCCCAATATACCATGCCAAATTACATCATTCCCCACAATGCACCACATGCACCATGAACTGTATAACCAGTTCATGTCCACCGCATAACTATACATTTCCCAACCATAATAATCATAGCACCATAATTATTATTAAAATGCCATAAAACACTGGATTAATTTCAGGGATATCATAGTACGAAAACTACACAATTTTGGTACAAGTTACACATGAAATCGGTATGAAATCTATACAATTTTGGTACAAGTTACATATGAAATTAGTATGAAACTTATACTATTTTTTTTACTTATTACACGTGAAGTTGGTATGAAACCTATACAATTTTGGTACTAGTTACACATGAAGCTGGTATGAAACCAATACAATTTTGGTACTAGTTACACATGAAATTGGTATGAAACCTATACTATATTCGGTATTTATTACACGTGAAGTTAATATGAAACCTATACAATATCGGTACTCAGTATACATAAAATTTGTATGGAAACCTATATAAAACTAATTACGAATGAAATTGATACGAAACCTATACTATTTTCGGTATTTTTTACATATGAAATTGGTATGAAATCTTTACAATTCTGGTACTAGTCACACATGCAATTGGTGTGAAACCTATCCAATTTTGGTACAAGTTACACGTGAAATTGGTATGAAACCTATACTATTTTCTATACTTATTAGACGTGAAGTTGGTATGAAACACATACAATTTTTGTACTAGTTACACGTGAAGTTGATATGAAACCTATACAATTTTGGTACTAGTTACATACGAAATTGGTATGAAACCTATACTATATTCGGTACTTATTACACGTGAATTTGGTATGAAATAAATATAATTTCAGTACTAACTATGCATAAAATTCGTATGAAACCTATATAATTTTGGTACTAATTACGAATGAAATTGGTACGAAACCTATACTATTTTCGGTACTTATTACAAATGAAATTGGTATGAAATCTTTACAATTATGGTACTAGTTACACATGGAATTGGTATGAAACATATACAATTTTGGTACAAGATGAAATTGGTATGAAACATATACTATTTGCGGTACTTATTACACATGAAGTTGGTATGAAACTTAATTCAATTTTGGTACTTATTACACTTGAAGTTGGTAGGAAACATATACAATTTTGGTACTAGTTAAACTTGAGGTTTGTATGAAACCTATACTATATTCGAAACTTATTACATGTAAAATTGGTATGAAATATATACCATTTCGGTACTAAGTAAACATAAAATTGGTATGAAACCTATATAATTTTGGTACTAATTATGAATGAAATTGGTACGAAACCTAAACTATTTTTGGTACTTAATATATATTAAATTAGTATGAAATTTTTACACTTATGTTACTAATTACACATGAAATTGGTATGAAACATATACAATTTTGGTACAGGTTACACGTGAAATTGGTATGAAACCTATGCAAATTTCGATATTTATTACACATGAAGTTAGTATGAAACATATACAATTTTGGTACTAGTTACACATGTATATCTTTCATATCAATTTTATGTATACTTAGTACCAAAATTGTATAGGTTTCATACCAATTTCATAAGTAATAAGTACCAAAATTTTATAGGTTTCATATCAATTTTATGTATACTTAGTACCGAAGTTATATATGTTTCTTACCAATTTTATGTATACTTAGTACCGCAATTGTATGGGTTTCATACCAAGTTCACGTGTAATAAGTACCAAAATATTATATGTTTCATATCAATTTTATGTATACTTAGTACTTAACTTGTATATGTTTCATACCAATTTATGTATACTTAGTACCAAAATTGTATAGGTTTCATACCAACTTGACGTATAATAAGTACCAAAATTTTATAGGTTTTATACCAATTTTATGTTTACTTAGTACCGAAGTTGTATATGTTTCATACCAATTTTATGTAGTACCAAAATTGTACTGGTTTAATACCTATTTCATTTGTAACTATACCAAAATTGTATACGTTTAATATCAATTTCATATGTTACTAGCACAAAAGTTGTATTCTAAAGAGTTCACACAAATGGAAATGCAGCACGACTGCACGACCCAAACTGAACTTGACAGAAATGTGATCCACAAGACCACAACAAAAATAATTTGACTGCTTTTCATAATCTTGGCTAGGATCTACCCTCATTAGCCAGCTTGAAGAACTGTGCTTGAGATGCTGCAACCTTGTTTGATATAACTGCCGCAATAAAACTGTCCCTGACCTGTGTGGTTGTGTATGGAAACCTCGAATGCGCCACAAAGTTGAGGAAAGATGCAGTCCCTTCTCTTTAAAGTTCTCCATAGCCATCGGTACGTTTGTTTGAAAGAGCCTGAAGCACATTCATGTTAGGACTAATCCAAGTATGGCAGGCACACCGATTATACCACCAATTATTCAGTCATTAATTGGTCCGCCAACTGTTCCAATCCAGCCAATCAATCCCAATACCAATGTCGTGTGATCCATCCAGAAACTGCAAATTACTGATAAATTACGTTAATGCTTACTCTTCTGAGTGGATGATATTTTGAATCTTTTAGTAGAATTTAGTATATATAATCATGAAATGTGGTACGTACATGCAAGTAAAATGTGGTGAGACGGGACCAAATGAAAATGGAAGGGGTGGAGTTGTGACACCGGGAGTCTTCGGAGTCCCTGGGGTGACAATTTGGGCGTTGACGATTGGGGTGGTGGGAGAAGTTCCAGCACCTGGGGTTGGAGTAGTTGGTGTAGTTGGGGATGGGTTGAGGTTGGAGGGGAGTGGTAGTATCCGCCGCCTCCACTTGGATTAGATGGACTGGTTAATATAAATGTATGGGTATTTGAGGGTTTCAAATATTTTGGAAGGTTTTTTTAGTATTTTCAAAGCCTGTAGGGAGTTGAAACAAATAAAATTGCTAAAATGGTGACTGATGTAAAAGAATTCCTCACATAGGTACTAAAACTACATTTAAGTTCGACCTTGTGGATTTTAGGCCGTTTTGCCCCTACATTAACCATCCTAATGATAATGGATAATGTCAGTCTTCTAGTATTTTAATAAACACAAAAATTTCATTGTACGAGAAAAATTCTAAATTATTGTAAATCGATTGGAGCCAAATGCAATCTTCATCATGGGGATAAGTGGTGAGGATTCTAAATATAGCGGTTATTGGCAATGACCCTTATGATTTTCCAAAAAGGTATATTACATTGTGATTGTGGTTTGAAAAATAGATAATTTACCCTTCTATGGTTTGTGAAATAGACAGTTGACATACTGTAATTTTTAATAGGTGCAAAACACCCCACCCGTGATTGCTATGTTTCGCAACCACATTGGGGTAAAGTGTCTATTTTGAAAACACTTGAGTAAACCGTTTTTTTACAAATCACATGGGTATCTATTAGGGATACACATGGGTAAAATATCTATTAGGGATACTATAATGAGATAAAATACTTAATATCGATAATACCTAGGGTAAATTGTCATTGGTCGTCTATATATTTTACCTATTATATAAGGGAATAACTGGTCACTGTAGCGATGAATAGTGAAACAGTGTTGGGCATTTTATTTGGGCTTCCCTCAAGTTTTCGTGGGCTTTGTTAAAATTCTCGTGGGCTTGCCTCGATTTTTTCATGGCCATTCGTTGTGGGCTTACCTCGAATTTACATGGGCCTGCGTTAGGCCTTTTTGGGTGTGTTTTTCAGGGCCATTCGTTGTGGGCTTACCTCACGATTGTGTCCAACATTTTTATTGGTCCCGGGCACCGCGCATTGCGCGGTGCACAAAAACTAGTAGATATATATGAATGATGAGAGCCTTGAGGCACCATCATATGATTGTATATATACAAAATAACATTTGGAACATTTTCTTTTTCATTCACTGCTAAGACATGGGGTGAACTACTTTCGTTATTACGGGCTTATAATTTAATAATATACATAGATTTGGACTTCAAATTTGGTAATTACACCTTACTTGTCCACTCGCTTGTGTAAATCCCTCTTTCCATTTTCACGAATTTGAGGGTAAACATAACCAAAATCTTAACCCTTCAAATATTAAAAAAATGTGACCCAATAATACATCAAGCTTCATAAACTTTGCACTCCTCATCTCCAGGGCTAGTCTTGCAGAAGTCCTCCAATGGATCTCCACTCCCTTCCGCAGTTGCCTCCAGCCACTTATTCGCCACCAAATGAGCCAAATCAACCACTCTTTGGCTGCAAAAAGTTCATGTGACATTTTAGTGCTAAATATTATAAGACGAAAAATACAATTATCCACCTTTCCAATGCAGATGCATACCTGTATCCCCATTCGTTATCGTACCAAGCCACCACCTTGACCATATCGTCTCCCATGACCATTGTCAACGATGAATCAATAGTACTCGAGACATCAGAGCAACGGAAGTCAATTGATACGAGAGGGATGTCACATACGTCTAATATGCCAGCTAAAGGCCCTTCTGCTGCCTTTCTAAAAGCAGCATTGACATCTTCAGCCGTTAGTCCTTTCTTCTCGACATTTACAACAAGATCAACGACTGACACGTTAGGCGTTGGTACCCGAAGAGCGATGCCATTGAGCTTGCCTTTCAGCTGAGGCAACACGAGTGAAACGGCCTTTGCTGCACCAGTGCTTGTGGGCACAATGTTCAGTGCTGCAGCTCTAGCCCTCCTCAAATCCCGGTGTGAAGCATCCAAAAGCCTCTGTATATTAACAAAACGGAATAAAAACATTGAGTGTTTTCTATACCATGTTCAGTCAGTATGGTGTTTCTTCACAATAAGTACACTTTTCGTGGAAATTTACCTGATCACCTGTGTACGAGTGAGTGGTAGTCATTGTTCCCTTCACAATGCCTGAAAAATAGCATAATTTTCTCGGTATCATGTTTCAACCTTCACAAAACAAGAAAGAACACCATCTTCTCGAATCAAAGTTAAGTTTTCTTACCAAATTCTTCATCCATAACCTTAACGAAAGGCGCCAAACAGTTGGTAGTGCAAGAAGCATTGCTATAGTTATTCAAACCAAGATGTTAACTCGTGTATTGCGTATGCCATATGAGAACATTCATAAATTTTCGGGTACATATGTTAACTGACCTTATGATATCAGAAACCTCGTGGGAATAGTCTTGTTCATTTACACCGACAACATAAGTTGGAATATCAGCACCTTTTGCCGGAGCAGTGATAATGACTTTCTTGGCTCCAGCTTGAATGTGCTTCCCAGCTCCTGGACCATCAACAAAAACACCTGTCCCCTGTGTGTTTCCAAATGTTCGTCAGGCTTTTCGATCTTTGTTTCAAGTTTCATAAGTCATTACACAAAGGGATGTTGTACCTCAATCACAATGTCGATTCCAAGATCACGCCATGGAAGCTGGAGAGGATCTCTACTAGAAACAACCTTAATATTCTTTCCATCTACGCTTATCGTCTCGTTGTCCACTATTTTAACGTTTGCCTTGAACGTGCCAAGCATGGAATCATACTTCAGTAGGTGACGAGCCTGCCATTGAAATTCAAATCAAACTCAGAACTATAAAAAATGGATGAATATATTTTTTTCTTATGGAGGTTGCTTATTCATTCTTACATTTTTGACTCCAGCACTGTCGTTGATGACAACAACTTCAAGGGGGGAATCTTTACGGCCATGCCAGCACCGGAGAAAGTTTCTACCAATTCGGCCAAAACCATTTATAGCAACCTTCAATTTGGCAACTGTCTCACCTTTAACAGGCGTTAATCCTGCTGTCTGGTAATCAAAGGCAGGAGGTTAAACATGTTATTGCCATGTTCAGAGACAAGAATGAAACACACACCAACAAAATGTTTCCTATTAATCTGCTCACAAGGCTCAAGTTTGTAGATTTAGCAATAATTTAGGATTCAAATTTGTCGAGAATTCCTTATATTCTAGTTTTTATAGTGTACAAGTTTAGCTTCAAACACGCAGGAAACACCATTCTGCAAAGACATACATTTCTAACTTGCCTCAAACAAACCAAAAAAGGTATTTCGGATGTAATATTTTCGAAAATTAATGTCTCAGTCTCCTAAAACATTGAGTAGCTGCCTCCGCATAAATCCTGACTGTCCTTGACTGTATAGATTATAAAAAATCTAACACACGGTCTTTTCTTGGCACTAACAAATGGCAGTGGACGGGGAGGCCAACAGGAGCAAACAGCTAGCTCCTCCATACTATGTTTTCCTATTGTATAATTTTTCTGTAGTTTATATCAATATTCCATTCTCTATATTCTAAAAAATTTAAAATTTAATCTGGTCCATGCATTCATTTTCTGATACCACGGACTAACAGAATCGAATCCTTTACTAGATACACAGAAATTTACAATTCTCGCAGTCGAAAAATGTTAGAGAAAGTACCTTTGGAATGAGCTGAGCAGAAACTACATCAGAGAAAGAAGCCTCCCTAGCATTCTTGGCAAATGTGACACAACCATTGGACTTGAGGCCAGAAAATTCTGCTACTTCCAGTTTCTAAATAACCACACAAAAATTAAACTAATTCACATTTACTCCACTTATTAAATAGTACCCAAACAAAATCAACCGAAATTTAACTACATTTTTCCACCAAGAAACATGAATCAAATATTAAATTCACTGAAGGGTTTAGTGAAGGAAACGTGACCTTAGAGAAGCATTGAGCAGGGAAAGAATGGGAGGTTTCTGAGGGAAGCCTGCAGCTTGATGGGATTCTTGATGGAGCCAAAGTTGAGTGGGAAGCCATGGCTGTCACTCAAACAACTACCACCAGAAAATGAATTGAAAATTTTGCTTGTTATATTATGGTTTAAAGAACATGACTCGTAGAAATTATGAATATATTTCTGGGATTTTGTCTCTTAGATAATGTTTGGTTGAGGCAGGAGCCTATGAATGGTGAGGATGATGTTCGAGGATTGATATCAGATAAGATGATGTCTTTCTTGTGCAGAGTCGAAATATGAACCACAGATTGAGATTGCTATCAATTATTCTTTGGCTTTTATTACTTTTGTACCATTTTTGAATTTTTATTTATATATATATATTTGTGAACAATATTTGCCATTGAGAAATATGTCCACAGAACAACAATATTCATTGAAATGATTGACTGCATTGTCGTTTCGATGAAATGATTTTTACGATGGATGGAAGATCACCAAGAAGTTCAAAAATACCCTAAGGTAGATCCAATGGCTTCAAAACATTTGGAGCCATTGATATCGAATCAAGGCAGTGCCCTGACTCCAGGTTCGAACTTCTCAAGATCACATAGAGTTTAACATCAACAGCAAGCCTTAGAAACTGGGGTCCGTGCTCAGAGCAAGCATGAAAGGGCACGCGAGGAAGCGTGAGAAGGCCAAGCGCAAAACATTATAAATTTAAACATGCCTAGTTGAAATTTAAACATAAAAAAACATCTTTTATTTTTAGTTATTTCAAGCTAATAATAAATAAAATAATGCATAAATATAATAAACTTAGGACTTAATGTGGTCTCACTTCTTCTATACACCTGATCTTACGAACATCACACGTACAAATATATACATATATAGTTATGTATCTCGATCTTTACAAACACTCGGTCCATATATATATTTTCCGACTAAATGCGCAAGTGATCGAAAAATTCGAAAGTCTTAACATTCACAATCGTTCATCTGTTGGACAATAAATGAGGTCGAGTCACTTTTTTTTTATGATGGGAAAACCACAACTGCTACTCTTTGAATGTGTGCTGTGTAAACTATCGGGCTAATGCAATAACATGTAATCCAGCAGATAAACCACACTAGGCGAGCCCAGTGCAACAGACTCGACCAAGAAAGTATTAGTATGAGGAATCGAACTTGTGATCAAAGGCCTCCGTTCTCACCTACTCAACCAACTCAGTCATCTGATGTGGGGGTAGCCAGAGTCACTTTCTTGAGGTTATTTCAAGGGACCGGAGCCAATATTGAGAAAAAAACCGAGGAAAAATTCTCAAGTCGTTTTATTGGGATTCCTTAAAAAATCAAATGACCAACAACTTCAGCCAGGAAGAACTGTGCTAAATATATTTTTAGCCCAATTTGGATGTTATGATGTCCCTCTACTTTGAACTTTGACAAAATCCTTCTACTAGATAGCAAACAAAAGTTGTATTAATAATTATATATATGGAATTCAAAAATTATTGGAGCCCATGACTCTGACTTGTACTCCACTTCCAGTATCCATCTTGAGCGTAATATGCATGGCCATGAAAACAGAACATGATGGGAAAGCACACACAAGCGAGACACTAAATGTCCAACACAACGTATTATTTCTTTGAATTGTATCAACTTTGACACAAAGTCCAGAAAACTTGAAAAACTATCAAACTACCTCAAATATTCAGCATTTATCAATGGCTAACCAGTAGATAGTTGTAAACAGAGGCATCCCCAGGTAAAGCAATAGTCACCTAAATAAACGGCGCGATTACAAAAGAGAGTGACCAATGAAGTCTCAGATAATAGCTTCAATGTCGTCTGAGGTCACTACAGATCCATTTGGTTGTTCTTCTGATCGCAACTGACTGGAGACATTATCTATAGCAGAGTTGAGTTGTTCGATCTTCTCAGCCAGTTTCTTGCGTTGTTTCTGTGGATAGGAATAGCATGAGTCCATTATAAAGGTGGAAGCATCTTCCACACAGTCAATCATGCAACCCAAGGCAGGAAGGTAATTAGAATAAATGATACATATAATCACATAGAATTACAAAAGGTCTCAGCAAATGATGTTATAACATTTTCATCACTCAACTCTTTCTTGTTCCAGGGTTTGAAGAGCAATCATTCTTGAAAACTTTTGAATGATACAACTATATGATTATATCGAAAGACTTGGGACTATATATTGCACCCCCAAACAATATATTTTGGGTCAAAATCTCTAGACGAAGTATATAAGTCACATGGTTACTGGCACACATATAACTGATATAATGGCTATTAGATTCATTTGCATTCCTAATGAAGCACTTCAGGAAACGTACTCTACTGCAAACCACTTCAAATCAAGCTATGATGAAGTTAACAGGGAAAAAAAACTTGTCTTGAGAGCTTATATAACAAAAAAAAATCTTTACGGACAGGGTTTACTGGAAAGATAAGAAAGCTGCTGACCTCCAGAGCTTTTTCTTCGTCATATAAAAATTTAGGCAATTTTTTCATGAGATCCTTCTTATCAGTACCAGTTAAAGCCTTGCTGATCTGTGAAAGAGGAAAAAAGGCCAGTGCATCACAATGTAGTTATCTTCCACCTTCAGGTTGGAACAATCATGAATTGACACAAAATAATATCTCAATGCAGCACCAGAGAACATAATTTCTCAGGTCAGGATCATTATGAATAATAAAACAAACATGAATGGCTGATATAGAAAGCAGCAGGATGCAAAGATAATAGTCATTACTGTTTGGTCATTATACCTGAGGTGCATAGACACAACCAAGAGTGCCAACAATTAATCCCCCTAAAACAAATCCACCAACAAAGGCACTTGCACCCCCTTGCTTTCCACCATCACTGCATCAAGTACATCAAGCCCTGAGAACTGTTAGAAACTTCTCTCGAAAGATGATAAAAACATTGAGTAGGGGTCTGACTACTCATTAGTACTCTGATTTTACTTGGACCCCTAAACCAGGTTGAGACTCGTCTCATTAGAAAATCAGTGCGGTCCTTCATCATTCATTGATAAGAACCTCATAAAGATAACAATAGTGTGTACATATACATTATCAACACTCTTGGTTCCCTGCAGTGCTCCGGGATCCAAAAGATATGTCAAAGAATAAGCATGTTGTTATAATCAAGATTGGTGCAACAGTTAACAGTAAAGAAATCCAAAGAATAAACTAGAATTGAAATAGCAAAAATCAAATAACAAATAATCCCAGAGTTTAGTTCCCTCTATAAATAAAACTCTCCCTAGCAAAACTAGTGTTTCTCTTAATTGAAATATCTGAATGAATCCTATGTATTATCATGGTGCTAGTCATTGTAGTTTTCTTCCTCTTGTTTTATATACAATTATGGGCTTGTCACTGCCATATTTACTTGGGCCCAAAGTTGGGTCCATAACATTCTCGGGTTCTTCAAAATCCGTCTTGTCCCCAAGGCGAAAATCAGGAAATTGTGTCATCAACTCGTCCAGCTCTTCCCAGGTTGCATCGTCATCAGATTTGCCTTTCCAACGAATTAGAAGTTGCTCACAGTGTTTTCCTCTCTCGACTTTGGTCCTTGCCAACACCAGGTTCAAAAGTAAGAGACAAATCATTAGCTAGCTCCTGCAGCAACTTGATCTCAGCCCCTCTTTTGCCAACCGCCTTCTTCAAACAAGAAACATGGAACACGGGATGTACTTTCATCCTTCGGGTAACTTTAAGCGATAAGCAACCTCCCCTATTTTTTTAATTATCTCAAAGGGACCATAGTACCTAGCTGCCAACTTCTGATATAATCTGGTCTGGTGCATACAGAATTTTGCCTTTGAGGCCGTATTTCCAAGAAAACCATCTCTCCCTCTTGAAATGAGATGTCCCGCCTTTTCTTGTTAGCATATTTAGTCATATGTTGTTGGGCCCTATCAAGATTGTGTTTTAGCTGTTTAAGAAGCTCGTCCCTGTCCGTCAAGTTTTGATATACTGCTGCCACATTTGTTTCCATAGGTAAATAGCAAACAAGTGTAGGTGGTTTTCTCCCATAGACCACTTCAAACGGAGTCATTTTCGCCGTTGTTTTGATAGAAGGTGTTATACCAATACTCTGCCTAATGTATCTACGATGCCCAAGTCTTAGGATGC
This sequence comes from Haberlea rhodopensis, assembly GCA_907163345.1. NCBI lineage: Eukaryota > Viridiplantae > Streptophyta > Magnoliopsida > Lamiales > Gesneriaceae > Haberlea > Haberlea rhodopensis. The sequence goes on from CAJQUN010000321.1 coordinate 520,604, forward strand.
TCAGAAGAAAAACAGCGCAGATATGTTTCCAAGCATTTGTTTAATGCTACGCTTTGTCCATCTGTCTCAGGATGATACGTCGTCCTCATTTTAAGTGTGTCCCTTGCAACTTAAACAACTCTGTCCAAAACAAACTCATAAAGATAGCATCTTTGTCGCTTACAATGGTTTTATGAATCCCATGCAATTTTACCAACTCTCGCATGAATAGTTATGCCACTATGCTTGCTGTAAAAGGATGTTTAAGAAGTATAAAGTGACCGTATTTTGATAGTCGATCAATGACCACTAGAATAACATCGTACCCCTTCGACTTCGGTAGCCCAGTGATGAAATCCATAGCCAGATCTTCCCCTATAGCATTGGAGACTGCCAATGGTTGGAGTAAACCAACTGGAGAGGCAGCCTCATATTTATGTCTTTGGCACTCTAAACATTCAGCAACAAATTTGCAAACATCTCCCTTCATTCCTTTCCAAAACACATTGCTCGCCAACCTTTTGTACGTTCTTAAAGCTCCTGCATGGCCCCCTTCCGGTGTGGAATGAAATTCGACCAACATTTTTCCTACCCAAGAGGATGCTTTAGGTATGACAATTCTGCCATTATACAATAGATAGCCATTAATCATAGAATAATGATGTACGCCCTCGGACTCCATGTTTACCTTCTGTATAACGTGACTCAACACAGCATCTTTCTTTATCTCCTCCTTAAGGAGGCTCAATTACGACCACCCAACTCTCAAAATTGCACCCAATTCCCCCACAGAATCACGTCGTGACAATGCGTTAGCCGCACCATTATCCGCCGCAGCTTTATGCTTAATTTCAAACTCATAACCTAATAACCTGGCGATCCAATACTGTTGATCCGGGGTTGTTATACGTTGCTGCAACAGATTTTTCAATGGCTTATGATCAGTTATCACTGTGAATTTGTTTCCCAATAGAAACTGTCGCCAATGTTGAACTGCTAACACAAAGGCCATCAACTCTTTCTCATACGTTGATTTGGTTAGTGCATGGTCCGATAAAACCTTACTATAGTAAGCAATGGGTCGGCCACCTTGTGAAAGAACAGCCCCTAACCCGGCTCCTGACACATCACTCCACAACAAACCATTCACTGAAAATTCAGCATTTTGAGCATTGGGACAGTGCTTAACTCTTTCCTCAGCTATTCGAATGCTAACTGTGTTTTTGTATTCCACCCAAAATTATTCTTTTTTAGTTGCTCGGTTAATGGTCGTGCTATCTTCCCATAGTCTTTTATGAATTTTCTGTAGTAACCTGTCAAACCGAGAAATCCTCTCAACCCTTTTATATTCTGAGGGCAACGGCCAACTGGTCACGCTCTCAATCTTCTTTGGATCCACTCCACTCCTTGGGCCATGATGATATGATCCAAGTACTCTACTTGTTCCAAGACCCACTGACACTTCTTTTTGTTCAGGACCAACTCATTTTTTAACAAAACTTTTAGCACAATTTCAAGATGCACCAAGTGTTCCTCCCAATCCTTGCTGTAGATCAAGATATCGTCAAAGAAAACTAGCACAAATTTACGCATGTAGAGCCGAAATACCTCATTCATAAGTGCTTGGAATGTAGACGGTGCGTTCTTTAGACCAAACGGCATGACAAGAAACTCGTAGTGCCCGGCAGGAGTCCTGAAGGCTGTTTTATGCACATCTTCACTTCGAACTCTTGTGATACCCAGATTTCAAATCCAGTTTTGAGAAATGCTTTGCCCCATTTAATTCATCAAATAGCTCTTCTACCACAGGAATTGGATATTTATCAGCAATGGTGATGTCATTTAACGCCCGATAACCAACGCAAAACTGCCAACTTCCATCCTTCTTCTTGACTAAGATCACTGGGCTGGAGTAGGGACTAGTGCTGGGTTGTATTACTCCTGATTTAAACATTTCAGCAACCATCTTTTCTATTTCGCCTTTTTGTCGAAATGCATATCGATATGGGTGGACAGAAACTGGTTGACAACCCTTTTTGACAACAATCACGTGGTCATGTGAACGCTCGGGAGGTAACCCATGAGGGTCTCGAAAAACACCTTCACATTTATCAAGTAAACTGTTAATAATATTTGCCTGTTTTTCCTCGCGCCCCTGCCACTCATTCTCTTCGTCCGGCATCCACTTCAAAAGTACTGCTTCACAAAACTCAACTTCTGTAACTTTAGCAATGGATTTTAAGGATACCATTGCTCTAGTTAGTATAGGGTCTCCATGCAAGGTCACGGTTTCACCTGAAAGTTTAAAAGTCATCCGCATCTTTGTCCAATTTAACACAATGTCTCCTAGCGTTCGTAACCAATCCACACCCAAGATCAAGTCAATTCCTCCCAACTCAAACAAATACCCCTCAATCTTAATTTGGCAAGGCCCTAGGTTGACCTCTAAGTTTTTGCATACCCCTTGGCACCCAATTCTATATCCGTCCCCCAAACTCACCCCAAATCGAACCTCTTTATCCACTGCCAACCCCAACTCAGTTATCAAGGCCTTAGAAACAAAGTTGTGACTTGCTCCGCACCACCATTGACACTACCTCACGCCCCTTCACCGCAGCCCTCATTTTTAGAGTTTGTGGTTGATTTATGACCGTCACTGAATACAAGGGTAATTCTAATGTGTTGTATTTCGTATGGGCAGCCCCCTCCACACTCCCAGTTTCATCTTCTCCTCGTATCACTTCCACCTGCTCTTCTGTTCCCTCTAATTCGTCTACCTCCCCTCAGGACTTTGTGTGCACATTGATGTGTGGGGTGATAGGGTTCCGCACATCTATAGCATAGCCCTTTCTCTTTCCTTCGGACAAACTCTTGATGAGAAACAATTTACCATGCGTTCTCATCCCACTGTTTCGGTCTCCCCCTCCATTCGATGAAGTATTCCGTGGCCCGCTGTAGTGCCCTGGATTGAATGGCTTCCTCACTAATCCTTCGCCCGGTCCACCACCATTTCCTGCATTCGTCGCAGTGGTTTTAACTCTACCTCGTTTCCTATCATAGGGCTGATTTTGAGGAGGTCCAGATTTATGTTCCCAATCGGACAGTGGCCGACTTATACCTCGATCCAAGACCTTTCCATACAGCTCTAACTCCAAACCCCTTGCCAATTCCATAGCCTGATCCACCGACCGTGGCCTGTGTACAAACATTTTTCGTCGTATTTCTTCCCTCAACCCACTCAAAAAGTATCCCATACATTGATCATCTGGAATTTGACCTAATTGCGCAATCAACCTTTCGAACTGTTCAATGTATCCACTTACAGATTGTGATCCTTGTTTCAGCGATGCCATTAACTCTAACGGATTGATATCACATCCACTATATACCTTCGAAATAACTCCTCTGTGAATCTATCCCATGACATGTTCGGAATCCGCACCTTCATACAACGGAACAAATGCACGGTGGATCCTTGCATACCAATATAGGCCAATTTGATCCTGAATTCGTACGGTGTGTTGTGGATTTCAAAGTACTGTTTAATTTTTCCCAGCCACCCGAATGGGTCTTCTCCATCGAAACTTGGTAGTTCTATTATTCGCAGTGCTTGTTTCATCTCGTCTTCGGTGTCATTTTTCTCTTCATGGCTCACACCCTCTCATCTCTCTCCTTCCCCAGCCCGTGTCCATCGAATTGTTCTTCCCGTTCACCTCCGAATTTATCCGCGAGAAGCAATTACATTAGCGATTGAGATTCTGCAATCTTTGCTTGTGATTCTGCCAGTGACGCGACTGCCGCATTCACCGAGCCCATATTCAATTGCTTATCGTTTACTCTATCCTGTAAATTAGTCACAACCCTTTTCAGTGCTTCAATCTCCGTGTCTGCGCGAGTTGCTGCCATCGTAACCTTCCACTAACGATTGATCCGGCAGGTCGGACCACTTGTTATAACTTGAATAATCAAGATCGGTGCAACCTTAACATTGAAGAAATCCAAAGAATAAACTCGAATTGAAATAGCAAAAATCAAAGAACAAATAATCCCAGAGTTTAGTTCCCTATGGCACCGCTTGGTACGTAGGATGTGATAAATTAATGATAGATAATAAAAGTGATTAGAAAGGTAAAGTTAATGATAAACAATATAGTGTGATAAGTTATATGATATTTGGTATGATTTTAAAATGATGGATAATTTTATGTATTATATTACAATGACCAAAATACCCCCATAATGTATTAACAATTATTAAGGTATTATAAAGACCAAATTGATTAACATATTTTTAATTAAATGGAAGAATTAAATATTTACAAAATATTTTATAAAATAAGACAATTTAGATATATTAAATTAATTAATTCAAAATTATTATTTTAGTTATTTAAATAAACTTATAAACCAGTTATTAGAATAATAATAATAATATGTTAATATAAAATATATTAAAAATAAATAATAATAATATAAATAATAAGTAATAGTATTATAATTATGAAATTTGTATTACCTAATAACGTGTTCTTAAAATAATTGGATAAATAATTTTAAAATTTATTGTTTTCTTTATTAAAATTATTTTAACAATAAATTTAAATTTATTATATTAATATTTAAATTTTCATTAATTTCTTCAATATCCAACTACATATATTAATTCACAACATATAGAAAAATTAGTACTAATATAATTACCGTAAGAATTAAAATAATAATACAAATTTGAATTTGTTCAAAAAATAATACAAATTATTTTTAATAATAATAAATGTTAATAACAATTATAATATTAGGCATACTACATATTAAATTTTAAAATTATTAAATTGGATAATTTCTAAATTATTTAAAAGTTGAAGGATATTATAGGAAAAAATATATAATCAACCATTATCCTTCAATACACCAAGGTATTAATTAACCATCCAATAAATGATTATTATGTGTACAGTGCGGGCCGGATCCGGGCTGGATGCGGGCCGAACGGGCTGTCACAATTATAATCATGCCTACCAAACACATGATAAGGGAAGGATTAAAATATTAATCACCCATTATCATGCATACCAAACACACCCTATGTAAACAAAATTTTCCCTAGCAAAACTAGTGTTTCTCTTAATTAAAATATCTGAATGAATCCTATCTATTATTATGGTGCTATTTATTGTATTTCTCTTCCTCTTCTTTTATATACAATTATGGGCCTGTCACTTCCATATTTACTTGGGCCCAAAGTTGGGTCCATAACACATGTCCACGTTGAATTCAAGCAAATTGACAGGTGAATTGGAATTGAAAACTGGCTGAAACTTTAGGACAAATAAGGGCAGTCCAAGAACTAACACATGCACAGAAATGTATTTTATTAATTTATTCCAATTTACTTATCCTTGTAATAACTGTAAATGGTGGTTTATAAGAAATGTGTGTGTGTGTGTGGGGGGAGGGGGGTGTGTAGTCGGTCACAAGTAACAACCACAAATTAGAAGGTGAAATCAACTCTCATTCAGCCAGAGACTAACAGCAGTAGCAAAACCTTGAGAAGATACCTATAACTTGCTTGAAGAGTGAGCGTCTTTTTATGGGATAATGATCTGCTCGTGCCCCTCGAACTGAGAGCCAAGTTGTTATGGTCTGCTGACTTCAAAGAAGAACCTAACAAGGCGAACGATGTTACACATGCTTAGTAATTATAAATATCATGTCTGACAACATACTGCAGCGCCATGCAAAGTAAATAATCAGCAAACAAAATGAAAGAATAACATCATTTGATGTAATTATATTTTTCTGCATTTCGAAACTCATCAATTCTTTTGTTCTCAAGCATCTCCATATGAAAAGTTGAAAAGGGCTTGACGGACAAGATAACTCGGGCGAACTAGAACATTTTCAGGTCAAGATCAATGGAGCTCCTTTTAATTTACTTTTTTCAAACTCAGCGTTATGTGTGCAGGATCGCGTTACGGGATGATGGGGTTACTATTCACGTATAGTGTTGGACGTAAATTTGGGGGAATGAAAAATGGAGAAAAATAGTGAGATAGCAACGAATGCAGGAAACCTTCTTAGGAATTTATTTCATTAAAAACTTCATTCTTAATATCTCATTAATAAAACATCTTTATTTATACAATGAAAATCTCTATCTCAAATAAACCAAAAATCCTATAAAATAAATCTTAGATACTACTCAATCTTTTTTTGGGCTAGCCAACTTCGTGGCCCATAACATTACTCCCCCTTTGGAAATCGTGTTTGTCCCCAAACACGAAATATGGATACTATTATTTATTGTTTTGCTTCGATGTGCAGTGGTGTCGAAAAATTTGTTTCCATCGACTAAACCAACTTGACGGATCTGATTGGATATTACATCGGGGGAAATCAAGTTTTGAATACCGAGGTACATATAGATGGCCATTGATGTTGCCTCGTTGTCCTTTGGAATGCTGGTCGATGGTGGTTGTGTCATGTTGATTGGTGTAGTATTTGTTCTGATCTCGTTGATTCAAGATCATGGCCGACAGACATTGGGAAATCTCCTCCAACTTATCGAAAATAGCTTGTTGCCGTTTTTCGGCTGCTATCTTGTACTCTTGATGTCTTTTTACAAAGGCTTGGAATTCCCCCATAACGACTGTCTCTGATGCCATTGTTATGTGTGCAAGATCGCGTTACAGGATGATGGGTTACTATTCACGAGTTACTATTCACGTATAGTGTTGGACGTGAATTTGGGGGGAAAAATTGGGGGAAAATAGTGAGATAGCAACGAAGGCAGGAAACATTCTTAGGAATTTAATTCATTAAAAGCTTCATTCTTAATATCTCATTAATAAAACATCCAAATTTATACAATGAAAATCCCTATCTCAAATAAACCAAAAATCCTATAAAATAAATCTTAGATGAACCAAAATCCTAGAGATGACCAAATCCTAAATCTGAAATCTAAAACCAAATATGAAATCATAATCCTAATCCTAATCCTAATATAAGTCCAAACTACTAAATCTTTTTTTGGGCTAGCCATGGGCTTCGTGGCCCATAACATTCAAGCTTTTTGCACAAAAGCAGTGTAGCACGAAAGAAGTGATGGAATTTCACCTTACTCAAGCCAAGTACTCATACTTTGTTTCAACAATATTATCACCTAAAACACAGTGCAAAATTTCTTTGGCGCATATAAAAGATAATAATAATGAGATGAGGTTTCCAATGGAGTGCACATAATGATTTCCATATCACAATATACAATCGTTAACTATGTTAATGAAGGAATGCTTGCATGTCCAAGGAGAGCAAAGTTAATATGATATCACCAAAAGCATTTTCCAGCAGTTAACAAGAGGACGATTATTTAACATTTTCACCATCTTAATCTAAAATATTCTTGAGTTATATCATTCAACACACCACAAAGCGAGTGTAAGTTTTAGTTCTCTGTCCATTGGAAAATCAAGCATCTGCAACAAGAGAAAGGAAATAATTGTGTACCACCAGCATTCGGTTTTATGTGGTGGGGCATTATAAACTTAGAATTCTTGGAAGTCATTCCCAGAAGTTCACTTGGTTCTTGGTGAAATTCCCCTTTCACACACACACACTGCTAGTGACACATTTGATATTCAAACAATCATCGTATCATTCAATATTCCACCAGAGCAACAAGACATGGGTACAAGCTGGACCCTACAAGATGCATAAATGAGCCGAATAACAAAAAACTGGCTGCACCAATCTAGCTAGCACTCTTACCAATCAGAAGCTACTGAATCATCCAAAGTTCCTATTCAAATTCCCCCACAAGCAGGAGATTCTGCACTCATGCCTCACAAAGAGATCTAACAAGTCGAGCAGCTCCACTTATTAGCCAATACTAATTCCACTGGGCCACCATATGAAGACTTTTATTAATGTTAGCGACTTACCAGTGTTTGAAAAAGTGAGATTATGCACGAAGCGTGAATAAATAGGTTTGATCAGGGAAAAGCGAGAAAAAAACAGTCAACCTTAGCGGGGAAAACACGATGCGAGCTTTTTAGATTTGAGTTAAGACTAGATAAATAAAGTAGATGGTATTGAATCTGGTTCAGTCAGCGAACCCCTTGCTCATCTCTTTAATTCTCTGTGGTGTAAAAAATTGCCTCAACAAAGGCTATCATCACAGGTTGGAAGCTTATTTTAAACAAATTGCCAACTCAATCCACTTTAGTTGTGAGAGGTGTGGAACTCTATCAGACTGATTGTGTGTTTTGCTACCAATTTGAAGAAGATCATGCACATTTATTTTGTCACTGTGAGTTTTCTTATAAGATTTGGAGTGCTATGTATTATTGGTTGAATCTCTATTATGCGGGTAATTGATATCCAGGTCCATTTCGAGCAGCACTTGGGTCTTTGTCCGTGTAATTTTCCAAGAACTTGTGGTCTATGATGTGGATTTGTTCGGTTTGGTGCATCTGGTATGAAAGGAACCAAATGATTTTTAATAACTTGGAAGCTAATGTCTTTCAAGTTGTGGAAAGGATTATTGTGCATAGTTGGTTTTGGATTAACGCTAGGCACAATGTAGCGTTTCATTTTTCTCTCAGTGATGATTTCGAGAACCAATAGTTTGTCTTAAATCTTTGTAATGTTCTCTATTTAGTTTATGCTTTCTTGTTCTGGGTTGAGCACCCCTTGTGCTCTTTTATTAATATCATTTTGACCTTCTCAAAAAAGAATTATTGTATAATTGTAGAAAACCTTTAATAAATTTTTATGTTTTTGAGAACTTGAAATTTAAGTATTTATTCTTAAATTTATATATTTATGTATTCTTTAATCTATTAATCGATTTGATATAATTAAAATTATAGCAAAATCTAAAACCGTCTTTCACTTTTAAACTTATACCAAACCAGCTTAAATTTGTAAAATTTGATAATTGTCCATGACCATGACGCTTCGTCACGCTTTTTAGAACCTTGTTAGTAACAAAATGGTATGATTTCAACCCTATCAGCTGCAGTTTTAAACCAAGTCAATCAATTTCCACGCAGACTATTAAATTTTTAATCCGAATATACTGCAAAGGTTTTATTATCAGCTCCATAATCAAAAAACCATGACTAAAATAAGGAAAATGCAAACACACCCAATAGATCAAATTCAATCGACATTCAAACACAACACAACAAGCTTCACAAATTTAAGACATTAAAAAACATAAATAAGTCTAAAAATGAACGAGATCAGCAGATTTACCAGACGAAAAACGCAGAACATGAGCTTTAGAAATCACGAATGAATTGGATAGAGCTGCCATTTTGCAAATAAAACTTCAGAGAGGAAATTATTTGGATGAGAGCGAAGAAATCGAATTATTAAAGAATAGGACGCTGAACTGTTAGTAAAATGGCAGAATCCTCTTGTTCTATCCGTCGGTGAAATCGAAGATACATATATAGGCAACGTGGCATGAAATGTAGGCTGTCGCCCGAACCCGGATAAGGGTTTTGGATTGTATATTCTTATTTACACGGGTGATGACCCTCTCCTTACATCAAAAATATTCAGAGCTATTTTATTTAGATTGGGAGAGGTTCAACGAGTTGCGAACACATTTCGGCACCATGATTTTTTAAACTATGACCTTCTTTAGTTTTTCTACAACAAATTGGATGCAATAACACAATAATATGTATGTAATGGAGATTTGGCAACCGATAGTCCCCTATTTGATAGATATAAAGACAATGTGTTGCACATGTTCAATGATATGACGAACTTCGATTATCATTGGCATTGATATCCTTCACTGCAACGTTGAAGCCACCAATATCCGCCAGAGCATTGCTACCCACATTTTACACACTAACCAATCGAACATCAATGAGAAGATAGTGATAGTTCATATAAAGTCATGACTCGTTTATATTATGCGGCGATTCATAGCATCCTCTTAGAGCGTTAGGGAGAGCCAGACCAACTTTATACAATAGCCTATGATGGTTTTCTACTTCCTCTAGTCGGTTCTAAAACCGCTTTCAGGTCGGAGCTACCGTCGAATGTCGGAACTCAATTCCTGTGGAGGGACTCGTAATGATACTTAATCCCATGCGGTTGAGGCTAGGGTGGTGATTGGTTGGAAGCTGAGTTTACAAATCCTTGAAGAGTCGTTGTCACGGTATTAGCTATGACCATTAATTTTTCTCGACTTAATCTGGTCCTTGGTGATGGTGGTGGTGGATCTCGGCTTCCCCGTCATTGTTATCTGAATGTCATAACACAGGTTCCGGTTGTTGCTTTGTGGACGTCCAACCATGTCCTACAAATTCGTAAGTTCTAAGATTGTTTCGCATGTGTAGACAATAAATGTGCTGAAAAAATGTACATCATGCAACGTTTAAAGGTTGCAGGTGCGTTACATAAACCAAAAGACATTCTCTTAAACGCAAATATGCCATAAGGACAAGTGAATATGGTTTTCTCTTGACCTAAAGTGTAATTGATATCTGATTATCTCCAGAATATCTATTTAGAAAACAATAAAAAGCATATCATGCAGGCCTTTCTATTATTTGATATATCAGTAGATGAGATCTTTTCCTGTGTAGTAAAGTAATTATTTTGATGTAATAAAATAATTCTTTTTTGAATAATATGTTGTAAAAGTTTATATATATTAAGTACTTTGTAAAATGTCAAGATAAACTCTCTGCCCTTTTAAAAAATATAAAGTTGCTTACGATAAAAGAATAAAATTCATACAACAAAATCGTGGTTTGTTGTGCAGCGACTTATCGAGCTGCAACGCGACACATGCTATCCTAAAACCTCGCCAAAGTCGTCAGTCCCAGATCTCCTCAGTTTCATTGCTAGGTTGCGACGGTAACAATTATTTCTATGGCCGACCCAGAAATGAAGAGATTTCGATTTGATCTATCATTATTTATACTTGTCGGATTTTGTATGCTTCTCTCGCCGGCCGTTTCCAGTCTTATAATCTCCCAGCTCGATCGCAAGGTAAAATCTGACTAGAGCAACTTTTTAAAAAAAAAATTTGTTGTGTTCTTAAATTTGGATACATTTGGCTTTTTGTATCAGAAAATAACTTTTTTTCACATCTGTATATTGTCGATGGGTGAGCATACGAGATTAATTGTGCTTTATATCTATTTCCCCTTAATTTTATTTCCTAATTGAACCGTGTGTATTAATATGAATTTTTCTTAATCGTTTGATGAATAGGGCATTGATTTAGTATGTTAAATACTGTATAAGAGCAAGCCAGAGAATATGAACATTTTATATGTGACCTGGATGGTGAATAATCTTTGCGGGTTTCGTTTAAAGCTCAACATTCTATGTTAATTTTATGGGGTCATTTGGACTTTTAGCATTATGATATGCAGTCGTGTGGTTTTTTGAATTTTGTCCGTGGTGTCTGGCTCTAACATTGAGTGATCTTCCGGTGCAGATTGATTTGTCATCACAGATAGTGCGGATCACTATATCTCTGAAGGTTGTTTTTCCTTCCTTCACGTTTCTATTTTGTGAGATAGGTTGTTGAATTTAGTTATATGTTACTGATTGAAGATCCATTTAGCTCATTTAAGCAGCTGTTATTTTGTGGGTTTATTGTATACTGTATGCCAGGTACAAAATAAGGGTGATAACTCGGTATCCGAGATTTTATTGCCTTTCACTGAAAAGCAAGCCAAAAGCTTGGCTTTTGTTACAGCGTCCATTAATGAAGGGAAAGGAAAAACAAAAGGTTCTTTTGATAGCGTTCCTCGTAAAACTGTGGATCCTGAGGGAAAGAATCCAGCGTTGACTTGGTACTCTGTCTCATTGCCCAAGGAACTGCCGAAGGGAGGAAGCCTTACTTTGGAGGTCAAAGCTGTATATACTCATATACTGAGGCCATTTCCTGAAAAAATAACACAGGCTGATGTTCAGCTTCTTTCCTTTGAGGAGAGTGCATATTATTTCTCTCCTTATGCTGTCAATGTCCAGTTACTTACTGTTAAGCTACCAGAACCAAAAGTTGAATCATATACTAAGTTGGATAATTCCAAGTTTTCTGGCTCAGAAATAAAATATGGGCCTTACGAGAACGTTCCTCCTTTCTCAAACATACCAATAACAGTCCACTATGTGAACAATAACCCATTTTCTGTTGCCCAAGAGTTGGTTCGTGAGATAGAAATTTCCCATTGGGGAAATGTTCAAGTCACTGAAAGCTATAACCTTGTTCATGCTGGTGCCAAGATAACTGGGGAGTTTTCAAGGTAGCGCTCTCTCTTTTTCAGAACAATCCCTTTTCTTCTATTTTACGTCCAAGTTTTTACTCTACATTGTTTTTGATAACTGTAGACTCGACTATCAGGCTCGGCCCAATGTAAGGGGTGCATCAGCGTTTAGAAATCTCGTCGCCAAGTTACCCCCAAGAGCTCATTCCATTTACTATAGGGATGAGATAGGAAATATTTCCACATCTAATGTATGGAGTGATTCAGCAAAGGTGTGTTTTGATTCTCTTGGTATATCCTTTTGCATTTTGTTTTCTTCTATGATAAGTTTTTATTCGCTTGCAGACACTATTGGAAATTGAACCTCGCTATCCAATGTTTGGTGGTTGGAGATCTTCTTTCACTATTGGATATGGCTTGCCACTTCAAGATTTCTTGTTCCTGTCAGAGGGAAAACGTGTCCTTGACATTTCCTTTGGTTGCCCCATGAACGAAGTGGTTATCGAAAATCTTACTGTGAAGGTAATGTTTCTATTGATACTCTCAAGTTGTATTCAAAATCTTGGATACTACTCAGCTACCTAGGGTTCATATTGTCCTGGAAAAAAAGAAATCCAATTTTTTTTCACTGGTTAGAACGTCATGTTGTTCATCCTGTTTTTTTTTTGTCTTGATCTTGGTACTACTGCACATTCATTTGTTTGCTTGTCCAAGGAACGATGGTAGATTAGGTATAAGTATCGTGATTAGCTTGATGTACTGTCCCCCGTTAGAAGACTGATAACTATATCTCCATTGTTCACTTTCAGGTTGTTTTGCCAGAGGGGTCAAATGATATTTCCGTGTCCATTCCATTTCCTGTTAAACAGTCTCAAGAGGTGACTAAACTGCGGTTTAATTCTCAACATATTATCCATTTAAGTGGGTAGTTGTGTACTAATTCTATCTATTATTTTGTGAATTGGTGCAGACAAAATTCTCCCATCTGGATATGGTTGGCAGACCAGTCGTAGTACTAGAAAAGACAAACGTTGTGCCTGAGCTGAATCAATATTTTCAGGTATGTCGCTGTGTTCTGTATCGGTTCTTCATTTTGTTGTGTTAAAATAAGAAATATTTTGTACTGTTACTAATTTATTATAATTGAAAGAAAATAGCTCACAACTTAGAATCTTGAAACGGTTATGAATAAAAGGCATCGAATGGAAAAGAAATGTTTTCTGCATCTTCTGTATTGGACTCTTGTGCATCTTAAGAGTTTCTCAGTTTTTCACTAAATCCACAGAGTGGTGGTGTGTGGGGTGGGGGGGGGTGTTTGTGGTTCATAATTATTCGGACTAGCCTTGCTAACTGTGGATAGTGGAAGAACAATCTATAGAATCTAGTGGCAAGAGCTAACAAAAAAGGAAGTAATGGCTATACTCGACTGATTCCAGGCTTGTAAAATTGATCGGTCTCACAATATTACTTCAGTCCATTTTGTTTTTTGTGAAATCATTATTATGTGATTCCTCACTTTTCTTGCATAAGGTAGTTGCGTATCCTAATTTGTACTAACAAATTAATCATTGAAGATAACTTTCGGAGGTTGAGTTATGGCATTTCACTTTTTTTGCTTTGGATCGTTAAGTGCTATATACTTTCCTAATCGGAGTCTGGTCACAAATTAGATGGGTCGGTATGAATTTCAAATGATAACTTAATTCCGTAGTATAAATTTTTTGTTGTTACATATTCCTTATTGGAAAAAGCTTTTCATAAAATATCATAAATTTAAGCACATACTATTGTTTTTTTGCTGTTTCGATTGACCTGCTCCTTTAGAAGACATAATTAATTGCTTTATGACTTGATGAAATTCAAAATAATATCTTTAGAATGGTTTTTTTCTGTAAATCCTCTCCAATTTATGAGAATGGGTTCCGTTTTCAAGCATGGTATATATACTCCAAATGTGGTTAATGTTTTCCATAACATCCATGTTTTGGACAACGATATATGCGTTTGCTCCACTTGAAAGCCACAAGCTTTGGACAAAGTTTTTTAAAAAGATTTTGCTCCTGAGGAAATTTTCTATCTCGTTATTTCATATTCAAAACTCAAATTAGGTATTACTATTGCATTATTTCACTTTTCTCTTATTAACATTGCAAATCAAAATCAAGACACAATTATGTTATTACACATTTTGTCTCCATTTTTAATTGTTTCAACTTTTTCATCTAATCATTACGTCAAGCACTTCTAACATATTGTGCTCACTTTTCTGACCTATTTCCAAATTCTATTTCAATGTTTGAGGTATAAGTTGGCTTTTTGCTTCTGAAGCAAGCTAATATATGTTTTTCCCCCTCAGGTCTCTTACCAATTCAGCAATCTTTCGTTGCTTAGGGAGCCATTAATGCTGATTTTTGGGTTTTTCCTCTTCTTCGTTGCATGTATAGTATATACACATGCAGACTTGACAATCTCAAAATCGTCTGCTTCTTATCTTTCAAAGCTGCAGTGGGATGAGGTATGTCATTGCTATTTGGATGGAAAAACGTTGAATTATAGCATCATATAGAAAGAGCATTATGTCACGTGCTGAATTCTCATGGATCGTGATAATCTAAGCTGAAAAGTTGTACAGGTCCAAACTGCAATTCAGAAGTTCCAAAGTGTCATGAATCGGTGTTTAATTATTCATGACAAGCTAGAAGCATCATTACGTGATCTTTCAAGAACTGGCGATGTTCATACTTGCAAAGCAGCAAGGAAAGCTGCTGACAGTACCCTTAAGGAGCTATCGAAGGAGTTGAAACCATTGTTATCATTCTTACAGTCTTCTTCGCAGGCTGCTCAGATATTTCCTAAGGTTCATTTTTTATCCTTTTATTTCATTTGCTACATTTATGGGTATGGATTTTTTTTAAATCATTGTAACTCTTTTTATTACTTAAATTTAGCTGATTAGTTCTTGAAATTTGAGAAAACGAAAATTCAAATGATATGAGGGAAATCCTAGTATGGAAGTCTTATTAATGTTGAATAACAAAAGAACTGAGATCAAGATACCCCTTGCATTTGGATTCCAGAGTGGTCATGCGTAGGCTTGACGGATCTCCGTGGCTTCTTTTGTTTATCTCGCTTAAGGATTCCATGAATGTTGCTAACTAGGTTGGCATGTTAATAAAGTGCCAAACTGGTGATTTTTCCTTTTATTTGTTTGTCAAGGAATTCTTACTCTGGAGAAAAACCAAGTTCTTGCAATCTTGTTGGGTGGTAAAAAGGAAAATAAATAGCTCTTTTCATTAGTGCGGAAAATTCTTTTTCAAAACCTTTTTGCTTGATGGCGAGCATCTCTCTGGCTTCCTCGGTCAGGAATAAGATTATAGTAGCTTTGAAGATCATGGAATAGTGGGTGATTCATTCAGTTTTCGCCAATTGCTTCCATGATCCATCTTCAATATCTGCTCAAAGCTACTATCTAGCATGGTGGTTTTGGTTTTACAGTCTTATATCTTGGCTGTTAATATATAATTAGGTGGAAGATCTTGTATCCAAGGAGAAGGAGTTGCAAGAGAAGCTGATGTCGAAACACTCCACTGTAACCGATTCTTATGAGAAGAAATCTGGGGGCCGAGAAATCGAAAACCGTGTAGCCTCGATCCAGCAGAAGATTACAGTCTTGAGACAGGAAGTTGATGATCTTCTTGAAGTTATTGATATCTAATGGAGGTCGAAAAAGATTAGAGTTTCCCATCAGTCTTGACTTTTTTGCATCTGTTGCTGGGTTCAAAACTTTTGTTGGGAGATAGCAACTTTATTTTTAATTAATGTATTTGACTTGCACACTAACATTAGACTAAAATTGCATTACTATCCTGTGTACTCTTTTTCCTTACACGGGAGGAACCATACTAGTTATTTTTCAAAAAAAGAAAAAAGAAAAACATACTAATTCTAATTGTTCCTCTCAACGTGGTTTCTCCCAAAAATTATCGCGAGAGAACTTTATAATAATTATAGCATTTATATTAGAAATATGGATGAATTACATATAGATCATTTATGATCATATTTATAATTTGAATAATTACGAATTCTTTTCGTTTAATTTGAACAATAACGTCTATCTCTCCTACTATGTATTTTTATGTTAAATTATAAGGGACAATGATAATTTTTCATATATTGGTTATAAATTAGAGGATGATGAATTCGTAATATAAGGGGTAGCTTTAGGTTGTGTTTGGTTGGGCTGATTAGATATTGATTAGGCCATAATCTAAGTGTTTGGTTACATATTTTATTTTTCAGCCTTCTCCAGAAGGCCCGGTAAAAGCTACTATTAGCCATTGTAGGAGGTGGAAAAGAGATCCCTCTTCATTTGAAGGATCGTGGGTCTAGATTTCAACAGTGCCAGAGATAAGAAGACAATTTTACCAATTTCTCCTTCTCTTCCAACCCAACCCAAGAAACAGATCTCGAATGCCTCGTTTATGCTTCAGGACTCCGAGCTATCGATTCGGATTGCAGTACTTCCTTGGAATGGGAGATTTGAAGCACAGAGTTCAAAGATTTGCAGTATTTCCTCGTTTATGCTTTTGGGGAATCTGATTGATTTTCGAGTTTGGATATTATTAGGAGAAGGAGCTTGCTGATGAACTTTTTTGGGAGCTGTTTTTGCTTATTATTGCATTTTCAGTTTCATCGTTTTCACAGCTGTTGTCTGCTTGCTTCTCTTTATTCGGAAGAAAGATCAGGCTTTAGAAATTTTAATTTCTTGTGGGATCGTAAAGATTTTTTAGGGTTGATTTATAGACATTTTTGGAGTTTGATTAAGTGGGCACCATCAAATTGAATATTGACGTTAACTTATAGTTATTTCGCACTTCTATTTTCTGGGTTTTACACTGCGCTGCTTTAAGAATCATCACAGGAGACGGATTTCTGATCTTCTTTTCACGATTTTGAAGTTGATTTTCACTCAAGTGAAGAGGTTATATCCTCTGGGGTGGCCTATAAGAAGAGCTGCTGAGTTCGTGAAAAGCAATGCATTTGAAGAAAAAACGCATGCTTAATCCAATTTCTGATGGTGGTGTTGATCGTTGTAAATTAAAGAATCAAGATCAAAACTTTCAGGTCAGATATAGAGTTCAATTTTCCAGTTTTTGGGAACTTGATTTCTGTTTTGCTGAGTATTATAGTTAGTTGCTTTGTGCTTCACGTGACAAGCAATGTTTACAAATTTTGGTTTTGCTATGGCGTATTGAGGAATTGAAGTTTAGCGAATTTTAAATTTATGTTTCATGTATTTGTTTCTGAGACCTGTTGCATTTTTTAATCAAGAAATGATCAAGAAGTGTGGTTAGCTTTTCATGTTGGTTCGTGATAAAAGGGTATATCTTAGAGTCACCATCTTTGAAAAATGGCAAATAGAATGTTTGCGCTTACTCCTAGAATTTTCTTTCAACTATTCCAAAATATGAGAAAGTTTAGAACCATTCTCTACGATCTTTTGGGACAGTCGAATGAAGTTCTTGAAGAATCAAGTATATTCAGATTCTGATAAACGAGAAATTCAATTACATGACCATTGCATATTGCAAATTTGTAATTTAACTGGTAATTCGAGTAAGTTTCTGTATTTGTATATCTATTCATACATCTAAAATGTTAAGACACAATATTGATGTATTGCCTCACATAATAATATCCAGGTGCCAGAAATTCTTTTTCCCAAAGTTGAAGGATGCAGACATAATATATACTTTGTAGTCGATAGCAACTAAAGAAGAATTAGATATTGATATGAATGTTCTGAAGCTTATTGCATCAAGGTCAGATGTATCTCTTAGGGATGCTGGGATGACATTGGAACAATTAAGTTTGCATGGAGATAGAATTTCTGTTTGCCTTGTACAAGAACTTTTATGATTCTTATATAGCATTATTATCATGCAAGTGTGGGTTTGTATTATACATCTGTAAACCAGATGATAAAATGCTTGCGGATTTGTTTTGATGAGTTGCAGACTGGGCTCATTTCAGATGAAAAGTTAGTGGACCTGCTTGATATAGCATTATCTGCAGACACTGTAAATACAGTGAAGAATCAGAGACGCATCATGGAATCTGGTGTTGAGCCATTGACATTAATGTCACAGTTTGCTACTCTTATAACTGATATGGTATTCTGACTGTAGCTCTGTTCACTTTTTATAGGTGTTGATATCAGCGAGGCGCAACGTGTTTGCTGAAATCATTGTTGTGGTCGTGCCCATGGATGATCCACCACCACTAAATGATGTAAATGATGTATCAGCGAAGCACAACTTGTTTGCTGAAATCATTGTTGTGTTTGATTCAAATTCTTATTGTTTTAGAGTTGGTTGATTTGTAATGAATCTGATTTGTGGTTGGTTGATTTGCTATGAATGCAAGAACTGCAAATGTAGATAGTGTTGAGATATTATTGCAGGTACAAAAAAAGCAAGAAACATATGGTAATTTTGTCCAACTTTTTAAATAATCTGAGAGTACCAACTTGGAATTCATTTTCCTTTGATTTTATGTATCTGGAGAAAACCTTTTGTACTTTAAAAAATGACGATTCTTCAACCGTTTGATATGTTTGTACACAGTGTGATGCTATCCGGCGTTCTTAGTAGTATTTACTCTGTTTATAATGTTTTGTTGATATGGTGTTCATATGTATTTGTTTTGTTAATTACGATCCATTAGATAGTAAATACCTTGGACAGCAAAGTCATGTCATCAGGGACTAATTAATAGAACATTTCGTAATTATCTAATGAGTCATTATCCAATGTACTCATAATCGCCAATCACCTGTTTTTGCATTGTTATTGATGCAGTGAGAATTGTTTAGAAATGTTATAACGGTTTTTTATATTGAATTGGTTCGAAATAAATTTTATTTGATTATGTATTCATTATAATTGGAGATTAACTTAAAAGTTCAAATTAATTTTGTATAATTTATTATAATATTTTCAATATTTTATACATGCTACTTAATTCATTATAATATTTAATTATTAATTAAATTAAATAAATAAATTTAGTTTGATTAACTAAAATGTAATTAAAATAAAATAATAGAATTGAATGCAAAACCTCTTCAAGGATATTTTTGTCATTTCACAAATAAAATTAGTCTATACCACATATTATCAACTACACCAAGCACAATATTACTTATCATAATTTACTAATCATACGAACCAAACATGATATAGTTTATCAATTAGTTTACTTATCAACTCATTATCCACTTTTTAATCTATCCAACACTTATCCTATCACATCAACCAAGCGTAGCCTTAATGTAATGTTTCTCTAAAGTATCTTCCTTTTCTAAATCTTCAGCTAAAACCGTTGGAATTTTATCCGGATGACTTTCAATTTCCTGATGATTAAAAAAAGTTTTAATTGAATTAAATTTTTTCTTGGTTAGCTTAATTCTTTTGGTTTTTTGGTCATAAAATTGTAGCATATGTTTGCATGTGAGTTCCATCAATTCGAGTATTTAATTTAATAACATGAACAATTTAAATTTACTAGTATTAAAAGATTGATTTTAATAATTAAAAATGAAAATATTAGAGTTTAGAATTTTGTTTCATAACTCATGGAACATTAGTTTTTTTTTTATTGGGGGGAGACAAACATTTTCCGTCACATACGGGACTCGATAGCGAGTCACTATCAAATGAGAGATACCTGATTTACCAATTAAGCTAAGCCCGCAACTCTATGGTACATTAGTTTATAGAAATTAGCATACAAGATTTGATATTTTGACAAATCATTACTACTAAAGTAACTAAGATACAAAAGTATCTAGGGAGTTGCTTTGGTCAATTAAAATTTAAATGATTATTCCTTCTCTAAAATTTATTGTAAACTACCATAATTTTTTTAAAAAAATTTAAAATTATTATACTTAAATAATTATTCTGAAATTTATTCTTACTTTCCTTTATCGTTAAGATAAAATGTTTATAGAATTATAAAGTTAATATGTGAAATAGCAAACAGAAAATGAAACTTGATGTTTGACTCATTGATATCAATTCGATCCCCCGATTCAATCGAGGGCAAACGCCAACGAAAAGATCGCTTGGGCTACATCCCTTCGGAAAAAAATGACTCGAGTTTGAGCCTTATTTTTTCTTTCTAAATCATCCTCCCCTTTAAAAAAAAAAAAACGAAGATAATTTACTTTTAAAACAACATGCTAATGAAGTTGAACCATTTACCGTATATGTTGTAGGGTTTCTGATTCGAACTCATTTGGTGGAGGGAGGGTTTGGATAAGTGAGAAGATGGAGACGTCGCTTAGATATGGCGGAGATTCCAAATCACTCAGGTTCCACGCCAAGGAAAAGTTGCCCATCGCCTCCAACACTTTCTGCCAAGTATTATCCAATTCTTCTCCTCCCTTTTTAGTGTTTTTTTGTTTTTGTTTTTGAGTGAATTATGATGTCAGAATAATTCCAGCTTTCATGAGTGTTATCGCTGTATGTTATGCAGCTGAATGTAGTGATTGAGAAATTTTCATATTTGAATATCAATTTTATATTTCTTGTTTTGTGTATTTGGTGAGATTCTTCTTGTATTCATATATTCTCTACTGACATGATTTGTTTTTTCAATACATGGGCGGGGGGTGTTCAAACTGAAAGCTTAATGGAGAGCTAGACACGAGGATTGGAGCTCCTACTTACCTAAGTGCAATGATTAGACATTTCTTTCCTGATGTAAGTCTTCTTCTTTTCGTGTGATTTAATAAGTTCGAAGTGGTAATGAATGTTTCCTGGTGGAAGAATTATAGATTGACATATTTGCTGGCTTATGTAGTTATCGGCCATCCTTGGTGTGGGAGTTCGATACAATAGGAATGAGAAGCTACACTTTAGTTTACGTGGAAAGAAGGATTATCCAGTAACCGCTAATGGGTTGCTGACCTTTAACATTAAGGCTCGATGTGAGGCTGACGAGGAGTTTAGAAAGGTTAGTCCTTTTGCTCCCCCGAATTGTGTTAATGAAGAGTGTATTTTAATAATTTATTTGCTGTCATTGCACCCTCTTCTTTATCTTCCGTGATGGAAGTCGGAACATAATTTTCAATTTTTCAAACAGATACATTCCAGTGGAGCAGCTGAATTTTGTTGGAATATCTTCAATATTAGAAAAGATCAAGATTTGCGGCTCAAGATTGGATGTGATGCTGTTGAAAAGGTATGTTTTGATTTACATTAGTAGCCAATCCACCTTCCATTTCTTGACGAAGTGGTGCAAAATGAATCATTTAGCGTAGAACTTAGTCCGAGTGGCTGTGCATCGCAACTGATGCTCTGTATTCTAGTGAGACATCTTACGTCTCTGCTAGTATGATACTGCGAAGGACCAAAGGATCCAGGTGGGAGAGGATGGAAACAAATTGCTTGAGGATAGGAAAAAAAAACCTCTTCCGGAAAAATTAGCATTTATAAATCTAAATTTCCACCTTGATGTATTGTACTTGCAACACGATTTCTGGTTACTTGTACCTCTTTCAAGTTCTTTGAAATTTCCTTGATTTTTCAACAAGCAACTACATGTGAAAATCAAAATATTCCAAATGCAATTAAATCAGCATATTTGGGGTCTCTAATTATATGTGCTCTTAACTATGCTCATTGTTTCTTGTGTAAATTAGTTTTATTGATCTATCCCACCCTCTCTGAATAATTTCTATTCCAAATAGCGTGAAAGCTTTAGATGAGAGTGGAAAGGTGTTTATTGATAGAATTGCTACTTTGCCCATTGATAGTGGTGGTAAAGTTGGAGTTTAGGTCAGATGACTTTATATAATGATAATTTGGGAAAGTTAATTCTGCTTAGCTAATAGAGTATGTTTGGATTCTTGATATGGACAGAATGACAAATTTGCTTTCTTCCTTCCCATGAACAGGATGTATTCTATGCATTTTTGCTTTCAGCTCTTGAAATTGTTATCTCTTTGCAATTCTTGTCTGATTCGGTCATTGTCCCAGATCCCATACTTGCAGATTAGAGAAAATAATTGGACCTTTAATGCTGATGGAAATGGAAAATGGAATGTGAGATACGACTTGTGAGATTCAGATTTTGCAACCACGTGATGGTGAGGCGTGGTAGCTCCAATTAGGGCTTTCTGTAGTTCACCGATTCCGTGTTTGACGTATGTAACGGAAAGTTATATAAGAAGTCATTTTTTATGATCAAAACATGCGGACCTGAATTTATGATATCATATTTGCTGCATGTTTTAATACTTTATTTCTTTCGTCACATTTTCTCAACCAATGCTGTGTTTTAAGGTTTTAGTTTAACTTATGATTATGTTTGATAAGTATTTACAGGAAACAATACAAGTTCTTATGTTATTTCCCTTGAGAAATTATAGAAATATTTTCAACATTAACCTTAACGGCATTTCGAAAGGAAGACTAAACTTTTATCCCTTTTCTGTGAAATCATGATTTAAGAGTTTTATTGTTTTATTTTAACATCCGCTTGTACAAGCCAAGCCTCATTATGATTGAAAGAATGCTTAGAAATTTGATCCATGACTGGTAATCGAGGAACTACACAATTTTCTCAATGGATCTTGGTATAAGATAAAGTTTCAGAGCCATTTATTAACTGGTGTTCGTGATGAAACTTGGTTCCGATTTTTGAATTTGGGGTTGTAAGACTAAGGATCCTCATTTGATTGAGTTGAACAGGGATGAGCCTTGGTGCAATGGTAAAGTTGTTAAAGTTGCTACCATGTGACATGAAGGTCACGGTTTCGAGTCGATGAAACAACCTTTTTGCATTGCAAGGGAAATACTATCTCCATTAGGCCCATGCACGAGTTTACTCCTTTTTTATTCAATTGAGTTGAATGTTTGATTTCTTTTTTTATTCAATTGAGTTGAATGTTTGATTTAAATTAGCGTTTGTTTCCTTTGATATTTTGTATCCACTTGAACTGTGCTGAGTGTGTGTAGTGATACAACGCAGTTACTGTGGTGGGGGTCGAGAAATTGAAGTTTTGTTTTGAATATGCTATCGAGTTGTCCCTCTATTCCCCATTTTGTTCCTTTCCTTCTCAAGATTCCTGGGTCCTCCAGTTAAAACAAAGAAAGTGCTTGAGATTTATGTGGTCGAATAGAATCTAGGCAAATGTCAGGAAACCTCGAATCTAGAAAAAGTTTGGTGATCATAATACATGGAGGCCAAAGGAATTTCTCCAGGTTTAGTGGTAAATCAATAGGAAGCATCCAGGGAA
Organism: Haberlea rhodopensis; assembly: GCA_907163345.1. Lineage (NCBI taxonomy): Eukaryota > Viridiplantae > Streptophyta > Magnoliopsida > Lamiales > Gesneriaceae > Haberlea > Haberlea rhodopensis. The sequence continues at coordinate 544,145 of CAJQUN010000321.1, forward strand.
GCAAATGCATTGGGTTGTTAGATCTGATTGCACATATGTATCGCATGACATCAAATATATCAGGACCATCAAATATATTGGAGTCGTTGATATGATTACATATGTATCACACGATCTAGGGCTGGGATCGGGTCGGGTTTTTCGGGATTCGGGAAGTTCGGTTCGGGTACCCGAATTTGCGGGTACCACTTGAACATACCCGAAACCCGACCAATTTTTTCGGGGGATCGGGTCGGGTTTTTCGGGATTCGGGAAGTTCGGTTCGGGTACCCGAATTTGCGGGTACCACTTGAACATACCCGAAACCCGACCAATTTTTTCGGGTACCCGATAATTCGGGTACCCGAAATTTGCGGGTACCCGATATTTCGGGTTCGGGTTACCCGATTTTTTGAATGTTTTTTTTTTTTTTTTCAATTTCAACTTTTTTTTTTCAGATTTGATTTTTAAAAAAAACGGGCATGGTCTCCCCTTAATTTTTGTACCCCGTGATCAACCAGATCACTCAATTCAACAACAATAATAATCCAAACAAGTAAACAACAATAATAAGTTCATCACATCAAAAATAACTAAATCAAACATCAAACAAGAAGCATCAAACATAATTTATCATCATCAGTCATTAGTGCATCTCTTGTCTCCGGAATCTCCTTTTCTTTGTCAAACATCGAGGATTGATGAATCATTGCCCATATCAGTCAAATCTGTAAAAAAAAAAAAAGAGAAATAAAAGTCATAACCAAATGATTGCAATACAAATATTCATATTAATATAATTTACAATTGTAAAAAATAACAAAAAATTTAAAACTACCCTTTTCAAGTTTTTCTAATTCACACAAATCCTCATCCACGCTTACTGGCCTAGAATCCATTCGTAGCCAATCTTGAGCACATATGATAGCTTGGACTATTCTAGGAGACAAAGAACTCCTAAATGCATCAAGAACACGCCCTCCCGTGCTAAATGCAGACTCTGAAGCAACGGTGGAGACTGGAACTGCTAAAATATCACGAGCCATCTTCGAAAGAATGGGAAATCTATGAGATTCTACTTTCCACCATTTCAATATATCAAACTCCTCCCCAAATGGCTCACAATCCTCATTCAAATACTTGTCCAACTCGGACTTTACCTGCTTGCCTTTTCCTGTCCTCATCCTATTAAATTCATCATCCAAATCATCTATTTCATTTTCACCACCACCACTTCCAGCCAAACTATGCAATGACCCCTCACAGCTTGCTCTACTCGGGCTTGTTGGGACTGTGTGGTCATATAATTTTTTATACTCCATAAACAACTCATCAAAACCCCTCCACACTTGATCTTTCAAGTCCCTACTTTTTGGGCTCCCATTTGCTGTAACGCCGGGGCACATCTTCTCAACGTGAACTGCAAAAATGACCACTTACGACGTGGATCAAGGATCACAGCATAATACAAGATCTTGTTCATCTTATCAATTGATCCCCAATATTTGTCGAATTTATCCTTCATTCTTGCTGCCATCAAACACAATTCAAAGTCATCACTATCCAACCACCGATTAAGAAGTCGATCAATTGCATTTATTTCTTTAAACACAATGTTGGATGTGACATACAACGAGCCCGAGATACGCAATGTTAGGTTATAAAAATGGGCCAAAAACTTCAATAAAAGCTTAGCTCTAGCCCAATCTGAACCATCTGGAACCCCATCCACAAGATCAATGACAAAACCACGATCACCGTCCTCATGCGCTTCAAAAACCTTAGTAAGTGACGTGGCCGCCTCCAACATCAAGTATGTAGAGTTCCACCTAGTAGGTACATCAAGACACAACATTTTGCTTGATTCTACTCTTTCAAGCATCGCACACTCATTAAATTTTTTGTACCTAGCCGGTGAACTCCTAATATACTTAATTGCTCCTCTAATACGAGATATGGCTATACTTTCCTCTTTACTCCTCAAACCATCTTGTACAACAAGATTAAGAATATGAGCAATGCACCTCATGTGCATATATTTCCCTCCCATAATGCTAGCATTCTTTCGGCCATCAAACCTCCTTCTCAAGTGAGCAACAGCGCCATCATTTGACGAAGCATTATCGACAGTAACAGTGAATATCCTATCAATCTCCCAATCATTCAAACATTTTTCAACAGCCCTACCTATTTCTTCACTCTTATGACCCGATATTGGACAAAAGTTTAAAACTCTCTTATGCAAATTCCAGTCATTATCAATGAAATGCGCAGTGAGACACATGTAATTAACCTTTTGAATGGATGTCCATGTGTCTGTGGTGATGCTAACTCGTTGAGTATGCATTTTCATGAAGGACATCAACCTTGACTTCTCGTTTAAGTACAGTTGGTAAATGTGTTTAGTCAACGTCTTTCGGGAGGGGATCGCGAACATAGGGCATGTAATTGACATAAAATGCTTAAAACCTGCTTTCTCCACCGTCCTAAATGGCATCTCATCCATAATCAACATTTGGCATAATGCATCTAAAGCTTTATCTTGCTCGAAATGCCAATTGGATAGCCCACCTCGTTGATTCGGACGAGGTGGTTGAAACCTAAGACGATTTTGGTTTGTTTCAACTTCTTGTGGTTTCTTTTTGCAAGATTTATAATGGTTAGCAAGACCTGTAGTCCCATGTAATCTAGGGTCTGCTCTAATTTCAGCTTTACAATATCTACACCGACCCTTCTGAATCTTATCGACTTCACAATCAAACTTGTCAAAATGATCCCAAAACGGTGACCTCGACGTCATTTTTTTCCTCTTTTTATTTTTTTTTATCATCTTCGTTCTCATCTTCATCCACGTTCACATTTACATTTTGAGCTTCAACATCGTTAAACTGTATCTCTGGTTGTGGTTGGTATGATCTTACCTCAAGATTTTCAACATCACTGTGTGATTGTGAGGAGCCACCAACTGAGGAGCCACCAACTGGTTCCATTTCCAACTAGCACACTACAAGTGTTTTGAACCACATAGAGCAGATTTTTAAAGCATATGGCAGCAGTATAAGTATTTCGAAATCAAAACGCAAGAATCAAGCCAAAATGCAACTGGAATTTTCGAACATCCCAGCAAAGTGAAAGCTCAACACAGCTGTATGATTTCAGTTTCAAAATGTTACAAATTTTCGAGTTCAAAACAACAACAAATCAAGCTAAAAATATAGGGGAAATTTTCGACCAAAAGTAAGAAAAAAATCGAGCCAAAACTACCACAGATTTTCGAACCTAAAATGACAATTTTCGGACCAACTTGTAGCAGAGTTTTTCGGTCAAGAACATCACAAAATCGCATGAGATAATCAACCAAAATCGAAATACAAGCAGGGTAAATAACTAGGGAGTCATGAAGCATCAAACCTTAAAAAATCTGAACAAAAAAGTCGAGCTTGAACCAAATCGAACTCCTTTCTTCAACGTGAGAAGGTGACGGGGAAGAGGCGAGCGAAGATGATGGGGAAGCGGGCAAGCGGCGAACGAAGGCGAGCGACGGAGACTGGTGGTGGTGAATGGTGATAGAAATGGCGCCGTGGTCTGGTGGTGGTGAATGGTGACAGAAATGGCGCTGTGGTTGGCGGCTCGTAGGAAAAAAAAAAAATGGTTTTGGATTATGGCTGCTGCAGAGTGCAGACTAGGGCTAAACCTTTTTTTTTTTAATTGTTTTGAACCCGATCGGGTACCCGATCCCGGGTTCAAAAATATACCCGATTCCCGACCCGAAATTTTCGGGTCGGGAATCGGGTACATACCCGAAACCCGAAATTTCACGTTTTTTCCAACAATTTCGGGAATATCCGATCGAGTCGGGTCGGGTACCCGAAAACCCGACCCCAATGCCCACCCCTAACACGATCTCAAATATATTGGGGCCGTTGATATGATTACACTAATAGCATCTCTGAATTTTCCTCTTACGCTTGAAATGCTACCTAAAACTATGAGGACCAAACGCCATGTGGAAATTTGAAAGAACTCCTAAGATGACGCCTGCACATGCTGCTACTATAGAGTCATTAAATTCCCCTTTGCATGTCCAATGTTCAAGAACAAGATTAAGGAATTGTGATTTAATAAATAATTTGACATTATAATACATGCACACTGTACATATACGGGAATTAAATATTTTTTTAAGAATAGGACAGATTACATTATTCTGCTCGATCGCCAATGGTCCATTGTTGACCAGCTTTTCGACATATGAAAACGGTATAAATTATATTTAACTTATAGTCTAGAAGTCAATCAGACTTTTTTTTTTCGTGATATTAACTTTAATATATAATTTTTGAGTCCGTTATTTTATATATCTTTATATAATTATTATTATCAAGTCAACAGTTAAACATTTCAAAAATACATCTATATATCACAATAAATAAATAAAAAGTAATGTATTTTGTATGACGTCAACGGTCCAATATATTTTATATGAAAATTATTTTTTGGAAAATAAAATTAATAGCATTAGATTTTAAAATAATATATTCAAATATTTCCGCATAACATGTCAATTCTAATTTTTATGCCCAAAGTGGCCCGATATTTTCTCGAACATGCGTATAGTGGGAGCTTCGTATATCGGATTTGCCCTTATCTCATTTCTCATTTTACAAGAAACACGTTTTATATGATACGTATAGTGATACCACCTAAATGTGAAGCCACCACCTGATGAGCCGACCTGATCCGTCGTGTATTACTTGACCTTCCTAAAAAAACCTCGTCTGTTGTTCCTCGCTCTTTGTTATGACCGACCTATTTGGCCGACGTGTTTCACCTCACCTGTTGACCCTTCGCCAAACTGCCTGGCGACCTCTTTTGGGACCCGAGCTCCTTGGTCGAGCTCTTCTCATTCCCTGCTTAATACGCGTGCCCAACAAGGAAACTGAGTCCCCTAAACTAGGTAAGTCCTAGATCTGCGGAGCAATATCAGGGATTTGATTGTATTCACAAGATCTTAACATATCTGGGTAAGATTTGGATAAATATGGAAGGAGTCATTGCTGCATGGTAACTATTGTGTCTGCCTATAAATACCAGGTTTGGGGTATCAACTCATATATTATTGATAATTTCTTTCACTTACTTTACAAGTGTATATTTTCCCATATCCTCTCACCTGACTTGAGCGTCGGAGGGGACCCACCGGAAAAACTTACGGTCCCTTTCTCATTGTTGCTTCGTGCTTTCAGGTCATCTCAGATGATATTTACTGACACCATCGTCGTTGTTTTGAACATTGGAGAAGAAGTGAACCCCATCTCTATTTATAGTAGCAGATCATCACAACTTTTGGTGATATCATATAGTTTTAAAATGTATTTTTTTTTGTCTTTCGGTCTAGTGCTTGTGTTTCTTTCGACATTATCACAACAAATGTGCAAAAAAAGTTGTCGGTTAAAAAGCCTAAAAATAGAAAAGTAGAAACTAACTTATTCCCGGCATTTTAATGGATAAGGTTATATGAATATATAGGGATAAATGGATAATGCAATAAATTAAAGCATGCAGAGATGAGAGATTGCGGATAGCATCAGCCTTCTATTTTAGCTTGTAGACGATCTCTTGCTGTGAAACAAACAATGCGACGTGGAAAGATAAAAATATAATTTCAAAACCCCTACTACCAGAGACCATGTTCGAATTCGAGAAACTAGAGGCTACCATGAGAGCGATGCGGGAAATTTGTCTAAGGGGGATAAAAGTATTAAAATAAAATAATAGAGGACAAAAAAGAATTTTAGGAGATCAAAATATAATTTTAGATGGGGTAACATGCAATTTTTTTTTTAAAAAAATAGGTAAAATATTTCTTTTTTTACAAGGAGGGCACTTGCCCATATGTGCATCAGCCCGTGCATGAGTATGGTTGTGTATTCGGACTATTCGGTTACCGATCGAACCGATTTTTTTTAAAAAATTGAAATAACCGAACGGAACAAAATATCGGTTAATTCGGTTGGTCAATGAATTAACCGATGTTTTTTTAAAGAATAAATAAAAATTGAAAATAAAATATTTTGTTTTAAAAAAATTTTAAAAAAGAATAACATAAATTGATTTTAAAAAATTTTAAAAAAATTGAAAAAAATTAATTTTAAATTTTTTTTAAAAAAATTCGATTAATTTGGTTAACCATTATTTTTAAAATGAAAACCGAAAATGAACCAAATTGACCAAAATAACCGACTTTTTTAAATAACCGAAGTAACTGAATTGAATTTTCGAATTAATTCAATTCGGTCAGTTAATTCGGTTTAACCGAAATTTTGCTCACCTTTATACATCAGTGTATAGTGCACATAAAGACCCAAATGTTTTTGGCACGTGGGATTCACCTCTTTAATATATAGATATCATATGTCTAAATATTTTGGATTATTGGATTTAGCATGTAATTATCCTCAAATTCAGTGAATGCTTAAGGGTTCTTGAGATGTTTTCTTCTTGTTTTATTGGGTTGAAAGGGTATTTAATCTCTTTCATCCTAAATTAAATTCCCAATTCTACGATTACAACACATAAGTTATTAAAGGTTGATGAAGCATTCTAGCAACTGAGTTTTCGTACGCTTTTATAGTTAAAAAATATTATCCCTATTTACCCTTTTTGAAATATATATGATCAGTGATGTCATGTGACAACGTGGTGACTTTTACACTTCCCTTCATTGATATTACCTCTACTCCAGCTATTTTGATGTTTTCATAAGGACATCATCATAATTGATATAAAAAATTATATAAAAAATTACTTAATAAATTAAAATTCAGCATCGAAATAAAAACAAACGAAAGAAAACAATAAAGAAATTGAACACTGTAGGCGGCGATCGATTGCTGCCGGGTTCCTAAAGTAGGTAAGTCGCTGGTGGCGGCGATCGATTGCAGCCCAAAGTGTCAATCGATCGCGCATGGCAGAGATTGGCGGTCGATTGCCGTTTGTGCAAATTTTTCTAGTGGGTACCAGGGACGAAATTAGGATTTTAGAGTTGGGTGGGATAAATTAATTACAATATAAAAAAAATCTTATTAAAAGATTAATGTAATAATAATCTAATATAAATTATCGACTAAACTAAATACAGTATGTTTTATGATGCATAAAAGTCAAGCATACAATAATAGATAATATTTCAAACGAATAAGATAAAAAAACAAAAAAAATATAAGATGATATAAATATAATCCGACAATTTGAGTGATGCTATATTTTATTCTACGGAGATTTTTAGTAACATTCGTCAGTTCTGAATTCAAAATCTATTGAATCAACAAAGTTTCTATTGATATTCTAATAGATAGTTTACAATAATTTTAATGAATAAACTTAACTAATTACATCCAATGAGTTTGTACAATGAAAATTAGAACCCTACTTTTAAGTCTAATCTTGAAAATAAAATTAAAGAATGCCCGAAAGAATTGTTTTAGTACAAATTGAGCATATGTTGTGTGAATAATTCATGGCAATGACTTCTGAAGTTGGTGTTTCTAAAGAGATTTATTTATTAATTAAATTTAATAAGGTTACATAATTTTGTTGTTTATTTTGTGTTAAAAAACGATCCGACATTGATGATTGGCAATGTGTTTATATTGCTGACCCTATTCGATTTTCTTGTTGGACTGGATCTGTGACTAAATAATGTGGACTATTCCTTTTATATATATAAAAAATTATTGTGGACTATCTTGTTGGGTCTAAACTTTAATTTTGTATACTTAAAAAAATAAAAACACAACTTATTATACTACTACATGGGGTGGGCTAGACTGGGCTGAAGCTCATCCTAGCCCACCTTATGTATCGTCCCTAGAGGGTACATCCTTTCACATTCTGACGTGTTCTTTCATGAATGGTGATATCCAATGATGTCGATTGGTGATATATTTTTGTTTAGTATAAATAAAACAACTCATTTTCGAATTAAACATGATTTTTCAGATTAAAACACAAGATTAAGAAGCAAAATGCATTATTCATCTCATATCATTTTGTTCCAAAGTTTGAATGTCTTTAAGCCTTCGTGGTTCAAGAACTCGTGATTTGAAATGCTTCTATCACAAGTCATAGTGTATCTTAGGAAACGAATTACAAATGAAAAGGTAAGCATCATTACAGAGCAATATCATTTTAAGGACGGATACTCCAAATCTCACACCGACAAACATTCATTGAGCCATTTATTGCTTTGCCTATTACTATAACATAAGATACATCCACAAAATTTATACCTACATATTATACATCAAATGAAAATCAACATTTTGAGGGTGTCTATAAAGGCTTTTGAGGGTGTCTGTAAAGGCTTTTGCCCACGAAGTCAACTATGTATTCTCAATACGTCTATTATTATTATTGTTGTTGTTGTTGTTTTGGATATGTATATATTTTATGAACACACAATTGATGTCAATTTCTTTAGAAGTGTCGTTTATGGGGAAAGTATGATTTTAGCCCCTATACTTTACCATCTAAACACTTTTGGTCCCTAAACTTTCCTAACTAACACTTTTAGTCCATAAACTTTTAATATTGTAACAACTTTAGTCTTTATCATTAATTAATAGATTTTTTCCCTAATTAATGGATGAATATACCCTTATCCTCAGATCCTCAAGAAAATGGTATGGGCTTTCAGCAATGAGAATAGCAGCAGGAATGCTTGATCTAAGCAAAGAATGAGACCTAGGAAGTTCTGGTCAAAATAAAAAGCCCGAAGTTACAGGTCGGGACAAATATCAGGACCAACAATGAGCAGAATCTCATCAACATGTTCTAACCAAGCAAGTACTAGCAGAGCACCAACAAAGAGGACTTTCAGACGCACTCATACTTGTGCGAATGAGAGTTTCAAAGATTGTAACTGCTGGACATGCGGAGCAAGAGGACATATCTCTACAGATTGTCCAGAGAACCAAAGACGATGCGTAAGACAGTTTGAGCACACCAAGGAGTTCGAGGATGCTGTTTATTTCCAGGATTTGGTGCAGGTGTATCAATTTGAGGATATCCCCTCAGATGAAAGCATCTATGAAGAAGAGATCTATTCTGATAATGGATGTGAATCCAATACAGAATCAGAGTGAAGGAGAATTCCTTCAAAACACATTATCAGAGAAGAGCCGTCAGGGTTTTTCTCACATACCACCGTTTCTCATAAAACCCTTACGAGGATCATTAAAGAAGAGCCAAAGCTTCAGATGTACGATGGATTTACAATTGGAGCAATGGAAAAAGCGATGGATATGATTGGTCTTCGAAGTAGGAAGCATCAGATTATCCATAAGGTTACAACAGGTGAATTTGCGATCCCGATGGAAATCAGGGAAACCAAATTGAGATGCAGTTAATCCCCTACAGATAAATCCAGGAGATTAAGAACAAGGTAAAAAGAGAATTTGTTAACACACTGTCATGGAGCCATTAGGTTATAATCAAGGCAACTTTCAAGGAAGGAATTGATTCGCCCCTCAACATGCCAATCTTTGACAAAGAATCCCGAACCTCAAAGATTCTTGTTTAGGAGCTGTGGTAGGAACTCTATTTGCAGGAAAGATGGCCTTTAACATCTATCCAAGAATTGCATACAATTGAGGAGATCGGGACTTCAACAAAATCCTTACTCTTCATCAAGATTTTAAAAGATGTGATTTGATGAAGGAAGGGAACATGCCTTACTCGATCACCTACAATGTGTCATACACGCTCTTGAATACTCATCATTCAGAAGTATTCTTGAGAAATGAATTCATCGAAGTCCCTAGAATCTTTGAAGATTTCGCCAAAGCTGTATTGCAGGACATTATTGATACTCCGACAATAGGAGAGATCGACATGAGGATACAAGACCAACATGTTTTAAACAGAAGTCGGAGCCTAATGATCGAGCCAAGAAGAATGTCTTTTCAACAGGATAGGTTGATCAGTAACTATCCCGGGAAAAAAACAAAAGGCTGTATCGAGTAGGATTCAAAAGATCCCCGATGTCTTCAAAACAACAGTATTTTGAAGTGTCCAGAAGGATGGCGCAAAGTACAGATAATATTTGACATTATGGAAAAGAACATATTTCCTTGTGATGTCTTATATTATCTCCAACAACCTACGGTGGGCCGATATCAAGGAAACCTAAAAATTGGTGAAATTGATATAACCATTGAAGGAACAACAGGCATGGTCCCAGAACAGCTTATTCTTGGGATTGAATTTCTCGAGGAACATAAACCTTGGGAAAGATTACAAGAAGGAATGGAATTCACTGTGGAAGGAAAGAGATATCGGATCAGATGACCACCAGTCCATTCTCTATATACATCTCCGTCGGATGTTATATGCCAAGTATCGAGCAGAATATTTTGCAGCTTACATCGATTCAGGAGCTGGAATATGTACTGCCAGGCGCGATATTTTCCCCAAAGAAGCTGGTGAATCATTACCAGCTATTGCCGGAAGAGACTTTTCAAAGCGAATCCTTATCCTTAATGAAGGAGTCCAGGGAGCGTAAATAATAATCGGAGGAGCAGGCAGTACCCCGTGGTACAAAGTCAAGACTCCACCCATTTATTTCCATGATACAGGAGCTGATATACTGCTAGGAAACAATTTGCTACAGACATTCAAGCGGTTCACCCAGGAGAACAAAACACGACGACTTATTTTCACAACCCTTTGTGATCATAAGATTATTGTGCAAAGATTACGGGAGGCATTTCACAGGAAGTTCCCAATTAGTTTTCCCAGCAAGTATGGTGATGAAGGAAACCTTTGACACCTAAAGATGAAGGATCATTGGAAATTTGGTGAAGCAATCCTTCAGTTTCGACAACAAGGTCCTAGTGAAAATGATTCCCAAACTTTTGACTGGGTTAATATTATGTCTTTCACAGAAAAGGATGATGAGGAAGTTACTCCATAAACCCTTTTATTACTAAAACAAGGCATTGCAGAACGAGGTTCTACAACCTAAGCCTACCCTCGAAGAGCAAATTACTCTAGAGGATGTTAAAAGGGAGATTGAGAGAAACTACAACGAGGATCCACTGGCATGGTGGAATAAGAATTATCTCAAAGATACTTTAAAGGTGAAAGCCGGAAAAGAAAATGAGTTCGTTAGATTCAGACCAATCCCATGAATATGGAAGATCGTATGGACATGCATATAATACTTAAGGAACATCTTCACCTTAAGTTAATCTCAGCGGGTGTTTCTCCATATAGCAGTACATGATTTCTTGTTCAAAATCATGGAGAAATCAAAAGAGGAAAGCCAAGATTAGTAATCAATTACAAAGGAATCAACGACATCTTGGATTTTGATGGATATTTTATCCCAATCAGAGAGCAGTTGGTAAATAGCATCAAGAATGCCAAAGTGTTTTCCAAATTCGATTGTAAGTCTGGATTTTTCCAGATTAAGATGGAGGAAGCAAGCAGAAAGTATACAACATTCTCCACACCACAAGGACATTATAGCTGGAATGTCATGCCAATAGGATTGACAAACGCTCCCAAGATATTCCAAAGGAAGATGGATTATCTTTTCAAAGATTTACTTCAGCTTTATGTTCGTGTATATTGACGACATCTCATAGCGTCAAGAAACACGAAAGAGCATCTCACGCATCTGGAAATCTTTTCAGATGTTTGCTACAAAGAAGGATTAGTGTTGTCCGAAAGGAAGGCAGTGATTGCTCCGAGACAAATTGAGTTTCTGGGGATCGAGATTGATGAATCTGGGATCATCCTTCAAAACCACATTGTTGAGAAGGTGCAAGGATATCCAGATGATCTCAAGAATTTAAAGCAACTTCAGAGCTTTCTGTGAGTTGTTAATTTTGCTGGAATGTTCATTAAGAATCTGGCAAACCACAGAAAGGTGTTCAGTCTTTTACTCCATAAAAGACATTAAATTTGAGTGGAATGAAGAACATCGACAGGCTGTCAAACAGCTGAAAGAAGTTTGCAAGAAACTACTAAAGCTTGCAACCAAACGACGAGGATGAACGGTGTTATACATGGATGCTAGTAATCATTGGAGGGCAGCGGTCCTCATGACAGTCACACCAGACGGAGAAATTCCATGCAGATATTGTAGCGGTCTCTTCACCGACAGTGAAGCTATCCGATGGCATATCAACGAAAAAGAATTCTTTGCAGTTTGAAAGGCTTTAAAAATGGCCATTATTCTTACTTGCAAAAAAGTTAATCTTAAAAATAGATACAGTGTTAAGTCTTTTCTAAAAATAAATTGAATCAAAACCAGAAAAGGCTAGACTTTTAAGATGGCAAGTTGAATGCCAATATTATGATTATAATATTGTCATAGTGAAATTTGATAAAAACATTCTTGCAAATTTCTTAACACGAGATGGAGGGACACATTGCCAACGTTACCCTCAAACGAGTGAGGAATCTCAGGGAAAACCTAGAGATCCTAGAACGAGACTTTGGGACACTTTGTCTCAATGCTGAGGTCGCAGGACGGCTTCAACGAGCAGATTAGGAACTTGTTACTGATCACATACGAGCATGCTTTCAGGACCATGAACGTTTGTTTGAAGTCTTGAAAGGGCCCATCCTTCAGGCCGCACCTCCAACGGGGCAAAATTGAGTGTTTAGAGAACGAGGCTCATCTAACACGGAGGCACGAGATTCAAGTACCCTTGTCACGAGTGCTGCAGATGATGTATTACTTGAGGATATACAAGCTGTAGCAAATGTTGAGGGTCAGGTGTCATCACAATCTGAATCTTCAAGTCAACCCAGCACCTCTGGGGTAAAAGAGAGAGAGTTGAACCTTAGGCCAATTAGTGGCACTTCTAGGGTTCAAACAAATGATTTAGTTTCTTCACCTACGTAGGATTACCAATGCACTTGGGAGAAACTAATAACCAGACGATGTATCAACCCAGACAAAACTATTGTTGATATCTCTGGAAAATATCCGAGGGTTTGGATGAAGCCAGGAAGCCATCCAAACGAAGTTAAGGAATGGTATAATTTCGGAGCTCTGGCTTCGGTTTATACTGTTGCACCAGCATTCTATGAAATTTCAAAATTAGCAAAATGGATAAGATAAGTTGTTTGATAAGGATGAATATTACGTGTATTTTGCAATGATATGTATCTATTTCGTATTGATTCCTGGATGCTGTTACGTTTTTTGGTATTTATTTGTTTGTTTGAGGAATCTAGGTGGGAAGTGGAAGAAATAAGCTAGAAAGACGAAAATGGACCAAACCGAGGCAAGAAATGAAGATCTTGGAATCTGACATGTTCGATCGATCGGAAACGGAGCTCGATCGATCGACCGAGGCAGATATTTTGGCCAACAAGAAAAAGTGATGCTCGATCGATCGGTAATTGAGCTCGATTGATCGAGCATGGCAGAGAAATATTAAGCGAGACTGAAGAGTGCTCGATCGATCGGAAGTTTATGCTCGATCGATCGAGCGTGGCAGAGAATTCAGGGACGAGAAATAAGAGTGCTCGATCGATCAAGACATTTTCTCTATCGATCTATCGACACAATTTTCCGAAAAAAAAAGACTTGATTGAGTTTGATCTATTGGGAACACTTCCATCCACCTCCTCTTCTATAAATAAGAGACCTATGGCACGAATTGAAGAGACCAATATCAGATCACACACCATAAATCAGCCTTCTATCATCCTCCAACATCTACACAATTTAAGACGAAAAAGCCTTTGAAGTGCAAGGAATGAAGCAAGAGAAGAAGTAACGTCGCAACGCACAGATTCAACTCATCCGTTATCGTATTTCTAAACTTTATTTGTTTTGAAATTTGAATTTCTTGATGTTTATGTGGTTGAGAAACAATTATTCATCATGTTAGTTTGATTTGAATATGAAATAAGTTTATTTTATCAAGATTAGGGAAGCTTGTGATTGAGTTAATGATTTGAATGTTTATTGGATTAATTCTTTTGTGCATGATTTATACTTTTAATGCTATCAAAGCCTTGCTACCTTTGATTGATTTGTGAAACTTGAGATCGAGAGATAAAATTATAATACGCTATAATAATTCATGTTCTATGCTAACGATTTAGATCGAGAGATTAAATCACATATGTGATCACTTTGAATTGAAAGATTTAAAGTTAACGGTTTTCATTGAGATTTATGCAATACTAAATTGGTTTAAGTGGACGAGAGTTACTTGTTTCAATTTAATAGTAGTTTCAATATAGCTTGAGAAAGTGTATTGATTATTTTACGGGAATCCGTCACCTTAAGAATTAATTGGTTAGTAATTGTTTTTACAAACAAATCATTGACGATAACACAAGTGAACCGACATCTTGCTAAATTTCTCGAGTGGAATTCCTTCGCATCTTCAAAGGAGTTGATTTAATTTTCTGTTTTTAAGTTTTTATTTTGATTAGATAATTATTCATCTATTTCTTAGGCTAAATATAATTTTTCTAATTTTATTTGGTACTTATACGTTAGTCCATGTGGGTACGACATCCCTATTTCTAAATTATTATACTAAAACTTGACACCGTGCACTTGCGGTATAAAATCGCTACACTGGAATTAATTGTTTAAAATAAAAGGGATCAAGTTTTTGGCACCGTTTCCGGGGACTATTTTGTATAATATCATTCAATATTAGTTAATTGTAATTTATCCAATTTTTTTGTTTTGTTTATTTGTCAATTTTGACTATTTGGTTTACTACATTTGTGTCTCTCTTTTTGGGTTGATTTTTACAGGTAGTCATCTTCGTGGTGCATGCTAAGGGGTAGCCATCTCATACTCGAGCCTTTTGACCCTGAAATTGAGCAAACTTTTCTTAGGAGAATACGGGAAGCTCGAACGATGGCGGATAACAATGAAGAAGGGGGCGCGAATAATGAAGCTGCGAATCCAAGATCTATGATGGACTTTGCTCAACCAGCTTTCCATGGATCACTGTCAAGCATAATGAGGCCAAGTATTCAAGCTAACAATTTTGAGATAAAGCCTGCAATAATTCAGATGATCCAGCATTCAGTAATGTTTGGGAGAGTAGCCACTGATGACCCAAATGCTCACATCTCCAACTTCTTGGAGATTTGTGACACATTCAAACATAATGGCGTTTTACCATCAGGTTACGGTTATTTCCCTTTTCATTAAAAGATAAAGCTAAAGCATGGTTAAATGCTTTACCTGCATGATTCATTACCACTTGGGAGGGGATGACTCAAGCTTTCTTGTGTAAATATTTTCCCCCTTCCAAAACTGCGAAGATGGGAAACGATATCACCACGTTTGGGCAATATGATCCTGAAACTTTATATGAGGCATGGGATCGTTTCAAGGACTTGCTTAGGAGATGCCCACATCATGGTCTTCCTGTTTGGCTCCAGGTACAAACCTTTTATAACGGTTTATTTTCAGCTAACCGTTCTATGATTGATGCAGCCTCAAGAGGATCCATCATGCCAAAAACACCGAAAGCAGCTTATGAACTCTTGGAAGAGATGGCTTCTAATAGCTATCAATGGCATTCAGAGAGGAATGTGCCAAAGAAACCAAGTGGAGTTCATCAAATTGACGAAATCACCGCTATTTCCGCACAGTTAGAAGCTTTGAGCAAAAAGATTGATAGCATGAGCATGACAGCGATGCAAGCTCAAGTTATCACTTATGATTTATGTGGAAGCAATCATCCAAGCATCGAATGCCAGTCAGGTAATCCATGTACTCAGTCTAATGAATCTGCTAATTATGTAGGAAACAGGCAGCCCAATAACCCGTACTCAAACACTTACAACCCGGGATGGAGGAATCATTCAAATTTGCAATGGTCCAACCAAAACAACGTGTACCATCACTGGGATATGTCCCTAAGCCAAGTATGGAGGAGCTTTTGACCAAGTTAATATCATCGACAAAAACTAGGATGCAAAATCAGGATGCATCTATAAAAAACTTGGAGGTACAAGTGGGGCAACTTGCATCATTCATTCATGGACGAGTTCAAGGAACACTACCTACTGAGTGAAAAACCTGAAGGAGCAAGAAAAATTGGACCAGTTATAAAGGATATGCACAAAATGGAGCATATCCACCGGAGCATGATGAGGACGATGATCACTGACAATCGTCGTCGAGGTATGTGTTTTGCTTTTGCGCTTATTGTTTACTGTACATTGAGGGCAATGCACGTACTAAGTTTGGGGGGGGGGGGGGGTGTTTACTGATATCTGTTGTTTCCTCTTGTTACTTATCTTGCATGCCTATTCTATCATGAGATTAGATTGTTTTTTAGCACATAAATTTTTTTTTTTTTTTGAAAAATGAGTTCATCATTAAGAAATAATGCATTAAACTTGCAACGGTATTACATGATGAAATTAATCCACATCTTAACTAAAGTCTTGAAGATTTTTGACTTGTTTGTGAATATCTGTGGTTGAGTTTATATCTTGAGGAACATCTTGAGCACTTTTGAGTCATGATTGAGTGAAATATATATTGGAAAGTGAAAAAAAAATTTGTTAACTATGATTTGTCTTGAGGATCTTAAAGCTCTCTAGAACCTATTTGAGGACACTTTGAGGCGAATTTTATAAATAGGAACTTGACTTGGACATGATTTAGGCGATTTTTGGAACGTTTGAGCCTTTCAAGCTTACCTAGTCTATATCAATCTTTAGTGCCCAACTTTGAGTTTGATTGAATAAGAATGGAAAATAGCCACCATTCGACTTTTGTTGATAAACTCATTATACCTACCTTGTGTAGCCTAAAATGAAAAAAAATTATCCTTACCCTAAGAAAGTATAATGAATCTCATTAGATGCACATAAATGACTATATTTTAATGAGCTTATTGTGATAATGATTGATGAACGAGAAGAAGAAGAAAAACATAGAAAAGAGAAGAAAAAGCCTTGAGAAAAAACATGTATAAGACCCAAAGTGGCCAAGGCTAGACAAGAAAAAGAAGAGGAGCTTGAAATGTGCAAAAATCTGAACGGTATATAAGTATACTCTCTTCTTTGCGCTTATCTTATCTTTTCTTTGAAATCGACACCCAAGGCCTGATATTATAAGCTTATAAAGTCCCTTTGATCCAAGTCTAGAGAATAATTACATTAGTGGAGAAGTGCTTGAAAAGTAGGCTTATGGAGTGTTTAATAGTAATCTTGACTAAGAGTTTATTAGCATTATTTGATCCTGAAAATATGTATGAAACTCAAGATTGACATTAACACACACGCACGTTCCGATTTTGCGATGTATTGCTTGGCCTAGGAGAAAATACTTCTTGTTAATTTTTGGATTGACTTATGGTTTATGTGTTAGTGGGATTTCTGAGCTTTTACATTTGAGTTGCTAAATTAATTCAAAGTATTGAGGATGAACTTTACATTTTGATCTTATTGCTTGCTCGAGGACGATCAAGTCTAAGTTTGAGGGAGTTGATAAGGATGAATATTACGTGTATTTTGCAATGATATGTATCTATTTTCGTGTTGGTTCCTGGATGTTGTTACATTTTTTGGTATTTATTTGTTTGTTTCAGGAATCTAGGTGGAAAGTGGAAGAAATAAGATAGAAAGACGAAAATGGACCAAACCGAGGCAAGAAATGAAGATTTTGGAATCTGACATGGTCGATCGATCGGAAACGGAGCTCGATCGATCGATCGAGGCATAGATTTTGGCCAACAAGAAAAAGTGATGCTCGATCGATCGAGCATGGCAGAGAAATATTAAGCGAGACTGAAGAGTGCTAGATCGATTGGAAGTTTATGCTCGATCGATCGAGCGTGGCAGAAGAATTCAGGGACGAGAAATAAGAGTGCTCGGACATTTTCTCGATCGATCGAGCGACAGAATTTTCAGAAAAAAAAAGACTTGATTGAGTTTGATCTGTTTGGAACACTTCCATCCACCTCCTCTTCTATAAATAAGAGACCTAGGGCATGAATTGAAGAGACCAATATCAGATCACACACCATAATCAACCTCCTATCATCCTCCAACATCTACACAATTTAAGAAGAAAAAGCCTTTGAAGTGCAAGGAAGGAAGCAAGGGAGGAAGTAACGTTGCAACGCACGGATTCAACTCCTCTGTTATCGTACTTCTAAACTTTATTTGTTTTGATTTTCGAATTTCTTGATGTTTATGTGATTGAGAAACAATTATTCATCATGTTAGTTTGATTTGAATATGAAATAAGTTTATTTTATCAAGATTAGGGAAGCTTGTGATTGAGTTAATGATTTGAATGTTTATTGAGTGGATTAATTCTTTTGTGCATGATTTATACTTTTAATGCTATCAAAGTCTTGCTACCTTTGATTGATTTGTGAATTATAATGGAGATCGAGAGATAAAATTATAATACGCTATAATAAATCATGTTGTATGCTAACGATTTAGATCGAGAGATTAAATCACATATGTTATCACTTTGAATTGAAAGATTTAAAGTTAACGGTTTTCATCGAGATTAATGCAATATTAAATTGGTTTAAGTGAAAGAGAGTTACTTGTTTCAATTTTTAATATTAGTTTCAATATAGCTTGAGAAAGTGTATTGATTATTTTACGGGAATCCGTCACCTTAAGAATTAATTGGTTAGTAATTGTTTTTTACAAACAAATCATTGACGATAACACAAGTGAACCGACATCTTGATAAATTTCTCGAGTGGAATTCCTTCGCATCTTCAAAGGAGTTGATTTAATTTTCTGTTTTTAAGTTTTTATTTTGATTAGATAATTATTCATCTATTTCGTATGCTAAATATAATTTTTCTAATTTTATTTGGTACTTATACGTTAGTCCCTGTGGGTACGACATCCCTATTTCTAAATCACTATACTAAAACTTGACACTGTGCGCTTGCGGTATAAAATCGCTACACTGAAATTAATTGTTTAAAATAAAAGCGATCACTGTTCACGAGACATGGGCCAATAATCCACATTTGGCCATAAGAGATATCTTGGAGTTGTATTTTTTCAGATGTGAATGCTTTAAAAAAAGATAAGAATGGTATTACCGGACAGCATACCAGTTTTGGCTGGAACTATCACAGAAGATGAAGTTTCAACCAGACGAGCATGGGGTCTTTGAGTTTGTCTAACCGATATGGACAAAGTCAAATACTTATTTAAGTTCTTTCAGAATCCAGCTATCGGTACTTTCATGCCGAATTCCATGACAGGAATATCAACAAGATTTGCTGAAGAGCTCTCCGAGACAAAAAAGAGAATTCTTTGGGAAAACATGATTCCGGCAGGAAAAGAAACTTACCGAAAATTCTGCAACATGACACATTGGCCGATGGATAGATCATATTTGCCAAGCTTGCCTTCCGATCCAAACCCGACAGATCAGATGCAGGAAAAAACAAAAGACCTGGTGACAAGAGAGCCCATTTTTCTAAAGCTCGGTGACCACAAAGACCAATAATATAAAGATTTTCCGACAAAGGAAAATACGTGGACCATTGAAAAATTAGTGCGATCACTGTTAAAAGGCACTCGGGCAAAAATAATGGACCACTCACAAGAAAAGTTGGCACACCTAGACAAAGATGCCATACTTCATCAAAGTTAAGGCGCACTCAATAATTATCAAGATTTGAAATCCGAAGTTGAAGTCCGGATTTATGCCTATATAAAGGCCCTCATTCAAGAAGCTACGATCATCGAAACCTCTCCATAGTTTTCTGAGAATAAAAATTATAGTCTCCAAGCTCTGTAATCTTTCGACTTTCATACCTTGGTAATATTTCATTTCTTTCTTTCTTTTGATATCATTTGTAATATTGTTCTTTTTTTTTTTTTTTAGTTTATGTGTTTTGAGTCAAGCCTCATCTTTATGAGAGGCTAAAACCAAAAGAAGATTTAATGCAGTTGATGTTATAAGTATTTCCAGAATAAAAATGAGGTTGTCGCCCATCTATCTCCCAGATTTCTTTAAATCTTTCATATATCTGGTTTTACTCTGTGCCTTACGTAGGAAACAGAACAGGCTGTGCTGGCTATTGCTGAAGGGTTCTCTAACAGAACCATCGGTTGCGATAGTGTGGTTGGTGGTGAGGAGCCATCGTAAAACCTGATTGAGTACCCGTCATTAGTTGCTCAAAAAGGTATTAATCGGTTTGTTAAAATTTTTATTGTAATACAGAAGCATGATGGACCTGTTATTTATTTTAAACATGATCTTGAAATCAGGTTTTATATCATAATATGAACTGCGAGTCTTTTGCAAAAGTATGATCTTTGGATCATCCTAAGATTACAGAAACCGAAGGATCTAATGTTCATGATACTATTCCAAGGGTATTTAGGTCCTAATTAATAATAAGGACTGATTTCATTACATATATGAAAATTTAAGGACTAAAAGAGTTAGTTCGAATTGTTTAAGTACTAAAACCATTTTAGTATAGGGACTAAAAGTGCACTTTTCCCGCCGTTTAGCAAATATGAAGCAGTTTTTTCAATTTATTATTACTTTTTTGTAATTATGGCAATTATCAAGGAGATAAGTCCGAAGCACGTCTCAACAAATAGGGTTACTTGAGGGTATGGGTGTAAACAAATCGAACATGTTCAAGAACTTTTTGAGCCGAATATTTGATTCGAATTCGAAATTATCGGATTCGAGCCGATCTCTAACATGTTCGAACTTTTTTCGAGCCGAACTCGATCTCAAATTACTTTGTTCGATAGTTCACGAGCCGCTCACGAACCTTAATATTTTATTAATATAATATAATTATATATTAACTAAATATATTCGAACATTTCAGGTATTTATTTTCAAGCAATAATTGAATTTCGCGAACATATTCGAACATTTTCGAGCCGAATTCGAACCCGAACTTTGATTCCACCGGAACTCGAGCCAAATTTTAAAAGCTATTCGAACTTCGAATAAAACTCGAGCTCGAATATTACTATTTCGAGCCAAATTCGAACCTTAAATTTTCTGTATATTCGACTCAATTCGGTTCGTTTACACCCCTACTTGAGGGAAAATCAAAATAAATATTTCATAGTTTCAAAAATAAAAATATGAGAGAGTAATTTACATTCGTATATTTAATATATATTGTTAAATTGACATTACTAGGAAGTGAAACTTTATTATAAATAAGCACCTTTCATTCTTCCTATTATGTTTAGTGCATAATAACAATTGTGAATTAAATACTAATAATTATCAGTCTCAACCTAATTTGTGCAAGTAGCTTCAATTTTTTTTTAATTTATGCAAGCAAGCTTCAATTTTTTTTATGTGACGGGAACCTGCAACTGGTATCGTTTGGGTACGCACTTGATAAACCCTCGGATTGACATAATAGCGTGCAAATCATGCCATCCAGATAACCAAGTCTAGTGTGACAGGCTCGATCGAGAAAGTATTAATAGAGAAATCAAACTTGTGATTAAAGGTCTCTACACTTATCCACTCCCCAAACTTTACCACCCATGAAGGGCTAGTAGCTTCATTTTCTTTTTTCAACTTATATGCTCATAATTTAAAAGTGAGCCTGTAAATAACAAAAAAAACAATATTTTATATATAATTTCTCTAAAAATATAAATTTTATTCTACAATCCATTCAAGAATTATTTTAAAAACTAACATTTATTTTACCAAGATTTTTTTAAATTTTTTTAAAAATAAAGGTTACAAATCAAAAAACTGTTTGACCATTTACAAACTTATAAGACGATTAAAGTGTTTATCAAAAAGATTTTATAATTGTTTGAAAAATAAGTTTTTAAGGCCTCCTTATCAGATATTTTTAAAAAGCACAATTGAGCCACTATGTTTCTAATAGTTATAAATGTTATTTATGTCACAATTTATCCTCATTCACTCGTTTTTTTTTTTAATCGTCGCTCACATAATTTGCTCATATGTGTGTCTATTTTTTTTTTAAACAGAAATTATAGCGACAACGAATATTTTTGTCGTCATCTCGTAAGTCGACTATATAGAAGATTTTATTGATGCGACTACATACAATATTTTATTGATGTCGACTTCTGAGATGGTGACAACCAAAAAATATATATTTTTTATTGTTATCGACATCTGAGATGATGACCCTTTAAAATCCATAAACCTTAACCATTTATACACACAGACGCCGCCTCAACCCCCCGCGCCACTTTCATTTTCATCTGCGCAAAGACCAAACTTCCCAAAGCAAAAATCAAGATCTTCCATTTCCTGTCCAAATTTCTTAATTATTTAAGGTAAATTTGTTATATTTTGTTATTATACATTATATTTAAGGTTAGATAAATTATGGTGTTGATATATATATTGGGAGTTGGTTTGTTTTCCAACGATGTGAACAGTCAGAGGTTGGCGCCGGAGGGCGGCTGCCGGGAGGCGGCCGTGGAGAGTCGGCCGACGGTGAGTGGTTGTAATGTTGTGATTAATGTTAATATTTTTTGTATTATATTTCAGGATGGATCAAATGAGATAACCAGCCCCGGTTGACACATATTTTGTCATTGTAGTCTTCATATTGATCTGAGGATATGTGGGCATGTAAAATGGATAGTGCACTTCGTGCGAGAAACCTAGTTAGCTATTTTTGGGAAATTGTCCACTAGATATACGTGTTGTAAATTTGTTGCACGTTATTGGATTTTATGGTATATATAAGTGTGGTAGGATTGAGCTTGAATGCACCTGATCATGGTTTTAGTTGAGAGATGGCGCCGTGAAACACACATTTCATCTTAGATCGGGAGAGGCGTCTATCACACTGTATGACATTGCAGTGATATGGTCATTGCTAGTAGATGCCGTTGTAGTGTTGGGGATAGATTACGATAAAAGCCTATCCGAATGGCAAGAATATTGTCATATGTATTTAGGATTCATAAAATATCAAAGATTTTAAAAGAGCGAGGTTGAAATTAGTTGCTTTGAAAAATCATTTGTTGCTCAATCCCTTGAATATACATAGTACGCCAGATGATGTTGCTAAGCACGGGCTTGTGCGTTATTGATGTTAGAGGGAATTATGTGCCCTGATTCATCAGGCAATTTTATTAGGCTATTGTATTTACAGAAGTTGGAGGATATTGACTCTGCTCGTACTTATAGTTGGGATAATACTGTGTTGACATACTTGTATCGTGAGTTGTGCACTTCATTAGAGAGAGGGAAAAAAGTGATAGGTGGTGCACTGCAACTCGTATAGGTAAACAATATGTTTGTTTGTTGTAATAATTAAAATATGTTTCTTGTCAATCTAACTTGTATTTATAGATGTCACTACAATAAATTAGATTTGGACATGGACACGAATCCCAAGTCTGACTCCTCAATTGGGTAACCAAAGATTTGATATTGGACAAATAATAATCGACCCAGAGAATGTGTTACCTTCTGCTCCATATGGTGTAAGGTAATAAAAATATGCATTATTTTGTAATCGATTTAATGTGTTAATGCATTTAATCATTTATTTGAATATGATTCACAATATTTATTGATTTTGAAATTGTGATTATACAGGTGGTCATGTCATTTAAAATTTGCAGAAACTGGGAGCCATTTCATTCGCATCAAAAGGGACATCCTCGATGAGCATCCATTAACTCAAGTAAACATGCTGTTAAATTAGTTTATAATTTTTTATATTTTTAAAGCAATGTTGTGTTGTTGTTTAATTGGCAGCCGTACTCTGGTGAGTACACTGAAGGAATTACCCAGTTATAAGGGTCCGTTGCTTTTCTTTGACATAGTTGAGATGCAACGGTCTGATAGAGTACTTCGACAATTTGGTATGCTACAAGACATCCCAGAAGATCCACAACCGTTGCATAATATTGGTCGAAGGGGGAACGTCAACAAATATTGGAGCACTCAGCATATTGCATACATACTACTTTGGGAGAGGGCAAATGATCTATGTGTGGACATACCACGATTTACTGATGGTTGTTACTACGGTGTTGTCAGATACAGTGAGTTGTATGAACAAGTTACACGTATATACATTGGTCGTCAACAATATTTTGTACATACAAGATATCAACATGTGATGGCCCGGCATGGCAGCATGTGGTACGTTAATTTAGTGAAATTTTGTTTAGATGTATAAATGTATATGGTCTTTTGGACTTTGCAGATGGAGCAGTTCACTACAGGAGTATGTTCGACAATGTGGTGCGAGTGGCTCGTGAACGACGAGACAAAAACTTTCCGTCATACGATGAAGTTCAGTCTGTTGATACACGTAGGTTCCATACAGGCACATCATCTACACATCTTCCGACAGATTTCGCAGGTCCATCTACACATATCCAGACAGATTTTGCATGTCCATCCATGTCGTTTGAGCGAAATATGTCTACATACTATTATTTCTCTGTGCCTTCACAATCATATGATCTATCTCCGTTCACACCATATCCCACAATGTCCACACAAGCCCACTTCAGCAACGTGGATACAAATGTCAATCTTGGGTTTGCAACATATGTATCTATGACTTCACCTTTTGATGTCGCACCAGTTGTATTCACTCAATTAACGCCAATTCAACATACTAGCAATACACATGTGGCAAGGGAAAGGGGCGAAGAAGTCGTTGAACAACGAAGAGTTCGAAGACATACAAATCCTCCTCGTTGTGGTACTAGAGGAAATTTATTTAGTCGTCGTTGAAGTCATCATTTATATTGTAAATATTTATGAGTTATGTTACATCAGTTTGTTTGTGTGTTTATATTATGTTACCATATAGTACATTATAATAACATATCATCAACAACGTAAAAAATAGTAACATAACATATTATAATGATCTTTCACAATATTCTACAACGATCAACATGGAAATTATTATTTTTAACATAACTCAAACATTACAAATTTACTGATATTGTGACGAAGTTGAGCCCATCTGTCGTCTTGCTCAGGCTTCTGGCCAATCCATCCCATTTTGGATACGTGTTGTTCGATCACGACCTACCCATTTTGACTTACGCATAGTGGAGTTGTGGAATAACTCAAAGCACGGGGTGTCCAATACCGCTCTGCTTGTAATGGATTGAATTGCCCTTGATATGTTAATACTGGTTGACAATTGGTTTTGCATTTAAGCCATAACGTCGACACACTTGTATCACATGTGAACATAGTATGCCGAATTGTTTCCATTCTCCGCAAAAGCATTCCCCTGCTTTGAGGTTGACAACGTGAGTATTGCCTCCACATCCTGCTTGCTCCCTAGTGATTACAGAGGCGGTTAATTGTCTTCGATCGAACATCCGAACCTCATGGTGAATGGAATGATTGTTAGCACAAGAATATTTTTAAAAGACATAATCCGACCAATCTTGATTATTCTGGATCATTCGTTCCGCCTTCTTCAGTCGTTCAAGAAAATATAGCACACATCGATCAAAGGTTAATTGCACAATGGCGGTGATTGGAAGGCGACAAGCACCCTTCATAACTCCGTTAATGCACTCGGACATATTTGTCGTAAGAATACCACAACGTCATCCACCGTCATGAGCAATAGTCCATTTGCTTGTCAATTCGATTCAAATAATCAAATGACCTTGGTTCAAAAACTTTTTATTTCTTCCATTGTAGAATCAAACTTTCTGAGCTGATTTTCTGATCCAGCCTTCCAACATAAGTCTTTCAAATGAATACTTTTGAAGCGACTATTAAAGTTTGAGCACACATGTCTCAAACAAAATCGATGCACTCCACGCAAGGCATTGAAGTCAGTAATATATTCAGCGACTGTAAAAAGGCCCGGATGCCTATCAGATATCAAACACACACCAGCAGATCCTTTAACAATGTGCTTGCTAGTCAACCCCAAAAATTATTTCCACGACAAAAAACTTTCCTCGTCAATGATTGCAAATGCCAAATACTTGATTGTTAGTGTCCATGGCCACGGCAATCAACATCTTATGTTGATATTTTGTATACAAATGTGTTCCATCTACACTTATAACTTGTCGGCAGTGTCGGAATCCATATGCACATTGTTGGAAGGCCCAAACTACATAATTCAAAGTAATCTCTGTTGGTCTAGCATTCGGTGGTGATCCCATTCGATGACTGTGCCTGAGTTTCATTTTTGCGAAGTTATCATGTAATACGGTAACTTACTCACAAAGCTCTCCCATGACCATACACATTTTCAACCACACGTCTCAAACTATACCAGTCTTTTGCATATGGATCTCAAATCCATAGTTAACTTAACAGTTTGAATAACATACTTTATCTCATAGGATGGATCACGCCGAACAATTCCCACTAACAAACTAGCAATCATATTTTGTCCAGATTTGCATGATCTATCAATAAATCACTCAAAAGACAAGTGTGAGAACCTCCTATTTTGAATAGTCCATTTTTTTTACTCAATGAAGCGCGCAGAAACCATGTGCAAGGAGTATCTGGTGTACTATGTTTGTGTTGCGCCTTAAAACGCTACAACTCTCATTTCCTCTATTTTAAATAAAATTATCGTTTTTGTTTTGATGATTACAAAACCTATACATTTTGTACTAATGATTTTTATTGAGTATGCAGCATAAATTATGATCAAAGTTGAAGATTGTAATAGTATTGAAATGCCAAAGAAATTGTCTTTTGGAAGACACGGATCGCCCCAGGCGATGGGTGCCATCGCCCCAGGCGATGGGTGCCAGGCGAGGATCGCCACGCACATCGACAGAGGCGATGGCTAGGCGAGCATGCGGGGCAGATCGCCCCAGGCGATGGTGACCAACGCCTGAGGCGATGGCAGCCACAGGGACTTCGCCCCAGCACATCGACTGAAGCGACGCCGAGCTTGGCGCGGGCATGCGCGCAGGGGAGTTCGCCCGAGGCGATGGCATGAACGCCTGAGGCGATGGTCTGGAACGCCTGAGGCGATGTCGAGTTCGTTTGAGGCGATGCAAATTTTGGACATGCTGAAGCTACGGCCTTTATTTTAGCCACTGATCGCCTGAGGCGATCCAGCGATCGCCTGAGGCGATCTGTGCATTTTTGACCGTTGGAACGCGGCGATGGGTGATCGCTGAGGCGATGGCTGAGGCGATCCAGGAGTGATTTCAGCCTTTTGAAGTGCAACGGCTAGTAGGAGCCTAGGGGGCCTCCTACACTATAAATATGGATGCTTTGGAGCATTTTGGAGCTAAGAAACAAGTCTACAATTCATACAAAGTGTTGATCAATTGTTGGTTCAAATTATATCATAATCTCCATACATTGTTGTTGTATTGGAGCTTGTGATTTTCTTATTTTGTTGAGTCTTGTGTTTCTTCGTGTGAGTACACCGTGAAGGTGTTTGTTGGTTTAATTCATTGTAAAGGTCCTCCAACACCAAAGCAAGTTGGAAAATTGTAAAGTCGCCATCAAGTGAAGGTGGTGCAATTGTGTGGCTATCCTTGGAGCCCTTAAGGCCAAGAAGACTCGTGAAGAGTGTTGGTTGCTCGGGAAGAGCTTGTGTACTCGGGAAGAGTATTGTGCTCGGGAAGAGCGTTGTAACTCGGGAAGAGTTGTGTTGTGGCTTACTTGGAGCCCTCAAGGCCAAGATCAATTATTCTAGTGGAACCTCGGTTGGAGGTTATCTAACCGGGAAGAGGAGACGTAGGCGATTCATCGCCGAACTTCTATAACAAATCTTTTTGTTATTTACCGCATTATTTCATTTACGCATTTATTTATTTTATTGTTCATTTATCGATTGACTAAAGGCTTCCGCAAAGCGCAAAATATTTTTATTTTACAAACTCATTTTAAAAAGCTAAAGTAGCCAAGGAATCTCATTCACCCCCCCTCTTCGATTCCAACAAGTGGTATCAGAGCCATTTGATTTTTGTTTTTAAATCAAATCTTTTTTATGGCTAATCTAGCAAATGAGTTTGCTCAAGGTCAATCGACGAATCGCCCTCTGCTTTTCACGGGTGATAACTACGGTTATTGGAAGAATAGAATTTCTCTATACATCCAATCCGTAGATTATGATCTATGGAAAATCACAGTGAAAGGTCCACATGTTCCTTTAAAGGAAGTTGGGGGAATTAGTGTTCCCAAAGATATGGACGATTTCACTAGAGCGGATATGATATTAATTTCACAAAATGCTAAAGCGATTAATATTTTGCATTGTGCTTTAGATATGAAGGAGTACAACCGGATCTCAATGTGCTCAACGGCAAAGGAAATTTGGGACAAATTGCAAATTTGTCATGAGGGCACTAATCAAGTAAAGGAGACCAAGATTGATCTATTGCAACTCAAGTATGAAACATTTGAGATGGATTCCGGAGAAGATGTGGATTCCATGTTTAGGAGGCTCACTCAAATCATAAATGAGCTTGCCCAACTTGGAGAGAGGTATCCTCCAAAGCAAATATGGAGGAGAGCACTAAGAGCTTTACC
This sequence comes from Haberlea rhodopensis, assembly GCA_907163345.1. NCBI lineage: Eukaryota > Viridiplantae > Streptophyta > Magnoliopsida > Lamiales > Gesneriaceae > Haberlea > Haberlea rhodopensis. Next base: position 572,631 of record CAJQUN010000321.1, read on the forward strand.
AAAGGAATGGGATGCCAAGAGGACGGCCATCATCGAGTCCAACAAAGGAGAAAGTGCTTCCTATGATCTTGATGAGCTCCATGGCACATTGGTGACTCATGAGCTTGAAGTTGCCACAAGGAGAGAAGTAAAGGAGGAGGATAGATCCAAGAGAAATGGGATTGCCTTGGTTGGAAGGAAAGACCACTCCGATGATGAAGAAGATGATGATGATGAGGAGATGGCATTGTTCACAAGAAAGTTCAAGAAGTTCTTCAACAAACATGGCAAGTCAAAGACCTCAAGTGCAACCAAACAAGAATCCAAAAATGAGGTAACTTGCTATAATTGTCAAGAAAAAGGCCACTATGCTAACAAATGTCCTAGGAAGAAGAATGAGGACAAAGGCAAGAAGAATGCTTTTATAGCTACATGGAGTGATGGCGACTTCGATAAAGAAGAAGCCACCAATCTTTGTTTAATGGCTCTTGGAGATGAAGGAGATGAAAGCGATAATGAGGTACCTTCTTTTGATGAACTTTTAGAGTCTTATAATGATCTTATTGATGCTCTTGGCAAAACCAAGATGAGTAATAAACTACTCAAACTTGAGATTGCTAAGAAAGATGAAGAAAATAATTCATTGAAAAATGAATTAGATTCTTTAAAGATATCATTTTGCAAATATAGTGAAAGTAGTCAAAAGATGAGTGAATTGCTTGGATTACAACGATGTAGCTTTGACAAAGCCGGGTTAGGCTTTTCAAACAAATCAAAATCTTTTTCAAGCTTGTTGGCCAAAGCAAAGCACAACTCTCTTACTTGCACTTATTGTTGTAAAAGTGGTCATACCAAAAACAAGTGTAGGTTTGCTAGAATCCAATACCAACCTAATAAAAGGTGGAAATGGATTCCAAAAGTGCCATTGAAAGTTAACCCCCTAGGACCCAAAAATCAAATGGGTACCAAAGTTCCTCCAATTATTAATTTGTCTTGTAGGGACAAGAATGGAATGAAGGATGAAGGGCCAAGCAACTCAAAGGAGGAGTTTGTATTATTCACAACTATAGAAGAAGCACGAGGCATAGGACCAATGATAAGAACGCACTCTTGTCATCAAAGGTAAAATTTATTTTATACATTTTAAATGAGCAATTCAAAATTAATTGGCACAAATTAATTGTGACCAATAAATAATGAAGCTCAATATTGATTGGAGTAAAATGCATAACCCCTTAGCATGTGCACATATAAATTGTTTTATTGCATGATGTATGCCTATCCTTTTATAGTAAGTGCAATGAATTCTAATTTGAATATGTTATATGATATTATGTGATTAAGCATGCTATATTTGTTTAGATGCTCTATCTTTGAAATAATGCTATCATGATCTTAATAAATTTATCAAATGATGATTTGAGAATTCTAATGCTTATTGGGCACAAATGCATGAAATTTTGGTAGAACATATGCACATTTTGCACATTTTGAATTCATTGTTGATCGCCTTAAAACGCATGTTTGTATTCCTCAAAATGAATTAATCTCATGCTTATTTTGGGCTATTATATGCTTGATGAGGAACATGTATAAAATATGGCTATGTGTCAACATGTTTTTGTGATTTGTCTATTTAATTTTTGTACTTTTTGATTATCACAAAAAGGGGGATAATTGTGTGATAATCTTGAAGTTTTCTTCATGCATAGTTTAAGGGGGAGAGCTTGTGTATGCATGGTTTGAGGGGGAGAGTTGTTTACTTTATGCTTTACTTGATTATTTTGTATGTGCTATACAATTGTTAAGGGGGAATCAAGTTTACTCACATTTAATTTCAAAAATGCATTTTGAAATCACCTTTTAAAAGTCACAAATTGTGAATTATTGTGTTTTTGAGATTATGTGTTTAATTTTTGTTGTTAGATGGTTTAATGTTAGTTAGAATTATCAAAAATAATTGTTTGGTCCAAAAATTAGCTCAAAATGTTGCCAAACCATCGCCTCAGCATTCTGTGCGCAGTGTCTCGTCCGTGGCTCACATCGCCTCAAACGATCGCAAGCATCGCCTCGGGCGTGGCTCGCATCGCCTCAAACGATCGCAAGCATCGCCTCAGGCGTTCACGATCGCCTCAGGCGTTCTCCAGATCGCCTCAGGCGATCTCGATTTTTAAAGTCTGAAGGCTATGGCTTTTGCTCATTTTTTCAGCAACAATTCGTGTTTTTCACCCATAATTCGAGATTTCTTCACCATTGTTATAATCGATCATTCTAAGCCTTTCCAAACCATCAATTTCACTTTCCAAACACCAAATCTTCCAATTCAAAATTTTTGCAAACCCTAACCCCTTTTCTCAAAATCGAAACTTTACCTCAATTCCCTTAAATTTCTTGCAATATGTCTCGAAGCAACCGAGAAGAAGGAGAATCAAGCCGGAGGAGACGCTCAAATCGCTCCAATAGGAATTATACGGGTCCTCCACTTGATGGTAAGCCAATTCCGGAAGACTATCTTACTCGCAAATTAATTCCGGGTTATATCTTTGATTTCGATTTCCTTAGGACTTCCCAGCTCCCAATTCTTGATTGGATTCAATTCCAACAATGGGAAAAATTTTTCAAACCCCCTAGAAAGAACGATTTTTTGTATCCATCCATGATTCATTCATTCTATGCCAATCTTGAACTGTGAGGGTGATGGTGAGTTAACTATCAAAACCATCGTTTGTAATCGCCCAATTGAATTCAATAGCACTGAATTAGGAAATATTCTTCGCATTCCTTCGGAGGGTCCGGCTAAATTCGCTCTAGCTACTTGGCCCAATGATGGGGTATGTGATCCTGCCCAAGCCTTGTATAACATATTTGGCGGAACCCCTCAATGTCCAAACCAATCTTTTCTTGTGAATTCCATCCCTACGAACTACCAAATCCTTCACAAGATTGTGATCACCTCGATGATCCCTCGGGATGGTGATCGTCTTAGGTTGAAATTCTCTGATGTATACTTGATGTATTACATCATTACAATGACCCCCTTCAACCTACCTAGATTCATTGTCCAAATCTTTAGGAACACCGCCCATAATCCTAAAAAGGTTATTCTCCCATTCGGCCGTGTCCTAACAAAGATTTTTCTTCATTTCAACCTTCCCTTCGATGACAATGAGAAACTCCCTATCAAGTCCAAGGACACCTTCAATCTTAGGTGTTTTCTATTTAACAAAATTTCTTGGAATCCTTTCACTTCATGTTGGGTTAATGATCCGGGGAACCTACTTTCTGCCTTCAATCCTAAAGACCACCCCTCATTACCCATTGATAGGATGACTAGTGCCCAAAGGGTTCATTTTCCTTTCTTGATTGAACCAAATCTCGATGAGCCACCCATTCAGCATCAATCTCCATCTACCTTTGATGACATGATGAATATTGGGGCGGATATTCCAGCTCCTGATAGTCATCAACCTTCTTCTTCTTTTGAGTTCAATCAAGACGCCTTTGCCTTCTTTACCTCTCAATTCCAAAGCCTTCGTGAGGATATGAACTCACAATTTCAATCCTTGAGAGTCGATATGAATTCTCAATTTCATTCCCTTCGAGATGATGTTGCGTCTCTTCGAGCTTACCAAGACTCCTCGAGAGAAGATTTGTCGTATCTACGACATGAAGTGGACGCTCTTCGTTCTCAGTTTTCCAGTACTCACATGGACGATGATACTACTCACGGGAATGATGGTGATGGTGATGGTGATGGTGGCATGGATTGAGTTGTCTTTGTTTTAGAGTTTTTTTTTAGATTTTATCATTTTTGTAATTATTTGTAAGGATTAAATGGTTAAATGATGTTGGAATGAATTTATTGTTTATGTTGATGGAGTTTAAGTTGTTGATTGAATTTTGAGTTGATTGTATATTACTTGGATGGATTTATGGTTTATTGATTTTTAAAGGAAACTATGTCCAATTTTCTTAAAAATCCTTTACCCTTTTTTATTCTCACAAAAGGGGGAGAATGTATGTGTAAACTTGGTGCAAACTTGATTGATGAAATGCTTTTTGCAACCTAATTGTTTTTACAACTTGTGGTACATTTTGTAAAGGTGATAAAAATGCACATTGGAACATTGTTTATCATTGCATTCATTAAGGGGGAGTTTAAACTCTCTTTGTATTGCATTGTTATAAGTTATATTTTCTTTCAAGTTTACCGGGTTTTGTGATCATCAAAAAGGGGGAGATTGTTGCGCCTTAAAACGCTACAACTCTCATTTCCTCTATTTTAAATAAAATTATCGTTTTTGTTTTGATGATTACAAAACCTATACATTTTGTACTAATGATTTTTATTGAGTATGCAGCATAAATTATGATCAAAGTTGAAGATTGTAATAGTATTGAAATGCCAAAGAAATTGTCTTTTGGAAGACACGGATCGCCCCAGGCGATGGGTGTCATCGCCCCAGGCGATGGGTGCCAGGCGAGGATCGCCACGCACATCGACAGAGGCGATGGCTAGGCGAGCATGCGGGGCAGATCGCCCCAGGCGATGGTGACCAACGCCTGAGGCGATGGCAGCCACAGGGACTTCGCCCCAGCACATCGACTGAAGCGACGCCGAGCTTGGCGCGGGCATGCGCGCAGGGGAGTTCGCCCGAGGCGATGGCATGAACGCCTGAGGCGATGGTCTGGAACGCCTGAGGCGATGTCGAGTTCGTTTGAGGCGATGCAAATTTTGGACATGCTGAAGCTACGGCCTTGATTTTAGCCACTGATCGCCTGAGGCGATCCAGCGATCGCCTGAGGCGATCTGTGCATTTTTGACCGTTGGAACGCGGCGATGGGTGATCGCCTGAGGCGATGGCTGAGGCGATCCAGGAGTGATTTCAGCCTTTTGAAGTGCAACGGCTAGTAGGAGCCTAGGGGGCCTCCTACACTATAAATATGGATGCTTTGGAGCATTTTGGAGCTAAGAAACAAGTCTACAATTCATACAAAGTGTTGATCAATTGTTGGTTCAAATTATATCATAATCTCCATACATTGTTGTTGTATTGGAGCTTGTGATTTTCTTATTTTGTTGAGTCTTGTGTTTCTTCGTGTGAGTACACCGTGAAGGTGTTTGTTGGTTTAATTCATTGTAAAGGTCCTCCAACACCAAAGCAAGTTGGAAAATTGTAAAGTCGCCATCAAGTGAAGGTGGTGCAATTGTGTGGCTATCCTTGGAGCCCTTAAGGCCAAGAAGACTCGTGAAGAGTGTTGGTTGCTCGGGAAGAGCTTGTGTACTCGGGAAGAGTATTGTGCTCGGGAAGAGCGTTGTAACTCGGGAAGAGTTGTGTTGTGGCTTACTTGGAGCCCTCAAGGCCAAGATCAATTATTCTAGTGGAACCTCGGTTGGAGGTTATCTAACCGGGAAGAGGAGACGTAGGCGATTCATCGCCGAACTTCTATAACAAATCTTTTGTTATTTACCGCATTATTTCATTTACGCATTTATTTATTTTATTGTTCATTTATCGATTGACTAAAGGCTTCCGCAAAGCGCAAAATATTTTTATTTTACAAACTCATTTTAAAAAGCTAAAGTAGCCAAGGAATCTCATTCACCCCCCTCTTCGATTCCAACAGTTTGCACACCACTTTCCATAATGTTTTTGTACTTTTGACAACAAGATACTCATGTTTTGCATTCCGTACATAGTAATCCTTCACAGCTGCCTGGAGATGACCTTTATCTTTAACTACCATATTCAGATGGATATTTTCTTTGGAATAGTCGTAGTAACTCCCCCACTTACCAGTTGGAAGGTCGATCGAATCGCCAAATACGTCTGGATGTGTCGTGGAGAAAAATGGAATTGTTGGATAAATGTCATGGTCATTGTCGTGGTTGTGTCTGCTACATTAGCTGTCACTTCTTCAATATCAACCTCATTGTCATCAGACTCATCCTCAGATGGAATCCCCTCCGGTTCAGACTAAATATCATCTCTAAAATTCACAAAACTGCCAGCTAGTGGCTCGGGAACAATATTTTCAGCAACTATGGAGCATCATCTTGAATCCTAGAGGTAGTTGGTCTTTCTGTAACTACTACAAATGAACCACTACCACTTGTTGGCATTTCTGTAATAAAATCATAAGTCCTTCGTTCTGTTTGTATATACATCTCCAAACAACTATGATTTTGTTCAGAATCTAATAGCCATGCTAAATTGTAATCACTGTCAACGGAAAAAAATGCTTGTTTCATCCCCGAAAAATCACTGAATATATATTTATAATATATTTTCAGAATGGACTGGTTACGACTGATGTCAGTTATCATATACGTCGTTCAATAACTGCAGATAACTAATAGTGCGAGATATTGTCATGCCTTTTGATACACCACGATCATATCTAACAGATTCTGAATCTTGTAATATATCGCCTCCCAAATATAATTTAATTGACATACCTTAAAAAATAAAGACAAAATTTATAAATTAATTCATGATATATACTGTTGTTAAATTTGATTATTTATGTAATGGCCTAATTTTTTGTTCCAAATTTTTAATTTAAATAAAAACAATAATAATAGTAATAATAATAATATTAAAAAAAAAAATTTTTTTTAAGAAAATCGTGTAAAGGCTAAAAACGTTTCTTTCATATCAGATTTCTTCATCCCCTTTGTTTCTTCACCTGCGCATCTTTCCTTCAGTTTCACTTCGTCATTTTCTCTTCGCTTTTCATCCGTTACCTTCGCTTCAATTCCTTCGCCTCAATCGTCACTTCGTCCGTTTCAGATGCCTAAATTAATAATGAAAAGCGTTCCATATCGTCTATCCCTATTTAGATACCTAGCAGACATAAATCAAAGAAGCTTCCGTCCGCTTCAACTAGAGGAAGAAAAATTCCATATTCATAAAATTCGATTTTTGAGCTTCGAAAGTTCTTTAAATCGGAGCTGAAGCTAGTAGCTGAGAGGAATTCGGATTTGGACATCAATTGGTATGAAATTCGAATTTTTCTTTTGGTTTCGAAAATTTTCTGTTTTCGATTTTTAATTGCTGTTTCGATTTTTAATTATTGTGTTTAGGTTAGTTGGATTTAAATTGAAGTTTTAGGGGTTTAATTTGTCAAGAACAAATTTTTAAAAATTGGTTCGAAGAATTTCTGGAATTAGTTTCGAAAATATTCTGGAATTTAGTTCGAAGATATTGTAAATTCGAAGGTTGTGGAATTATTTGAAAATTTCTTTTGAAATTCAAAGTCATTTCATTTCAGGAATTTTAAGATCGAAAATTGTTATTTGATTTTGAAGAAACTGAGATGGTATTTTTTGTTCGAATATGATACTGAAATTTTGAGGAATTGAGATGGTGACTTATTCAAAGATTTTACAGATAATGGAATGTTGTGTTCGAAGATGGTGAGTGAATTTAGAAAATCAAATTGGTGTTCATTCTTTAAGCTTGTTGAATAATATAAGAGTTAGGATTTTGTTAGGTTGTGTTAGAACTAAGTTAATGGAATATGATTTTAATATTGTTGAAATGGATAATAGGAAAGCCTTGATTATCTTGGAGATTTTGGAGGTTTGTAGATTTATCGTTGATAGGAAGCTTTGAGGTACGTAAAGGAAGTTGCAATTTTCCGCAAATTATTTTGAGTATATTTTGTTGTTTATTTTGAAATGTTTTGAATAGTAAGCATGAAAGATTATTTTGAAATATGAGTTTGATAAGAAATGTATTTTGTTGAAAAATGTAATTTTGAATAACATTTTATTGTGTGTGAAAAACTATTTTGAAAGGCCATGTTTGTCTTGATTCGGTGAATACGATTTGAGGTTTGTGAACTGTGGATATTTTCGTTTCGTTGTGTCTCGCATTGCGACGAGGATAAAAACGCGCATACTTTCGGCTCGTTGGCGACGAGAATAAAGAAACGCATTTCGTTTTGCCCGAAGACAGAGGGGGTATAATATCTGTCGATACCCTTCAGCGAGTATAGTCTGGAATGATATCATTGTGTCACATCCGTAATTCAGTATGCATTTGTTTCATTACAACATGGCTATGTCTAATGATTAATTTTATAATGTTAAGACATTATATGATATGGTTATTCGTTTCCGTTATGTTTCGTTGGTATCTGTGCAGTTATTTCCGTTATGATTCCGTTTTGTGAAATTTAGTTTCGTTAACTGCTCGGATTAAACCATATATGTGTGAAAGTTATTTTGGATATGAAAGTATATTATTTTTCGTCACATTATGAAAAATGATGTTTTTGACCTTTTATCAAATGTTTATTATGCTTACTATAAAATGCTGCAACTTACCTTTACCTGTAATGTGACATATTACAGATGGAGTTGAAGACTTAGACGATGCGGAGGATATTTAGATTTATTATGAAGTTTTGAGTATGTTGGCATGTTTAAGTTGAATTTGGAGGATATGAAACATTTATTTATGTTTTAGTTGGATTTTGATATTTGAAGTTTATTTTTGTTTAGTTTTTGATTTTATGGTTTTGTTATTGTGGTTGTAGTGATCTGGTAGATCACATGGCACAATTTTTAAGAGGAGACTCTGCCCAAATTTTTCTAAGATAAAAGTCACGGGTAAAAATTACTAAGTCAAATATCCGATAAGAATTAAAACGTTTCCGCTAAATAAAAGTTCAAAGTGATATTAAGTTTTGGATTGAGTGTAGCCCTGTTTTCAAGCAATTGAATACGGCGGGCGACCCGTCTGGGCGTGCCGTCACAGTTGGTATCAGAGCCAGGTTTATAAGTTTGGATTAGACCTTTGTTATTTGTTTGGATTATATATTTGTTATATGTTTGGGATTAGACTTTTGAACTTAAGAAATGAAATTATTTAGGTTTGACTATCTATCTTCTTTGTTTACGAATCTTACGATAAATTTCACTTTCATTTTAAGATTTCAAATGGCTAGAGGAAGAACCAGTAGCAATCAGAGTGGTAGCCAAGAGCATGACTCGAATCGCGACTCAGGAGATGGTCAAGATAGGATTGTGAATCAAGGTCAAGATGGAGTCCCAAATATAAACGTGGGATCAATGAATGAGGTGGACATCACGAATATATGTCGCATCATAGCTGGAGTGTTACAACAAAATGTTGTTTCGACACCACTACAGCCGGAACCACCGAGAAGGACTGAATTTGAGAGATTCCGGGCACTCCGACCACCGTACTTAGGAAACGAGACTGATCCAATGAAAGCTGAGGAATGGCTGACCAAGATTGAAGAATTACTGAAAGCCATAAACATTGCCGATGGAGAAAAAGTTACAGTTGTGACTCCATTTCTGGAGGGAAATGCAAAGCATTGGTGGACCTCAGTGGAAGTAAGTATGGAACGAAACTCCATTACCTGGACGATTTTTAGAGAGAAAAATCTGCAACAATATTTTCCTGACGCTGTCCGAATGGCTAAAGAAGATGAATTTTTGAGGCTGAGGCAAACTGAGAATATGACTGTACTGGAATATTTGATGAAGTTTCAAGAGCTGGGCAGATTCCGTCCTTTGTATTTGCAGTCTGAGAGCAACAAGATTACAAGGTTCAGACAAGGTCTTCGCACTGGCATCAGGCTCAAAGTAGCATCTCTCATGGATACCAAATTTGATATACTCATGGAGAGGGCATTGTTCGTGGAATCTGAACTGGGAAATCTAGAGACTCCTCAAAATCGAAAGAGAAAGCCTGAATTCAAAAACAGAGATCAGAGACCGCCAGCTCGCAGACAGATGATCGTTGAAACTAAGATTAATGAAGTTTGTCCAAAGTGTAATCGGAGTCATACTGGAGAATGTTATTGGAACTCTGGAGGTTGCTTTAAATGTGGAGCTAAAGATCATCGGATTAGAGATTGTCCCAGTCTGAAACAAGCCTCAGGGACAAATCAACCACGTGGACAACAACAGGGCAATCCAACTAGATTGTATGATGTCCGTGCTGAAGAGGATCATGAATTGATCGGAGGTAAATTTAAATTCTTGAATCAAGATGTTTACGTGTTATTTGATTCTGGCGCTTCAAATTCATTTATCTCTGAGTCTTGTGTGGAGAAACTTGATTTGCATTTCAGTCCACTGTTATATTTAATGCAAGTATTGAGTCCATTAGGAAAGACAGTCACAATTAAATATGTATGCAATGATGTAACACTGATTGTGGAAAGCGAAGAATTCAAAGCCAACCTGTTCATCATCAACATGAAAGAATTTGACATAATTCTTGGAATGGATTGGTTGAGTAGTGCAAAGGCTTGCATTGACTGTTACCGAAAGATCATAACTCTACAAACGAGTTCGGGTAAAGAGATATGTTATGAAGGCGTGAGCTTGCATGAACGATTTTGTGGCAATGTCTCTGAAGTGGAAGCAAAAATAAATAAAATTTGCACGGTGAAAGAATTCTCAGATGTTTTTCCAGAGGATTTGCCAGGATTGCCACCAGTTCGAAGCACGGAATTTTCTATTGATATTATTCCGGGATCAGAACCGATATCCAAAGCACCTTACAGGATGGCACCAGCAGAGCTGAAAGAATTGAAAGGACAATTGAAGGAACTACAAGATAAAGGTTTCATAAGGCCTAGTGTGTCACCTTGGGGAGCACCGGTACTGTTTGTAAAGAAAAAGGACGGCAGCATGAGAATGTGCATTGACTACAGGGAGTTGAATCGAATCAATGTGAAGAATAAATATCCGCTACCAAGGATTGACGATTTGTTCGATCAATTACAAGGTGCACAAATATTCTCGAAGATTGAATTGAGATCTGGGTATCATCAACTCAGAATAGAGCAGGATATTCACAAAACTGCATTTCGAACCAGATATGGACATTATGAATTTCTGGTGATGCCTTTCGGACTTACGAATGCACCTGCAACATTTATGTCATTAATGAATCACGTATTCCGAGAATGGCTCGACAAATTCATTATAGTATTCATTGATGATATATTGATTTATTTCAAATCAAAGGAAGAACATGAAGAACATTTGAAGATGACTTTGGAGACTACGACAACATCCATTATTTGCAAAGTTCGAGAAATGTGACTTCTTGTTGGATTCTGTATCATTTCTTGGACACATCATTGATACTCAAGGAATTCGAGTAGACTCAGCAAAGATTCAAGCCATTACCAATTGGAAAGTTCCGACATCAGTAACAGAAATTCGAAGTTTTCTGGGATTGGCTGGATATTACCGAAAATTTGTGGAAGGATTTTCTCGAGTTGCATTACCCCTTACAAAGTTAACTAGAAAGGGAGTAAAGTTTGAATGGGATTCTAAGTGTCAGGCAAGTTTTGAGAAGTTGAAAGAATTACTTGTGTCGGCACCAATTCTTACATTGCCAGATGGACATGAAGGATTTTGTATCTACAGTGATGCATCAAAAGAAGGGTTAGGTTGTGTACTTATGCAAAATGGAAAGGTGATTGCATATGCTTCACGACAGTTGAAGGAACATGAAATAAGGTACCCTACTCATGATCTGGAACTGGCAGCAGTTGTTTTTGCACTGAAATTATGGCGACACTATTTGTACGGAACCATATGTGATATCTACACTGATCACAAGAGCTTAAAGTATATTTTTACTCAAAAGGAGTTGAATACGAGACAGAGAAGATGGTTAGAATTGATCAAGGACTATGATGTGAAATTACACTATCATCCTGGAAAGAGTAATGCGGTAGCTGATGCACTAAGCAGGAAGAGTTATGGATCAATGCTATTGACTACGCAACAGAAACTCGTTGATGAGATGTCAAAGTTAAAAGTGAATGTCGAATTAAGAGACGACCAGAATGGGACGACGATGTTGTGTAATCTCATAGTGCAACTTGATCTTATTCTCAGGATTAAGGAAGCACAATCAAAGGATCCTATGTGGCAGACTTTATCACAAAAGGCTCAATCAAACCAAGAAAATTTTAGAATGCATGAAGATGGGACATTGAGATTCAATGATAGACTATTCGTTCCAGCTGTATCAACATTCAGGGGCGAAGTCTTACAAGATTCACATCAGACAATATTGGCCATGCATCCAGGACACAATAAAATGTATCAAGATATGAAACAATTATTTTGGTGGCCAGGAATGAAACAAGATGTTGTGAAGTTTGTGTCCAAGTGTTTAGTGTGTCAACAAGTGAAAGTTGGAAGACAAAAGCCAGCAGGAACACTGAGAAACTTGGATATACCAAACTGGAAATGGGAGGAAATGTCGAACACCACAGTGTTGGTTTGATGTTGGAGAAAAGGTATTGGAAGGACCAGAGTTGATCAAACTCACGAATGAGAATGTGTCCATCATCAAACAGAGATTACTTACAGCTCAGAGTCGACAAAAAAGTTGGGCTGATGTTCGCAGACGAGGTTTAGAATTTCAGCAAGGGGATAAGGTATACTTGAAAGTATCACCATTCAGAGGAGTAATGAGGTTTGGTAAGCATGGGAAGTTAAGTCCGAGATTCATTGGACCATATGAAATTCTGGAAAGAATAGGAACTTTGGCTTATCGACTTGCTCTACCTCCGGAACTAGATCGTGTACATAATGTATTTCACGTCTCGTTGCTCAGGAAGTATATTCCAGATGGAAGTCATGTGCTTAAGGCAACAGAGATTGAGATATCCAAGGAATGCACATATTCAGAATATCCTATCAAGATACTCGACCGTCAAGAGAGAATTCTACGAACTAAGACAATTCCCTTCGTAAAGGTTCAATGGAGCAATCATTCACCTGATGAAGCAACATGGGAAAAAGAAGAAGAACTATATGCTAAGTATCCAGATATAAAACGTGATGCAAATTTCGAGGACGAAACTTTTTAGAATGTATGGAGATTGTAATGGCCTAATTTTTTGTTCCAAATTTTTAATTTAAATAAAAATAATAATAATAGTAATAATAATAATATTAAAATTTTTTTTTTTTAAGAAAATCGTGTAAAGGCTAAAAACGTTTCTTTCATATCAGATTTCTTCATCCCCTTTGTTTCTTCACCTGCGCATCTTTCCTTCAGTTTCACTTCGTCATTTTCTCTTCGCTTTTCATCCGTTACCTTCGCTTCAATTCCTTCGCCTCAATCGTCACTTCGTCCGTTTCAGATGCCTAAATTAATAATGAAAAGCGTTCCATCTCGTCTATCCCTATTTAGATACCTAGCAGACATAAATCGAAGAAGCTTCCGTCCACTTCAACTCGAGGAAGAAAAATTCCATATTCATAAAATTCGATTTTTGAGCTTCGAAAGTTCTTTAAATCGGAGCTGAAGCTAGTAGCTGAGAGGAATTCGGATTTGGACATCAATTGGTATGAAATTCGAATTTTTCTTTTGGTTTCGAAAATTTTCTATTTTCGATTTTTAATTGCTGTTTCGATTTTTAATTATTGTGTTTAGGTTAGTTGGATTTAAATTGAAGTTTTAGGGGTTTAATTTGTCAACAACAAATTTTTAAGAATTGGTTCGAAGAATTTTTGGAATTAGTTTCGAAAATATTCTGGAATTTAGTTCGAAGATATTGTAAATTCGAAGGTTGTGGAATTATTTGAAAATTTCTTCTGAAATTCGAAGTCATTTCATTTCAGGAATTTTAAGATCGAAAATTGTTATTTGATTTTGAAGAAACTGAGATGGTATTTTTGTTCGAATATAATACTGAAATTTTGAGGAATTGAGATGGTGATTTATTCAAAGATTTTACAGATAATGGAATGTTGTGTTCGAAGATGGTGAGTGAATTTAGAAAATCATGGAATGTTGTGTTCGAAGATGGTGAGTGAATTTAGAAAATCAAATTGGTGTTCATTCCTTAAGCTTGTTGAATAATATAAGAGTTAGGATTTTGTTAGGTTGTGTTAGAACTAAGTTAATGGAATATGATTTTAATATTGTTGAAATGGATAATATGAAATCCTTGATTATCTTGGAGATTTTGGAGGTTTGTAGATTTATCGTTGATAGCAAGCTTTGAGGTACGTAAAGGAAGTTGCAATTTTCCGCAAATTATTTTGAGTATATTTTGTTGTTTATTTTGAAATGTTTTGAATAGTAAGCATGAAAGATTATTTTGAAATATGATTTTGATAAGAAATGTATTTTGTTGAAAAATGTAATTTTGAATAACATTTTATTGTGTGTGAAAAACTATTTTGAAAAGCCATGTTTGTCTTGATTCGGTGAATATGATTTGAGGTTTGTGAACTGTGGATATTTTCGTTTCGTTGTGTCTCGCATTGCGACGAGGATAAAAACGCGCATACTTTCGGCTCGTTGGCGACGAGAATAAAGAAACGCATTTCGTTTTGGCCGAAAACAGATGTGGTATAATATCTGTCGATACCCTTCCAGCGGGTATAGTCTTGAATGATATCATTGTGTCACATCCGTAATTGAGTATGCATTTGTTTCATTACAACATGGCTATGTCTAATGATTAATTTTATAATGTTAAGACATTATATGATATGGTTATTCGTTTCCGTTATGTTTCGTTGGTATCTGTGCAGTTATTTCCGTTATGATTCCGTTTTGTGAAATTTAGTTTCGTTAACTGCTCGGATTAAACCATATATGTGTGAAAGTTATTTTGGATATGAAAGTATATTATTTTTCGTCACATTATGAAAAATGATGTTTTTGACCTTTTATCAAATGTTTATTATGCTTACTATAAAATGCTGCAACTTACCTTTACCTGTAATGTGACATATTACAGATGGAGTTGAAGACTTAGACGATGCGGATGATATTTAGATTTATTATGAAGTTTTGAGTATGTTGGCATGTTTAAGTTGAATTTGGAGGATATGAAACATTTATTTATGTTTTAGTTGGATTTTGATATTTGAAGTTTATTTTTGTTTAGTTTTTGATTTTATGGTTTTGTTATTGTGGTTGTAGTGATCTGGTAGATCACATGGCACAATTTTTAAGAGGAGACTCTGCCCAAATTTTTCTAAAATAAAAGTCACGGGTAAAAATTACTAAGTCAAATATCCGATAAGAATTAAAACGTTTCCGCTAAATAAAAGTTCAAAGTGATATTAAGTTTTGGATTGAGTGTAGCCTTGTTTTCAAGCAATTGAATACGGCGGACGACCCGTCTGGGCGGGCCGTCCCAATTTATATAACAACATACCTGCAATATATCAACCGGAGGAAAGAACGAAGATTTTGATACAACAAAGTTTTTGATTTACGAATGCGATTTTGATGCAACGAATGCCACGGACATTACGCATGGTTATATATAGGCGAATAATTTTATTGCTGTTACCATCTTAGATGGCGACAGCGATTAAAAAATATTTTTAAATCGACGTCGCCAAAGATTTAAAAAAAAATATTTTATGTCTTCATGTGCCGACATCGTTTTAAAAAAAATATTTTTTTTAATGTTGTAACCATGTGAGATGGCGACAACAAATATTAAAATATTTTTTTAATGATATCGTCATTTCATATGACGACATAAAAAAAAAATTAACAACTCGTCATGTCAGATGACGATTGCAATTGAAGTCGCCATATGACATGACGACTTAGGTTATTCTTATAATAAAAAAACAATTGAGTTAGTTTGTTAAATAATGTTTAAATTTAGGTTAGATAATTAAAAAAAAACCCTATTACTTGACTATTATATATACAAAAAAACATGAATATACAAACTCCTCCGATTAAAAATTATCTTATAATCTTCAATAATTGTTGTATCCAAATATTTAAAACATCAGAGTTTATAAATTATTAACATATAGTTATAAAATATTACGAATTCTAAGATAAATTTATTAAATAAATTATTAAAGAGATATAAGTCTTTGATCACTCCTAAGTTTAAGAAGAATTTATATAATCAATTTAAATAATTATACTGTTCCATCATAGGATTGATTGCCAAGTAGCCCAAAATTGAGTGTAATTCATTGAGGTACACTTTAAATCAGGAAATTTTTGTATACATCGGATATGAAAAGCTATGCATATACTCACATCCGATATATACTTTAAATCAGGAAATTTTTGTATAATCGGATATGAAAAGCTATGCATATACTCACATTCGATATATACAAAAAATTTCTTATTAAATCAGTGAATTTTACATTTTCTCTAGAAATTAAAAATGATTTTGAGAAATATATTTTATTTACTTCAATAAACACCTAATTTTGAGTTATTAGATCTAGCTCAACTGATAAAAATGATCATCCATATTTTAGAGTAACTCGAGTTCGACTACAGGAGTATAATAAAAAAATTTTAGCCCCACTTCAAAAAAAATAAAAATAAATAAACACATAATTGTTTTGAAAAATAAATAAACAAAAATAATAATTGATACTAAAAATACATCTCCGCTTCCACCAGTTGAAGCTCAGCAGAAATATCCACATCATTCTATTTTCTCTCTCTTCTCTTCTCCCTCTATACATGACTGCCCGTTCACGTCTTCTCGGCGGCGTACATTCACCGCCGCCGTCGTCTCAAGATACTTCTCCGTCATCTGAGCCGATCGACGCCGACTTCGTGGTGATACTCGCAGCTCTTCTCTGCGCGCTCATATGTGTATTAGGCTTAGTCGCCGTCGGTCGCTGCACCTGGATCCGGCGACTCTCCGGCGGAGCCTCCTCAGCTCGTACATCGACTCCGACAACACCTGCGGCGGCTAATAAAGGCGTGAAGAAGAAGGTTCTGAAGGCGCTGCCGAAGCACACCTACGGTGAAGACAAGGAGCAGGCAGAGAAGCTCTCTGACTGCGCAATTTGCCTAGCGGAGTTCGTCGCGGGAGAGGAGATCCGCGTTCTTCCGCAGTGCGGTCACGGATTTCATGTTGCGTGCATTGACACGTGGCTAGGATCTCACTCGTCGTGTCCGTCTTGCCGCCAAATTTTGCTGGCGGCACGGTGTCAGAAGTGCGGCGGCCTGACTGCGGCCTCCTCTTCCTGCGGTGGAGCTCAACCTGAGGCTAGGGAATGCCATGTGAATAGGTATTTACCTTAATTTATTAATTTAGTGTATAATTTGATTCAAAAGATGGAAGAATTTTTAGGTTAGAAAAATCGAAGGATGTATAAGTTGTGTATGTAATGTATGGTACAGTGTAGCATCGAAAAATTCAAAGAAAAAAAATACGATTCAAATTATCAGATTTGATTGATGCTTTGGTTCGGCGTGATTTGTAGTCGGTGGAGATGTTCTTCGATTGCCGCTATTGACAATATGACGCCGGAGAACTCATCTCCACTGGGGCCATCTTTGGCGGTGCCCATCAAATTTTCGAATTTTTTTGGGTTTTATATATTTATTGATATTTTTAAAAATAATTGAAGTATTTAATTCATTATTTTATAGTTTAATTATTTATTGAATAAATAATTGAAATGATTAATTTAATAGTTTTATAATTATTATTTTAATCATTTACTAAATAAGAAAATTATTAATTTTAATATACTAATTGTGTACAATAAATATTTAAAAAATTATTTGTACTCAAATTTAATATGCAATATAACAATAACGATAGAGCTGTAAATAGATCATGCTCTGGAAATAAAAGTTTATACTATTTTAATGTATAAATCGTCTAAAATAGGATCGTTGTAGATTATCTTGGTTTTACAACTTTTTGTATATATACACACAAACAGATATGACTAAAAGATAGTTTCGGTCTAACCCACTTGATAAAAATTCACTCTCATTTGAAGAAGACGAGTCTCGTGATGTGCAGAAAAGTTCTATAGTTCCTCCTCTTATTAAAAGAAAAACGTACACTATATATGGATCGCTTTGCCCGATATTCCTCAAATCCTTGTTCGCGGTAGAAACATTTCGCACTTGTGCAAATTGAAGAATACATGAAACCGAAATTCGACTGCTAGTGTGACAGAAGGTCCATATTAGGATCCAGGTATAAAGAGGAGTTCAAAATTAAAATAAGTGAATAAATGATCATACTTTGACTAATTAAATGATTCATGTCTATATTGTTGTAGAGTAGTAATTATCCTTTTTTTGTGACAGTGCTCGAAACATGATATTTGATTTATTATATAGTTTAAATTTTTGTACCATTATTTATAATTTTTTGGTAATACGACAAATATTATAGTCAAAGTCATGTATTAGGTTTCCACGAGTTGTAAGGTGGTACAATAATAGGGATGAAGATTGTTGAAGAACAATAATTCATCATATTGGAGGAACAAAACGTTTGGATAGTTGTAGAGACTAGGGCTGGACCAAAGGGGTGCGCTGAGCGGCCCTCGCACCCCAAAAAATAATTTAATGTTAAAAAAATTTAAAAAACATATACCCTTATTTTTAAAATAAAAAAATTTTGCATTTCGAATTTTTTTTTGCTCCGCTACAGGTAGAGACTTTAAAGATCTATAAATCACACTAATGTTATTATTAGTAAATCTAAAAAGGTATGTTTAAGTGCTTTATAGTTGTTGCTAGAGAATTTAGCACATATAGTTGGGGGAACATGATGAGACTCAGTCACTGCATTGGTCCACCAAATGAAGACTTGGATGTAAGCCTTGCACTTTCCTTCTGAATTATCTTTTTGATATCCCTATGATTGGGATTCCGCAGTTTAGTTTATATGCTTATGCTTTGATCTCACTTTAACCTTTAAACACAAATATCATGATTGGGCCACGTGTTGTGTATTGTTATATAGAGAAACTATAAAATAAAAAATTTAATTGAAAAAACTTGTTGATAAAAATCTAAAATTTTTGTACTTTATAATTAATATGTTTGAAATTGCATAAATTCACTTAAAATCTTTCTACCTAAACATAATTTTAACATTCCTCCATTTGTCCAAAATTCTTTATTTAAACTCCTTCTACAATTTTTTCTTTATTTCAACTCTTTACCGACCTTTAATGACTTAAAGTCGTTACTTTAATCGCATAAAACTCCCTAATACTTTTAGGATTTTGTTATAAAAACACCCAAAATCCTATTTTGCTAATAAACACCTCCTAATTCTAGAATAAGGGGATTCACGATTGCAAGGGCATTAATAGTCGTATATGAACATGAGATCCTTCAGTTTCTGTTATCTTGAGAAAACCCAAGAGCATACTTTTACAAAAGACTCACAGTTCATGATAAATTTTGTGCCCTAAAATTCCCTTATTCTAAGAACATGTAAAATTAAATAACATGCCAGTCATGCTTCTGTATTACATAGAATTTATAAACAATTTTATACATTTTTGACCATAACGACACTGGGTGAAGTGGGTTGCAAATCCATCAGTCGAAAAATTATTGCCACCAGACTGTTTTACGAATGACACATCACCATCCAATCTCAGCCACACAGGCGAGGTTAGTCTGCAAGTTATCCGACTCCTTCAGAAACTACACATCACAACCCTAATTCGTTTTCTACCTTTAGGACATAGGGTATGAACTAGCTTTATTAAAAGCTTAAAGAAATCTGAGAGATATATGGACAACATCATTCATTTTATTCTGGAAATAGTTATAATATTTAATACATTAACACATCTCCTCCTAGGAGGAGACTAACTTGTTAGCCTCTCATATAATGAGGCTGGACTTGATACACATATACTGAATTACAAAACATAAAATATTACAAAGAAAGAAAGAGATTATTACAAAGCTATAAAAGTTGAAAAGATTACAGCTTGGTGACTACAATTTTTATTTCTGAGAAAACTATGGAGAATTTTTGATGTCCTTAGCTTCCTCCATTCCTGGCCTTATATAGGCATGAATACAGACTTCAAATGCGGATTCCAAACTCTCGTTCAATGTTAAGTGCGCCTGTGAGTGAGCCTTTATCTCGTGATCTGACATCTTTTGTCTGAGTGCGCCAAATTTTCTCGTGAGTGGTCCATTATTTTGTCTGAGTGCGTTTAATGGTACACACATTTTCCTTTGTCGGGAAATCTTTACATTGTTGGCTTTTGTGGTCCCCGAGCTTTAGGAAAACGTGTCATCTTGTCAGGAGGTCCTTTGTCTTTTCCTGCCTCTGATCTGTCGGGTTTGGATCGGAATCCTTTCCCGAATTCTGGTTCTTTCTGCTCCAGGCATGCTTGGCAAATCCGATCTTTCCATGGGCCAATGTGTGCCATGTTGCAAAATTTTCGCTATTTCTTTGCTTGCCGGAATCTTGTTCTCCCAAAGAATTCTTTCTTTTGTTTCGAATAACTATTCGACATGTTGGTCCTGTCATGGAATTCAGCATCAAAGTTCGTTGACTGAATTTTGAAAGAACTTGAATGAGTATTTGATTTTGTCCATTTCTGTTAGACAAACCCAAAGACCCCACGCTCGTCTGGTTGAAGCTTCATCTTCGGTGATGGATTCAACTAATACTGGTGCGTCCTCTGGTAGCGCCATTTTGATATTTTTTAAGGTATTCCCATCTGGTCGTCTGAGCTTGATAAAATGAAAGCTTCAATAAAATCTTTCTTTGCTGGTTCTGAGCGGCACTGAAAAAATACAACTCCAAAATATCTCCTCGAGCCAAATGTGGATTATTGGCTCATGTCTCGTGAACAGCTTCTCTGATCTACTTTGATAATTTGGAGATTTCAGAGAATGCTGGTGCAATAGTATAAACCGAAGCCAGAGCTCCGAAATTACCATTCATGTTTCTCCATTGGATGGCTACCTGGTTTCATCCAAACCCTTGGATATTTTTCAGAGATATCAACAATTGTTTTGTTTGGGTTGATACCCCATCTGGTAATCAGTTTCTCCCAAGTATGTTGGTAATCCTACATAGGAGAAGAAACTAAATCCTCGTTAATTTGAACCCTGGAAGTGCCTGTCTGTGTCCTAAGGTTCAACTCTCCCTCTTTTACCCCAGATGTGTTGGCTTGACTTGAAGGTTCAGATTGTGATGACACATGACCCTCAGCATTCGCTATAGCTTGTACATTATCTAGGAATGCATCACCTGCAGCACCTGTGACAGGGGTATGTGAATCCATTGCCTCCGGGTTAGATGACCCGTTATCTAAATACCCATTTTTGCACAGTTGGAGATGCGGCCTGGAGGGTAGGCCCCCTCAAGACTTTGAACACGCATTCTTGGTCCTGAAGCAACCTTGTATATGACCGGAAACTATGTCCCGATCTACCTGTTGTAGTCGTTCTGCGACCTCATCATTGAGACAAAGAGTCCCAAAATCTCGTGCCAGGATCTCTAGGTTTTTCTTGAGATGCCTAACTCGTTTGAGTGTATCTCTAGCAACGTGTCCCTCCATCTCGTGTTAAGAAATCTTTCGAACTGCAAATAACTCATTCTCGTTGATGTGCCATCTGATAACTTTGTTGTTGTCGAATAAACTGCTGCAATATCTGCATGACACTTCTCCATCTGGTGTGGCCTTCATAAGTACTGCAGCCCAACAATGATCACTGTCATCTGTGTATATTACCAGTTCATCATCGTCTTTTGGAATTGCAAGCTTTGGTATTCCTACAAACGTCTTTAAGTTGTTCGACAGCTTGTCTGTGATCTTCATTCCACTCGAACTTAACATCTTTTTTGAGTAGTGGACTGAACACTTTCCTGTTGTTTGCTAGGTTATTGATGAACATCCCAGCAAAATTAACAACTCTTAGAAAACTCTGAAGTTGATTTAAATACTTGAGGTCATCCGGATATCCTTGCACTTTCTCAACAATATGATTCAGCAAGATGATTCCAGATTCGTCGACCTCAATTCCAAGAAACTCGATTTGTCTTGTGGCAATTACTCCATTCCTTTTGGAGAGCGTTAACCCTTCATTGTAACAAACATTGAAAAGATTTCCAAATGTTTAAGATGTTCTTTCATGTTTTTTGACGCAATGAAGATATTGCCAATATACACGAACATGAAGCTGAAGTAATCATTGAAAATATTGTCCATCTTCCTTTGATATATCCGAGGAGCATTTGCCAAGCCCATTGGCATGCCATTCCAGATATAGTGTCCTTGTGGTGTGGAGAATACCGTGAACCTGTTGCTAGCTTCCTCCATTTTAATCTGGTAGAATCCAGACTTACAATCGAACTTAGAAAACACTTTGGCATTCTTGATGCTATTTACCAAATGTTCTCTGCTTGGGATATAATATCTATCGAATTCCAAGATCTTGTTCATACCTTTGTAATTGATCACCAATCTTGGTTTTCCTCTTTCAATTTCTCCATGATTTCAGACGAGAAATCCCGGACTGCTGTATAGAGAAACACCTGATGTGATTAACTTAAGGTAGATGTTCCTTAAGTATTATCTGCATATCTTTCCGATCTTCCTGGTTCATGGGGATCGGCTTGTATCTCACGAACTCATACTATCTTCCAGTTTTCACCTTCAAAGATGTTGTAAGCTCGTTTCTGTCCCACAATGCCAGAGGATCCTCATTGTAGTTCCTCTGAATCTTTCTTTTTTATTTTCTCTAGAGTAATATGCTCTTCGAGGGTAGCTTCATGTTGCATGGCCTCATCATGTAATGCCTTTTTCAATAACAATAGGATGTCTGAATTAACTTCTTCTTCATCTTCATCAACATCTTCGTTATGTTCTCTGAATGACATAACATTTCTACTATCAAAAGTGATTTTACGCTTTTGACCAGTTCCTTGTTGTCTAAGTTGAAGAATCGTTTCGCCAAATTTTCGCTGATCCTTCATCTTTGGGTGTCGAAGTTTTCCTTCATCACCACGCTCGCTGTGAAAACTAATGTAAAATTTCCTGTGAAATGCTTCCTTTAGTCGTTGGACAATGATCTTATGATCACAAATTGTTGTGAAAATAAGCCGTCGTGTTTCATTCTCCTGTGTGAACCGCTTGAATGTCTGTAGGAAATTGTTTCCTAGCTTCACCTCATGTATCATGGAAATAAATAGGTGGAGTCTTGATTTTGTACCATGGGGTACCGGTTGCTCCTCCGATGATTATTTCCGTTGCCTGTACTCCTTCATTAAGAATAAGAATCCGCTTTGAAAAGTCTATTCCGGTAATGGCTGGTAATTTCTCATCCATATCTTTAGGGAAGATATCTCGTTTGACAGTGCATATCACATCTCCTGAATCAATATAAGCTGCAAAATATTCTGGTCGATATTTCTCGTATAACATCCTGACTGAGATGCATATTGAGAATGGACTGGTGGTCATTGGACTCTGTATCTTTTCCCATCCACCGTGCATTCCATCCTGCAATCTTTCTCAAGGTTTGTGTCCCTCAAGAAACTCAATCCCAAGAATAATCTGTTTTGGGAGTCGTCATGCTGTCCCGTCAATTGTGAGATCAATTTCACCAATTTTGAGGTTTTCTTGATATCTATCAACTATAGGTTACTGTAAATAATATAGGGCATCACAAGGAAAGATGTTATCCTTTTCCGTAATGTCAAAGAATATTTCAACTTCTCGCCATCCTTCTGGACACTTCAGAACTCCATTTGTTTTGAAAATAGCTGGGATTTCTGGATCATCGTTGAGACTGCCTTTTGTTTGGCCTCGGGATAGTAACTGATTAACCTATCATGTTGGAAAGACATTCGCTTGGTTCAATCATAAGGCTCCTGCTTCTGTTCAAAACATGCTAGTCTTGTATCCTCATGTCGATTTCTCCAATCGTCGGAGTATTGATAATATACGAAAATACCGTTTTTTCGAAATCTTCAAAGATTCTGGGGACTTCGATGAATTCATTTCTCAAGAATACTTTTGATTATGAGTATTCGAGAGTGCATATGACACCTTGTAGGTGATCGAGTAAGGCTTCCCTTCTTTCATCAAATTACTTCTTTTAAAATATTGATGAAGAGTAAGAACCTTGTTGAAGTTTTGATCTTCCAAATTACATGCTATTCTGGGATAGATGTTGAAGGCCATATTTCCAGAATACAAATTTCCTACAACTGCTCCCAAACAAGAATCTTTAAGGTTCGGGATTCTCTTGTCAAAGATTGCCAAATTAAGTGGCGAATCAATTCATTCATTGAAAGTTGCTTTGATTATAACTCGAATGGGATCACCCGCATCTCAATTTGGTTTCTCGTGAATTCCATCGGAATCGCAAATTCACATATTGTTACCTTATGGATAATCTGATGCTTCCTGCTTCGAAGACCAATCATATCCATGGTTTTTTTCCATTGCTTCAATTGTAAATCCATCATACATCTGAAGCTTTGACTATTCTTTCATGATCCTCGTAAGTGTTTTATGAGAAACCGTGGTATGTGAGAAAAACCCCAATGGTTCTTCTCTGATCATGTGTTGAAGGAATTCTCATTCTCTCTGATCCTATACTGGATTCACCTCCATTATCAGAATATATTTCTTCTTAGTAGATGCTTTCATATGAGGGGATATCCTCAAATTGATACACCTGCACCAAATCATGGAAGTAAACAACATCCTCGAACTCCTTGGTATGCTCGAATTGTTTTACTCCTCGGTTTTGGTTCTCTGGACAATCTGTAGAGATAAGTCATCTTCCTCCGCACGTCCATCAGTTACAATCTTTAAAACTTTCATTTGCACGAGTATGAGTGCGTCTAAAAGTTCTCTTTGTTGGAGCTCTGCTAGAACTTGCTTGATTAGAACCTGTTGACGTGGTTCTACTATTTGTTGTCCTGATCTTTGCCTTGATCTGTAACTTCAAGCATTTTGCTGTGACCAAAACTTCCTAGGTCTCCATGAAGACCTAGTTCTTCTCGAACTACTTCCTCGGGCATAAGGATGACTTATGTGTTTTTTCACCTTCCGCCTTTGGGGTAGTTTCCAATTATAGTAGGGATATCATTCCATGTACAACAAAGATGTGCTGTTTTGTTGATTTCTCTTAGCTTCTTATAATTCTTTTGGAGTTCGTTTGGTAGCACCACCCCACAAGCTTCATTTTAAGAATGACATTCTCCTGACCACCGTCTCCATTTCTTGCGGTATATACTCCTGGATAAGCATTTCTCTCCATGGACTCGATATTTTGGCAAAGAACAGTCGGCTGCATCCTTTTCTGCCATCTTTGCCTTCCATCTATACTCTGTGAAGAGTTTGATGTACACGCCTACATTACACGCCTACATAACAGATATCATGTAGTTCCAGGAAATATAGATTGTATGATATCCCCGAAATAATTAATTACAATTTGGGCATTAATTATGTTTGCGTGATTAATTATGGTGATAATTGAATCATGTGTTGGAATTAATTATCTTGTTGAAATGCTTAGTCACATGGTAGGCGTGACCCGGTAGGCATTTCGGGATGCATGTTGTGCATGTTGGGAAATTTGGTATTAATATGGTTTATTCATGCTGGTTGTTAATTATTTGGAAATCATGGATTTAACTGAGGTTTTGGGTACATTTCGGTAAAATACTTTTAAAATACCATGTTGGGGTATTTTATACATCATGCTTATGATTGGGGTACATGTTTTAATTAAACCACCTACCTTTATACCCCACTACCCCCACCTTACACATCACTTTACCTTTCACTTTTTACACAATCCCCAATTACTCTCCCAACCCTAACCCTCTATTCCATTTTCGAATTTGGCAAGAAAAGGAAGGAGAAATCTTTGCAAAAGCTCCATTTGTGTGATTCTTGGTAAGATTTGAGGTCTAGGAAGGGTATATATCCTTCCTTGTTGTTTTTGTTAGGTTTGATGTTGTTTTGGAGTTAATATTTTGGATTTTGAAATGGGTTTGTTATGGGTTGGGGTTGTTTATGATTGGGTGTTAGATTGTTGGTTGTTTAAAAGTGTATGTTGAAGGTTTGTGGTGTTTTTATGTTATGGGTTTGTTGGTGTATGTGTTGGTGGAGTTGGGGAAGAAAATAAGGTGCAAAAATGGTGAAATCGCGTATGCAGACCGTGGCGATCGATCGCCGTAAATGGCGCGATCGATCGCCGAGGGACAGTATGAAAATCTGCTGAAGGCGATCGATCGCCGTAAATGGCGCGATCGATCGCCTCGAGCCAGTGAAGTCTGGCGATCGATCGCCATGTCAAGACGATCGATCGGCAAGGCTCGCGATCAATCGCCTCGACGCAACTATCGGTCGCCAGCAGCTGAATTGTGGGAAATGATTTTTTGGCAGATTTTTTTTGGTATTGGACTATTATTGGCTTCTAATATTGGTTTGTATGATTATGTAGAACCATCCCAGGTAGCTACACAACAAAGGAGATAAAGTTACACGACATCTCCACTTTTGGAAGGAAGGTATGTAGTGAGACGTACGAGCAATTAATGATGAGATTGTATTATTTGGTTTATGCATTGTGCAATGCTATGTGTTTGGGAATGATTGATATTCCGGTGGTTGTTATATTCGAGCGACGGATGTAGTACTTGCCGCTGTCATATGAAGCGATGGAAATATGATTATGCCGCTGTCATGTCGAAGCGATGATTATGCCGCTATCATGTCGAAGCGAGGGACATCATATGATGCCGCTATATGTCGAAGCGAGGGGTGCTAAAATACCGATGTTATAACAAGACCGGAATCATCATATTGGTTATGTGATTATCGATGAGTATTGTGGTATATGAATGAAATACGGAGACGATCACTTATCTTATGCACTAATGACCATGTACATGAGTTATGAAACAGGAACGTCCGACGAGAATATGTAAATGTGGCAACTCAGGGAGTATACATGATATACGTTTCATGCAATTATTTTATATTATTGTCCTTGAGTTTTGTTGAGAAATGTTGTATGTGCTCATGGTGGGGTTGTTCCTGTAGGTACATTTTGGGAGAAAAGGACTTTGAACCGGGGTTGACGCGGTGAGCTTGAGGAGTGCTATTGGATAGGGCAATTGAAGTTCTTTTGTATAGTTCATACTCTAGGAATGGTGTGAAACTATAGGGTTGACATTCGTTCATGTTGGGAATGTACTTATCCATTTTGGAAGTTACATTATTTTGGCATGTAATCCTTAAAGCTCAAGCCTCAACACCGATTTTATACTCTGATCTATATATGTTTAGTCCTAATTGTACCTAAATTCTCACTTAAGGCCTTAGGGTCCTTACAAATTGTCTATATTTTTTTGCCTTCTCGTGCTCCATTCCTTCGCAGTAGCCCACTCTAATGAAACAGATTTCAAATAATTTGGTCATCTTATCCACAATTGCTTGAAGGGATTCTTCGGCTATAACTTCTTCCTTGGTACCTGGGTCTGAGAGTTCCCAGACAATTTTGGCTGATCCTTCCAGACTCATATTACGGAATAATATGAATCCTTATGTGCCTAGATCCAGTGTTCATGCTGTTATCCTTATTGATGAAGCTCATTCATCAATAAGAACTTCTCGATTTTTAAAATCCAAGATATCCATGTTGAGCATAAGTCCATATGGATGAATCAGATCTAACTAAGACTTCCCGTAAGGCTTTTGATGTATATCTAGCCTGCGAGAACTACTTCTTACTCCAACTGGGGGATCTAAATTTGCTCCAGTGGTAAAATCATATTAATCAGGCATACTTTGATCTCCTTCGGGTGGTGGATTATGTGACCCGAAACTCTCTTGTGGTGGAAGTCGAGAAATTCCGCTAACTTGATTTTTTTTAAGTCTGTGACATTTAATCCCGCAAACGAGTCAGCAAGATCATGTAGATCTTCTAGGTTGATTCTTTCCATTACTTTGTTTGAAGTATTGGATCTCCTCGTAGGAGTGCAATCATTTTTTTAGTCTCCGTCAAAGGCCTTCGAACCTCCTCTGCTTTCCCTTTTTGGTTTAAAAGGGGCTCTGTTCCATAGGACTGTGGTAACCACCATCCTTTCTTTCTTCCTGAATAACTTGGTCGTGACTCAAACTCCTTAACTCGGGTTTGAACATCTCAAAGGCTTTCAAGAATTTCCTCCTGTGTTTAATCATGATCTCTGTCAGGATCGATTTCGGAGGTGGGTTGCCATTCCACACCCGAGTTCAACCAACTTGAGCTTCAATAGCTCGTGTTCTTGAAATAATTGCACCGAGAGATTATATCGAGTTCGGTTACAAAACCGAGCCGAAGACACTCGACATAACCCGCTCTATAACCGATTAAACATTTGAAAGGCATTTTAAAGATATGCAATTAAAGTAAATAAACAAGCATTTGTTTATGGAAGTTCGAAGGTGGTGTAATCCTTCTACGTCTCCCCTTCTTCCATCTCATGGAAGGATTCCACTAGAAGACTTTGATTTATACAATCCCGTTGTACAAACCCATTCCAGTTGGGAATGCCCCATCCAACTAGAACTCCTAGCAACTCAACTATGTATGTTCTTTAATGTCTCACATACAAAGACCTCTCATCGGTTGTGATAAATCATCAACCGTTACAATGATATTCACTCATCTATTAAGCTTTCATATACAATGAATAGAGTGAATAAATGTGGCACAAATGATCTCTAACTAGATCTGATATAGCAAGGTAAGTGGTGCCAAAGGTTTGGGGAGTGCTCTTCATTTAACAACTTTTGTCTTTGAAGTTCCCCAATTGAATCCCAAGTGGGTTTGCTTTGGAAGGCTTGGATTGATCTTCAATCAGCTATTATTGAGCTTCCAAATCATGTATATATAGCCCCAAGTAATGATATATACGTTAGACACAATAATATTCCCGTTGGAAAAGGGTCTGCACCATTCCCGAGCGTGCAACGATCATATTCTGGTTTCTGGGCTCTTTGTATTTCGGACCGGACTGGCCGGATCAGTCTTGTATAGATAAGTCTGGCCGGATCAGCTTGGGCAGCTCAGTCTAGCCAGAACAGCTTGGGAAGACCAGTCTGGTCCGGATCAGTTTGGGCAGATCAGTCTGGTCCGGATCAGTCTCGACAATCAGCTTGATACAAAACAGATTGATAACTTGCTCTTCTGATCTGTTGCTTGTAGCTCTTGATTCATTGATTTCTGGGCAAAGTGATCTACATGAAAGTTGTAGCCCTTTCTCTTAGCTTTCCAAGTAATCAAGAATCGCTCGATTTCGAGTTCGTATGAGAGAGTTATGCTCGACATACAAGGCAATGCTCCTGCTGTCTGTTTGCTGGATGCAACAGCACATAGCGTGACTTGGAGAAGCTTTTTGGCCATCTTAACTTCCGATTCAGTCTTTGACTTCCAAAGATGACTTCTATATCTTTGTCTTAGCTTTCCAACCCATACTGAATCATCTCGTTTTGATAAGCGAGCTGAGAGTTATGCCCAACAGACTGACAGTCGCTTGCTGTAACAGCTTGCTGTTTCTTTGCGGTATAGCTTGATCTTGCAGGCGTCTTTTCTCCTTGATAACATTCGAACTAGCCGATCTATTGTGAAATATTACTTTTAGTATTTTGAGTTGACTATTCAACCTCTTTGAAAACACGTCGTTTCGATATCCGAGCTATGAGATATGATCGAAACAATCCGCTCTGCCAGGATTTCAGACTTGGTCCAGCTTGATATTTTCAAGTTACTTCTTTGTAATTCATCAAGCTCTTAATTATGATCTATGAACTGCACACTTGATGAAATATGTTAGCAACACAATAACAAGTTTTGTTAACATCAAAACCAAGATTATTCGGGTTTCCAAAACCCAACAATCTCCATCTGACTTTGAATCTGATGGGTTTGTTAAGGGACATGGTATTGTAAGTATCCATAACGCTGCACTGTCTTCTGAATCTCTCTAAGATCTTGGGATATCTTAGAAGTATCTGTCTCGATTTCTCGAAAGGTTGGTTCTCCCATCCTATTCATCTGGTCCGGACCCTGTTGGATTATTGGGGTCTGGAATAACGTCTTCATGTTCAGGATGATCGCTTTCCTGAAATTCGGCTAACTGGAACTGTAGTTTGAGGTTCACTTGATGAAACCTTTTAGCCACCCTTTCCAGTTTCCTATAATGGTTTATGTCAGGTAGGCACAATCATGTTCCTCGTAATAATTTCCACTTATGCTTGAAGCGTTGAGCTTCCGCCATATGTTTATGATTCATTGCCATTCGTTCGGATCCATTTTCTCGAATTGTCTCCTCCATTTGGGATAATATTACTGTTCAAAATATTATTATACAATTTCATAAACCTAGGCCCTGATACCATTTTCAACGACTGACGGATCGTGAAGGAAAGGTGTTATTAGAAAAATAGAAAAAAATTGGGTAAAATTTGAAAAGTATTTAAACTCTAGGGGGTATCAAACAATTAATCCATTTTTCACTTTGTAAGGGTAAATTGGTAAAGTATTGTGGGGTAGAGAGTTAAGATAAATATGAAAGTGTTATTGGGGAGTTAGAATATAGAATAATGGATAAGTGGAGTAAAGTTAAAGAAGTTTAGGTTTATAGATTTTTTTATGAGTTTATTCTTGAAAATCCTAATTTTTATTAAAGATTTTTAATTTGATTAATTGATTATAATTATATTGAAATTTTTTATTTTTTGAAAAAATAATTAACACTTAATTAAAGGATGAATTTTTAATCCATTGTTTAATATATTTACATTAATCTTAAATGAAATTAGATTAAACTTGGAAGAAAATAATTTAATTATATTAAAAAATATAAAATTATCTAGAAATGATTATTTTAAATCCTAAAATAAATATGTATTAATGAATTATATCTGATCATCTCATAAACTTTATCTTCTAAAATTTAAAAGCAAAATCTTTTATTAATAAATTTACCTTACCAAACGAAATTCAGAGGATTTTGGTTTTGAAGTGCTATTTCCTTTATATATGGCTGACCGCGTGCTCCATACTTGTGTTTTGATGCTATTCGTGTTTTGGTGTATATTTACCATTAAATTTTAATTGATGTGAAATATTACACGTCAACATCGATGATTTTGCCCCAAATTAACCAAATTCAAGTGAAAAGGAACTTCCATGAAAGTACTTCATGCAACACACTCCCTTATTT
Source organism: Haberlea rhodopensis (assembly GCA_907163345.1). Classification (NCBI taxonomy): domain Eukaryota; kingdom Viridiplantae; phylum Streptophyta; class Magnoliopsida; order Lamiales; family Gesneriaceae; genus Haberlea; species Haberlea rhodopensis. The sequence goes on from CAJQUN010000321.1 coordinate 603,621, forward strand.
ATCCTCTCCACATAATACGACGACGTTCTTGCAATTTTTAGAAAAAAACTACTAGATGATTTTGAGTGGGTTTTATGGTTTAATAGAATTTTAAAATAAAAAGATAGGATATTTGATATTTTTAGACATGCTAAGTGGAGGTGACAAACAAGAATGGTCGATTAACCACCTAGAGAACTTGTTAAAAGGGTAAGCAAACTATAGTAAATTTTATGTATTTTCTAATGTCACGACTTGGGGAAATTCAATACTGAAGTGAGAGTACTTCTCCAAAAGTTTCAAACTCTCTCTATATATGTTGGAGTACGGGTATTTTACGACCCCATATCATTTGAGACCGCTGGATCTCGCCTTAGGATGCGGACTCTAAATTTCCCCATTACCAGATACATTGTTTGATCTATAGCAATAATATTATCCAAGATACATTTAAAAAATGTATATATGTATGTATAAATATTCATTATTTTTATTTATATAGAATAAAGTATGAAATATGCCCAACTAATAATTAGTTTAACCTAACCGAATAATACTGCTCCACATTAATGAATGGTACTATGCACACCATTTAATTTTCTTTTAATATGAGCCGTTCAAATAACCAAATATGGAGGGTCGTATAAAGTGCCACTAATAACCCCATTAACTGGCCACCATGTTGGGTGTTTATTTTCAAGTCCTAATTTGTTTTATAATTTTCAATATTTTAATGGATACCAAACTTTAGTATATAAAAAATTTGGTGACTTACCTATATAACTCCTTTATTTTAACAATAATATATTCAATCTATCTAGTTTAAACAATAACGTCGATCTCTCTTGCTACTTGTTTTTATGTCAAATCATAGGGAAGATAGTTGTAATATTTCTTATATCTATTACAAACTAGATGTCGTGATTATATTTTATAGGGGTTCAGATGTTATAGTTTAAATTAGACGTCAGAAGTTGTAATAAATCTTTTCTATATTTAAGGCATAAAAAATTCCTTTAAAAAAGTGAAAAAAAGTTTCCAATTTTGCTGAAATATTTTTTTTACGATAACCAGTAAACCACCCATTATTTGTTATTTTTTCAATTTTTTAACAGATTCTTTCTCTCATTAATGATATATTCAACCCATTATTTTTAATATTTAATATCAATAAATTATATAATATACAATACAAGAAATATATTACACACGATATTGTATTTCAAGATGTCAAAAGTGTCCACTGACATGCATTTGGAATGAACTTGGGCGGCTAACGTCGGTCATTTGACTAAAGCACTCCCCATTGCTTGGCGGAAAACCAGACGCAATTTTAAAAATTTTAGGAGTAGAGAATATGGGGTTTTTTATTAAAATAATCGAAAAAAAAAATAATTTAACAAAATATCCGAATTTTAAAATCGTTTTTAAAATGACCCAAAACGCCATCTCAGATGGCGCCTTCAGGTAAAAGCGCCATCTGAGATGGCAGCTTCCTTATCTGAAAAAAAAATAATTGAAGGCGCCATCTTGGATGGCGCCTTCAGATAAAAAATTAAATCGCCGGCCTCCTCTTCTTCTTCCTCACTTCTTCTTCCTTCTTCTTCCTACTTCTTCCTACTTCTCATCGCAGATCTTTACATATTCTTGTGCAAAAATTAAAAAAATCATCGTGATTTATCATTTCTGGAGCTTGCTTGTTCAACATTTTTGAATTTGAGGTAACATTACAACTTTGAATCGAAATTTTTGAAAGTTGTAAAATTTGAAATATGTTGTTGGTTGTTTTTAAATTTTGTTGTTTGGTAGTTTTTATTGAAAAATTAGTTATAGTTTCGAGATAATGGCAAACCGCCGGATGACTTACAAATTTTTAGTTTTTGCCGGAATTTTTTACTCCGGCATGGCTGGGCGGCTGTTAGGCGGCGGCGGGTTCGGCGCGGCGGCGGCGACGCTCCGGCAGAGGCGGCCGTGTTGTCAGCGGCAGGGGCGGGTGGTGGTTGCCATGTTGATATTTTGTTATATTGATATTTATTGTGTAATATTTCAGGATGGATTTACAAGGAGGACCAGGACCGATTGACAGTCATCTGCTATCATTGCAGTCAGGTAATCGATCTGAGGCTGTTTGGGCAGGTGATATTGATTCTACACTTCGAGGCAGAAACCGTGATAAGTATTTTTGGGATCTTTGCCCCTCGATACTCGTGTTGCGAGTTTGTTGGACAGTTTTGGTTTTTATGGTGTTTATAGGTCTGGTAGAATTACACTTGACTTTCACCTCATCACGGCTTTAACTGAGAGATGGCGTCGTGAAACACATACTTTCCATCTTAGATCCGGTGTAAGGACCCCAAGCCCTTAAAACCTTGATTAGTGTATTAACCACTATGTGTGGTACATGCTTTCTATAAAATGTCAATCGGGAAGCTCTGATGATACTTAATCATTGCCTGTCAATAAAAGACTCATATGTTTGCCCTTTACCAACCCCTTGGTGCCACTTTTCACATTGTAAACTTTTACAAAAATTTGGGCAGAGTCTCCCCATAAATAGAGCTATCCCAAAACAGAGTACAACACATAACAAAATTCCCGGCCAGGGAACACATAATACTCAACAGAAAGCAGTAATACAAGTAGATTCCCAGCCAGGGAAGACACCACACATATGTCAACAGAAGTGGGTTCCAACACCCACATAATACACCAATGACTCTCATATCATTCTAGCAATTCAACCTAATTGCATGCAACCTTAAATGAAAGAGAGAAAGGCTCATGCCTTTATATACAATCCATATACAAGTATAATCGTGCTCACATGCGAGCATCATGAATATGAATATGTATAAATCCTCAGGTGTATATATAGGTACTCTATACGATACCGTGCTCCATCAAGCCCTGGTACCACGATCCTGGGAGTACCTCAAATCAACAGCTCGAGCTCAGCTCCATAGCCATCGATGTACCTGTCCACCTGTCCCAACAGAGACAGCCCCCAACGGGGTGAGCATACCAATACACAAAATCCCATAATCATAATAATGAAATTCATAATTTACAACGCAAGTAAATACTAATGAATTTAAATGATACTCCCTGGATGGCAACATCCTCATCCGGGATTCCGTGTACTGTCCCTGTTCTCACAACATCAAACTCATCAAATCTCATAAATCAGTAAATCAACACATTGATTTACACATCGCATGCCTGATTCTCAAATATCAAGAATGAATGATTCCAGTTCATATATATGCAAATGTAGATATATCAATATCAAATATTGATTTCACAACCTTGCTATCAATCACAGATAGCTCAAATGCCTTAGCATTTATTTTACCAATCCTTCATTATACTTAGACATCTCAAGTGTCTTATAATGAATACATGAGTCTACAAACCTAGACATCTCAAATGTCTTATAATGAATACACGATTCTACGAACTTAGACATCTCAAATGTCTTACGAAGAATACATGATTTTACGATCATTCCCAGGCATCTCAAATGCCCTAATATAATCAAATAAACCCAGTACCCCATATATCATGCAAGAGTCATCCTACTCTAGTGTCACGCACGCTACAAGCGGCGATATCAAGATTTGGGTCATTCCTTGGCTATATCAACATGTATGTATAACCATACGCAAAACATTCAATGCAATCAAAAACACCTTATGCATTTCACATATATATAGTAATGCTCGTACGTCGCACGTACCTTAAATCTCCGAAGTCCGAGCCAAGCCTTGCTCGAGTTCCATGCCCCGAGGAATGATGTGCTAACACGATAAACAATTCATCATTATTTACGAACATGTAACCTATGCTCAAGCACACCCATATCCCTCACAACATTGTCAATACACGACAATTATCCTCTTAAAAGACCCGGGGCAGGGTACATGCAGGGAAGGAATAAATGAGACAATCGAAATTTGTTCAAGAATGCCCTACAAAAATCGAACCTCAATCTCACAATTTCGAACCCAATTAAATACCATAACTCATCTAAAATGTCAATTAATCAACCCATAGCATGAATAATCATCCCACATGCCAAACCCCCAAATTCGAAATCCAAGCCCTAAATTCGAACTCAATACCTTAAATTCGAACACAATTAAGCATTATAATGCGTCAACAACATGAATTAATCATCCATAACAAGAATCACCACAACCCTTCCAAAACCCCCAAAATCGAACCCATTTCATGCACCCATCCAAAAATCGAACCCAAGCCAACGAAAATCGAAATCATTCGAGCCAATAAATCACAATTTGGCAGGGAATCACATCACAAGCATGGAAAAAGGGGTTAGGAAGGTTACCCAAACGAAATCGGAAGAAAAATCGACCAAAATCGATAAACCCTAGAATTTGGGGATCGCCGCTCTTTCTCAAAATCCGACTTCCACACGCGATGAAACTTCAATTGGCAGAGGGGAAAGGAGCGCCTCGTCGAGACGAAGCCGTGGGTAGGTCGCACGCGCCGATCGGCGGCCGGACGGCGGCTGGCGGAGCGCCTGAAACGGCGGGGGTCCTGTAGCAGACGGGAATCGCGCGGGAGAGAGAGGGAGGAAAACTTTGGGGCTTAAATGAAATTCTCTTAAAATCTTGGGTTCAAATGGTATTTATAGCAAAAATACCCCGAAAAATTAATAGCCCCACAAATACATCATGATTCCTTAAAAATCATCTGTTTTCAAAAACTCTCTCTCTAACTCCAAAACCCTCTACCGGTGCTCACATAGCACCCGAGATTCCGAGACACATCAAAAACCCAACTCTTAGGTTTTACACCGTAATGTGAATACAATCTCAACCTCTGGATCCAACGATCCCAACTGCCCAAATAAACGAGCCCAGAAGGCCCAACACCTCGATTAAATCCCAAATCGCCACGTAAAACCACTTTAGGGATTATTAATACTACGGGATTAACACCTATAATCCCTGGTCATCACAATATCCCCCACTAAAAGAATTTCGTCCTCGAAATTAGCACTGGTGTATCACGTAACACCCAGGCTACACAACAACATGAAGCCATAACCTCGATTCCTGACCATATCAGAATCGTCTTAATAAACGCGAGGATACTTACCTCTCATCAAACTCTGAAACAGAGCGACATACCAAAACCAACATATCACCCAAGAGGTAAAACGTACCTCGATGCGGGTCATCCCAAAAATCAGCCTCTCATGACTGCGAAACAACTGATACTTACGACTGTAGATCAGACAGTCATCCTTCGTTCTAATACAACAGTACGAACACATCCCGAATGACACCTCAACCGTAAGAACGTTGACCTCGTGTCAAACTCTGGAGTGGAATAGACTTCCAAATCCATCATAACGTCAAAGAGCGTCAGCACAACTCAACGCTAACAGTCCAAAAGCAGTTAGTCAACTGAAACTGCAAGGATTCGAATCGCTCTTGATTCTATCGTAGATATCATCCAATGACATCTTTACCAAGACTCACGATGTCTAACATACATCGTTACGAGGGAAACACTAGTACAACCACGGTGTACACATATCAAACCTGGTTTCCACTTTCAAACTTCCTCCATCGAAGGAGTAGTCGCCTCATTGCAACTTAATTTGGGCAACTCACGGCCACAAATTCAAACAAAAGACATCTCACAAGATGTCCACCTCCGGATGTTCCAAGAATCACGTTCTGATCATAAATAACAACCGAGACTCCGCAGAGTTTAAAATTCTTAAGGGGCATGCAATAAACCCATTGCATCCTCAACGCTTGTGTCGTCAGCGACACTCAACCAATCCGAAATCCTGCCATCCCTTGAAAATCCTCGGATTTAACAATCCAAACTTGGGAAGGCTGTCGCATAACTCGAAGGAAAACACCAATAAGGGAAATACCTTAACCCTCACAAGAAAATCCCTCCTCAAGGGAGTCAACTAACTTCACGATCATTCCTCATAATCATCGTGCCATGGAGATTCCCAATCTCAAGGTGTTCCATATCTCACATCAGAGATTTAACCATCCAAAAATAGCATAACTCTATGCTTAACAGAGAGGAAATCAATAACTGGCATCCGTATACTCACCGGTATACTTGCCTAAGCACTGATGTCGCATGCATACTCAATGCACTCGGCTCGGGTATCTACCACATATCCCTAAGCCCCAAACACAACCGTCAATTCTGAGTCATTCCTTACTCAGTGGAGGATGAAAATCGACGATTAACAATACACGGTGTGATTCCCAAAATCAACACCACTTGTACCAACTTACCGAATCTTTCAAAGATTCCCAAATAGGTATAATACTACCTCCTTCCTCGCAAGGGAAGCGCCATCGAACTCGAGATCCACAAGTCTCGAACCATCGTTCGGAAAAACTGGATATAATAACACCCATTGTATCCCAATACACGGGTTCCTTTAGATTGAGTCAATAACAACCTGATGACTCTCTTGTTGGTACTCCAACATCCTGAGCTGTCCCAGACAAGTCTCCAAGATTAAACATAAACGTATACACGTTTTAGTGAGGCATGAACAACCTTAACCTCAATGACATGGTGACTACTAGAGTCCACCACAATCCTCATCGTATCACCTTACGATTTGCCAAACTTGGTTCCAACGAGCAGTGTAACGGCTCTAGCAAGCCCATCATGGTGCTACACACACGCGGCAGACAACCTAGTCTCTGCCTCTTTAGGTTTACCTCAAACCTACCAATAAGACGGACGTTTCCACATGGTATAACATACTATGGGAGGAAAACTCAATAGAGTAGTGGGTCTTTATCCAACATTCCTCAATGCCGATACACCCGGGGCACTCCAATGTCCCTATGTACTTAACATAACCTGATCCTACTCCCTTAGGACCCATCCTACACCCTCAAGGGTGGTGTGATCATGTCTACCACATGTCACATCGACAGAAAGCGAGTAATTTCCTCCACGATTACTCTTATCGTCAAAAACATGGCCAAAAGCCATTCCAACGAGCATACCTCTAGGGTATCACCACTCGTAATATGATCGCCCCAATCGTAAGCTGCGGTACAATCCCATGTACAGCGCATCCAACCATTCCTCGAGCAACCCGCTCGGTATAAGGGTCACGTCCATCGGTGTCGCACACACCACCTTGTGCTCGGTACTGGCACCCAAGGCATACCACTGAATACGTATACTCAACGCATCGATCATCGTAACGATGATGCATGTCTAATAAGACATCTCCTACACCATCGTCATCGTCATCCTGTGACGACACATGCCAACTCATGGCATCTAAAACATTGCCCACTAGTGACGATACATGTACATCAGCGTATGTCATCCACTATCATGCTAGTAAAATAGGCATAATAAAACATGTATATCAATGCATGCCAGCTACAATAAAGCTAATAAAATAGCAATATCTCATACCTCATCGCTAGTGATATAGCGTCATACCTGTCTCCGTCGCTCAATAATAGTGCGTAATCAGCACCCATCGCTCGAAGGCGGCAAAATCCTGTGCTGAGTACATAGCGGCAAAATCCCTCGCTATAGAATCGACGGCATGACACCTCGTCATATAATAAGTGGCATGAAACCTCGCTATATACCTGAGTATGAATCATCGTCCACATAGTAGCGGAAAGAGGCATCGCTATCAATACACCTGGCGGAATGAACCATCGCCAATAGATATAGCGGAATGAACCATCGCTATAAATACACCTGGCGGAATGAACCATCGCCAATCAATATAGCGGAATGAACCATCGCTATCAATACACCTGGCGGAATGAACCATCGCCAATAGATATAGCGGAATGAACCGTCGCTATAAATACGCCTGGCGGAATGAACCATCGCCAATAAATATAGCGGAATGAACCGTCGCTATAAATACACCTGGCGGAATGAACCATCGCCAATAAATATAGCGGAATGAACCATCGCTATCAATACACCTGGCGGAATGAACCATCGCCAATAGATATAGCGGAATGAACCGTCGCTATAAATACACCTGGCGGAATGAACCATCGCCAATAAATATAGCGGAATAAACCATCGCTATAAATACACCTGGCGGAATGAACCATCGCCAATAGATATAGCGGAATGAACCGTCGCTATAAATACACCTGGCGGAATGAACCATCGCCAATAAATATAGCGGAATAAACCATCGCTATAAACCGTGTCCTCATAGAGAAATGAATATAAATCGACACAGCGGGACACATCACCGCTATCATCCGTGTCATCACAAAGGAATGAATCATCATCCTAACAAGCGGCATCTCATCCTCGCTTCTTCATACAAGCGGTATCTCATCCTCGCTTCGTATGGCATACCCCGCCTCCATGTGCAAGCGAGCATCCCCGCCCGCTCCACATTTTTAGCGGTACAAGCATAAGCTTCTTGCTACTCCAGGAAAGCGGAATTCTTCCTCGCTTCCACTGGACTTTAGCGTTGCTACTCCATGTAAGCGGAACTCTTCATCGCTTCCAATGGACTTTAGCGTTGCTACTCCATATAAGCGGGACTCTTCATCGCTTCATATGGACTTTAGCATAAGCCATTAAAATCCTTACTAAGATAACTTTGACTCAAGACATGCATATGCAAAAACAATGCACAATAACATATATCATAACCTCAATGCACCACTTTGCATTCATCATGTGTCAACAAGACAACGTAAAATACATGTTACCTCGGAAATATCCCTTTATCTGATTTTCTTAAAACCAGCTTCCTTGGCACATAACACACGGAGTGCCAGACATCCCCATAAATGTCATCCTATCGTGTTCCACACGATTCCTGCAACCACAATGGTTAGCAATACCACTTTTCATATCATAAGAGCACATAAACAATGTGTTATGTCATACAACATTAATGCCATCATGCATAAATATGTGCTATCAATAACTTCCTAGGCCCTTAACAGCCCCAATGAGCAACCACTGCTCTGATACCACTAATGTAAGGACCCCAAGCCCTTAAAACCTTGATTAGTGTATTAACCACTATGTGTGGTACATGCTTTCTATAAAATGTCAATCGGGAAGCTCTGATGATACTTAATCATTGCCTGTCAATAAAAGACTCATATGTTTGCCCTTTACCAACCCCTTGGTGCCACTTTTCACATTGTAAACTTTTACAAAAATTTGGGCAGAGTCTCCCCATAAATAGAGCTATCCCAAAACAGAGTACAACACATAACAAAATTCCCGGCCAGGGAACACATAATACTCAACAGAAAGCAGTAATACAAGTAGATTCCCAGCCAGGGAAGACACCACACATATGTCAACAGAAGTGGGTTCCAACACCCACATAATACACCAATGACTCTCATATCATTCTAGCAATTCAACCTAATTGCATGCAACCTTAAATGAAAGAGAGAAAGGCTCATGCCTTTATATACAATCCATATACAAGTATAATCGTGCTCACATGCGAGCATCATGAATATGAATATGTATAAATCCTCAGGTGTATATATAGGTACTCTATACGATACCGTGCTCCATCAAGCCCTGGTACCACGATCCTGGGAGTACCTCAAATCAACAGCTCGAGCTCAGCTCCATAGCCATCGATGTACCTGTCCACCTGTCCCAACAGAGACAGCCCCCAACGGGGTGAGCATACCAATACACAAAATCCCATAATCATAATAATGAAATTCATAATTTACAACGCAAGTAAATACTAATGAATTTAAATGATACTCCCTGGATGGCAACATCCTCATCCGGGATTCCGTGTACTGTCCCTGTTCTCACAACATCAAACTCATCAAATCTCATAAATCAGTAAATCAACACATTGATTTACACATCGCATGCCTGATTCTCAAATATCAAGAATGAATGATTCCAGTTCATATATATGCAAATGTAGATATATCAATATCAAATATTGATTTCACAACCTTGCTATCAATCACAGATAGCTCAAATGCCTTAGCATTTATTTTACCAATCCTTCATTATACTTAGACATCTCAAGTGTCTTATAATGAATACATGAGTCTACAAACCTAGACATCTCAAATGTCTTATAATGAATACACGATTCTACGAACTTAGACATCTCAAATGTCTTACGAAGAATACATGATTTTACGATCATTCCCAGGCATCTCAAATGCCCTAATATAATCAAATAAACCCAGTACCCCATATATCATGCAAGAGTCATCCTACTCTAGTGTCACGCACGCTACAAGCGGCGATATCAAGATTTGGGTCATTCCTTGGCTATATCAACATGTATGTATAACCATACGCAAAACATTCAATGCAATCAAAAACACCTTATGCATTTCACATATATATAGTAATGCTCGTACGTCGCACGTACCTTAAATCTCCGAAGTCCGAGCCAAGCCTTGCTCGAGTTCCATGCCCCGAGGAATGATGTGCTAACACGATAAACAATTCATCATTATTTACGAACATGTAACCTATGCTCAAGCACACCCATATCCCTCACAACATTGTCAATACACGACAATTATCCTCTTAAAAGACCCGGGGCAGGGTACATGCAGGGAAGGAATAAATGAGACAATCGAAATTTGTTCAAGAATGCCCTACAAAAATCGAACCTCAATCTCACAATTTCGAACCCAATTAAATACCATAACTCATCTAAAATGTCAATTAATCAACCCATAGCATGAATAATCATCCCACATGCCAAACCCCCAAATTCGAAATCCAAGCCCTAAATTCGAACTCAATACCTTAAATTCGAACACAATTAAGCATTATAATGCGTCAACAACATGAATTAATCATCCATAACAAGAATCACCACAACCCTTCCAAAACCCCCAAAATCGAACCCATTTCATGCACCCATCCAAAAATCGAACCCAAGCCAACGAAAATCGAAATCATTCGAGCCAATAAATCACAATTTGGCAGGGAATCACATCACAAGCATGGAAAAAGGGGTTAGGAAGGTTACCCAAACGAAATCGGAAGAAAAATCGACCAAAATCGATAAACCCTAGAATTTGGGGATCGCCGCTCTTTCTCAAAATCCGACTTCCACACGCGATGAAACTTCAATTGGCAGAGGGGAAAGGAGCGCCTCGTCGAGACGAAGCCGTGGGTAGGTCGCACGCGCCGATCGGCGGCCGGACGGCGGCTGGCGGAGCGCCTGAAACGGCGGGGGTCCTGTAGCAGACGGGAATCGCGCGGGAGAGAGAGGGAGGAAAACTTTGGGGCTTAAATGAAATTCTCTTAAAATCTTGGGTTCAAATGGGATTTATAGCAAAAATACCCCGAAAAATTAATAGCCCCACAAATACATCATGATTCCTTAAAAATCATCTGTTTTCAAAAACTCTCTCTCTAACTCCAAAACCCTCTACCGGTGCTCACATAGCACCCGAGATTCCGAGACACATCAAAAACCCAACTCTTAGGTTTTACACCGTAATGTGAATACAATCTCAACCTCTGGATCCAACGATCCCAACTGCCCAAATAAACGAGCCCAGAAGGCCCAACACCTCGATTAAATCCCAAATCGCCACGTAAAACCACTTTAGGGATTATTAATACTACGGGATTAACACCTATAATCCCTGGTCATCACATCCGGAGTGGCGACCATCACACTGCAAGACATTGCAGTTATATGGGCATTGCCAGTAGATGGTAACGTAGTATCCGGTATTGATTATGATAGGAGTATACCTGACTGGCAAGCATATTGCCATATGCTTTTGGGATTTATACCGGATACTGCACACTTTAAAGGTGCAAAGTTATTTTTATCTGCAATAAACAATCATTTGGTGATGGCCCAGCGTGGCATCATGTGGTAAGTAAATATATTCAAACTTTGTTTTGTAGAATATGTCATATGGATTTATAGATTGAACATGTAATTATTGTTATTCACTTTTCAGCTTGATCAGATGCAACAGTTAAGTGTTAGTTGCGACCGCTATCCTGCTGAGGGAGAATCTGTTATCACGTATATGGAGTCGATGAGAGATCATCATAGGGCAATAGCGCAGGATGTGATGCAAGTGGCTCGTGAACGACGAGACAGAAACTTCCCACCAGACGAAGAAGTTCACGAGCCTGATGAAGAACCAATACAGTCGGTCCATGCACTCAGCGAGACTGATATCGCAGGGCCTTCTAAAATAGTGTGATAGACAAACAACCAATTTTCACAATAACGTAAAATCATTTACAAAATAAACTTACAATTACACATAAAATTATTTATTGATTTCGAGAAGATGAAGCCATTTGTCGTCTTGCACGGGCTTCTGGCCAGTCCATCTCATTCTGAATGCGCGTTGTTCGATCTCGACCCACTCTTCTGGTTTTTCGCAGAGTGGAGTTATGGTACAACTCAAAAGATGGGGTGTCCAAATACTCCTCCCCCCATATTGGTTCGAACCGCCCTTGATATGTGCTCCAATATTCATTCATATTGTAATATGCCTTGACAAATGTTTTAGCATTTAGGCCATACTTTCGACAAACTTGGATCACATGTGAGCAAGGTATTCCGAACTCTTTCCATTTTTCACAGGAACATTCTCCTGATTTTAGATGCACAACATGGGTGTTACCCCCACGTCCTGGTCGTACTCTTGTGATAACAGAAGCTGTAAGCTGTCTACGATCGAACATCTGGACATCATGATGGATGGAATGATAGTCGGCACGACCATATCTTTCCAACACAGAATCTGGCCATTCTTGATTATTTTCAATCATTCGCTCCATCTTCTTAATCCGTTCGACAAAATATAGTACACAACGATCAAAAGTTAATTGCACAATGGCGGTCATTGGAAGCCGACGAGCACCTTTCAAAACTCCATTTATGCATTTTGACATATTTGTGGTCATGATACCACACCGCCAGCCTCCGTCATGAGCAAGAGACCATTGACACTTATCGATACGACTCAAGTAATCAAAAGCCCTTGGCTCTATAAGTTTTATCTCTTCCATTGTGCGATCAAATTTTGAGTTGATTTTCTGATCCCGCTCTCCAACATAAGTCTTTCAAATGAACGGATTTGAAGCGACTATTAAAGTTTGAGCAAACATGTCTCAAACAAAATCGATGTACTCCACGCGGTGATTTGAAGTCATGAATACAATCGGCTGCTGCAATGAGGCCCGGATGACGGTCAGAAATCAAACATGCACCACCCTCAGATCTTCTCACAATATGCTGGCTTATCATCTCCAAAAACCCTCTCCATGACAGAAACTTTTCTTCGTCAACAATTGCAAATGCCAAAGGTAACACTTGATTATTAGCGTCCATTGCCACGGCAATCAACATCTTATGTTGATATTTCGTATACAGATGTGTTCCATCCACGCTTATTACCTGGCGGCAATGTTGAAATCCTTGTACACATGGTCGGAAGGCCCAGAACACGTAATTCAATGTCTTTTCTCTTGGTCTAGCATTGTCAAGGTGAACCCACTCAATGACGGTGCCGGGATTCCATTTTTGCAAAGCTCCCGTATAGTAAGGCAGTTTCTGAACGGAGCTCTCCCATGTTCCATACACATTCTCAACAGCACGTCGCAAACTAAACCATCCTTTTGCATAAGAGATCTCAAATCCATATTTGTCTTTGACTGTTTGAATTACATACTTTATCTCGAAAGCTGGATCACGCCGAACAATTCCCACTAACAAGCTAGCAATCATGTTTTTTGTCCAAATTTGCATGATCGATAGACAGCTCACTCAAAAGGCATGTGTGAGAACCTCCATATTTGTTTATTTTGAATAATCCAACTTTCTTCTTCAACGAGGCGCGCAGGTACCATCTACAAGGTGCATCTTCTGTACTGTGTTTGCACACAACTTTCCACAATGTTTTTGTACTTTTCACAACGCGGTACTCTCGTTTTGCAACACGTACAGAGTAATCCTTTACAGCTGCCTGCAGATGTGCTTTATTTTTGAAGACCATATCTACATGCATATCCCCTTTGGAGTAATCGTAATAACTCCCCCATTTACCTGTTGGAATGTCTACTGAGTCTGCAAATACTTCAGGATGTGTCATTGAGAAGAATGAAATTGTTGGATAAAGGACATGACTAGTTGTCGTGGTTGTCTCCGGTACATTAACTGACACTTCCTGGGTGATTGGGATCGCTTCATCTTCATCTGCAATTGTTTCTGACATGACACAAATGTCACTCATCGTCATCATCATCATCCTCGGACGGAATATCACCTGGTTCTGACTGAATATCATTTCCCAATTCAGCGAAACTGTCTGCTAGTGGCTCAGGAGCAATAACATCAGCATCTATTGGATCGTCATCGTGGTGTCTACCGGAGACAGTCGGTCCTTCTGCAACTACAGGCAAACAATCTACATTTTCTGGAATATAATCATAGTTTCTTTGTTCCGTTTCTATGTAAAGTTCCAAGCAACTAAGACCTTGTTCTGAATCCAATAGCCATGCTAAATTATAATCATTATCGATTGACAAAATTGTCTGTCGTACCCCGGCAAAATCTCTAAACATATGTCTTACATGTATTTTCAGAAGAAACTGGTTGTCATCGATGCCCGTGATATTATATATTTCGGTCAACAACTGCATAAAATTAATTGTGCGAGATATTGTGGTAACTCTTATTGGACCACGATCATATCTAATGGTATCCAAATCCTGTAATATATTACCTCCACAATATAATAATATTTGAATCGACATCTCTGAAAAATTTATAAAATATTACAAATAATTAATAAATTTATAAAATCAATATGATAAAATCAATAATATAACAAGATTTTTACCTGAAAAATACTTCGAGAGTGGTTAATTGAGATTGGAGATTGAACAATTTTAACGATAAAATAAGATACGAAACTATGATGATATGTGATTTTTGCTTCGGTATGAAAAATGAAGGGCTCGGTCGGGGTAGTTATACCCGAGAAGGCGCCATCGGAGATGGCGCCTTCATAAAAAAATTAATTTTTTATCTGAAGGCGCCATCCAAGATGGCGCCTTCGATTATTTTTTTTATCAAATAAGGAAGCCGCCATCTCATATGGCGCATTTACCTGAAGGCGCCATCTGAGATGGCGTGCTGGGTCATTTTAAAAACGATTTTAAAATTCGGATATTTTGTCAAATTATTTTTTTTTCGATTATTTTAATAAAAAACCCAGAGAATATGGATACCATTAGCTATATGAATTCAATAATTGAATATGATATTTCACGCGATGAATTTTTCGATCCATCAAATTTAAATAGCAAAAATACCTTTTTGATGCTTATAAATACCTCAATTACGGTGTACTAGGGCGAATCTCAAAAAATAATATTATAAAAAATGGAAGATATATTTTTTAAAGGTGTCAAATATAAATTTTGGGGGCAAAATTCAATTTAAAAAAATATTTTTTTAAAATATAATAAATTTAAGATTTACCCTTGACAGCAGTGGCGGAGGCAGGGGTGCGGGGAGCCGACGCACCCCCCAATTTTATTTTATTTTATTCTTTGTTTTTTCTAGGGTCGAATTTTTTTTAATAAAAAAATATGGTTTACGTTTAATTTTTTTTAAAAAAACAAATTTTGACCCCTAAATTATATTACTGGCTCCGCTTTTGCAGTATATAAATTTACGATATTTTTGCCTTTCACTTATATTTTAGACTTACCATCCATATTTTAAAGAGTTTATCAGGAAAATCTTGGCGCGCTCTAAAGTTTTTGTTCACGTCTACATGCTGTGATTTGCTAAACAAAGAACTGGAGAAGTGTTTGTCGTGGTCAACGAGTGTTATTCTTGACAAGGAATTGCCTGGGAACTTAGGCCCCTGAATAATGGAGAGATTGATGGGATGATAGATTTTGAGGATCATCTGAAGAATGCGACCATGCTTTACAAATACTCAGACGCAGGGGCGGAGCCAGGATAAATTTGTACCTGGGGCTGGTCGAGCTAGACGTAGTATTAACGGACTATATCGATTCAAAGGGTGGGGCTAAAACATAAATTTTTCAAAATTTACACTAATTTTTTCCCCTAGCAAATGTAATTTTTTTTAAAAAAAAAATTGTGGGTGGGGCTATAGCCCCACCCACCTACCTACTACCTCCGCCCCTGCTCAGACGGGTCAAATAAAGTATATTCTTGACCACTATTAGAATATATTGGCCACGCTTTTATTCCTTTGTATTAATAGGCTGATGTCGCATTTAGTTAGTTAGCCCATTAAGTATAAATAGATCTTTGTATGTGAACTTAATTTTTTTAATTTTTCTTCTAATAAAACTCTAATGCTTCTTCTTTGCTTCTCGAGAGTTTTGTTATGATCACTTGTAATATGGTATCAGAGAGCTAGAGAAGCTACACAAAGTTCCGCATTCTTATCTTCTTCCATGGTGAAAGGCAATCAGGTGTTGATTTCTAATCCTCTTACTGGATCTAATTACAACATGTGGAGCCGAGCTATGACAATGGCGTTAACAGCCAAAAATAAGCTTGGATTCGTTGATTGCTACAATTAGTATTAGAGCCAAAGTCGCGTGTTCGATTCCTATGAGAGAGTGCAATTATTGGGGGAGGGATTGTTGTGGTTCAACTATTGCCCCTGCTTTGTGATCAGTCGAACACATGGTGCTTGTGTCAGTGTATGATTGAAAAGATTGATGTTGCGTCATTACCCTTAACTATAGTTATTGGTAAAGCGGTAAGCGTTCGATCCTACAATTGGTATTAGAGCCAATGTCGCGTGTTCGATTCCCATGAGTTGCAGAGAGTGCAATTATTGGGGGAGAGATTGTTGTGGTTCAACAATTGCCTCTGCTTTGTGATCGGTCGAACACGTGACGCTTGTGTCAGTGTATGATTGAAAAGATTGATGTTGCGCCATTACCCTTAACTATAGTTATTGATAAAGCGGTAAGCGCTCGATGCTACAGGTTTCATCAAAGTAACACTCCACATATTTTTCAAAGTACGAAGTTGTTGATTGCTTTACAACAAGGATCAATGGATATTAGTGCTTACTATACTAGATTGAAAACTCTTTGGGGTGAACTCAAGGATTCCAACCCGTTCGTGTTTGTAATTGCGGCATAATGAAACAATAGATGCAATTTCAGGATCAGAAATGCGTAATGCAGTTCCTTATGGGTTTAAATGAGTCTTACATTCAAATCCGTACCAAATCCTCATGACGTATCCTTTCCCTATCATTTCGAAGGTGTTCTCCTAAGTTGTGCAAGACGAGACAACGTTCTATATGTCAAACTCTTCCTGCACCTTCTTCTGAAATACAACAACATTTTATAAATCATAACTCCAATGCTTCTGTTGTGAGGACCTCATCCTACTCTAAGGAAGTAAAGTTGATAAACGTGATAAAGTTGTGTGCACTCATTGTGATTTTACAAGTCACACTGTTGACAAATGTTACAAACTCCATGGCTATTCCTCGGGCATCCAAAGTTTAAAGCAAAGCAAAATCAGAGTTCGAACAAAGTAAATGCTTGTCAAGGAACTGGTTCACTTGGTCTGGGTGATACTTTAACTCCGAATCAGTGCCAACGGCTTATCAATTTCTTTTCCTCACAACTTTCGAGTGTTCTGGATCCATCAGGAGTTGCAGCAGCCTGAACCCCCGGTTTCTTGCTTCCATGGTATATGCTCTTCATTTTTCACTTCTAATTCCTTATCACACACGGACTGGATCCTAGATACAGGAGCAACTCATCACATTTGTTGTTTTGTATACATGTTTTCTTCATACAAACCTTTCACTACTTCAGTTATGTTGAGCCTTAAACGCATGGTAGAGTTTAATGCTTAATTTATCCCCGTATTATTTTTGAGTTTTGATGATCAACAAAACTTGTGTTTGTTATACTAATGTGTCTACTTAGTGTACATGTTTATTAATTGAAAAATGGATTGATTGGAGAAAATCAAATGTGCAAAATCTGGGCTGGATCGCCCCAGACGATGGCAGCCAGGAGGACTTCGCCACGGTCATCGACAGAGGCGACGCCGAGGCTCGCGCGCAGGGGGAGTTCGCCCGAGGCGTTGTCTTGATCGCCTGAGGCGATGACTAGAACGCCTGAGGCGATTGATGCTTCGCCTGAGGCGATGAAAGATTTTGAGCAACCGAGGCTACGTCTTTGATTTGTGGTATTGATCGCCTGAGGCAATGCGTGCATTATGGTGACCGTTGGGGCGCAGCGATGGTGATCGCCGAGGCGATGTCTGAGGCGATCGAGGAGTGATTCAAGCCTTAAGTGTAGCAACGGCTTGTAGGAGCCTTGGGGGCCTCCTACACTATAAATATTGATGTTTTGGAGCATTTTGAAGAAGAGAAACAAGACTATAAACTACAAGAAAGCCTTGATAGATTCAAATTACTTTAGCATTGCAAACTTCATACATTTGTGTTGTATTGGAGTTTGTAATTCATTTCTTGTTGTGTGAGTTTTGATTCTTCGTGTTGGTACACCGTGAAGGTGTTTGTTGAGTTATTGTAAGGTCCTCCAACACCGACGCAAGTTGAAAATTATAAAAGTCATCAACAAGTAAAGTTGGTGCAAGTGTTGTGGCTATCCTTGGAGCTCTTAAGGCCAAGAAGACTCGTGAAAAGTGTGGGTAACTCGGGAAGAGTTTTGTGTGGCTATCCTTGGAGCCCTTAAGGCCAAGAAGACTCGTGAAGAGTGTGGTGCTCGTGAAGAGCTAGTTTACTCGGGAAGAGTTGTATTGTGGCTAACTTGGAGCCCTTAAGGCCAAGATCATTTTCGTTCTAGTGGAACCTCGGTTAAATGTTTTCTAACCAGGAAGGGGAGACGTAGGTGATTCATCGCCGAACTTCTCTAACAAATACTTGATGTGACTAGAAATAGACACATCTATTGCGCTTAATTATCTACGATTTGGTATATTTTGATGGATAAATTGATACATATGCTACCTAATCGTATATTTGTGTAAATGTAGGGAAACGTGAAGAAATCAAGCTAAAATGATGAAAGAAGCAATAAAGTTGAAGAAAAGAGGAAAAAACCAGAATCAAAGACACATGTTGCTCATTTCTCCTCAAATTTCTATGTATTCCAGCCAAGTTTTGGGAATGTGGTCCATATAAAAGTTGTAGAACTTTGAGTTATCTTCGCGTGGACAGCTGACTCGTCGAATTCGGAGTTCGTATGTGAAAGTTATGTCCAAAATACAAAACTCGCCAGAAAAAATGATGGACAGGCGTAATTACGCCATTCACAGGCGTAATTACGCCAACGCTACGGCATGTCTAGGCGTAGCTACGCCATTATACGCGTAATTACGCCTGAAGACTTTTGGAAAATTAAAAAAACTTGATTTCTTTCCTTCCCACATGGATTCTAACCTACTCCATCAGCCTCCCAATACATATATACTCGAAATTCAGACCTTTTAACCATCTAGATAGTTAGGGTAGAGTAGTTTAGGATAGTTTTATATTTTCTTTTCAATTTTGTTGAAGAACGGCTACGAAGATCGAAGCGAAGGCGGGATTGACACTTCGACGAGCGGAGATCGGATTAGTATTCTTTCCCTTGCTTTTATTTATTGTTTTTATTAGATTATGTCTAGCTAGTTTTTAATTCTTGGTTGAGGAAGACAAATCCTTGGAATTATTTATCTTGGGGAGATTCATACGCTTTATATATCAATTTTATTGAATATCAAGAGTTTTTCTGATTTTGTTGATATGATTGATGTTTGTTTATTGGATTGACAACCTAGTAACTTGCATGAAATCTAACGCTAAATTAGATATCAAATACGGAATCGTTTGATCCCTCTAATTTACGAAGCAACTAAGATTGATGAATTTCCGCTTGTGAGTTTGTTAAATTCTTAGGAAGAACACTTGACTAGATTAAACATAGACGCTTGGATTATGTTGTTTAGCTTCATCGATCTCACTAGTTCATATGCTATCATCGATTTAAATCTTAATCGCTTGTATTTTGATTGATTGTTTGATAAGGGTTAAACTAGAACGCTTGGGCTACTTAACTAAACGTAAGGTGAGATAGGACTTTGATTATTGGATTAAACGTCCAACGATGAATATTCATATGAAAAATTGAGTCTTTTGTGAATCGATGAAATAGATGATAATTCTAAGGAAGAGTCGACCGATACCAAGAATCGCTTTCATTAGTTTAATCTTTAATTTTAATTTAAGTAGTATAATTCAATCACTCACAACCCCATCTTTTGTTATTCTTTTGTTTTGATTTTCATTAACACAAAGATTCACACCTCCTCGTGGGATCGATCCCTACTCACGCTACTACATTATTGTTATCAATCTTGAGGATTGAGTGGGGTTAATTTGGGCGTACACGATAAGCGCTACCAAATTTTGGCGCCGTTGCCGGGGAGGCGTTGTATATTTTTGTGTTAATATTTTGTGTTTTTTTTTCTCTATTTCGTTTTATTTCTTTCTTTCCCCCACACCGCTACTCTTGTTTGTTCGTGCTTACAGGTTGATTTCTTAAAAATTGGATCTTTTCATGGAGGACTATAGGCGACTAGACGAATTGGCGTATCTTGTGCACCAACTTGGCGTAGGGAGTGGACAAAGAACATACAACTCAAGTTGGAGTGATCATCCCAATCTCAACTATGACAATCAATGGATGAGCCCACCTCCACCTTACATGCAGTCCTATCTACCGCCATACATACCACAATATTCGCCATGGCCGCAACAACCTCAATATCATACCCCTGGTGAGTCTTTAGAGGATCTTCTTTCAAAACTTAATGATAGTACTTTGCAATTTCAACAGGAATTCAGGGCTAGCACTCAGAATTTGGGTAACCAAATGGAGCAAATAATAAGATCAGCCGATCGGATAGCAGCACAAAAGGAGACCATGATTGCATTCGAATCATGGAGTGATGAAGAAGAGGAGACTATGGAGAAGGTGGTACTGATGCCACCCGAGCTAGAAGTGGAGATACATGTGCCAATAGAAGAAAAGGAGCTTGTATATCCTACAACTCCGCAAGGTAAGTTTCCAACTGAGAGCTATGTTGAATACTTAGATGAATCAAGTGATGTGGAAGAGGAGTCGGCGATAGAGTACTGTGTTGAAATGGATCCTTGGGACTATTTTTTCGAAGACAACACCTTGGACAGTGGCAAAGAGGTAGAAACTCCAGAAACGATGGTACTGATGCCATCAATACTTGAAGAACAAACAGAGGTCGATGTGGATAACAAGGAATCTTACCAGAATGAGATTCCCAAAGGCGAGCATAGGGGACGACAAGTTAAAGGATGCCATGAGGTAGATCTTGATCGACCTCAACTGACTTCTTTGGAGGAAGGCGACATAGTGAAAAGACAAAAACCCTCCAAGAGGTTCAAGGCAAATAGGCATCGTCTTAAGCGAGAAGATTGGCGTCGGGCCACCGACATTAAACAGAGGCGCTGCTTGGGAGGCAACCCAAGGGGAGTTAGTTTCCTTTCTCCCTTTTACTTTTATTTTTTATTGCTTTAGTAGTTAGACTTTTCTCTTTTCTTGTATTTTTGCCTTACATTGGGGACAATGTAAGATTTAAGTATGGGGGAGGGATTAGTAGTGTGTTATTGTTTTTCTTATTTCAAAAATACAAAAAAATCGAAAATTTTAAAATTTTGAGCTCATAAGTAATGAACACATGCTTAGAATCACTAGCCCATGATGAAACCTAATTGATATCATGCATGCTTTTGAACATAGGTGAATTGTTAACCTTGGAACACTTTGAACTCTAATGCAAAGTTTACTTTAACTTAGTAGTTGAATATTTTGAGCACATTATTGTCATGGCTTGTGAAGTGTGCATAGCTTAGTGAAGATTGTGTAAACTTTGTGATAGTCTTAAGAAGTCTCTAATACATGCTAGAACTTAACTACATGCTCTTTGAGGCGTATGTCTAGACTACTTGCAAACATGAAAGTGATATAGGCAATCTTTGATGCGTTTGAGCCTTTCAAGCCTACCATGTAAACAAAATCAATCTCTAGTACCCTTTTTGAGCCTTAATGTAAAAGAATGGGAGTATGCTAAGCATACTCAAGACCCCCATTCAACATTCCTTGACTAGCTTATCATCCTTCCCTAATGAGCCTAAATGTGATTTTAATCCATACCTTTTAAGGGAGTATGATGTATTTCATTCAAATGCACTTGGGAATCATTGAAGTATATTTGTGAGCTTAATTGTCAAAAGAATGGAATGCATGAAAGAAAAAGGAATGCCTTGAGAAAATAGATAAAAATATGACTCCAAGGGGAGTCAAGGCACTAAAGAAAGAAAATGTTGAAACAAAAGTTGAAAAATTCAAGCAAGAAGAGAAGCTTTTAGTGTGCATATCATCATACTCTCTTACTTGATATATCCTTACCTTTCTTTCATAAGCCAATACCTAGGCCACACTACAAGCTAATAAAGACCTACTTGATTTATGTTTGCAAAGTGGCTAAGATAGTGGAGAAGAGTGTGCAAGTGAGCTTATACTTGTGTTAGTGTATGACTTGAACTATTGTGGGTTTACTTCTTTTGGATCTATAATTTGTACATGACACTTGTTTATGACCACCCACACACGTTCACTACTTTGTTGGGTACGAATTGTTTAGGGATTGAACTTGTTCCATTATTAACTTTTCACCGCCTTTCATTACTGTGCATGTTAAAATTGTTGAGGCATTAAAGTGAGGACAAGTTGGTTTGTTATGATGCTATGAGCCAAGCATAAAAAAATTATTGTAGTTTTGTCTGATTACTCGAGGTCGAGTAAAGTTTAAGTATGGGGGTGTTTGATGTGACTAGAAATAGACACATCTATTGCGCTTAATTATCTACGATTTGGTATATTTTGATGGATAAATTGATACATATGCTACCTAATCGTATATTTGTGTAAATGTAGGGAAACGTGAAGAAATCAAGCTAAAATGATGAAAGAAGCAATAAAGTTGAAGAAAAGAGGAAAAAAACCGGAATCAAAGACACATGTTGCTCATTTCTCCTCAAATTTCTATGTATTCCAGCCAAGTTTTGGGAATGTGGTCCATATAAAAGTTGTAGAACTTTGAGTTATCTTCGCGTGGACAGCTGACTCGTCGAATTCGGAGTTCGTATGTGAAAGTTATGTCCAAAATACAAAACTCGCCAGAAAAATGATGGACAGGCGTAATTACGCCATTCACAGGCGTAATTACGCCAACGCTACGGCATGTCTAGGCGTAGCTACGCCATTATACGCGTAATTACGCCTGAAGACTTTTGGAAAATTAAAAAACTTGATTTCTTTCCTTCCCACATGGATTCTAACCTACTCCATCAGCCTCCCAATACATATATACTCGAAATTCAGACCTTTTAACCATCTAGATAGTTAGGGTAGAGTAGTTTAGGATAGTTTTATATTTTCTTTTCAATTTTGTTGAAGAACGGCTACGAAGATCGAAGCGAAGGCGGGATTGACACTTCGACGAGCGGAGATCGGATTAGTATTCTTTCCCTTGCTTTTATTTATTGTTTTTATTAGATTATGTCTAGCTAGTTTTTAATTCTTGGTTGAGGAAGACAAATCCTTGGAATTATTTATCTTGGGGAGATTCATACGCTTTATATATCAATTTTATTGAATATCAAGAGTTTTTCTGATTTTGTTGATATGATTGATGTTTGTTTATTGGATTGACAACCTAGTAACTTGCATGAAATCTAACGCTAAATTAGATATCAAATACGGAATCGTTTGATCCCTCTAATTTACGAAGCAACTAAGATTGATGAATTTCCGCTTGTGAGTTTGTTAAATTCTTAGGAAGAACACTTGACTAGATTAAACATAGACGCTTGGATTATGTTGTTTAGCTTCATCGATCTCACTAGTTCATATGCTATCATCGATTTAAATCTTAATCGCTTGTATTTTGATTGATTGTTTGATAAGGGTTAAACTAGAACGCTTGGGCTACTTAACTAAACGTAAGGTGAGATAGGACTTTGATTATTGGATTAAACGTCCAACGATGAATATTCATATGAAAAATTGAGTCTTTTGTGAATCGATGAAATAGATGATAATTCTAAGGAAGAGTCGACCGATACCAAGAATCGCTTTCATTAGTTTAATCTTTAATTTTAATTTAAGTAGTATAATTCAATCACTCACAACCCCATCTTTTGTTATTCTTTTGTTTTGATTTTCATTAACACAAAGATTCACACCTCCTCGTGGGATCGATCCCTACTCACGCTACTACATTATTGTTATCAATCTTGAGGATTGAGTGGGGTTAATTTGGGCGTACACGATAAGCGCGACCAATACTCTTGTCATTTACCGCTTTATTTAATTTACGCATTTATTTACTTCTTCATTTTATTTATTTATCGATTGACTTTAGTCTTCCGCAGCGCAAGCTTGTTTATTTTGCAAATTCATTTTAAAACGCTAAAGTAGCCAAGAAACCTCATTCACCTCCCTCTTCGGTTCCAACAAGTGGTATCAGAGCCATTTGATTTTTGTTTTAAATCAAAATTTTTATATGGCTAATCTAGCAAATGAGTTTGCTCAAGGTCAATCGACAAATAGACCTCCGTTCGGTTATTGGAAGAATAGAATTTCTCTATACATCCAATCCGTAGATTATGACATATGGAAAATCATTGTAAAAGGTCCACACATTCCTTTAAAGGAAGTTGGTGGAATAAGTATTCCCAAAGAAATGGACGATTTTACAAGAGCGGATATGATTTTAATTTCGCAAAATGCTAAAGCTATTAATATTTTACATTGTGCTTTAGATATGAAGGAGTACAACCGGATCTCGATGTGCTCAACCGCAAAGGAAATATGGGACAAATTGCAAATTTGTCATGAAGGCACAAGACAAAGATAGATCTACTACAACTCAAGTATGAGACATTTGAGATGGAATTTGGAGAAGACGTTGACTCGCTGTTTAGAAGGCTCACCCAAATCATAAATGAGCTTGCACAACTTGGTGAGAAGTACCCTCCAAAGCAAATATGGAGAAGAGCACTAAGAGCCTTACCAAATGAATGGGATGCAAAGAGGAGGACCATCATTGAATCCAACAAAGGAGAAGGCGCATCTTATGATCTTGATGAACTTCATGGTACATTGGTGACCCATGAGCTTGAAGTGTCAATAAGGAAGGGAATAAAGGAGGATGAGAGATCCACAAGAAAGGGGATAGCCTTGGTCGGGAGGAAAGATCAATCCGATGATGAAGAAGATGATGATGATGAAGCGATGATCTTGTTCACTAGAAAGTTGAAGAAGTTCTTCAACAAACAAAACAAGCCAAAGACCTCTAGTGCTACCAAACATGATTCAAAACAAGAGGTAACTTGCTATAATTGTCAAAATAAAGGTCATTATGCTAATAAATGTCATAGGAAGAAGAATGAGGACAAAGGGAAGAAGAAAGCTCTCATAGCCACATGGAGTGATAGTGTGAAGAAGGAACAAACCTTTGTCTCATGGCCAAAGATGACGCAAATGATGAAGAATATGAAAGCAATGATGAGGTACCATCTTATGATGAATTATTAGATGCTTATAATGAACTCATTGATTGTCTTGATAGAACCAAGAAGAACAATAAAGTGCTTAAGCTAGACTTGGCTAAGAAGGAATAAGAAAATATTACTTTGAAAAATCAAGTGCATGATTTAAAGACATCTTTTGCCAAGTTTAGTGATAGTAGTTTAAAGATGAATGAATTACTTGGCTTGCAATGTTATAGCTTTGATAAAGCCGGACTAGGCTTTTCAAGCAAATCTAAAACATTTTCAAGCTTGTTGGCTAAAGCCAAGCATAATTCTCCTACTTGCACTTATTGTTGTAAAGATGGTCATACTAAAAATAAATGTAGCTTTGCTAAAATCCAATACCAACCTAACAAGAGGTGGAAATGGATTCCAAAGGCGTCAATGAAAGCTAACTCTCAAGGACCAAAAATCAAATGGGTACCAAAGATCCTCCAATTATTAATTTGTTTTGTAGGGACAACAAAGGGATGGATGAAGGGACTAGCACCTCAAGGGGAGGAAACCATCTTATGAACAACTATAGAGGAAGCACGAGACATAGGACCAATGACAAGAACGTACTCTTGTCATCAAAGGTATCTTGATATGCCTTGAATTCAAATTTGAATAATGCTATGTGAAAATATGAAATTATGTGATTAAGCATGCTATTAATGTTTGGATGCTCAACTTTTGAAATAATGCTATCATGACCTTAATAATTTTATTATCTTATCTAATGATGCATTGAGAATTATAATGTCTATTGGGCATGAGTGCATGAACTCTTGATAGAACATTTGCACATTTAGAATTTATTGTTGAGTGCCTTAAACGCATGTTTGTATTCCTCTAAATGATTTAATCTTATGCTTGTTATGGCTATTAATGTTTGATGAGGAATATGTATAAATTGTTAAAATTTGGCTGTGTGTCAACATATAATTGATATGATTATTTGAATTTTGTGCTTTTTGATTATCACAAAAATGCAGAGAATTTTGTGATAAACTTGAAGTTTAATACATGCATAGTTTAAGGGGGAGAACTTTTGTATGCATGGTTTGAGGGGGAGAGTTTTGCATGATTTGAGGGGGAGAGCCTTTTATACTTTACTTGGTAATCGTGTATGTGCTATGCAATTGTTAAGGGGGAGTCTTGTTTACTCACATTTCATGCATATTACATATCAAGTTTATCAAGTTTTGTGATCATAAAAAAGGGGGAGATTTTTTAGCCTTAAACGCATGGTAGAGTTTAATGCTGAATTTATCCCCGGATTATTTTTTAGTTTTGATGATCAACAAAACTTGTGTTTGTTATACTAATGTGTCTACTTAGTGTACGGGTTTATTGATTGAAAAGTGGATTGATTGGAGAAAATCAAATGTGCAAAATCTGGGCTGGATCGCCCCAGGCGATGGTGACCATCGCCCCAGGCGATGGCAGCCAGGAGGACTTCGCCACGGTCATCGACAGAGGCTAGGCCGAGGCTCGCGCGCAGGGGGAGTTCACCCGAGGCGTTGTCTTGATCGACTGAGGCGATGACCTGAACGCCTGAGGCGATGAAAGATTTTGAGCAATCGAGGCTACGACATTGATTTGTGGTATTGATCGCCTGAGGCGATCGGGACATCGCCTGAGGCGATGCGTGCGGCGATGGTGATCGCCCGAGGCGATGTTCGAGGTGATCGAGGAGTGATTCAAGCCTTAAGTGTAGCAACGGCTAGTAGGAGCCTTGGGGGCCTCCTACACTATAAATATTGATGTTTTGGAGCATTTTGAAGAAGAGAAACAAGACTATAAACTACAAGAAAGCCTTGATCAATTCAAATTACTTTAGCATTGCAAACTTCATACATTTGTGTTGTATTGGAGTTTGTAATTCATTTCTTGTTGTGTGAGCTTTGATTCTTCGTGTTGGTACATCGTGAAGGTGTTTGTTGAGTTATTGTAAGGTCCTCCAACACCGACGCAAGTTGGAAATTGTAAAAGTCATCAACAAGTAAAGTTGGCGCAAGTGTTGTGGCTATCCTTGGAGCTCTTAAGGCCAAGAAGACTCGTGAAGAGTGTGGGTAACTCGGGAAGAGTTTTGTGTGGCTATCCTTGGAGCCCTTAAGGCCAAGAAGACTCGTGAAGAGTGTGGTGCTCGTGAAGAGCTAGTTTACTCGGGAAGAGTTGTATTGTGGCTAACTTGGAACCCTTAAGGCCAAGATCATTTTCGTTCTAGTGGAACCTCGGTTAAAGGTTTTCTAACCGGGAAGAGGAGACGTAGGCGATTAATCGCCGAACTTCTATAACAAATACTCTTGTAATTTACCGCTTTATTTAATTTACGCATTTATTTACTTCTTCATTTTATTTATTTATCGATTGACTTTAGTCTTCCGCAGCGCAAACTTGTTTATTTTGCAAATTCATTTTAAAACGCTAAAGTAGCCAAGGAACCTCATTCACCTCCCCTATTTGGTTCCAACAAGTTACATTTCCTAACAAGTCCACAGCGCTAGCCACATACATTGGAGTTGTCAGTTTTCCTCACAATATCTTACTCAAAGATGTCTTGCATGTCCCACATTTTCAGTTCAATCTTTTTGTCAATTAGTTCCCTTACTACTCAAAACTCATGTTCTGTCATGTTCTCATCTAGTGCTTGTCATATTCAGGCCCAAGATACGCAGGAGATGATTGGGACGGGTAGACAAGTTGGTAATCTTTATATCCTCTGTCATTTTGGCCCATCTATACCTTTTATCTATAATGTTTCTTCATCCTCCGGAACAGATCTCTGGCACTTCCTACTGGGACATCCTTCACATACAAAACTTTCTTTTGTCAAGGACGAGTTACATTTTTACTCATATAGTTCCTAATAAAATGCATTATTGTTTGTCATCTGTCCAAGCAGAGACGTTTACCTTTTTTTTTTTTGCAATTGACATATTTCTGAAAATTGTTTTGATTTGATACACATTGATGTGTGGGGTCCTTTCTCCCCTGAAAGTACTGAAGGTTTTCAATATTTCCTAACTATTGTTGATGATCATAGTCGATATACTTGGATTTATTTGCTGAAATCCAAATCTGAGGTCATTCATGGTTTCCCAACATTCCATAAATTGATCCAAACTCAGTTTCATAAATGCATAAAAAGCTGTTAGATCAGATAATGCACCAGGCTAAACTTCACTGAGTTGTTCAAGTCTTTAGGAATCATCCATCATTGTTCTTGTGTCGAAAGGCCTGAACAATTCCATTTACAACACAAAAACACCGACATATATTGAATGTGGCTATAGCTCTTCACTTGCAGTCACATGTTCCCATTGTTCAATGGAGTGATTGCATATTAACTGCAATCTACTTAATAAACATAACCCCATCACCACGCCTTTCACATAAAACTCCTTTTGAGTTGCTCTTCGGCAAGCATCATGTTTATGCACATTTGAAGATATTTGGTTCTTTGCTATGGCTCCGCACTTATATCTCATCGTACAAAATTCACACCTCAAGCCACAAAATCTGTTTTCCTTGGATATCCTTCGGGTTACAAGGCATACAAACTTCTTAACTTTGAAACCAATGAAATTTACATCTCAAGAGATGTAGTATTTCAAGAAAACATCTTTCCCTTCAAAAAACATTTGAGTATTCGAAACAATGGTGATGTTTTTCCTAAAAGCATTATGTCAAAACACACTCTAATCATAGAGCAACTGCTACATCCCTTGAAAATCATCTCAGTTGCCCAAAGACAAACAAGTCATCACAGCGTACCCATACTATGTCCTCTTACTTAACATATTATCAATGTTGTTCTGCTAATTCTTCATTAAAAGCTTCTACAACACATCCAATCACTTCATTTCTTAGTTCTGATCAGTTGTCCAAGTCCTATAGCACTTTTGTTC
The DNA here is from genome assembly GCA_907163345.1 of Haberlea rhodopensis. Classification (NCBI taxonomy): domain Eukaryota; kingdom Viridiplantae; phylum Streptophyta; class Magnoliopsida; order Lamiales; family Gesneriaceae; genus Haberlea; species Haberlea rhodopensis. The sequence goes on from CAJQUN010000321.1 coordinate 633,193, forward strand.
GCAATATGTTTTTGAACCAGATAGTTATTCACATTGCACTACTTGAATGGCAACATGGTATGATGATTGTACTTTGATGCAACTTTATGTAAACAATGCTTTACTGTATGGGGATTTGTTTGAAGAGATATACATGTCATTGCCACCGGGATATTGTAGAAATGGGGAGTTTTTACCACCTAATGATGTGTGCAAGTTACATAAATCCTTAATAAGTCCTATTACAAGCATCCAAGCAATGGTTTTGAAGTTTTCTTCTGCATTAATCAAGCTTGGTTTCATTCAATCACAAGCAGACAACTCCTTGCTCTTTTGTAGTCGAGGATCTGTATTTCTTGCATTGTTGGTGTATATTGATGATATTATTGTAGTTACAAATAATGTCACAAAGGCTAATGAGTTGAAGGTCTTGCTTAATGAACAATTTGCTTCGAAGGAGTTAGGTGGATTGAAGTATTTTTTGGGCATTGAAGTTGCTTGTTCCTCACGAGGTATACACCTCTGTCAACGCAATTATACCATGCAACTGCTTAGTGATGCTGGGTTTCTTGGTTGCAAACCACAGACTACACCATAGATGCAAACTTAAAGTTGAGTCAGGATGATGGTGAGCCACTACAGATCCTTCCATGTATCTAAGGTTGAAGGCTTCTTTATCTAACTGTTACTCGCCCTGATATATCATATTCAGTAAATATACTCAGTCAATTTGTTTCCAAGCCACACACAAAACATTTACAAGATGTTCATGATGTCCTTCAATATCTGAAGGGACCATTGACCAAGGGTTATTTCTTAGCTCTTCTTCTGAGCTCAAGTTAAGCTTCTTCTCATATTCTGATTGGGTAGGTTGTCTAGATACCAGAAGATCGACTATTGATTTTTGTGTTTTCCTTGGATCATCCATGGTTTGCTGGAAGTCAAAGAAACAACATACTATTTCCAGATCTTCTGCAGAAGCTGAGTATCGCTCCTTGAACGAACAAAACATATTGAACTTGATTGCCACCTTATTCGAGAGAGGTCACTTGCTGGAATCATTAAATTTTGCATGTATCTTCGACCAATCAATTAGCTGATTTGTTCACTAAACCGTTGTTCCCAGCCAGGTTCCAAGCCATCTTACCCGAGATGGGAGTGCTTAATATTCACTCCTCATCTTACGGGAAAGTATTAGAATATATTGGACACGCTTTTATTCCTTTGTATTAGTAGGCTGATGTGACATTTAGTTGGCTAGTCCATTAAGTATAAATAGTGCTCATCTTTGTACCTGAACTTAATTTTTCATTTTTCTTCAAATAAAACTCTACTGCTTCGTCTTTACTTCTCGAGAGTTTTGTTCTCTCATGCACCATTTGATCACTTGTAATAACCACTTTGGTCATATCGGTCCACCAGTGGTTCAAATTGCTAAAGCATGTCTCCATTAACTCATTGAGTTCAGTTCGGTTTTTCTACACCAATTTACGAGCAGTAAGAAGTATTATAAGACCACTCTTAGTTTGTTAAATGAAAAGCAATAAGAGCCAGAATCTCTTCCAGAATTTCTGGAGCGACTGAATTATATTTTACTGAGGGTCCTCTATGTTATCTCCAAGGTATTTATCAGCGCGATAACGCCGATGGTTTACCTTCTCAGTCGCAGAACGTTGTTCCAAAAAGGAAACGATGCTTTCCGGTCCAAAGTTACAGCTTCAGCTTGTAAAGGAGGTTGCTCTAGAAATGTGTATTGTGTGTGTGTGTGTGTGTATATATATATATATATATATATAATCCCGCTTAAATAATATTTTGTTTGGTCTCGACTTGAGACAACGTGTTAAATTAATAATTCGCTAAATTTACAAGATAATACATATACGAGAATTCATATAGACCCCATTCATTATATACATTAATAATTCCTCGTAAATTTATGATTAATCTATGAAGACTTTGTAAAAAATGACTCAGTTGTCATTTTTTTCTTGTTGAAATTGATACCACATGAACCCATCTCTGACCTTTCTTAACATAGTAATAACTTATGGTATAACTTTATAGTAACTCAACAAATATAATTCAATGTCATAGTTGGTTTAAGAGCTTCCTTTCAAGAAGGAAACTCTGTAGTAGAACTATCACCTTTAGTTCCCATTATGTTTTTAATTATCTGCTCGTCAGCCAACCACTTTGCAGTTGTATTATTATCTTCAGGGTAGTTCAAGATATTCAACTTACATTCTACTATGATAATTGAACTATATGATTAGATTTTGCAGTTCTCGAGTACCTTCACAATTTAACGGTTCATCCAAATTCTCTGAAACATGTTATCCGTTTATCAACGTTTATAATTACGTAAGCAATTTACAATTATATTTGCATGCAAATTTATAGCCCTAGATGAAAATGAAAGATCCATTGTATCTAAAACATTTATATTCTCTGGATTTGACTCTTCGACTTCCCCTCTAAAAGACTTCGATAAAATCGACGACGATAAGATCTTAAAAGCTCGTATAATCAATGTACCATAAGGTTGAATCTTTGATGTTGTATTTGGTGGCAAGAAAAATAAATCAACAATTTACAACTCTTCAATAGTATTTGCATGAGCATGATACTTATCCACAAACAAGAGAACTTTCTACTTGGCATTTTTCTATCAAGTTGTTGAACATATTCTTCAAATAACACCCTAGTCATCTATACTAGTTTATTAGCATGATACTCATAATTCAAACTGCGGATGTTTACATTATTGGAAGAACATGGTTTATAGAATAATCTCTTAAGAGTAGGGGTGAGCAAAAGTTCGGTGAAATCCAACAAACCAAATACCAAATTAATTTGAAAAATCGGTTCGGTTATTTCAAAAATTCGGTTTTGATTTTTAAATAATCGGTTAATTCGGTTCAATTTCGGTTTCCATTTTAAAAATATCGGTTAACCGAATTAACCAAAAATTGTAATTTTTTAATATATTTTAAAAAAAAAATAAAAAATTTACATTTTTAATTTTTTTTAAAATCAATTAAAATTAGTCTTTATTTAAATTTAACTTTTTAAAATCAAAATATCTAATTTTTTTAATTTTTAAAATCAAATTATCTATTTTTTAAATTTTTATTTTTTTTAAAAAATAGCGATTATTTCGGTTACCGACCGAAATAACCAATTTTTAATCGCTTCGGTCAGTTCGGTTTTAAGAGTAAATTTCGATCGGTTCGGTTAGACGAAAAAAAATTCGATCGGTTCGATTTTTCGAAAATTCGGTTCGGTTTTAATCGATTGCACACCCCTACTTAAGAACATAAACATTTTGTAAAATCATGAATAATAAGTTATTGCATTAAGCAATATCTAAATTAATAATTAATAATTTTTCAATTATTTAACATTGCTAAATTAATAGGATTTTGCAAAACCAAGTCTATTAATTTATATAGGCCTCACCGCATATTAATATATATCTATAATATGCATATCACAAATTTCTACAAAATTAATGGTTTTAAAACTAATGGAATTGGAAAATGATATCAAAATTTGGATTTGTTCAGCGCTCAAGTGCCGCCCTCCCCCCCCCCCCCCCCCCCCCCACCCCACCCCACCCCACCCCAAACAATTGGCACTCAAAGCTTGGGTCGTTTTCTGAATTGGTGCCACAAAAATGACCTAAAGGTTGTAGCAGCCATCCAATTTCATGTTTTTCTCTTTATTTTAATAAATCTCTAATTGATTCAAAATTTGAACTTAACATAGTTTTTTTGTTTTTTTATTTTATTATTTTTCGAGTTTTGAGCAGACTGGAAAAAATTCAAGATATAATCTTGAGTATGAAATTTCAATGATATTCAAGCCAATTTAGTTTGTTTACATCAATAACTAAAGTATAAAAATTTCAATGTTGTTTAAAATTATTTGAAAATGTTATGTATGCCTATCTTTTGACTAACAAAAGCAACAAAACAAATCCAAAAAGTTCATTTAGAAAAACCAAAAAAAAAAAAAAAAAACTCATTTGGACTTATCCACACAATGGGGGCGGTATATGACAATTATATTTTGTTTTGGCGATTGATTTAATGGTTCATACTTTTCATTTAAGCGGTTTTTTGGGGTCCACAATCATAGATGTGGATAAACTCTAAAGGTTGGGTGTTTGGGTCGGATATTCAGATGCTCGACCCGAACCGATCGAGAATGACAATTCGGGACAAATAAGGTATAATGTATTTTTTTCGATCGGGAATGACAATTCGGGACAAATTGGGTATCATGTATTTTTTTCGATCGGGTTTTTGTTTTTTTTTAATAATTTTTTTTAACGAAATGAAAAGAAATGAAAAACTGTAAATTCGGGTACCCGATACCAAAAATATTGGGTACCTATCAATTTCGGGTACCCAAATATTGGGTGCACAAACTTTCGGGTTGGAAATCGGGTAGTTTTTAGAGGCACCCAAAATTTAGGATCCCTGACCCGAACCCCAAAGTACCCAACCACCAAGCCCTAATAAATTGTGTTCAATAAAGTGTATTTAAATTTAAAAATAACTTTAGTTTTTTTTTAAATAATTAATTTAAATTCTGATTCATATATTTTTAAATTTTATTAAAATATTCAATTTTTTGTTTTCTTTAATTTTCTTTTAAAAATCCATCATATGTTAATTCCGTAAAATTATCATTGGAACTGAAACAATAGCCCCACCATGATCCCATGATGTAGAACATGATTACAGGGACTTCGAAGTGGAAATATTTAGGTCCTCAGGCAAAAAGCCACCAACCGACTATTGACGAGCTTCTTGAGCAAGCTGAGAAGTATCTAAATGTAGAGGCCCAGAAGACAAAGATGGTCGAGCAGAAGAGTGCGGTTAAGGTTGCATAAAAGAATAGACTGTAAAAACTAAAGAAACTTTGGGAGATTCACTTCTTATAGCCCTACAAAACTTAGCCAATAAACAAATTTAGAAAATAGTACATTTGAGAACTACAAAATAATCTATATAATGCGAACCAAATCTACGTGAAATGATAATAATATAATGCAAGAATTTATAATCGAGCCAAATCCTTGAACATAAAATGGTCTCTTCCTAAACCTAAAATTTTTTCAAATTTATTTGGTTTGGGTTTCTTTAACTTTTGAAGCAGGTTTTTTGTAATTTATTTGCAAACTGAACCGTGGGTTTCAAATTTTTATTGGACTTAAAAACTAATTACATATGGTATTCAACATTGCAATTTCTGCCGGACAATTGCCCGTCATTGCCCTGTTACATATGGGAGTTGATCGGGGGTGGGATCGAGAGAACTATAAGTATCGGTTCCGGACCTAAAGATGTATAGCTGTTTGCAGATCTTGAGTCATCTTTTGAAAGCCTTCCAACATATGAACATCAAAGATTACAAGTTCAAGCCTGTGACCACGACATTATATGGGCTTGCTGGCCATGTTGCTCATCCCCTTCTTTCTTGGAATATCTTTGCAAACTCGCATAATGATGCACTTAAGGATTGAGAAAAAACTTCTCAATATTTGAAATGAAACTAAAGAACAGATATTTTATCGGACGTTAAGTATACCTAGGGATTATTTTTTAAAAGTGCTCATCTATTTTTTAGATAAGAAAATAGATTTTGAGTGTTTGATTTTCTTGCTTTTGTAATTGATTCTCTAAAAAATCGATAAAATCAGAAGCATATGAGATGCTTCTACTGCTTTTAAGTTGAGCTGTAATTTCATTAAACTATTTTTTTTAAATTTTAATATCAAACAATCAATATCTTTATTTATACAGAGTATTTTTCAACTTTAAACAAAAATAACATAAAAATATTTTAAATAATCAATCTAGAAATCGCTGCATTTTGATAGTGCTTTCGCGGCTTAATCACCAGACCGCTTGTTACATAGGCTAAACTCTAAATTTGACAATCATTTTGGGCTTTTGGCCCAATGTCCTCCACGGTCCACACACACAGCAAGTTATTCAATTCGATCTTACCCATTCGATCCGACCCCAAATTCAGCTCAATTTCCCCAACTTTTCCCAATTCGCCAGAATGATTTCCAGGTTCCGCAATCCAGCAAATAGAAATACAGCAAAAATGGCTTCAATTTGGATCGTACATCTTCATTCGTCGTCGTCATTTCCTGTAAGTCAATGTTTGGAACCCTATTTTTCCTTCTTTCTGCATTCAGTATCATGTTCTATCAAATTGCTCGCTCGGGTGTTTTTTAATAATTTTATATTTCTGCTTTTAGATAAAGCTCCGTACTTGGTCCAATGAACTGCAATGTCGAACGGAATTAGGGCGTGATTTTGTCTGCACGAAATGGAATCGAAGAATCAAGCACGGGGGGTTTATAGTGGGAGCAGTCAGTTAAGACGGAGACAGGCTCCACCAAAACGATTCCTTTGTTGTCGAGGAGTCCCGGAAAGATGTTGCTAAATTTCAACAAAACCCAGTGTATAAGTTGCAAGAAACAATTAGCTCTCTCCCTCTATTTACATTCGCGGTAATTTCTTTGCTCCGTTCGCTTGCTTTATCATTCTTTTAGCTGATAATTTATTGTTTGTTTTTTCAGAGTGACCTTATTTTGATTTTCAATATTTGTGAGTTCTAATTAATCAAAATTTGAAAGGATTGTTTCTTAAGTTCAAGAATTTTATGTGAGTTTCAGTGCCAATTCCCTGCTGCCAAACGCGGCCATTTTATGTTTGTGTGTGGATTAAAAGTCTTAGTTTGGGTAATGATGTAGTCCAACTATCAGTCCTACATTAGGATTCATTGAAGGTTTTTATGTCCATGCCCTTGCAATGTCTAGGTGGAACAAAATAATGGACATAGAAAGACTTGTCATTTCATGTATTTAGAAGTGCCAAGATTAGGATAGCTTTTGGGGAATTTAAACGTCCTTCAAAGAGCAGCAAATGAAAGGAACAAAGGTATTGAACTTCTCAATAGCATTATTGATTAGAAATAATTTGTCTAGAAATTTACTCGGTTCTCTGATCAAAGGCTAAAACTTTCAATAAACATAAATACCAAAGAGAAATAGCTTTGAAAACGTGATAAAATCCGGGGCTGCTAGGTCCTACGGAACATAGAAGATTAAGTTGCCAAACGATGGTTTGGTACTGTCGTCTGGCTACATTAAAATTCCTCATGATTGAGCATTAATTATTCTAGGTGATTTGTCCCATTTAAGTGACAAATGAGTGACATTCATATGCTTTTCATTCTTGTATTTTTAGTTGAGTGACTTTCTTTTGTTTTTCATTTTAGTATTTTCAGTTGAGCTGTTGGGTTTTGGAAATCTGACTTATCCTAGTTTTGATGTTAACAAAACTTGTTATTGTGTTGCTAACATATTTCATCAAGTGTTCAACATAGAAAATATCTTAAAGCTTGATGATTAAGTTTGGTTGTTGCAACACAAACTCAACCTAGCTGGATCCCGAGCACAGTAGACTAAATCGATCATATCTCATTGCTCGTATATTGAAACGACGTGCTTTCAAAGAGGTTGGGCAGCCAACTCAAAATGCTCAAATTTGTATTTCACGTTAGCTAAGTAGATTCGAAGTTATCAAGGAGAAAAATGCGTCTGAAAGATTCAATCGAGTTGAAAGGAAACAACAAGCAGCTATGTTGGACCAGCTCTGGTATATTGGCAGTAACTCCCAGCTCGGTTATCGAAATGGAGCGATTCAATATGCGCTAAGAAGAATATCTACAAGTTATCTTCAGAAGTCAAAGACTGAATCAGACTCTAAGATGGTGAAAAAACCGTCTACACGTTGCGGGTCTTGCTATTCAGCAAGTGCATAGTCTCGTATTTCGATCATCACGATTTCATACGATGTCAAAATCGAGTATTTCTTGACTCTATGCAAAGCCAATACAAAGGTCTACAACTTTCATGTTCATCACGTTGCTCAGGAAAAAAAAAATTAAGAGTTATATTCAGGAAACCAACTAAGCTGAAACGGACCAGCAATATTTAGCTAAGCAGACCTGCGAAGTCAAACAAGCGGAGTCAAACCAGCGGAGTAGAAGTCAACTCAGCGAGGTTGACCTAGCTGACCTGCTAAGTGACGAGAAATACCCCAGAACGCAAATATGACCTTTGTAAGCTTGGGAATCGTGCATAATCTTTCTCAATGGTTATATACTTTTGTTTAATGTTCAAATCATTATTAAGGGTTATAACTACAACTCATTGAAGATCCAAGAAGGTGATTTAACCAAGAATCCAACCATTCAAAGGACAGTCATACTTGGGGAGGTTCAAGAACATATATGCTGAAATAAGAGCAACCCCAAACCTAAGGCACCATTTATCTTGCTGTATCAGATCTATTCAGAGATCATTTGTGCCAATTTACTTCACTCTTTTCATTGTTTCTGTGAGCTTAATAGATGAGTGAAGTCGATAACTACTAGACTTGTTGTCTCCACAGGGTTTTTGCATATGAGACGTTAAGAATAGTTGAGATGCTAGGAGTTTAGATCATAAAGTGACCTTGATCTAAGTGGGTTTGTACAAAGAGTTGTTAAAATCAAAGTCTTCTAGTGGAACACTTCCATGAGGTGGAACAAGGGGAGACGTTGAAAGATTACACCACCTTCGAACTCCAGAAACAAATATGTGTGCATCTTCTGCATTTCCTTTCTATTTGAAATGTTTTTACACTGATTTTATTACCTTGTTTAATCAGTTATGAACATGTTAGTTTTTGTGTTTTCCGCTTGGTTTCTGAAACCAGACCCGTTATAATCTCTCGGTGAAATCGTTTCAAGAACACGAGCTACCAAAGCTCAAATTAGTTAATGTTGGGTGTGGACTGATCACCCACTCCCTGTCGATCCTAACATGACCGCCAAAGAAAGTAAACTTAATATGGTATTTTGGCCCGATATGCACAGAATTTTTATATTGCAGTTTTTCCATGAAAAGCTTGTTTGCATGTTGAATTGTTCGCTAAGTGGAATTACCACAAGAGATAAGTTTGATAATTTTAAAGACGGAAAAAACAGTTTGATTGTTAAGAAGTAGTTGAATCAAGTGATTCACTTGAAAATAGTGCTGCTCCTGTATTGGGGCCATTGGTTGGGGTTTTTAATATAATAACCCATTTTTTAAAAAAACAAATGGACAAACCTGAAATAAAAAAGATTTACAAACTGACCCGGCACGCCAACTTTGGCTTCTTTTTATTTTTTAGTTTTTTAAACAAACAAGAATTGGAGTAATGCCTCGTGACAGGGATACTGATTCCGTTAATTAGTTTGAAGTGGAACCATGTGCCGTGTTTCACATCATCAATTATTAAGAGAAAGGTGACGAGGTAAATATATACTTATCTAAATTTTATGTTGAAAAAATCTAAATTTGTTCTGTGACGGCCGTTCTGGGCCGCATAATCACCGATCCAAGGCTCAAAATAGTTGTTCCATTCCGCGACGGTCGTGAAACATATCCGTTTTAGCATGGAACTTTACCATGACAGTTGTGTTCTCGTTCCGGCCATTCCGTGATCTTTTGTATGAGAACGACAACTGACATGGTAAAGTTCCATGCTAAAACGGATATGTTTTGCGCCTTGGAATGGTGATTTTACGTTCTGGAACGGCCGTTGCGGAACAAATTTAGATTTTTTCAACATAAAATTTATATAATTATATATTTACCTCGTCACCTTCCTCTTAACAATTGATGATGTTCACATAACATGGTTACACTTCAAATCAACGAACGGAATCAGTATCCCCGTCACGAGGCATTACTCAAATTCTTAGATATTTATCTTTTTCGAATTTTATAATAAAAAAAGTTAAGTAAATTTGAAAAATATGGACTCGATTTTTGCAATTTATCTGATAATGTGACACAATTTTTAGTATATATATTTTTAATTTTGAGTTTATTTGTTTTCTTTTAAAAAATAAATAAATAAAAAGAAGCCAAACTTGGCGTGTCGGGTCAGTTTGTAAATCTTTTCTATTTCAGGTTATTTTGTCCATTTTATTTTAAATATGGGTTGTTATATTAAAAAGCCTGCCATTGGTTGCTATTTGAGATACGCTTGGGCTGAAACATGTTTCTGAGGTATGAGTCTGCGTTATATCTATTTTTGTCTTTTTTCACTGTGAAATTACCTGCTACAAATATCACAATTGGATTATATATTGTTGCGACCATGTTAATTGTCGTAGTGAGAGGTTATACAGCAAGGAAGTCCAGATACAGTCGTTCTGGCTCTATAGCTGATCTTGTGCGCCGTGGACAGCTCAAATCTGATAGAAGAGGCATGTATGATTCCCACCTAACTTGATCATTGAGTCAATACGCATGCTCAAGCTTGTGACCTATAATACTTTAGATGGTGAATGTATCTAATCATAGTTCAGCAAAGTTGTTGTGATTATATCTCTTACAAGAGTTATTTTTTTTCTTCTTTTGTTTACTATTAAATTATTTTATCTTATTATTTTGAAAAAATACCCGTGGCGATGTATATTTGTTTTGAATTGTCGAGACCTTTCAGATTGATTGCCTGCTGATGTTTTGGATGTGTATAATCCTTGGTCATTCCATAGTTTGATTCTTCTTGTCATGTCTCTTCTCAGTTCAATGCCTCTCAAGTATGAAGATCCATTGAATAATCCTATGATTAAGGTCAGCAAAAATAGTTCAACAGTTGAGATGTGCGGGAAAGTTTATCACTTAGCTACTGTGACCCTTACGGTTGAGCAACAAACGATCCATCAGAAACGAAGATCCCGGGCATATAAGTGGAAGAGACCAACAATATTTCTCAGAGAAGGAGAGCCAGTTCCTCCTGATGTCGACCCTGATACCGTCAGATGGATTCCTGCAAATCATCCCTTTGCAACTACTTCAAGTGATATTGACGAAGATTTGGCTCAAAATAATGTGTACCAGAAGAATGGTGTCCCCTTCCATATCCAGGCAGAACACGAGGCACTTCAGAGAAAACTTGAAGTGCTGCAAAATGTAAGCCTTCACCTTTATAATCTGACAAAAATCCCTGAACCATTTCATGCTAAAAGCAAATGAATGGTATATGCTTGCTTTGTTTTGAGGACGAGTTGATGGTTTTGTTCGAGTTGCAGGAGCAAAAACTCAGCAAACTGGTGATGATAGATCCTGCTGCAGCCAGAGACTTTGAGAGGCCACGTAGGTCAAATATGAAGACAGGAAATCAGATGGAGCACAATACCGCCAACTCTGAATTGGGCTCTAAGCCTTCTGCATCTGACTGGGTTCATAATTCTGGGAAGAAACCGCCATCTGAAGAGATGCCCAATCCTCAAATCTCATAGCCAGTTGACCAGTTCTTTGTTTCTGGCGGCAAGATGCAAAATCTTGGATGTCCTTGAGAAAAATGTGCTAGTTTTTCCACTTGCATGGAGTTTTTTTAGCTATGTTGCACCGACACTCCAAAAAATTCCCCATGCAATGTCGGACATTCCGCGGACATGGACACGGCAGGACATGGGTGCAACATGTGTCGGACACGCCGTGGACAAGACAGGACACGGGAAAATTGATTTTTTTAGTTAAATAAATTTTTTTAAATACATTTTTCTGAAAAATTACAACTGATTTTATTATAGAAAAATGTTAAAGAAAGTATACTTTTTTAATGTTGTTTTTGTGTAGTTTGAGTGGTATTTGTTGTACATTGATTGTTTATTTGGTGTAGTATGAAAAAGAAAAAATGTATGTATATATATATATATTCATGTTTATGCAGTTTGATTGTTGTCTGCTCTAATTAGTGAATGACTTCTCTACATTTTCAGTTTTATTATTCAAATATTTGATAATTAAAATTTTACTTGAATTTTAGTATATTAGAACATAATGTATATGTAGAATATATATAAAAATAAAAAATTATTGCTGTATCCTAGAGGTGTCGTGTTCTGTGATTTTTTGAAAACCCGTGCCCTCGTGTTCGTGTCGTACCCGTATCCCTGTATCCGTGTCCTACATCATAGTTTTTTTAGGCTTATTCTGAAGTACGACTTCTATGGAGTTCCAAAGTTTAAATGATTGAAACTGGACTTTACAGTTTCCTAGTATTTTTGGTTCGTGGTTGCGCAAAATAATCTGGGACTTGCTGTATGTTTGGCCTTTCACTCGACACCTTAGTCTGCTGGTCTGTTCGAACGCTAAATGTTTATAGTTTATTACACCAATTTTCCTTGCGTAAGTTTCTTGTACATCTATATTTCCCCTCTCATTCATATGCTTGTTTTTGTAACATAATTCCTTGTCGCTGCATTCCAGCACATATTCTGTGGTTCAGTACTGATCAAACTGTGAATGATCTTTTGGGTTCCCGTTGTTAGAGAAACTTCCGCAATGTTTGGTTTTATTTCAGGTATTTCTTAAATGCATTTTGAGAGATTATATTAACAAATATGTTATATGTATGATGGTTAAAGTAAAAAAAGAGATAAAATACAGAGAGGAAGAAATAGATTTCATTAAAATAGATTGGCTAACGTTTACAGGAAGCTTAGCATTCTGTATACTAGTTCGTTTGATACCCCGCCAGAGAAAAGATAATGTGGCTGTCATATCTTCTTAAATGTATTTTGAGAGATTATATTAATAAATATGATATATGTTTGATGGTTAAAGTAGAAAGATAAAATACAGAGAGGAAGAAATAGATTGGCTAACGTTTATCGGGAGCTTAACATTCTATATACCAGTTCGTTTGGCACCCGTCGGGGAAAAGAATACGTGGTTGTCCTATCTTCTTGTTTTTCTCATGATTTACATGTGAACAACCATCAAATGGGTTGCCTAATCTAAGAAAATCACAAGGTTGTGATGCGAAAGTATGTCCGAAAAATATGGATTTGTAGAAGGAAAATAGAGCAAAATAAAGATCTTGTTTTGGTCTACTGCATTTCAAACTTGTTTCCATTTCTTTGCCATAATGATTTAGCTATGTTGCAAAAAAGAATTACCTTCAATGAAGCCTTGGTTGCCCCTGTATTTGTGTACTGGACAACATATGTAGGAGCTTTCTTGCCGGAAGTCGTGACTCGGGTCTGTCTTGGGTGCACCCAAGACACATGCATGTATGTGTCTTGGGTGCACCAAACACCGGGTGCACCAAACATTCCGTGCACCCAAGACAAACCCCCGTTACTCCCTTCATACAATCATGATATTAATAATGATGAATTCGGTCATTTCCTTGTAGTAGCTTGTAAAAGCTTTGCTGCCATCCTCTCACCCCTCTTCATTCACAAGCACACCTTTTTGATTCCCCAAAGTCCACCTTTAAATCCTCTGATTTAATGTCAAAACCACCTTTTTATTTTCTCTAATACACTTCTCCTACTCCTAAACATCATTCAAAAGGTAAGAAGAATAGAGTGTAGGAGAATGGATTTATCCTCACAATATGTAATCGTTTCTCTTTTCTCTAAACTCTCAATATCAATTCTCTAAGTCTAAACATCTCAATTCTCAATTTGTAAGCAAGATGAAAGAAGTTTTATTCTCAATATTTAGCAATACAAGGCACAAGACAAAATATTTGGTAACATTTATTTTTGTTTTTTATTAGATAATATTGCATAATGGCCGATTCATCTTACATTAACGTGGGTTATGATGATGAAATTGATTAATATGAAAATAAAGAAGAAAATACACAAAATGTTGAATAATCTGCTAGAAAAATTTCTAGAAAATGAACTAATAATGTTTGTCAATTATTTGATGTCGAAAATGTTGAGAGAAATGGCACAATAGCAGTTTGTAAAAAAAATGATTTTACATATGCTTCTTCGGATACGATGTGTCATTTACTTAAGCACATGACTAAGCATGGCAGAGAACTTAATTATGGTAGCCAAACTACTCTTTTCCAATTAGTAATTCGAATTTAGGATTTTTCACTTATTCGGTTGAAAGAGATATGAGAGAATTAACTAAATATATAGTATGTGCAGATAAACATATTTCAATGGGGGCGCATGCGAAATTCAATAATTATATTAATTTATGTTGCTACAACCTCAACATAACAGATTTTCAAGAAATACTATTAAATGGGATGCATTCGCAATTTTAACGAATATAAAGAAAGTTTAATTTCGTATTTAGGAAATCTTTCTTCACATTCGATTGGCTCCTGCTTGCTGAGTATTTCCTCAAATACTCACCCCCTACCTTCCCACCCCATATAATCAATTGAAGACGAAGAACAACACTAATTTTGGGGTTGGTGATCCACTGTCAGGATCCCAAGATATTAAAAAGTTACTAAGCTTTCGCTGAATTATTATGTTTAGAATCTTTTGAGAATAAGCAATTTTAAAGTTGTAAAACATATTTATGGAATAAAAGACCGATTTCTGATAAAGTATGTACTCCGAGACTTGTTGTTTTCAAATGTTAATTTGGGAACATCGTCAATGTTACTGACCCCGATCTCGGGCATGACATTTAAGTGGTATACCACTGCTCTTGGTCAAAATAAACCAACTAACTAGGGAAATTAGTTGAGTAGATTACAATCCATCCAGAACCTAATATTTCAGCGAAGACACATTACCAAACATGGATGAAGCATCCAACTCTAGTATTGAAAATATTCTATTTAGTTTTGGAATACCTAAGCTCGCTGGAACCAAGAAACCAAACACCGCCAGCAAAGCCTCCTTCACAAAATTTGTACTTTGAAATTTTGAGAGCTTGTTTCTTTCCAGCATGTTTTTTTTATCACCACATCTTCCCTAAACTGGGCGACTAAGTTAATAGGTAGGAAGTGATAAGGATATATTCTTTTAACATGCCTTATAGTAATATTTCAAATTTTTATTTCCATAATATTTTTCAACAGAATATATATTTTATCTGGTGATTGGTTAATATAGTAACATATGCAATTTATTGCATGCCACGTCAAAGCATGACAAAAGATATAATATTTATTTAAATTTAAATTTTAAAAAGAACTAAATTTTATTAATGTTGAAACTTATTTTGATTAAATTATTATTTAGATTTTTATTTTAAAATTGAAGAATTTAATATTGTTGATATTTTTCTCCAAAATCGTTCTAGTCAATTCTCCTATACACTATTAAAGTCTGTACCTATTTTACCAAGTTATCACTATCATATTTTTAATTTTTTTTTTTGAGAAAATCAAGAATATTGGAAATTTTTTTTATTCAATTTTATGTTTGAAAATAAATTTGTTAATAAGTTTGTACTTATTTTACCAAGTCTATTTTATAACAAAGACCCAAAGTACCAAACAAGTACTTTATTAAAATGAAAAATATTATGTTGATAATCCACATTGCCAAAATGAACAAACTCACAATAAAAATAATACTAAATCTTTTATCAATATACTAAAAGAAATAAAATCATGATAACCAACATACTAAAATATAATAGTTAAGACTTTAAGAATTCTTCGGACATATCCCAATTTTATAGCTAAAACCGGAGCTGAACTTTAGAGTAAAAGTTTAGTTTCAATGGTAACTACTTAAACCAAACACCAAGGAATTTTTACTTGCCGAAATAAGCCACGAAAAGGCCCAAGCAGATTATTTAAAGTGTGATTTACAACAAGAATTCAAGCCTTTATTTGTAGGTGTAAGGACCACACGTCCTAATCCCGCCATTAGTGCATTTACCATCTATATGAGTGCATACATTCATATCACTAAGGAATTCTTATATATGCTTCCATAACAAAGGCATGATGTCTATAAAGTTTTTGACCTTAATCATATTCTCATTCAATTCCCAACACAAATCAACTAGTACTAGTGTATGCTGTACAATGCACCAATCTCATATTCTCAATTCATCATGCAATTCCTTTTAAATAAATTGCATACAAATCATAGATGAAACGAGAAATCTCACAACCATTATACAAACCATATACACATATCAAAATGCTCACATACGAGCACTGGACCAACAACTGTGTATCAATTGTATAAGAAGTATTATTCATACCAACACTGATACCGAGCTCCTAGGAGCACCGTCCTTCCATACCTCGAACTCATCTCCATTGACAATGTTGTACATGTTCTACCCATTTCAATTGGGGTGAGCATACCAATAGCACAATCTCAATATCATCAATCTCACAATTTATAATTTATAGAATATAAAACTGTAAAAATTGAGAAAATACTCCATGTATATACCATTACCATATGGGATCTTTCATGCTGTTCATGTTCTCACAATAACCAAAATCATTAAACTCCAAATCAGTTAATCATTACAAGGATTAACTATACTCATGCTCAAAACACCGATTCCGTAATCAGTTATAGCTAAATCATTTTGATAATGATTTATAGAAATCAAATATATCTCAATCGACAATTTCATAATTGTATCACACCGTATAACATCGCTCGCTCAACATCGGCGGTACTCTAACCTCTCGCATGCTCAACAACTGTGGCATCATAACCATTGTTCACTCAACAACGGCAGCATCATACTCATTGCTCGCTCAACAACGACATTACCACAATTCTTAACCCATATCCATTCATCGCAACAATAATATATTATTCATTTACCCATGACAATAATATATTTAACTATGCTCGTACATTATACGTACCTTGTAATCCAAAAGCAAGAGCGAATTCTTGCCTTTTCCCCGAGATCGAGTGAATTATTCGCTATATTATGTGATCACAATCACATACTCAAACACGTACTCAACCTCCATAATTATCATCCTAACCTGATGATTAAACGTATAAAAGATTTGGGCAAGGCATGCATCGATTCCATGACAAACTAAAATTTTTCACAACACTTGGCCTCTCGATCGATCAGCCAACATCTCTCGATCGATCGAGAGCCACATAAAATTTTGCATCGAATTTTTTTCTGGCGCGCGATCGATCGCCAACACCGCTCGATCGATCGCCATACGTTCTCGATTGATCGCCAGAACCGTTCATTGTCATCCATTTTGTCCAACGACGCGCGATCGATCGGCGCCCTCTTGCCGATCGATCAGCGTAACAACCAAAAATGGCGTTTTCCGAGCAAAAACTCCCAAATCCATAAACCCAACACCCAATACTCCATAAATCCTTAACAGAAACACCATAAATACTCCACAATCTCAACAACCAAAAATCTTTAAAAACCAAAAACTCAAGCCCTTCTCAATTCTTAATCAAACTCTACAAAATTACTATCAAATCGTAGATAAGAGAGAGGGGAAGAGTAATACCCAACCATCTGCTCGAAAATCCATCTAGAATTGAGCCCCCGTCGATTTCTTCTTCAATGGGAAAAAATGGGGAAAGGATGGGAAGGGGAGAGAGGCGGTGGAGGAGGAGAGAGGGAGTGAAGTGGAGAATAGTTGGACACCGAGTCCACTTGGTATATATAGTACCAAGGCCCCAAAAACCCGAGTTTCAAATACTGGCATCATAAATCATTAAAAATAATATGTGTTCAATAATTATGTCACACTCACTCAATTATATCACAAACCTCAATCCAAAGCTCCAGACTCCAAATCCCAATACCAACAGAATTCCAAGGTTTAACACCTCAATGAGAATAAAATCTCAACCCTTGGATCCGACAACCCCAATACTGGATTAAAATCTTTCGGAGTCTCAACACCGTAATTATCTCATAATTACCACAATTAAAATCAATTAAAGATTATAATCACTCCTGTATTAATACAATTAATTTTTGGATATCACAATACGAAAACTTAAGGCTTGAAATGATGAGTATTTCGATGTGGGGGAGTTATTGGGTTGTCCCTAATAATAATTTTATATACAACCCACTTTTGGAGCAAATTTACGAATCGTTAAAATCGTAAAAAAATTATTGGAGCATGTGAGCTAAAATCAATATATTCGAGTATAGAGAGGCCCTAACGAGGGAAATACATAGTAAACTGAATTGTTATTAACCAAGAGCATATGCTCATATATATTCAATGAATTACCAACTTACATAGACGTGATAAAGAGAAGCTAAAAAAAACTATCAAGGACCATACGAGACTTGTCGGTCTTTATGAAGTTGAAGTTGAGAATAATCAAGCTCATGCGCAAAAGGAGGCTCAGTCTCAGCCCTTGAGACCCAAAATTAGGAACTCATAGAGGATAATATATATCTAAAAAATGTTACCCTCAATATGAAGAAATCCCCGAGGATGATCCCGAGGAAGACCTCGAGGAAAATCTTGAGGAAGAACGTGATGAGGATTCCGAGAATGCTCATATGGAAGAAGCTGAAGAAGAACTAAAAGATGGAGAGATAATAGACTAGCTCTTATTATAATAAAGATATTAGGAATCAATTTTCATCATTGTACTAATGCAAATTTCCTTCTCGTAATCAATAAAAATAATTGATTCCTCTACAAACACGTCTTTGCTATTCTGTAGGCATCTTGATTATTATTATTCTACCTATACATTAACCTTAGATATTTCTGAAATTGTAGGATATGGCCGGACGACCCCTTCCACAACAACCAAGGACTGGCTTAAGTGGTGAAGACTTGATGGCCATAGCTACCATCGTGGCCATGACTCTTCAAGGGTTCGTGAACCCAGCTGCCAATCAGCCACAACCGCAACCGCATGTGATTAAGTATCACTATTAGTCCCTTTGCAAAAATCAATTTCCGACTTTCGATGGTAACTCCGACCCGAAAGCGCCCATAATTGGCTGAAAGATGTAGAAAAACATTATAGGTTGTTTGAAGTGCCCCAAGAGATCAAGATGGAAGTAACATTGTAACAACACCATTCCTTGTAGACCAAGCAAAAACGTGGTGGGATAGTGTTCGATGACAGAGACCGGATAAATCTTCTGGCAAAGATTTCGTGGCACTTTTCTGAAGCTGTACTTTCCAGCCGCTATCCAACTTCAGAAACTGAGCGAGTTCGAGAATCTAACATAGACTCATGAGATTTCAATAGTAGAGTATTCATCAAAGTTCCATGCTTTGAGAACTTATTCTCCGAGTATCATGGCAGACGAGACTCTCAAGCTCCATCGTTTCAAGAAAGGTCTGAACAACCGGATCCAATCAGCCCTAGTAGTGTTTTGAGACCACCAACTTTGGGGATTTGATGGGAGTAACCATCAGGGCTGAAACTGACATACGACACCGAGAAGAGTATTTCAAGTACCTCTCTCTAACTAGCACACTAACTGTGGCCAAAAGTTCAAGAGGCCAATGCATTCCGACAATCAACATGTATTAATGTTGGAACTCATTTTGACTAGATTATTATTTGGATTTTTATTTTAAACTTGGACATACTAATATTGTTGATTTTTTTTCTCCAAAATAGTTCTAGTCAATTCTCCTACACACTATTAAAGTTTGTACCTATATCCAAATTATCACTATCATATTTTTAAACTTTTTTTGAGAAATCAATAATATTGGAATTTTTTTACACATTTTACTGTTACGTGCTCAGAGACAGACGCGGCTACATCATTAATCGATCTACCCAGTCCCATCAACAGTGAAGTACTCACAGATAGGGGGTAGTACATCGTAGGCATTTTCGGATCCCCGACATGCCAGAGTGTATGTCTTGACAGAGGATCAAGCTATGGACGCTCCGAAGGTGTGATCGCAAGTGAATATCTTATATTTGGTCATGTTGTACGAGTCTTAATTGACACATGAGCATCATGTTCATTCATTGCACCAAACTTTATTGATGAATGTATACATTGCTACAAGAGACCTTATCGGTATAAACATCGACTGATACATATAATTTATCCAGTAAAAATCGGATTAAGTTGTATATTGTGATTTGGTGATAGTATCTACTAAGTCTCATATTCATGGACTTAGAGGAATATATTAAATACATCATGGGTTATACTAGTGAACTTTTACTCATTATGATTTAAATAAGTTGAAATATTTAGATGCTAGCTAATCTATTGGAATAAACATATTTAACCCAATGAATGTTAGCTACGTAATAATTATGTTCGGATAAGTTAAGTTAAGCCGTGAATGTTACCAAGTTTTCTGATGATGCTTAGTAGGAATTTCCCTTTGGAATATATAGGGAACAATTGGATGCCCTTTCTTAGTGTGAAATATTGATTTATTGAAATTAGAGTCTAAGGATGTGATGGCAACAAATCATGTTGAATCGAGCTCTAAAGGACGTGATTAAATAACTTTGGTGAATAACCTATGTAAAATTCTACTTGGGATAATATACATTTATTCATGATTTGGAGTTATGACTTGATGTTATAGATCTCGACTTTGGAATTAAATGAAATGCTAAGTTTCCACGTGTTTAGGAAACTTGAGTTTAGCCGAATGTATTTAACGAATATGGTTCTGCAAATAATGAAATTATTCATAATTGTTATTGGGGAATAAAGATTCGAATTACACTTTAAGAGTTAAATAATTGAAGTGTAGTGTGCATCTAAGATTTGAGCGATGCATTTGAACTTTGGGAGCCTCGATAGGACTACTGTTAAAATTGCAATAAGAACTTAATGATTTTGAATTTGAAAATTTGGGAACTAATAAATTGTGTTTTCCATGATTTGTATTTTGTTGAGGTTTAATTCTTTCAATGACTAAGCACCGAACATACTGAAAATCATAAGTTTTCGTTGAATAATTTAGAGAAATTATTCTTTAGTAAATCAAGCTGATATCTTTCTGATACAGGTCATTTGAATGATGTCCTGGTTTATAAGCCTTGAATGAATACATTGTTGAATCTAAGATGAACTTATTGTTGTACCTAGAGATTGCCAGGATATAACTAATTTAAATACTTTGGACAATGGGTATCGATGGTGAATTTTATGGATTTTTAGTTTTAGAATTTCACTAAGTTGAAAAGAAAGTTCGACCTTTTATGAACTAGTTGAGAACAAACGTGAATGTTGTGGGTTTGTCCGACTATTATAGGCGTTATTTTCTCAGATAGCCCGACCTATCACATAGTTGACCAAGAAAAATCACAGTTTTATTTGGTCAGACGAAATATGAAAACAGTTTCCACAAATTGATACAGAGATTGACTACAACCCCAGTATTTGCTCTACCATCTGGATCAGGGGGATTTGTAGTTTGTTCAGATGCATCAACCAGAGGTTTTGGATGTGTTCTAATGCAGCATGGAAAACTGATTGCCTACGCTTCAAGGCAGAAACCACATGAGTATGATATCATGCCCATGGTCTCGACTAGCTGCTATTGTCTTCGCCTTGAATATATGGTGATATTATCTCTATGGTGAGCAATTCATTATATACTCCGACCATAAGAGCTTAAAATACATATTTACTTAGTCGGAGCTGAACAAGAAACTCATACGATGGATGGATAAAGATTTTGATTGCAAGATCCAATACCAACCAGAAAAGATGAATCTAGTGCAGATGCTTTGAGCCGGAAAGAGCAGGATGCCATAGTAGCATCGATCCATATCTGGCAAAACTATGATGAATTGTGCACGTCGGAATGGGCTTATCAGCCACATGACAATTACTTCCTTATTTGCCTTTACCTCTGAGCCACAAATTATCTCGATGATTAAGAAGGCTCAAAAGACAGATACATACAATCACAAGTTAAAAAAAAAAGGTTCTGTCTAACCACCACGTCTAGATTCAATATATTATTGGTGGTTGGTTGAGCCTGAAGAACAGGCTACTGGTACCAAATCTTAATAAAGTTGAAATAAGCTTTCCTTCAGGAGGCACACTGCAGTCGTCATAGATTCCATCCTAGAAGACATACGATGTACAATACGCTGAAACCTCACTTTTGGTGGGAAAGTATGAAGAAATAAATATCCGAGTTTGTAGCAAGATGTTTGACATGCCAACAGGTTAAAGCAGAAGAATGAAACCTGACGGTATGCTCTAGAGTTTGGAAGGGCCACAGTGGAATTGGGAACATATTGATATGGAGTTCGTAACTCAATTACCCAGGTCGAACAGAAGTTGCGATGCAATCTCGGTTGTGGTTGACAAATTATCGAACTCAAGCACATTTTATACCATATGAATGTACCTGCTCTTACAAGAAACGAGATGATTATATGTGGACAATGTGATTCGTATGCACGGGACAGAGATCCAAGTTTTGTATCTAAATTTGGAGCAGCTTTTGGAGTGTCATTGGTATTAAGTTAGCAATGAGTATAACCTACCATCCATAGACTGACTAGATTGAGAGAACTATCCGGACCCTAAAGGATATGTTACAATCAGTGATGATGGACTTTGGTGGGAATTGGCGAGAATCTCTATCGTTGGTGGAATTGTCTTATACTAACAGTTTCCAGATGACTATCAGGGTGGCACTCTTTGAGGCTTTATATTGCAGGAGGTGTCGATCACTGGTATGTTGGAATGAGATTGGCGAAAGACAACTAGTACAACCTGAGTTTGTTAAAGAAATGCAAGGAAAAATTGAATTATCCACAAAGCGAATGAAAGCAACTCAGGACAGACAACCCAGCTATGCCAACAAAAGGAGAAGACTGTTAGATTCTAAGGCGGAGATAGAGTATTTATGAAATTATCACAATTCTGTGGGACAATACGTTTTGGATGCTGATGCAAGTTGTCACCTCGATATATTGATCCTTACCAAATTTTGGAGAAAATTGGTTCAGTGGCATATCGATTGGCTTTACCACAACAGTTGTCGCTGATACATGATGTTTTTCATGTATCTATGCTAAGGAAGTATGAACCAGACCCATCTCATAAATTGCAACCTGATGAGATCGAAGTAGACAGTTCATTATTCCATGTGGAACGTCAATCATGATTTTGGATAGAAAAGACAAGACATTAAAGAACAAGACCATTCCACTGATTCTGGTGCAATGTAGTTGACATTGTACATAAGAATCGACATGGGAATTAGAAGCCAAAATGCTACAAGAATTGCCACACTTATTTGAAAATACTACTTTGTATCACGTCTAGTAGTTTCAATTATTCGATGTATTTGTAAGAATCGAATGGAATATAAATGATGACTTACATTAATATCTTTGTGATTTCGAGGATGAAATCTTGTAAGGGAGAGAGAAATTTAAGACCCCGTTACTAATTAATCTGGATCAAAGATAATTATTCAAAACCCGGATGATTAATTAGTTAAGAATTTGGATAATTTAATTGACAAAGAAAATATAGATTTAAATTATCAACAAATAGTAAAAATTGAATTGAATGAAATAATAAGTTAGTGGAAAAAGTACTAGAATTTGGAGGAAACCCGGATGATTGTATTCTAGATTTTTGAATTAATGTACTCCGGACCACAACACATTGTATTGGAATAGTGTAATTATACTTATATAAATTACACATCATACATACACATGTATAGGATTTAATTAAACCAAGACTTCATCCACCTCCAAAACCACCTTGGAACCATCAACTTCTTCATTCCATTCTCTCTTATTTCTCCCTTCATTTTAATTCTCCTCCCTCCCCTAATTTTCGAAATTTGCTTCCTATTTTTCTCCATTTGACCCTTAAAAAGTGATTAAAACCCACATGCAATTGAAGATTTGGAAGCTACAAAGGCTAGGTTAGTATAAAGGTGCAACAATTTTGAAGTTTGAGGCAAGAATTCAAGTGGCAGCTACATTTTGGAGCTTGGGCTGTTTTGGTTGGTGGTTTTATGCTCAAATCGTCAAGATTTAGGAAGGTATAATATGAACTTGGGTTTTGGTGTATGGGTCGAAATCAGAAGGATATGCTAAGAAACTTGCTGGTATCTTTAAGCCTGCAATTTTCAGTGTACATATTTTCTAGTATTTTGAATTTTAAGTATGATTAAACTTCGAATTTGTAGATAGTATCCCTAATAAAAGTTGTAGTAATATGACTTAATTATATTGGCCACCTGAATCAGCTAATTTGGAGTTGAGACGAGAAATTTATGGTAATTTTACTAAAGTGTGCACAAATTGAGTCTGCATGTTTATGCACATCACATGCAGTGTGTACTTCGAAATTCTGGGAACAATATGTTCCAAATTACATTCAATTTGATAGTAAATTCACTTAATTTGGAGTTAGTATGCATGAGATATGCTAATTTTACCACATAGTGCTCAATCTGGCATGGTATATACGAGTTTTTACGCTGTGATGTTTTGATAAAAATGCACCTCAAGATGAACGAATTAGCTTAAAGCATTTGAAATATGACATGTAAATTTTGTGTTATCTTGATTCGCCCACTAGAATCAGGTGATTTTGATGCCGTATGAATTAGTTATGAAATTTCTACGAAAAGTGGTAAAACTGAAACTTAAGAGTTTCTCCTGTTTTGCATAATTAATGTTTAGACCCACTTGGCCTTAGGAAAATGAACGACTTTGGGAAAGTGTCAAACATATGAAATGTCATATTTTGAGTTAACTTTCAAGCTAAATTGGACCCATGTAATTTGGTTAAGTGTCGGAAAAGTTATGAGCCGATTACTATGAGCATGTAAGCTGAAATTTTAAGAAGTTTGCTACGGGTCAATGTTTGGATTATAAACTTGATATTGTGAATTAATTGAACACTTTGATGATATAATTGAGACGTAAATGATCAGGTTAATAGATCCCAAGGTTGACTCGAGGAGCACTCGGTAGGAATTTCTTGGTCGGAGGTATGTAGAAACCCGGTTCTATCACGATGTCTGACAAAGACGTGATGATGTATGATTTATTTGCCATTATGTGATTATTGATCGTTATTATTTTAAATAGTAAATTCCAGTGTAGCGATTTATTACCGCAAGCGCACGGTGTCAAGTTTTAGTATAAATATGAAGAATATGGATTGTCGAACCCACATAGACTAACAAACAAGTACCAAATAAGACAATTTTAACTATATTTAACCTACGATAATGAATTAAATAAAAAAACTCATTAATTAAATTAACTACTAATCCAACCAAGTCAATAAAAGTAAACGAGAAAAATCCACTGGAGAAGATTATCGAGACTTTGGCTCCCCTACAATTCTCGATTGAATATCCAAATATTTGTAAGGTGACGAGTTTTCCTAATGCATTCGTGTTGGAACCGAAGGGGGGGGGGGGGAATAAGGTTCCTTGACTACTTTAGCGTTTTAAAATGAATTTGCAAATAGTCGAGTTTGCGCTGCGGAAGACTTGATGTCAATCGAACAATAAACAATATGAAGCAATAATATAAATGCGTAAAGTAAATAAGCTATAAATGACACAAGTATTTGTTATAGAAGTTCGGCGATGAATCGCCTACGTCTCCTCTTCCCTGCTAGAAAACGTCCAACCGAGGTTCCACTAGAACAACTTTGATCTTGGTCTTAAGGGCTCCAAGTTAGCCACAACACACTCTTCCCGAGTCACACACTCTTCACGAGTCTTCTTGGCCTTAAGGGCTCAAAGGATAGCCACACACAAACTCTTCTCGAGTCACATACTCTTCACGAGTCTTCTTGGCCTTAAGGGCTCCAAGGATAGCCACAACCTTGCACCAACTTCACTTGTTGATGTCTTATACAATTTCCAACTTGCGTCGGTGTTGGAGGACCTTACAACAAATCAAATAACACCTTCACGGTGTAACACGAAAAACACAAGCTCTCACACAAGAAATGAATTACAAACTTCAATACAACACAAATGTATGCAGTTTGCAATGCTAGATAGATTTTAATTGAACAAAGCTTTCTTGTAGTTTATCCTCTTGTTTCTTGTCATAATCTTGAGCCCAAACATTCATATTTATAGTATAGAAGGCTCCCAAAGCTCATACTAGCCATTGCTACACTTGAGGCATAAATCACTCCTGCATCGCCTCGAACATCGCCTCGGGCGATCTCCATCACCACGCACCAACGATCACAATATTCATCAAATCGCCTCAGGTGATGTGTTGATCGCCTCAGGCGATCACCACCAAAATAAACGTTTTAGCTAAAATTATGGATAGCCTCAAACGAACTTGCCATCGCCTCAAACGTTCCAGGAATCGCCTCAGGCGTTCTAGCCATCGCCTGGGGCGATCTCTCCATGCGCGCGGTCCTCGGCGTCGCTTCAGTTGATGTGCAGGGCATTGTCTCCCTTGGCTACCATCGCCTGGGGCGATGATCACCATCTCCTGGGGCGACCCGCCCATGTCCTTGCAGATTTGATCTCCTTCAAACAATCCACTTGTCAACCATCTTAATCTCGTTTCTGGAACTTGAGGTAAAGATCAAAGTGGTAGCTTATCCTCTTAGCTACGCGTGGACACCAAAATCATCGAATACCATTAAGGTATGGAGAATTTATGCCCAAAACGCTACAACCGCTCCAAGTGACTTCTATACGAATTTTCCAACCACGGACCATTGGTTCGTGGGTCTTCATCCCAACCTAGAATATTGTTTCCTTCTAAACCTGTATACTAAGTAACGCATTAGTATAACAAATGCAAGTTTTGTTGATCATCAGAACTCATAAATAATTCGAAGATAAATTAAGCATTAAACTCAACAATGCGTTTGAGGCTCAACAATCTGCCCCCCTTTGATGATCACAAAACTTGATAAACTTGTAAATGAAATATGCATGAAATATGTGTAACCAAGACTCTCCCTTAACAAATGCATAGCACCTACAAGTTTTACCAAGTAAAGCATAATACAAAAACTCTCCCCCTCAAACCATGCATGTATTAAGCTTCAAGTTTATCACAAAATTCTCTCCCTTTTTGTGATAATCAAAAAGCACAAAGTTCAAATAAACATAGCACAAATATATGTTTACACATATCCATAGTCTAACAATTAGCAGATGTTCCTCATCAAGCATGTAATAGCCAGAACAAGCATAAGATTAAATCATTGAGAGGAAGACAATCATGCTTTTAAGGCAATTAACAACAATGAATTCTAAATGTGCAAAGTGTGTATATGTTCCATAAAAATCAAGCATTCATGCTAAATAAACATTGTTCAATGCATCATTATAGACAATTGATAAATTAATAAGGCGCATGTGATGAGAGCTAAATCATTTAGGCCATAGAAGCAATAGAGATATATGAAATTCTTAGGCCATATTTCTATGATCCAAGATAGAGCATCTAAACAATTAAGGCATGCTTAATCACATTTAATTAAGTTGTACATTGCTTATTCAAAGTTAACTCAAGGCAAATAAAAAGATTTTTACCATATTGAGTTAAGCATAAATCATGCATTTAAACAAATTTAAATAAGCAACATAATTTATTAACATAAGAAGATATCATTTAATTCAATCATATTGTGCAATAACACAAAATGAGCATTTAATCAAGTTATACCAATTTTAACCATCAAATAATTACTCACTTTGCAAAATTCAAGCATATAGGCACATAAGGATGATTAATCAAGAGTTCTAATACATGGAGAATATATGTCACACAAATATGCATATGCTAAGGGGACATGCAATTTACTACCAATAATATTGAGCTTCATAATTTATTGGTCACAATTAATTTGTGCCAATGAAATTTTTCCATTGCTCTTTTAAATGCACAAGAGAAATATAATTAGCTCCCCCTAAATATGACATCATAATAATGTACTTAAAACTTAATTTCCCAAAGATTACCTTCAAGTAATTGAATTTCACCACATAATTATAATATACAATTCAAGAAAAATTAACCAAGCAAAAGCGCTAATTATGCTATTATGATGCTCAAAATAAATTTACCTTGGATGACAAGAATAAGTTCATATCATCGGTCCTTTACCTCGCGCTTCCTCTATTGTGGTGGATTTGATGGTTTCCTCCCTTGAGGTACTAGTGCCTTCATCATCTCTCCCTTTGTTGTTCCTACAAAACAAATTATAATAGGAAGATCTTTGGTGCCCATTTGTTCTTTGGGTCCATGTTGATTAGTAACAATGGGGGATTTAGGAATCCACTTCCACCTCTTGTTTGGTTGGTATTGATTTTGACAAATCTACATTTATTTCTAACATGACCAACCTTACAACAATAAGTGCAAGTATGAGAATTATGCTTAGCTTTAGCCAACAAGCTTGAAAAAGTTTTATATTTGCTTGAAAAGCCTAGTCCGGATTTATCGATGCTATATCGTTGCAAGCGAAGCAATTCTTCCAATTTTAAACTACTTTCACTAAACTTGCAAAATGATTTCTTCAAAGAACTTAATTAATTTTTCAATGAATTATTTTCTTCATCTCTCTTGGCTAACTCAAGTTTGAGCAATTTGTTACTCATCTTCGTTTTGCCAAGAACATCAATAAGATCATTATGATTCAAATAATTCATCAAAAGAGCGTACCTCATCGTCGCTTTCCTTTTCCTTGTCATTTGCATCATCTTTGGCCATTAGACAAAGATTTGTTTCTTCTTCTTCATCGGAGTCACTATCACTCAATGTGGCCATTACACCTTTCTTCTTCCCCTTATCATCATTTTTCTTCCTAGGACATTCATTAGCATAATGACCTTTATATTGACAATTATAACATGTTACCTCTTGTTTGGAATCATATTTGGTGGCACCGGAGGTCTTGGTATTTATTGTAGAACTTCTTGAACTTTATTGTGAACAAGATCATCTCTTCATCATCTTCATCATCGGATTGTGCTTTCTTTCCAACCAAGGCTATCCCCTTTCTTATAGATTTATCTTCCTCCTTTATTCCCTTCAGGGTTGACACTTCAAGCTCATGAGTCACCAAGGTTCCATGGAGTTTATCAAGATCATATGTCGCACTATCTCCTTTGTAGGATTCAATGATAGCCGTCCTCTTGGCATCCCATTCTTTTGGTAAAGCTCTAAGGGATCTTCTTCATATTTGCTTTGGAGGATACTTTTCTCCAAATTGGGCAAGCTCATTGATGATTTGAGTGAGCCTTCTAAACATTGAGTCAACATTTTCTCCGGACTCCATTTCAAATGTTTCGTATTTGAGTTGTAGAAGATCGATCTTTGTTTTTTTTCACTTGGTTTGTGTCCTCATGACAAATTTGTAATTTGTCCCAAATTTCCTTTGCGGTTGAGCACATCGAGATGCGGTTGTATTCCTTCATTTCTAAAGCACAACGCAAAATATTAATAGCTTTAGTATTTTGCGAAATTAAGATCATATCCGCCCTTGTAAAATGGTCCATTTCTTTGGGAACATTCCTTCCCTCAACTTTATTCAAAGGAATATGTGGACCTTTTACAATAATCTTCCATTGGTCATAATCTACGGATTGAATACATAGAGAAATTTAATTTTTCCAATATCCGTAGTTATCTCCCGTGAAAAGCGGAGGACGATTGGTCGATTGACCTTGAGCAAGCTCACTTGCTAGATTAGCCATAAAAATTTTGGTTTAAAAAGAAAAACCAAGTGGCTCTGATACCACTTGTTGGAACCAAAGAGGGGGGTGAATGGGGTTCCTTGGCTACTTCAGCATTTTAAAATGAATTTGCAAATAGTCGAGTTTGAGCTGCGGAAGACTTGACTCAATCGAACAATAAAAAATATGAAGCAATAATGTAAATGCGTAAAGTAAATAAAGCGATAAATGACACAAGTATTTGTTATAGAAGTTCGGCGATGAATCACCTACGTCTCCTCTTCCCGGCTAGAAAACGTCCAACCGAGGTTTCACTAGAACAACTTTGATCTTGGTCTTAAGGGCTCCAAGTTAGCCACAACACACTCTTCCCGAGTCACACACTCTTCATGAGTCTTCTTGGCCTTAAGGGCTCCAAGGATAGCCACACACAAACTCTTCTCGAGTCACACACTCTTCACGAGTCTTCTTGGCCTTAAGGGCTCCAAGGATAGGTACAATGATCGCTTTTATTTTAAACAATTATTTCTTAGTGTAGCGATTCTACCGCAAGTGCACGGTGTCAAGTTTTAGTATAGTGATATTATAAGTAAGGATGACGAACCCACAGGGACTAATGTATAAGTACCAAATAAAATTAGTTAAATTATATTTAGCCTACGAAAAAGATGATTAATTAATGAATTAAACTAAAGAATTAAAAACTCAAAACTAACACAATTCATTTGAAGATACGAAGGAATTCCGCTCGAGAAATCTACCAAGATGTTTGTTCAATTATGCGTCGTCAATGATTTGTTTGCTAAAACAATTTCTTATCAATCAATTCTTAAGGTGACGGATTTCCGAATATAATCAATACACTCTCTCGAGCTGTGTTGAAACTAGCAGTAAATTGACACTAGTAACTCTCGTTCACTAATACCAATTTAATACCGAATAAATCTCTATGAAAACCGTTATTCTTTAAATCGTTCAATTTAAAGTGACCACGTATGTGATTTAATCTCTCGATCTAAATCTTAAACATACAACATGAATTATTTGAGCGTATTACAATTTTATCTCTCGATTTCAATTGCAATTCACAAGTTCAATCAAAGGTAGCTAAGCTTTGATAGCATGGAGCATATAATTCATGCACAAAAGATATTGATTCAGTTAAACACAACCAAATCAAAGATTCAAACACAAATCACTTAAAATTGATAGAATAAACCAGATTAAATTCAAATCAAATTCAAATAGATGTTTAATCGTTTCTCAACCTCAAAAACATCAACTAAATATGAAAATCAAATTAATCTAGAGTTTAGAAATACGATAAACATAGGAGGACTCCGTGCGTTGAACGATCTTTCTTCTCTCGCTTCCTTCCTTGCACTTCAAAGGATTCTTCAACCTTGTTCTTCCGGAGATGAAAGGCGGCTAAGAAAAATGGAATTAGGTCTGATTATTCTTCAGAATAGGGACGCAAATTTCATGCCTCTTTTCCTTATTTATAGAGGAAGGGAGATATGGAATTGTTTCCATAAAATCAGACCAAATCAAGAGTTTAATTTTCTGAAAAATCTCCGTCTCGATCGATCGAGCCTTATATCTCGATCGATCGAGCGTCTTCAATATCCGAGTCTTCAATTCTCTGCCTCTCTCGATCGATCGAGATGAATCTTCCGATCGATCGAGACTTCTTCTCAAATTCTTTGTCAACTTTCTGCCTGAGTCGATCGATCGAGAATGATGTTCCGATCGATCGAGAATCCAAAATCTTTTTGGCCATTCTTCTGCCCCGGTCGATCGATCGGGAAGCTTGTTCCGATCGATCGAGATTTCCAGAAATCAAAATCTTCATTTATTGGCTTGATTTGATCCGTTTTCTTCATTGTAGCTCAATTCTTCCATATTCCACCTAGATTCCTGAAACAAGCAAATAAATACCAAAAAGCATAACATCTTCACGGAATCTACACGAATATATATACAAATCAAGACCTAAATACGCGTAATAATCAACCCTATCAACTCCCCCAAACTTAGATTTGATCGTCCTCGAGCAAACATTAAGATCAAAATGTAAAGTTCATCATCAATACTTTGAATGAATTAGTCATAGCAACTTAATTGTAAAAGCTCAGAAATCCCACTAACACATCAACCATAAATCAATCCAAAACTCAACAAGAAGTGTTTCCCCTAAGTTAAGCAATAAATCGAAAAAGCGGAACGTGTGTGTGTGTTAATGTCCCTCATGAGTTTCATATATACGTTTAGGATCAAATAGTGCTATTAAACTCAAAATCAAGATTTTCTTTTAAACACTTCATAAGCCTATTTTTCAAGCACTTCTCCACTAATGTAGTTATTCCCTAGACTTGGATTAATAGGTCTTTTAAGCTTGTAATGTTTGGCCTAGGTTGTTGGCTTCAAAGAAAAGATAGGGAAATACAAAGAAGTGAGTATAATCTTTGAAGATTCAAAATTTTAGCACACATTGAGCTTCTCTTCTTTTTCTTTTATAGCCTTGGCCACTTTGGGTCTTATTTATTCAATTTTTTTTCAAGGCTATTTCTATCTCTTTCTTTTCTCATTCATCAATTTTTTCAATAAGCTCATCAAAGTTTAGCAATTTAAGTGCATCTAATGAGAATCATTATACTCCCTTTTGGGTCAAGATAAAAATCTTCCATTTAAGCTCGAGTAGGGGGTATAATAAGTTTGCCAAAGAATGTTGAATGGGGATAATAGTATGTCAAACATACTCCATTCTTTTACCATTTAGGCTCAAATTAGGGAACTAGGGATTGATATCAACGTGGTAAGCTTGAAAGGCTCAAACGGTCCAAAGATCGCCTAAATCATTTCCAAGTCTAGTTCCTAACTATAAAATTTCGCCTCAAAGTGCTCTAAAGTAGGTTCTAAAGTGTTTCAAGATCCTCAAGACAAATCATAGTTAACACAATTGTTCCAATATACAATTCACTCAATCATGAGCCAAAAGTGCTCAAAATATTCCTCAATTTTGAAATATTAACTTAACCTAAGATATTCACAAACAAGTTAAAATCTTCAAGACTTAAGTTGAGATGGGGATTAATATCATCATGTAATACCATTGCAGATCTAATTCATTATTTCTAAATGATGAACTTATTTTCAAAAAAAAAAAACTTTATATGCTCAAAAACGATCTAATCTCATGCAAACTCATGCTAGATTAGTCATGCAAGGAAGTAACACAAGTCAATAGCAGAAACCAATACACACACCCCCCAAACTTAGTACATGCATTGCCCTCAATGTATGGTAAACAATAAAGGCAAAGGCAAGGCACATACCTCGACGACGATCGTCAGTAATCGTCGTCCTCATCATGCTCTGGAGGTGGTACTGGGTAAGACGGCTCCTCAGGCTGGTATGGAGGGTGTGGTGGATATTCCGGTGGCGGTGGATGATGGTATGGCGGGAATGGTCGAAATTGCGGCTCAGGTGGAAACTGTTTATATGGGAAGCCTTGGGCCAAGGCGTTATTCCATGCACATTGGTATTGCAGGTGCTCACTTATCTGTGCTTGGCCTCACTGTAGTTCCCGTTGCAAGTTGTGGATGCCTTGCTGCTCCAGGCGGAGTTCTTGGAGATCCCTGTGAAGGGAGTCCAAGGTAATCGATGTATGCTCTGCAGCGGAAGAGGATGATGCCCAAGCATGTCTGCTGCTCGAGGGTCGTGGCTCGGTCCTTCATCGGCCTGTAGGAGGTGGTGGCCCATCAACCACAATTGGTCCTTTAGGTGGTAGGAGCTCCTCATCGGTGTCCCACTTCACTCCACCTCTCTTCCAAAGCTTTGTGATAGTCGAAGGAAAAGGCAATGCAGAGGTGGGTGGATTCCTACCGATGTCACATATATGTTCATTGATAATATGCCCCAAATCCACCGATTGCCCTATAAGTATGGCATATACCAAGGTAGCTCTCTCCTTAGTAAACTCCGAAGTGTGGGTCGATGGCATGACCCGGGCGGCTATAAAAGAGAACCAAGCTTGTGTCTCTGGCTTAAGGTATTTCTTCAGGACCACTTGAGGCTCTCCATTGCTATTTCTTTGCCAACAACCCCTTCTATACCGATTACAGAAAGTACCTCGTCATAGTTGATGTGACTTGTTTTGAACACTTGGTAATCGCTGTTCTTTATAGATGGCATCCTAAAAATGGCATTCAACTTGAATCGATCATATTCAATATCCTGACCCCGGACAAATACAACCTCCCTTGAATTGGGGTGGACCGTCCTCAAATTAGCATAAAACTCCCTTACTACTAACCGGGACCACCGCATCAATAGGTTGTTGGATGAATTCAAACCACCCCCGTCGCCTAGCTTCTTGAATGACCGGAGCATTCAAGTTTATCCAAACTCATTCCCCTTTCGCGACTGAGGGGTTTGCGATGATAGCTAGGGTACAATTCCGCCGCTACTGGAATTCACAAAGCGCTTCTCATCATAATCGGCCAGCCGTAGTAGTGGCTTCGACTTGCTTTTGCTTCCTCTTTGGCGCTATTTGATCGATTAACAATTCTTACTTTGTCACTCCCAACCACAACAACAATCACCAATATCACAAACCACAACAGAATATACAATTCTTACCAACCAACCTTTCACTTCCCCAAATTCAACTACTTAATTTCCAAAATCACCCTGAACGTCCAACCTTATATATCCAAACACAAATAATCCGTAAATCCTGGATATAGATAAGAATTGAAAGTAGGTACCAAGTAAATCTAGGTGATAATGTGCTTGAATTCCTCCTTGTTGATTCAATCTCCAAATTCCCGTTGTAAATCTTCAAATCTGTAAACAAAACTATGATTAGATGAAGCGTGGAAGCTTAAATTGCAATATTTGTGCATGTATTGGAAGAACAAAACTATGATTAGATGAAGCGTGGAAGCTTAAATTGCAATATTTGTGCATGTATTGGAAGATTAGAAGGAGAAATTTGAGATTAGGTTAAAAGGGGCGATTTTTCTGTGTAGGATTTGGAATTTTGTCTGTTTTCTAATGGAATCGAGTTTTAAAAACAAATTATCTCTCGCTCGATCGATCGGCAATGCTTTCTCGATCGATCGGCGACTCCAGAAAACAAAAATTTATTTTTGCAACTCCTGGTCGATCGATCGAGATTATGTCTCCGATCGATCGACCCTTCCAGACCAAAAATTGGTTCCAAAATTTCACTGGTCGATTCGCCCAATCAGTTGGCCTCATTCCATTTGTTCTGCATTTGAAAATTAACGCATAGAGTTAGGCTCTAAAAATAACCAAAAAAAAATTAGACTAAAAAAAATTTTTTGAAAAACAAACAAGGGATAGAGGAAAGTTCTTAATTTATAGTCTCAAGCTGGACTGTCACCTCCGTCTCAGTGGTCCGTTTTCACTTGCTCCTTCGGTTTCTTTACCGTATCAGTAGGTAGTGTCCCCTGAGCTCGTCCATGAATTATGGCTGCTAGTTGCCCCACTTGAACCTCCAAGTTCTTTATAGATGCATCATGATTTTGCATCCTTGTTTCAGTCGATAAAATTAACTTGGTCAAGAGTTCTTCCATGCTTGGCTTAGGTGTACTTCCCGGTTGTTGTTGTGTGGGTTCAACACATTGTTTTGGTTGGACCATTGCAAGTTCGGATGATTTCTCCACCCCGGGTTGTACGTGTTTGAGTACGGGTTGTTGGGCTGCCTGTTTCCTACATAATTCACAGACTCGTTAGATTGAATAAATGGATTACCTGCTTGGCACTCATTGCTCGGATGATTGCTTCCACATAGCTCGCAAGTGATAACTCGAGCCTGCATTGCTGTCATGCTCATGCCAGCTATCTTCTGTCCAGCGCATCCAACTGTGCCGAAAGAGCAGTGATGTCATCAACTTGATGAACTCCAGCCGGTTTCTTTGGCACGTTCCTCTCCGATTGCCATTGATAGCTATTAGAAGCCATCTCTTCTAAGAGTTCATATGCTGCTTCCGGTGTTTTGCGCATTATGGAACCTCCTGAGGCTGCATCTATCATAGAACGGTTAGATGAAAACAAACCGTTGTAAAAAGTCTGTACCTGAAGCCATATAGGAAGTCCGTGGTGTGGGCATCTCCTCAGCAAATCTTTGAAACGATCCCACGCCTCATATAGTGTTTCAGGGTCGTATTGCCCAAATGTGGTGATATCGTCCTCTTCTCGTCTTGCCGTCTTGGAAGGAGGAAAGTATTTGGACAGAAACGCTTGCGTCATCCCCTCACAAGTCATTATTGAACCTGCAGGTAAAGAATTCAACCATGCTTTAGCTTTATCCTTTAGTGAGAAAGGAAATAACCTTAACCTGATGGCGTCGTCAGAAAGCCATTATGTTTAAATGTGTCACAGATCTCCAAGAAGTTGGAGATGTGAGCGTTCGGATCATCAGTGTTACTCCTCCAAACATCACTGAATGTTGGATCATCTGTATTATCGCCGGCTTTATTTCAAAGTTGTTTGCTTGAATGGTGGCCTTGTAATGCTAGATGAAATCCTGTTGAATTGCTTGATAATGATCCATGAAGCCGGTTGACATATCATCATCGATCTGGGGTTCAATGCTTCGTTGTTAGCGCCTCATTCTTGATTATTTCCAGCCATTGCTCGAGCTTCTCTAATTCTTCATAGACACGTAGGCTCAATTTTTCTGGGTCAATTGGCTCGAGTGTGGGGTTGCTACTCCTTAGCTTGCACCACGACAATAACTACCTGTAAAAATTAATCCAAAAGGAGAAAATGCGACGGTATTAAATTTGACGGTCAAAAGTGACAAAAAACAAAACAAAACAAAAATTGAATGGCTAAATTACAATTAACTAATCTCGTATGATATTATACAGATTAGTCCCTGGCAACGGCGCCAAAAACTTGATCGCTTTTATTTTAAACAATTATTTCTCAGTGTAGCGATTCTACCGCAAGTGCACGGTGTCAAGTTTTAGTATAGTGATATTATAAGTAAGGATGTCGAACCCACTGGGACTAATGTATAAGTACCAAATAAAATTAGTTAAATTATATTTAGCCTACGAAAAAGATGATTAATTAATGAATTAAACTAAAGAATTAAAAACTCAAAACTAACACAATTCCTTTGAAGATGCGAAGGAATTCCGCTCGAGAAATCTACCAAGATGTTTGTTCAATTATGCGTCGTCAATGATTTGTTTGCTAAAATTTCTTATCAATCAATTCTTAAGGTGACGGATTTCTGAATATAATCAATACACTCTCTCGAGCTGTGTTGAAACTAGCAGTAAATTGACACTAGTAACTCTCGTTCACTAATACCAATTTAATACCGAATAAATCTCTATGAAAACCGTTATTCTTTAAATCGTTCAATTTAAAGTGACCACGTATGTGATTTAATCTCTCGATCTAAATCTTAAACATACAACATGAATTATTTGAGCGTATTACAATTTTATCTCTCGATCTCAATTGCAATTCACAAGTTCAGTCAAAGGTAG
Source organism: Haberlea rhodopensis (assembly GCA_907163345.1). Taxonomy (NCBI): domain Eukaryota; kingdom Viridiplantae; phylum Streptophyta; class Magnoliopsida; order Lamiales; family Gesneriaceae; genus Haberlea; species Haberlea rhodopensis. The sequence goes on from CAJQUN010000321.1 coordinate 670,166, forward strand.
CTAAGCTTTGGTAGCATGGAGCATATAATTCATGCACCAAATATATTGATTCACTTAAACACAATCAAATCAAAGATTCAAACACAAATCACTTAAAATTGATAGAATAAACCAGATTAAATTCAAATCAAATTCAAATAGATGTTCAATTGTTTCTCAACCTCAAAAACATCAACTAAATATGAAAATCAAATTAATCTAGAGTTTAGAAATACGATAAACGTAGGACGACTCCGTGCGTTGAACGATCTTTCTTTCTCCTCTCGCTTCCTTCTTGCACTTCAAAGGATTCTTCAACCTTGTTCTTCCGGAGATGAAAGGCGGCTAAGAACAATGGAATTAGGTCTGATTATTCTTCAGAATAGGATGCAAATTTCGTGCCTCTTTTCCTTATTTATAGAGGAGGGGAGATATGTAATTGTTTCCATAAAATCAGACCAAATCAAGAGTTTAATTTTCTGAAAAATCTCCGTCTCGATCGATCGAGCCTTATATCTCGATCGATCGAGCGTCTTCAATATCCGAGTCTTCAATTCTCTGCCTCTCTCGATCGAACGAGATGAATCTTCCGATCGATCGAGACTTCTTCTCAAATTCTTTGTCATCATTCTGCCTGAGTCGACGATCGAGAATGATATTCCGATCGATCGAGAATCCAAAATCTTTGTTTGGCTATTCTTCTGCCCCGGTCGATCGATCGGAAAGTTTGTTCCGATCGATCGAGATTTCCACAAATCAAATCTTCATTTATTGGCTTGATTTGATCCGTTTATTCCTTGTAG